>OX459015.1:6340700-7540700 GCA_949774965.1 Diarsia brunnea | reverse complement strand
CACATTTCAAAGACGAACGAGTTGTGTTTGTCGATCGAGAAATTGTATTGATCAAGTTCGAGTTTCCCTAGTAACGCTTACGCTAATACCACTGTTTGTGTAGTCGTTTTTTGTTGTTGGTAGGCCCCGAAGCTAACTAATAGCAGTGTTACAGGTAAATAGTGGGTAAGGACCCGATGTAATTGTACCTTTCTGTATTGACCTGCAATTTTTAAACACATCGCAATTCATGTTTAAGTCTAGGATAGGCAGACGAAGTTCATGTTGGTCTGGCAGGAATATTTCTTTGTACTGTATTGAGTATTAATAAAGTCGTTACGATTTTGCCTTCCTTTTAGAAATAACTTAACATATCATACCTGAAATTCCTAAAGAGTTAGGCAGAGGTACATTAGTACCTACACACACATTTCGCCTTTTATGTTTAAGTCCCATGTAATACGGCGAACCTATTGCCATCAACCGGGCATAACTTCAGGCGCCGTGGCTGCTACGGAGAAATTCCTGATGAAATAACCCAATAACATTTTGCCCAAGTTGGAAATCAAACCAAGGTCCTCATGCACATCAGCTTGCGACCACTAGGCCAATGAGGTACCTAGTCAGACTTTTTGAAATTTAAAACTTATTTTTATATATAATATTTGTGGGACTGATTGTGTCCGACGAAATTATTTAGGAAAGATTTAAAAACCTTCGGTTTATTGGTACAAATTAGATTTATAAAAAATCCTGGTAAGTACTAATATTTGAAATTACTGCGCAGTCAGAACAGACACATTTTGCATATGCTGCAATATATTCAGTTGACTTGAAAACAATCGAAGCATAATTGACTACACGAATATTCATAGTCTCGGCCCTATGAATATTCGTGTCTACGGTTTTGAAAAGGTAAACAAGGATTTTCGCAATTGCAGGGTACGTAGGTAGGATAGGTATGTAGAACTTCATGAATACTGTTATCTGATGATGATTTTGAAATAAGCTAGGTAGACCTCAATATTTTGTCTAAAGAAGCGTCAATGGGTGATAGGTACTGATAAGCATTCGTTTAGCAATTGAACGAAAAGCAAATTCTGGACAGTCAATCGAGACAGACTTTGTTCAAAATAATAGTCCTTGTGTTCTCCCTAACCCACTCTTCAAAGTGGGTTAGGGAGTGCAAACAAGGCAAGATCTCAGGATAAGGCTAATCCAGGCCAAGTGGTTGCCACTGAATATATTTTTGTTAAAATTATGTTAATTCTTTTAAAAAAGAGCTTGACCAAGTAGTCCTATAAACATACATTTTCAATTGTAATACTGTCAGAATGTTTGAATTTTTGTGAGAGGATTGCTTGACTATGTTAAATAAATTATATGTTAAAATAGTGTTATTGATTTTGGCCGTTCTATTTAAAATAAATAAATATATACTGTAAAGAAAACAAACATTCACATGCTCGCCGACAGAACCGGCCGCGTCGACCGTGGAATCGGAATACGTAGTCTGAATGGACAACAGTTTGTATCGGTGTTTGTATAAAATGTCTATAGCTGGACAGATATAGCTAGACTTAACGTGTTTTGTATTTCTTCCGGTGACATTTCCTGTTAGTTTAAAAAAATACAGATTAGTTATATAATTAATCCTAGCTGACCTGCGCAACTTCGTCTGCATTGATTTCGAAGAGCGAAAACTGTGACATCTCTTAAGATATTCATTGAAATTAAATTATGTAGCTGAAATTCAAGACGAACAACTCCATTAATAAACCTACAAGATTAAATGCGTAACTTTAACCGTTTACGCAGCGACCACACAACGAATGCTCTCAAAAGGAATACATTTTCCCCGTTTTATCAACTTTTTCCATTAATGCTCCGCTTCTAATAGTCCTAACGTAATGTTATATATCCTATAGCCTTCCTCGGTAAATGGGCTAACCAACACTAAAAGAGTTTTTCAATTCGAAACAGTAATTCGTGAGATTAACGCGTTCAACCTAACAAACAAATAAACTTTTCAGCCTCTCTTACTCTTCCTTATAATATTAATAAGTAAAAATAAGTAATAAGTAGGTATAGATGAACAATCAAATAAATTTTCAGATGTTAATTGAATATCAAATTTCGAGATCAAAATTAAAGTACCTAGGTATAGTATTTAGTAATAAAACGTCTCAAATAAAACACAAAGACGTTCAGTAGTCCTAAGCAACAGTTATTGTCACAGCTTCCCATGCCATAACTACCACAGTTGGAAGGAAGAGACGTGATGTCTTTATAGCCAGACGGCGCTGCTGCATCCACTTACATAACTCCTGCCGACACCCACGGAACAAGATGTAGGATGCAGATACCATCAAGCGATTACACACCACAGTTATTTTCTAAACCAGTCTCTATAAATAAACTTTATATGTAAAAAGTTGTTATTTTATTATTCATAATATTTAACGCTTAACTTCATCGCGGACATTGCATTAATAAAATTATCTGGCAACTTTACGAGTAGGATAAATAATTTTATTAAAATGTCTTCTCAAAGACTGCTGGTTGTGACAATAATATTTTATGAGCTGGCTCCTTTATTATGCGGAAACTTTTCTTGGTTGGAAGACGTAAATTGTGTGGAGAACCCTTTCGGCCGCCATCGAAATTGCTGGTTCGCAACAACAATGTTGTTCTGGGCTGTCATGTACAGATCATAACACGATACTCAGCTTGGTCAAAACGGGTGTAGGTACTTATCCGAAGGTAGAACTAACCATATTAGTTGTCTATGTTGAGAGACAGCAGATGTATTGCAGACCCGTCAACACAATCATAAGCTCCATATCTGCGTGTCACCTTGGTGTTGAACTTCGTCTGGTCGTGGGGCTCTCATAACCGGAGTCGCCCCAGACGTCCTCATTCCATATTATGAATAATATTCCGCGATAATATCGACGTAAACTTGGTTCTTAACGCCGCCACACCACTTCATTGCATTTACGAGCGAATAGGCCCACAACCGCAATCTATAGGCTATACCTGTCATAAACAGCTCATTGTAGCTGGCTAAATATAGACTTTATGAAGCTGGGACAAGACAGTTTTCGTTTTATGTCTAGTGGTTTTTCCTTAGGGCAAAGAAACGAGACCCATCAAATTCTGGCTCTAAACCAGGAATAGCAAACGATTGTAGAACTCCATCAGATTTTATTTTGATTAGATTGTCATTGGTTATCTTCATGTACCTACTTATGTACATGATGAGTTACAGACAGCATTTTAATCAAAAGTATTTTTTTCAAACTAGGCTGATAATCAGCACTTTTAGAACGTCAAAATTTACTTTACTTATTTACAAGTGACAGTCCCCCAAAACGCCCACCCTTCGACACTTCCTAGTGCTTTTGCTGGAAAGAAGAAGTGGCGGAACAAACTCCCCAGTAACACATACCTATGTCTGTTTGGTTAGAAGAACCAGACTCGATACAATAGAAAGGTGTAAGTTAATATTACGATTAATAATATGTTAATGAACAACTCCAGGGACTTTTATAGACTTCAGAATCAGCCTATAATATAGGTAGGTACATCCTCATATTATGCTCCTCTTTATGCGACGGACTGAAGACCCAGGTGTCTGATAAAAAGTTTAATGACGTAGCGAACACTTATACACGGTATACAGCACTTTATCAAAGTTTTCATTCAAGAGTCACTTTTCAACGTCAGTTCAGCGACGACTTTGATGCTATCCGTGTACATCAAGCTTCGACAGCGAGTACCAAGTACCAACGTAGGTATCTTAAAACATAAAGCAGACGTGTCCGGCCACGTCCGATGAGAAACGATAAATTCTATGTAATCTACACTCTAAAGCCCGACACTCGATTGAGTCTAGACCAACGCTCCATAAACCGCAATACGATACAATCCCGGGAAAATCGCGGGATTTACACACGGTTTGACTGATTTCTATCACGTTATAATGTTACACAGACATTTTCTATGCAACCGCCGCGCCTAAGAAAGTTGCCTAGTTACAATTAACTTTATCTTGTACGAATTTATTGCTTTTAAGTATAGTCGTTGGTGCCGCTGACTTTTATGTCTAAGTATTCTACTCCCGTTCAGCGATCGAAATGATAACTGTAAAATTAAGTGCGCTTGCACTTAGATACAGGATGTTTTATAATTATTGATTAAACAAGCTCCACATTTATAGTTGCTGTAATCATTGCTTTCAAGTTCATAAATAAAGCCGTTAGATGTTCATTGGGGATTAATTTTACATGTCCCAATTCAGGTTCCTGTCTTTATTACACAAGCATTCTGTGGAGCTTATGGAAATTAAATACTTAGGTGTTAGCCAACATCTACAATTCTACAGCCTAAATTTGTCTACTCTCTCTATTTAAGTACTGTCTCTCATTGTGCCAATCTTCACGTTCCTACCGTCGAACTGCCAACGTTTCTTTTCCCACCCCTTGAACTCCTCTCTATTTGAGTCCATGCGTTTAAAAGAGGCGACGATACGGTTGAGACGATTTTGCCTTGTCAATAAAATCCAAAATACCTACTTCATAATTTAACCATCACCTACCACTTCATGTGTTGCAGAGGGTAGTTGCGAGGGAGTGCGCTGCGGCGGTGACAAGCGTTGCGTCTTGGACGCAGAGCTCGGCGCGCATTGCGTACGATGCGGCGCGTGCGGCGTTGCGGGCACGCCCGTCTGCGCCGTCGATGGCCGAACGTACGCCGGCGCCTGCGCACTGCGGCGAGCTGCTTGTGAAAGGGGCAGAGCCCTGCCGCTGGCGTATAGAGGACCGTGTATAGGTAAGAACAGTAAAGTGGAACACAGGCTGTTTTCTGATAGTTATAGATAACCTAAGACACTGTCTACTGCTCCCAAAAGACAAAACAGTGGAACAAACAAAAGGAGATCCTTCAAGTCTTTAGAGTGAATTAGTTTCTTTTAGGCAATTGTGCGTTCGGTGACTACGCGTTTATAACATAGCATACAATTAAACTGACAGCGCTTGGATTTTGTGGCAGTTATGACGGTTTTCATCATGTAAGATCAGTTCCAGCAGTGACGTTGTGCAAATGAGCCCACTGATACTGACAAGCGGGTAATTTCACAGACATTATGTTAAACTGGCTCGTTGGTATAGTGGTCGCAAGCGCGACTGCCGTGCATGAGGTCCTGAGTTCGATTCCCAGGTTGGACGGAGTGTTATTGGGTTTTTTCCATCAGGAGTTTCTCAGTAGCGGCCATGGAGGAGTCCGGTTGATGGGATAGGAAGGAATAGGGACTCAAACATTGCTGGCGAAATGTAGTTGTACTAATGAGTACACCTCTGCCTAACGCTTCGGCGATCACAGGCGTGATGGTTTTATCTTAAACGTTGCCACTATTACAGCGAACGCGACGTGTGCATCAATATCATGCGGCTCGGGCCAGCGGTGCGTCTCAGGCGGCGCGTCGGGCGCTCGCTGCGTGTCCTGCGGGTCATGCGGCGCGGCGGCGCGTCGGCAGCTGTGCGGCTCCGACCGGCGCACCTACCCATCCTGGTGCAGGCTGCAACGCGCCGCCTGCCACGCCGGACGCGTCGTCGATCCGTTACATACTGGACCCTGCAAAGGTACCTAGCATTTTTTTCCTAAAATCCTCAAGGATATTGCTCGCCCCAGAGCGGAGGGGTCTAACACACTAACTGTCTAAAAACCATCCCAATGTTCCCTTCCCTCACTTGCACTGGGGATCCACAACCCAGAATGTATACCTACCTAGCCGAACAACTTTCTCAACGCATTGTGTACAATTGTTAAGGCTATCTTGGCGATCGTGGCGTTGCGGGGAGGGTGGTTTCTGTTGGTGGAAAAATAATATGGCGGCGATAGCGTTGGGCGAAAATTACTGGTCAAATGTTGTGCAGATTCGCACTCATGACGCTACGCCACATGGTTACATTTTGAGATGATTCACGGTTTCAAAAATAGACCGTAATCTATCATTATTAGAAACCATGTAATGAGCAACAGCTACCTTACCACATTATGGGTAAAGTCGTGATACCAACATCCTTCCCAAAGTAGTCGCTACACATACAAAAAAGCCAACGATCGTTTTTTACAACATTTTTTTGAAATTTCCTAACGTATTCTTTTGTCCACAGGCAACAAAAACATAACGGACAATAGTGTGATTGAGAGAAGTGTGAGCGAAGTGGACACCACGCGCGTCCTTTAGTCATAGACTCTCTAGTATCGTGGACTGATCCACTGGCTTCGTAGTGAGTGGCTGGCGTAGACGATGGACGGGGATGGGCCAGCCTGGCGCCCAGTGGGCACCGGCTGGAGAACCACCCGTCGTTACATCTACACAAGTCTGAGCAGTTTCTACTCAGCGTGAGAAAAAGGGTCATCGTTTTGAAATACTCAAAATGAGGAAGTGTGAAGTTTGATTGAGCAGACAAGTTGTCTGTGGTTTTAGGGGCGGTCACCTTTGCCAATAGCTCTATTTTTACCCGACTGCGGCGAAGTCCGAAGGGAGGGCTATGTGTTTGTTCATTCAGTAGTAAATCTTATCTTAACTACAATCGGTATTATGGAACTATTTTTCCATACCGTTTAGTAATCATACTTAGTTGTCGTGGCGTCAGTGACCGCTCCATCGCGTATGACTCAACATCATGTCAGATCTATTGAAATTCAAAAATTCTTAGCTAGTTTAGAGTTAGATAAATCTGTCGAGCTGATGCACCCTTTCGAACTTTGTAGATAAATAATTCTATATACCTAGTTTTAAATAATTAACACAAACATTATTAAATTTGAGCACCAAATCGTACTTAATATTTAGTCAAAATGTTTAACATAGGGACTGTAGTTAGCACAATATTTGGAACTTAGGTACTTTCTAATAAATTCTAATTTCCGTGTTGTTGAACGTCGCTACAATGAACGAAGCTCGTATTAGGATGAAATGTTACTTTCATCGGACTGACATATTGTTCTTAAAATTTAATTAACTCTTAGTACTTTAAGACTTAAATAATTTTACTTCACGAGATGTGGTTAACGCTTAATGCAATATTTATTATTAAGTTACGAGTATGAAGTTTAGTGCAATAATTTTATTGAAAATTGTATGAAATTTATGTTATATGTTTTGTTTTGTTTGTCTGTCTGTACACATCGCTCGTGACGCGTAGCACTGAGCACTACGCAGCAACGCCGGAACATTCGGACTACGCACTGTCGACTGTCGACTGGTGAGAGTGTTATACAATACGTTTTCAGTATTATGTGTATGTAAGATTTTTAGACTATCGTTATTTTCGAAACATTTTACATTGAAAATTAAGTGATTTTTATAGACTGTAGGTAAAAAGTAATTTATTGTTACTTTTAAATTATTTCCAAAAATGTTTCCAAGACTATTTCTATGTGAGTTTTATCTTCGTGAATTTCTCAAATGAATCAAAGCAATGTGTGATGTCAAAGTAGTAGAAACAACTTTCTCGGCGTCCTTCTTAGCTTTAAAATAGTTACAAGTTTTTCTACTATTCATTGTATTATGTAATGGTACCTATAACTTCAGGACAGCGGATGGCATAAGCTTTAATGCAAACTTAATACTATAATTTAATCCATCGAATTTGGACTATTATTATCGCTACTTATTATTTTAGTCTGGCCATTGATTGCTTCGTGATCTCGTGAGCGATGCGTTCAGTGAGCATAGTACATTTGTTTTATGTTTTCTGAAAATTCGAAGAGGGAAAACGCAGCTCAAAATAGTTGTTGAAGTCATTGTATAGTCATAAAAGCTTAATAATTAATTTTATTATGTTAATTTTTCTACAAACGAAAAATAATTATTGTTTATATTGTGTACTTATTTGTAATATTGTGAACAAAACAATACAGCATACAGTAGCTCGGCTCTTGTCAATTATTTCCTAGTGCTAATCACGTTGTTAACTGTGTCTGACTATAATAATACTAAATTGTTGTAGTTGAATTCATTGCAAACATTAGATGATTTGTATAATATATTGTCCTTGTTTCTTCATAAATATTTTACACTGGTATCTGTTTTATTATTTTATATCCCTTTACGATTACACCTTAAAATCCGAATAGGACCAAACCTAACACCTATCTACAAAATTAAATACATAACTGTTTTTTTTCACACAACAAAAAAACAAAACAATTTAAGATAACACAAAAACATAAGTATCTTACATTAGAATGTGCCAAGTCCTACTTAAGAATACATAAACTTGGGTCTACCAAGTCCCTGAGAAAAGTAAATACAAAGTCACGGTTATTTCACCAGAAGGTAATTCTCCAAATTAAACCAAAACTTGACACAAAAGACAACTTTATTGTAGAAAACAGTATCAGATCAGTGTCTGCATAAAATGATACCAAAGGAATGTCAAACTTTTACAAAATAACTAATTTTATTGAAGTACGAAAGTATGGTAAGCTGAAAGTATTGATAATATAACTTAAGTAAATATAACATATTACATTGAAACATTTATTTGTGATAACAAAGATATAGCTACAGGTCTAGCCACACTAAAGCGAGTCCCGCGCGGGATTCGGGAAATTCATTCGGGCCGTTTAGCTTGTACAGAGGTGTCTAAACTGAGGCAAATAGTCACGAAACTTCCCAATCATTAAAACAGTAGACGCACAATATACCGCGCGGGATTCGCCGCGGTGTGGTTAGAGCTTAATATGCACAAAGCTATGTCGTTTATATGGATATCATAATATTTATTTATTTAACACTTCAAGCAAAAAGTACAAGGCAAGTATAATGCTGTTGGCATTTTGTACTAATTTTGAATCTATAAAGGATTACAATTATCGCTGTAGTGTTTCGTGGCAAATATAGTACAATTTGAAAGTTACGTAAAAGATTATATAATGATTTACAAACAATTAACAGTTAGTTATTTAGAGTTCTTATTATTGGACTTGTACAAAAGCTTTGAAAATACAGTCTACGTCTATATCTAAGATTCTAACACGTTCACCGTTTCTCCGTACTCTAATTTATTTTACGAATTATATTATTTTATTTAGCTTTTATCCACACGTAAATAAGTGCGAATTCTGTTGGAAATTGTAGCTCCCAGTAAATATTGATAACATATATGTATACGATTCAGAAATCTGCTTGCCTTACTATTTATAATAATTAATGTAACGATAAATTTGATTTGTTTCGTCTTTAATGTATTAATTGTAATTAACATGTCAAATTTTCACCCAAACCATAATAGACATGTTAGTTTTACAGATGATTTGCTTTTATACAATAATGCTTAAAAAAACCTGTCCGATCCGAAAGGAAACAAGCAAACATAAAATATTCAAGAAGTAAACATACTAATGAATTTTAAAATGCATGCCCAAAGTACCACCATTTCTCTAAAAATAAAACTTTTGGAACGTGACAACACCACCATCTTCATCGGCATTAGTAAGTTCGATCGTCAATAGATTTTTTTTTTGCGACGTCAATACCCGAGGCCTGCGCCCTTGTGTTGGTATAGTGGTGGTATAGTACAATTAATTTTATTTTTATCGGGGTATTTTTTTTACTGGCTATCCAATAAGAATAAGATACATTCTCGATACCCAGTAGTACCCTCATGGATCAGACAGGGGTTTTTTAAAATATTGCATAGTTATTTCTATGTCTGTCCGTTTGAATCTACATAACCGCGAGTTCGTATAACTTTTTGACGTCTCTCTAATGTCAAAACTAACACGTCTGCTAAGGTCCTAATATTCACTAAGTTTTTCTTACACAATTAGACTATGGTGATAATCAATTTAAAATTCTAACTCTATTTTTAACCTCGAACGATGCAACAATGAAAGGTTTTATAAATTTTTATAGCTCACAATTCTAAAAAGTATATTTGAAATCTATACTAAAAGCTATTTACTATACACCTTCCTACTAACACACACACAAACGAAGACAAAACATTAAGACTAAATATGATGACATTATTGGAACTTCAACTCTTAGTGCTAACCCCAGAGTTGAACATCCGGCAGTACGATTTTATTTAGGCATTTGTTGAAGTGTCGTTTAGTTATAGTAAAAACCAGCATAACAGGTCTAATGGTAAATATCCTATTAATGTAAAAAACTAAAGGAGATTATATGATCTAGAATACTAGGTGATTAATTTATCGCTCAAAATGAATATGCGCCACAATTAAAACTTGTGTGCAGCACATTTTACGTTTACAGTCTCCTTACAAAAAAATTATAGCAATTTATTTTTGATAGTCGAGATAGTAATCAATATTTAAACAATTTATTTATGTATAACAGTTCATGAGAAATTGGTTACTACCATTGGTTGGAGAATGACCAAAAGCAGTACCAAGAAGTCTCATGGTTCAAGATCAAAATATTATAGTAATTATTTTCATATTTTTATTTATTATAGTAATTATTTTTTGGGATTTGATTTTTATATAGGGAAGTCAATTTAAAGTTTAGAACAATGAATATTGTTTTACTCTCTTTACATGACAATCATGACATTCACACAACCGGTCATAGGGTTGTAGAATGCAATAGATACTACATAATATATTTTGATGAATTGACTAAAAAGTCATGACAATTGTTTCTTTTGTGTAATAAATAAGTATAATATATCCTTCAAAACTATTTTACGAATTATATTATGTATTAACTATCACCTCTTGTTGAATAACAGTAACATTAAGGTTGATGCGACAAGGTAGCCCGCGAAATTCGAATTTTCTTACGTTTTTTGCAATTTGTCGGTCAGTGTCAAATCATATAATATGTTACATAAAATAGGACTGGCGGCAGTAACAAATGTCTATTTACTGAGTAACAATGATTCAAATAACCAAAACAACCTTTAATCGTTATTGCCGCGAATCCCATTTTATTCAACATACGACTTGACACTGACCGGGAAATTGTAAAAAAAAACGTAAGAAAATTCGAATTTCGCGGGCAACTAATACCAGTACATCAAATTGATTTGATACTACTAATTGCTGCGTGTCGCGGGTTCGATCCCCGCACGGAACAAATATTTGTATGGCCTACAGATAGCTGTTTCGGTCTAGGTGTTTGATTTGTATACATATGAGTTTGTAGACGCACCCACGATACAGGAGAAATTCCTAGTGTGGGCAATCGATTTTCTTACCAAAGATTTCGATTTATCAATCCCAGCTCTAAATCTGAAATACAGTGTGTTAAGTTAATCGAGGGACATATTAAAGGAGGGTATTCAGTATTCGATTCTCGTCCCAAATATGTAAAAATACTATAAACCTTAATTTGAGACGTAATTGTGCCATGGCCGCCGCACGCTCTCCAGATCTCACTTTAATATACTTTTCTTTATCGCCATTGTCATAAGCCAGTTTTGAAATATGAAGGGAAAATGGATTATACCTAAAAGTCATTGACCCGTGCACATTTTCTGTGATAAGTGCAAGGGTTGCAAGACTTTTTCCGAAATATTTGGTTTGGTTCTGTCTGGAATTTATCAGTGTTTTCTTTTTGTCCATATTTTTATTAGTATCATTCCGGATTGCGGGTTTATGTTCCGGAGTGCGGAATATGTCCCTCGTTTAAACTTACATACTGTATAGCTACTCGCCTGGTTTCGATGTTATGTTCGATTAAATATATCATTAAAAATACTCCGAAACTCGGAAATGATTTACAAAACTAATTTTTGTAGGAGTTACTGCCGCACTCAGAGAGCTTTAATGATTACTTAGGCCATCACTTAGTACAGGTTTTGACAGTTTTATCATACAAAAGTATGTCAAATCTTTACTAAGTGACGGCTTAAGTAATCATTAAGTATCTCTGAGTACCGCAGTATATATGATAAGTGTAGACAATAAAAAACAAAGTTTGACATTGAACCAGCATGGTACGGGATTCCATACATAAAAAACATTGTCCTTTCTCGAAGCGTATACATATTTTTGCACCTTTGCTGTACCACTATTCCTACCAACCGTTGTTATAAACTATACAGAAAAATATTTAGCTAGTTATATACCTTTATTTAGTAACACTGTTGCATCTTTCGCATTTCCTATGAAAAATAAATTGGCTTTATCGCAAACTTGAGACATTTTGTCGCGACTACTGTAGTTTCGTGATAATGTTGGAGAATATGACTATCACGAGGTACGAAACCAAGGTTTTTGCAGTGACTAATTACCCACATCTACCAAATAGTCATGCGACAAAACATTCACAGTGACTAAAATATTTTGCGACATATAAGTCGTGCGACGAAGTCTCAACTGTGCGACAGCTATAATACCTCGATGCTTCCCGATGTCCAACACCGGCTTGTCAACCAGCAGTGGACAACGATTTAATTTCTAAAAATACTTTACAATATCCAATGCCCACCCCGTGGTGGACAGCGAGATTTATTTTTATAAGTCGGTGACGACAAGACGGTGAGAAGTGGTGGACACTGGGATATATCGTAATATCTTCCCTCGCTGTCAACCATGTACTTGACACGGTGAATTATTTTTAAAAATTGTTTCGCTGTCGACCACTGATGGACAAGCCTGTGGTAGACACCGGGAAGTATCGTAATACCTTCCCTCGTTGTCAACCACGAGTTGACACCGTGAATTTAATTTATAAATTTTTTCGCTGTCGAACACTGGTTGTCAAATCTGCGGTGGACATAAGGAAGCATCGTAAAACCTTCCCTCGCTGTCAACCATGGAGTGGACAACATGAATTATTTTTAGAAATTGTTTCACTGTCCACTGGTAGACAAGCTGGTGGTGGACATTGGGAATCATACCGTAATACCTTCCCTCACTGAACTTGCTGCATAGTAGTCCTCGTGAAGAGCTCCATGGTGAGGGCGCTAAGGAACAGGGGGATGGAGCGGTGTTGGTGCAGGTGCAGCTCCACCAGCTCGCCCAGGGTGGTGGAATAGTCGGTGTGGACCATCTCTATGCCGTCGTCATCCAGGGTGAAGGTTAGGTATTCCTCCGAGGATTCGGCGTACATGTTTGAAATTCTGCAAACAAAAAGAGAGATTATAATTTCTAATTCTTCTAATCATGCTTACAAATAAAAGGCAAAACGGATCTAAAATGGGATTTCAAATGGGATTAGACAAATAATGCAGCATGGACGACTCACCTGTAATTCTTATGTCCAGTTCTATCAATTTTATAACCTAATAGCATATAACATACATCTCTGTACTCCTGAGCGGAAGACGTGAATTCTTCTTTCAACCTGAAACACACAACATTTAAATGTTAATTTATTTTACAATTTACAGGGTGTAAAAGGACAGCCCTCCGCAAGCTGATAGGGCCTAATCAGCTTTTCTGGATGATATTCTACAACATTTTTTCAGTTACGATTCCTTTATTTCAATGTAAAATTACATTGTCTGTTCGCAATACTCCATTTATGTAAAAAAATAAATCCACACTGGATGTTGTAATATACTCTTACAAACGTTGAGTGAAATCAGCTTTTCACTAGGAAGTGAACAGCATTCTTCAGCAGAGTCGCGCTTGCCGTTCGCTCATGCGTTTTGACACGGTAACAATTCTCTCTTTTGGGTATGAGGAAGTCAAATAAATCAATTATATTAGATACCCATAACATTCCAGAAATCATTTCTCCTGTCATCTTAGTATGATAATTATACTGAATACACCCGATCAGTCTGTGGAGGGCTGTCCCTTATACCCTATATACATTCACATGCACTAAACAGCTGTATTTTTTAAAATTACAAACAGACACTTAAATTTTTACTATTATTTATACTGAAAACAGGATATTTACCATGTAAAAACGTGCGTGCGTGCGTACGTGCGTGTGCGTTTTCAGTATAAATAATAGTGCTGGTGACCATGTCAGTTTAAAATCTTATACTTCAATTTTTATTTATTTGTATAGATTATGGATTTAAATAGTAATTATTCAAAGTGTACCTCTTAAGCTTAATCCGGCTACTCTCCAACTGCTGTCGTAACTTCTGCGTCTCTTCCGGGCAAGCGTCAGCCCCGCCCCCTTCTCTCAACGTTGCCTTTAGCCGTTTTAACTGAAAACATAACAGTTTAATATACTGAAACAGATTTACTCAATACTACTGCTGTTGTATAACATACAATTACTGTTGTATGGCATACAGTAACAAAATTAAATACTGCAATTCTGTCGCATTTGCATGGTAATACTAAGCAAAGCACGTGATGGCACTAATTTTGGCAAATCGAGTTTTTTTGGGCGTGTCCTTTTTTCAGGGCCATCCCGTCACATTATTCCCAAACCACTGCAATTCCAGAAAGCCAGAATCAACAGTGGCCACGAGAAAAGCGCCGAGACAATGAAGCTTGACGAAATCACGGAGAAACAATTTAACTCCCGCAACGAAATTAACCAGAAAATAATAGCGGAGGAGTAGGAAAAGCATAATTTCCCGTTCCCTCCATATCAGCAGGAGACAGAACAGAACAAGGCCACACAGCTACGTATACAATTTCTTAGCTTCCCAAAACGCCGCCCGGCCAAATGCTGGCTTTGTAGAGTATTGTGATTTTACTTAAAATATTTCTAAATGTCGATGAGCCATATTAATGCTTGGGTACATAATACAATGTTTACATGCTAACATATTTCTTTGAGGTTTTGCATGGAGAATGCAGCCCGTCACCAGTCTTCTGATTACTGTCAAAGAGAGTTTTTTATTAGCTAAGTTACAAGCAATGCTACGCATTAAAAGAATCTACGCAAAATATGGACTTTAAACCTGGAGTTTCGGACACTAGCTGCTAGGAGTCTAAGGCCTGTTTGTACCATAACTCATAAAATGCGGGTAACACTAAACTTAATATAAAACATCGTTCTATTTCTCTCAATCGTTTGAAGAAGATATAATAATCGGCCTTAGGCGTATATGGTCTAAGACAATAATCTGAGGGTGCCATTTATTTTTCTTTTCATTTTTATAGTAGAAAGAGTATAAAAGCGATCAACTGTCTTATAAAAACTGTACATTCAAACCATAAAAACAACCATTACCATTAGAAATGACTCGAAAACTTACGTGACAAGCACAGCATCGTGAACACTACGTTCTAAATCGGTACATCCATTTTGGAGAAATAAGTGACAGACATGTCGGAATAACAAAAAGAAACACAATATAGACCACCTCTGGGGCTCCATAGCCTCAGAAGCGGTACAGGGAAGGGTGACATTTAGTAACTTGTCACACCGGAAACAAACCTTCTGCTTTTGCCGCAGTCGACAATAGGGTACTTGACAAATAGTTTGTTTAATTTGTGATAGTGATGGCGTATTCTTCTACAACTGATTAATCGAGTAATTTTTATTTTTTGTTTTCTATTATCTATTTTTTATGTACCTTCCACATTCAGACACAATGTAATTTGTTGTTGAATAAATGAAATGAAAATGAATAAAATAAAAATTGTCCGTCAGATAAGATATCAAAAAATATTGGACATTCTAGTTAACGAAAAATTTAGGCGATACAGTGCTTCGAAAACTCGTGTGACGTAACATTTCAGTTCCTTTTTTACCGGAAAGTGACGTCACAAGCCACCATTTATGATCTTTGACGCGTTTTATCTTCGTCAATTTTTATTAATTTGATAAAACAAAAATCACGTATCCAATATTTTTCGAACTGGCGGACTAAACAATTAATCATATTTTTTTTAGTCAGGAAACTACCCAATTGTAAATGAAAAGCAACTAATTTTTAGCCTTAACTAACTCATGCCCAAATCTAAATTGACACTTCAATTAATAGTTTTACCTCTGTTTCTTGTAAGACTTGAGAAGTTTAAAATTTCAACATTTTGTCAATGGCTTTCAGCTTTTAAGGGGAAATTTCAGTGTATCTGAGCTTGGCTTTCAGCCTTACATAAACACTAAAACTTTTAACAAGTATGTTGTTTGTTTATATCCATGGTTGGTAAAGCCATGCAAGAAATAAACTTTTGTACCTTTCGCCGGGAAAAAGTGTACTCTGGTACTAACCAGAGTACACTTTTCGCATATTCGAATGCATTCGAATATGCGATCCCTAATTATTATTATAACATACATTAATATTTTTTTACATTAGCAACAGACATCAAGATAGTGTAGTACAGTCATGGAAAAGTATTGTTTAGCAAAAGATGTTTCAAAATGTATGGACCCCGGCCAGAACTTTGTACATTTTACTCAAAAAACTTTTTGCAAAAAAAAAGTTTTTTTTATTTCACTCTTTTTAGTCGTTAACATCCGTTGTGAAAACTGCGTGAAATTCACGGATTTTCGAGGTAGTGTACACACACTCACCGTGACCCGATTTGAAACATCTGCACCACTAACTTAAATTGCCTGAGTATTCACTAATGTACCGGCAAATAAAAACTGTATCGGTTTTATCTTTAGAGAAAAGGCTGTACCCCGCCATCCGCACAGCTCTGAGGTTCGTCCCAGACTGGTCGCCTCCCCGCCGACTAAGAGGTCTGAATTCCCAACTTTTTGATGAATAGTATGAAATACGCGGAACATATGTAGTGTGCCAAACTTACAATCTACATACATAACAATACATTTTCCTGTCTGTTCATACATCAATAAAACAATATGAAAAAGATAACAGTTGACATACCTCTTCTCTGGCAGCTTCTAACTCCGCCTGGATCTGTTTCTGAGCTTCAGCCGCTGGGTTGTTGGTCAGATGCAGTACCTTAACACGTTGACACAAGAAAACTATGTAAGATACGAACAGGGGAAACAAGAAATGAATATGTGTGTGTGACGTCTTATTTATTCGTATTACTCTCAGCAAACCCCTTTTAATTGATTCCCATATCATGAGGGTACATGAAAAATAACAAGTCCGCCATATATGGGAGTCTGTCATATTTGATATAGAATGACGTCACTTAGCTAAGCATGCTTCTTGTAAAAAGAAGTCTTTGATAAAAACAGTACACCTCTGTATTAATTTGATGAAAATCAAGAATGGTTAAACAAGGTGTAAATGGACCCTTCACCAAGCCGTCAACCAAGCATTATGTACATATTGCTGAAAACAATATTTTTTGGGGTAAATAAATATTTTTTACGGTAAAATGTGAATGTAGCACTCTTAAAACATTGTGTCGTTACCTTAGTCTGTGTGTGCGCACCAATGCGTTCCAAGTTGGCTTGCAGTGTGTCTCGCTGCGCGCGCAACTTGGCGACGTCACGTTTCAGGTTCTCAGCCTCCTCGCGCCATTTGCTCGACTCGCCGCGTAGGGTCTCCACCACTTCAAACGAAACGTAAAATATTATTTAGCAAATAGATAATGTTCTAGGACTCCAAAGTTTCGATTATATCAGGCGCATTATTTTGTATAATTCATTTCACCGCTGCTGCTCTCAAAACGGTGAAGGAAAACATCGTGAGGAAACCGGCATGTCCTAGAACCAAAAATTCGAAGACATGGGACATCTACCAACCCGTATTCGGTGGATTATAGCCTGGAATCCCAGCAGTGGAAAGATTATTAACTGATTATGTCATCAGAAAGAAGGAAAGAAGTTGCACAGAATCGCGACCGTTGGAAGGAATGGAGGGAGGACTTTGCCTAGCAGTGGGACAATATGAGCACAATATATAATAATTAACTAAGCATTATGTACATCAAACTAAGTACGCCCACGCAGTTTTTTTTTGTGTTCAATATCACATTTTTGGTAAATCTCAATGAAGCACTCTTAATACATTGGGCTAATGAATGCTTTGAATAGTAAACGGGTCATGGATGTAATTTAACTAAAGTTATTTCCTGAAAAACTAGTATTTAAAAAACAACTGTGTAAAATTTGAAACTTTGACCCCCAATATCTCCGTAACCAGAGGGTTCCCAGGTCTGGTCTAGAACAAAAAAAATATCGCAGTGACAGGGAGAACAAGTACTTTTTTGTACTTTTGCTCCATTTATAATATGCCATGAGTCGGGTTAGAAAGCAGTAAGAACTATAGTGTCTTAGTGTCAGTAGTTACGTTTAGTGTGCGCGGTCTGGTCGTGCGCGGCCAGTAGGTCGCGGTACCCTTGCAGCGCTTTCTCCTGCTGCTCCACTCGCGCTGACAGCAATGCAGCGCTGCCGGCGCCTATCTCACCGCACAGCGTCACTGTCAGCTCTTTCTCGTAGCAGTCTATTTGCTCTCTGGGAAAAATAGGATGAGATTTAAGAATTGGGACAAGCCCGCCACACTATTCCCGAACCACTGTAACTCCTGTAAGCCAGAATCAACAGTGGCGACCACAAGAAAAGCGCCGAGACAATGAAGCCCGACAAAGTCCCAGAGAAACGATTTAACTGTCTTGGACCCCGCAACAAAATTAATCAAAAAAAAAATACTGGAGAATTAGGAAAAATATAATTTAATTTTAATTATTTGAAATTTAGTAGATCTACGTTAATTAATC
This sequence comes from Diarsia brunnea, assembly GCA_949774965.1. NCBI lineage: Eukaryota > Metazoa > Arthropoda > Insecta > Lepidoptera > Noctuidae > Diarsia > Diarsia brunnea. The sequence continues at coordinate 7,522,163 of OX459015.1, read as the reverse complement.
AATCAATAATTTTACTATCAGGCTACTGAGGCCACTTAACAACAACTCCTCATTTGATGACATCCCAAAAACCAAAAATAGATAAAATTAAAGAATTAACAATCAAAGAGAGGGGCATATTTTTGATTGTGCCAAGTTCCACGTTTATAGGCATATCCAGCAGTAGGTGAAGTCAGACTATGGATGATGGTGATCTTAAAGTAGAGGAGGTAACAGTCTCGTCAAGTCTCTGTCCCAAAATCAATCATCATCATCATCATTTCAGCCATAAGACGTCCACTGCTGGACATAGGCCTCCCCCAGAAGGGGGGGATTTGCCATAATCGCCACGCTTGGCAGGCGGGTTAGCGATCGCAGTATGGTTGTTACGAAGGCACAGAGAACGCTGCTGCCCATTCTTTGGTAAGTTCCTTAGTCGCCTGTTACGGCACCCACGGGAGGATATGGGATACCAAAATCAATAAAATTTTAAAACACTACTTGCGGATACATGGTCACATTCTCCCAACTGGAAATTTCAGCCTTAGTCGCTTTTTGGGTATTTAACCGTCAAGCCGCTGCATTATGCGTTGTGCGCTGTTGCCGCTCTTACCTATAGCTGTCTCTCTCCCGCGTGATGAGTAGCAGTCTCTTCTGTAGCCTATGTATGAGACTCTCCTGATTCTTGCGCACTATGTCCAGCTCGTCCAGTTTGCCCCTCGCCTTGTCGCGCTCGAACTTTAGTGAAGCTACTTCCTGGAAACAAATATCTAAGTTTTTCAAAGATTTCAATAAATGGATGCGCATTACTGCTGCCTAAGTACAAGCAGTTTGAGATTTTCAACACCTAGAAATGAAATACCAAAAGTGCATTTCATGAGTCCTGTGCATATACGGAATTAATCTTCCAAGTGGGTGCGAATGGACAATTCCGAAACTATGAGGAATAGCGATAAATACTCCAAGGAGTCTCGAGTCTGCTCTTGATGAAAACTAAAACTGCATCATTGGATTTAAAAAAAAAATATTCCGAACCAAGAATAGACTCCCACAAATTAACCCTATATTCATGTGGTCAACCCGCTACTAACAGTGCGTAGAGTACGCATCGCATCATAAACACACAATATGTGTTAAGATGAATGCACTCCCAAAGCATGCGACAAAAACCCGCGTGAATGAGAAAATACGTTCTTTTTTTGCGGATTGGATAGTATCAAATGACCCTTCCCGCTCTGGGCGGAGCGGAAAGAAGTGTCAGACTTGTACTGGCTAAAACCCACCCATGTTTCTTTTTAGCCCTTTGTGTTCCAGGGCCGCGTTATCTCTTTCCAACAGTTCCGCAGCCTCGGCAAATCGCTGAAATACCTGAAAAAATACCTGAAGAGCCTAGACTGAACATATTTCCAGTACTCCTTTTATGAAGTCAGTAAAAAACAATCTGCTTTTCGTAATGTTACCTCAGTAAGTTGCGCTAGTTGCGACTGCGCCTGCGACGAGGAGGCGGTGGCGTTCAGTTGGCTGTTGAGCGCGGTGTCCAGTGTGCTGGACAGAGCTCGCGCGTTCTCTATGCCGTGGATGCGTGCCGCAGCCTTCCATTCTTCTACAGCGGTCTCGAGAGACGCTAGTTTAACCTGCGAGGATATTAAATATGGTCAGTGGTAAGAAAATCTTAAATCGATTGTGCACCCAAGTAGGCCGCTGCAAATATAATCTGGCAAAGTGCGGTATCATTGGTTCTCAACACCGAGTGCAAGAGTGCAAGTGCGGCACTCCGGATCAGACAATGCCCCACTTGCTGGAGTGTCCCAGGTGTGTTTATCGGTATTCTTAAAGACCTGAATAGCGCCTCTGCCGCTGCGATAAAGGGCTGTCTTTTATGTACAATATTTTACCAGTTGTCAGGAGAGAAATGAAATACTTTTCGGATAATCGGATTGAATAATTATATGTCTAGGGGCTGGATCTTATATACAATTCCATTAGTTACATTGATGTAGGAGCACAATGTACAACATATAAGCCAGTCACAGCTGACCCGCACTGACGAGCGTCATTCTTGCTTGAACTATAAATACTGCGGGTCGCAACGCATACGTTAGTTGTATGCCCATAAGCACTGCGCGCGGATGTTTATACCGCTGCTACAATATTCCATTCTTTAAGCAGACATACAAAGACCTAAAGGCTATAAAGACCACATTACCTTAGCCTCATGCAGCTCATTCTGGACAGGCTGCAAAGTATCCACCCTGGACTGCAGCATGTTGACTTGTTCTTCCAGCAATAGTTTGTTGCCGATACAATCTCGTATATTTCGCTCTTGTGCGCGTAGACGTCCAACCTCTTTTTCTAGTTCCGCCATGTTGGTTAAACGTTTTTGTGCAGTCTGTAATAGAACAGCAAACAATGTAAAGAAAGTAACTGCTTACCTAGCTAAGAGATGTTTTTCGAATTTTCTCATTCGATTTTGAACTTAGCACTCAACATTTTATGGTTTCAAATCATTTCTTTGTATTTTATGATTGGGTTGGTACTTTGAACTTCATATCTTCGTAACTAGAGGGTAGAGGTGGGAAATAAGTTCCCGTCGGACTGCGGGTTGTTCGAAAGAGATATCGCGGCCTCGACACAAAGGGCTAAGAAGGAACACTCCCTACTGCTCTGCCCAGCGGAAGGAGTCATTTGATGATTTCAAACCCTCCAAAAAAAAGGGTTCATAGGTTGCATTCATCTTCCTCTGTAAATCCACCACCATTACCTTAGCTTGTTGCTGCCAGTCTTTGTAAGAATCTCTCTCATATTCCAATTCCTTCAGTTTATTTGTGACACTCTGCAACTCAAAGGTCTGTTTTTCCAGCTGAGTCCTGAAAGTTGTGCACTGTTCTGCCCTGCTGGTTTGTCTGGCTACTTCATTCTTTAATATTTGTACTTCCGATTGTGCACCTTCCAAAGCCTGTAGAGGAATTAATTTTTGAGAGCATGTTGAAATACAAAAGATGTTTTCTGTATTAAAAGATTGCTTCAATCGGACTTGAATGATTGAAAGTGGTTATGACTCCCTTAGATAGCATCAAATCCAGAGAATGCTACTGTTTGTCTGTGACAAACTTGATCAAATTGAAGTTAAAGATATACATCTCAAGGTTCCATTACTAATAAATAACAAGAAACCAACCCGTACTGGGCCCGTGTGGTGGATTATAGCCCACAGAGAGGAGGCCTGTGTCCCAGCAGTGAGAACATTATAGGCTGGTGGTGATGATGATGATAATGAACAAGAAACCAATAGGGTTACAATTTTCAAAGTCAATAAGTCCACTGTTAATATTATTTCTATTCACCTAAGCCTATGTCCACATTTACCTGCAGCAGTTCATCCATATCCTTCTTCATCTCAGACAGCTGATCCTTGCTGCTCACGGTACATTCCAGCAGCTTGTCCTTCAAGTCTGCTATCTGCTTATGAAGCTCACCTTTCTCTTTGTCCCACAATGCTTTGCTGTCCTTTTGTTCTTTTATAACCTGTGTCAAGTTTAAATGTGAAAAATCCACAGGTTAGATTTAAATTCCAGATTTGGGTTTAAAAATTAACAGCATCAGTTATGGAGGTCAGTTAGGCAGTTTCTACATTGAAAGTACTGGAATCCAGTGTGTCTGGTGAGGCTGGAAGAGAAAGCCAGGGCAGATGATGAAATATAATTGTTGAGATGTTATAGATAAGTCATAAGTCATTAATTTTGGAACAATAATATACATTGTGTAGAAATTTTGTAAAATAAACAGTAATAAAAAAAAAAGTACAATTAAAACATTACAATCAAAAACATGTGTAAAATTCTAAAAACAAAAACAATAACTAATTAAAAACGATAATAATTTACATTCAATTTAAAAATAATTAATAACACAATAATAACGAAAAGTGACAAAAAAGGCTAAACAAAAATTAAATTAAATTGTTTAAAAAAATAAATATCAAATAATAATAATATGTCATCTAATTTTTTTTTGAGAATAATCAATAAAAATAGAATGTTAAATAAAATAAAAGTAAAGTGCAAATTGTTATACAAGATCAGTCAAAGAGCCCCAAGCCGAGCAGTGGGCTGCTTAGTCGCAGCCTATGTGGCCTAGTAACTGTGGCACTGTTGCAGACAAGCTTAAAATCTCCTAACATAACAGTTTTGAGACGGAACATAGGTTTTATGGTAATTAACTAAACTACTGCACAAGGCAGATTGTAATAAAAACTTCAACTGCCTCCGTGGTTGAGTGGTTTAGGCGTTGGCCTAGTAACCCGGTACGTCGAAGCTGGTGGTCCTGGCCGCACAAATGTCAGTCGTCAAACCATGTCAGAGGCCATTGAGGCGGTTTAGAAACTCTGACACAAGGGTGTGTGGGGTCGCTAGACCTTACTGCCCACACGATAAGAAGAAGTAGTTAGTTTGATAAATAGAATTTGGCAGCAATGCAGTCACTTAAGGGCAGGTAGACCAAGCGAAATAGGCATTTAACGCTACCAAGAGTTGCCCGCGATTGCCGCAAAGCGAGCCGTGCGCTTACGTCGCGAGGAGTGTCACCTGTGTCACATTACAGATAAGCAGGCAGTAGGTCAACTTGTCTTATTGATTTATTTTTAAATTAAAATAAGAGATTTGATTAATTAAAAACTCGTTTTATTATAATTTGTAGTAATAGCGAAGTCTTTCGTTTTTTTGTAATAAATTAATTTGAGTAGATATTTTAAATGGAATAAACTCTGAACTATACTTATTACATTAATTGATGTTTTAGTTTCTAGGTCGGGTGTTCCAAATGCAATAGGTAACGCAAGGACGACAATGCCGCAAAGATCGCGTCATTATTATCATTTACGGAACAGATTAGGGTGATCATCGTAGCTTTTTAGTCGACCTTGTTTAGGGTTCCGTACCCGAAGGGTAACCAACGGGAACCGAGGGGGTACCCTATTAATAAGCCTTCGTTGTCCGTCCGTCCGTCTGTCAGCGGTCTGTATCTCATGATCTATAATAAGTAGACGATTGAATTTTTCACAGAATGTGTATCTCTGTTGCCTTTAAAAGAACAAATACGAAAAATTAAAAAAAATATATTAAAAAAGAACTCGATATTTGAATGGAAAATCGTATATTTTTTAATACAACAACGATAATATTATCAACTCTGTATCTCACGCATATGATAATCACCAAATGTGTCAAAATTATTATTCATGTATTCGGGGGGGTATGAGAAACAGGGTGTAAAGTTCCTCATCCCCCATAGAAAAGGGAGGATCCTCCGACCAGACGGGTGTTGTGTCCGACATATGAAAGTCGGGATTTTCTATATAGGCTAATGTCGCGGATAATGTTGATAGCGCGATGTAGGAATTGCCAATTTAGTTCGCATGTGTTGCGATAGATGTCGCTGTCGCCACATCACTCCCCTCCGAGACCGGAGGTCGATAGCAGACTGAGTCTTGATGCTTGCCAGGCCAGTGGAAGGTTCCAGTGAGTCGGAACCGGATGCCGCGTAGTTCTCGGTGAGTCGGAACTGTCTGCGGTGATGCCCCAGTGAGTCGGGGTGATGCTGCATTATGCTCCAGTGAGTCGGAGTGATGCTGTGCTGCGTAGTGGCTGGCTGCTGCGTCGACCAGGAGAGAAGTGCGTCTCTGCTTGCTGACCGGCCGAAGTGCAGTGTGCTGTGCCAAGGTCGCTGATGAGGCTGAGGGTGATGACCAGGTATGCGCTTCTGCTGCATGCTGGTGGTCAGGATACCCTTTGAAGCCGTGGTTGGAATTCATATTTGAGTACTTTTTCTACGATGAAGGAGTCTTCTGTGTCTTCAGTTTCTCTAAAAAAGAGAAATATGGTAAGTCTTACAAGTTTGTCTTACACATCCGAGTAAAAGCATTGTATGTAAAATGCGGTAAAAACATAAAATGTGGTACTTACGTTAATGTTACAGTTTTTTGTGTATGAACAGGATCCAATCCAATAAAAGTTTTGGATACATCAGCCGTGTTTCTACATGATGCATTATCCATGTAGTACCTGAAAACCCACCCACATTATGTTAGTTAATGTACATTATGAGTATCCAGGACTTTAATACAGTAGAGCATCGATTATCCGAACGTCGTTCAACCGAATGACAGACTCCTTTTTCCTTTTGAGGTACGGAACCCTAATCTTGATCTATGGTAATTACATGACGCGGGCTAGCGGACTGCGAGTAAGGGTAACTCGCCGTCCGATCAAGGACCAAGCCCAGGTCCGCGGCGCGTCGTGTTCCACGCGCGCCTCAAAGAGCTGTCAGCAAACTGACGGGGCCCAAATAGGGATGCCTGCCGGGGCCACGAATATGTCTTACCAGGATACCGTGGCCCTGGAACGCAAAGGGCAACCGAAGGAACAGGGTGGATTTTAGTTAGTACAAGTCTGACAGTCACTTCCGCTCCACTCAGAGCGGCAGGACTCATTTGATGATTTTACCACACGATAAAAAAAAAGATAATTACATACCTATTTTCGTTTGAATCCTTAGGTATCAGATTTGTTGCTGTGGCAGTGTTCATGTTAGTTTCTTCAGGCTGCCCAACTAACCTATAACAAAAAGTAAATGGAGTACCTATTTCACAGATGAAATTGATAGGTAGATATAGTAATTTACTGTTCGTTAGCAAACGCCAGGTTGAGATATCGAAATAGACAAAATATGATTTAATTTTATCAAAAATCTTAGCGTTCTCTAGTACTACTGATATTTTTATATTGTGGCTCGCCACTCGCCAGGCAGGATACCGAACGAAAAGACAAAATATGAATTATCAAAAATCGTAGCGATCCTCGGTACTAATATTCATAAACTATAGTACGATGATCGTAAGTTTTAGACATTTACCAATCAGAGACTGAAGTAAAATAAAATTTAATTTTGAGACCAAATTACATTACAATACAAATAAAACATTTACGTAGGTACTTACTTCTTCACATATCTTTGGAGTGCATTCTTTCTATTTGTGTCTTTTATTGCTTTACACGACTTTTTTCACCTGCGTTGTTTATTGCCCATTATAATTTATAACTAACAAGCAACAAATTCTCAAAAAGAGATAGTATGGTGCGCGTAGTTGTCAAACTGACACAGGTCCGTCGTCCGTAAGCGCCAACACGCGACTGAACGGACCTGTCCGAGCCGCCGCGATCGCTTTTAATTCTTATTTAAACATAGTAATTGAGAAAATCATTTTATCAATTCAAACTCTGCGAATTTGTCTTAAACTAATTAATTTCTTAATTATAGTACAAAAATTAAATGTAAAAAATCAGTAATATAGTCATAATATTGAAAAAACGATCTAAAAAGGGGTAACTTTGCGATTTTTTTCTATCGAGTGAAGTTCATCAGGTCTTGCAACTGAATGCGATTTTGACTAGATAAGATCCTTAACTAATACATATATTTTTTATTAAATTTAAAACAGTGTATTTTTTGTCTCAGATTGTTTTAAAAAACTTAAATTCGGGTCCACCCAGCCTTAATTCATTGAGTTTGATTATGTTAATATTATTAAATTAACTATCCTTTCAATTCTTTTCAACTTCAGGCATTAGTCATACTAAAACTTGTGTAACACAACTTCTCTGCGCTAACATTACGGTAAACTGTTCAAAATAATAAAATTATATTTGCACCTGATTATATTCATCCTTGAGTTCCTGTTCCCTTCTCCTAATCAATCTTAGCCTGTCCTCCATATCTGACAGAGATCTCTCATCTCTCTTATGCTGCTCCATCAGGGATCCTTTCTCCTCTTCAAACAGGATCTGCATCTCTTTACGGATCGTGTGCTGGTGGTTTATGCGGGATTCTAACTTTGTGATCTAGAAGATAAAGAGTTATATTTAAATGTTTAACTATTGTGTCTTCTTGGAGTGGTTACTGTGTTATGGTGATTCTAAACAGGCTAGACTTTCCCAACAATGTGTGGTCAACAAAATGACAATCATCGTCACTAACAATATTTACTTTGTCTTTTTTACAGATCTAGTGCTGATGTAAATTTTCTGAGAGACATCAAAACAAAAGATGCATCAGTTTCTTATAAATAAATATTAAAGGTTTTTGTTTACTTCCCTTCTTCGTTTTACTTTTATGAATTCTATTAAAGAGCTTAATTTGCATGGCTCAGTTTACTTTTTTTTCAAGCAGGAAATGTATGTTTACCTGGGCTTTAGCAGCTATCAGATCTATCTTCAGCTTCTTCGCTTCCCACGGCGAGGGAGGTGCGGACGGCGTAGAGCTAGACTCCGTCCGGACGCGTTTCTCGGGTGTACAGACATCGTTCATGCAAATGCTGGACTTTCTTTTAACACCAAGTGACAATAGGTTATTGAGCCCTGCAATTTTTTTACAACAATAAATACCAATTTTTTACGCAAATATAGTCGCCATAATTTAAAAGTCACTATATAAAATACTACCTTCTTTCAGAGATGTATTACTATCAGAAAAATTCAGTTTAGTAGCAGACGACAATTTGTCTTTCGGCGGGTCCGTATTTATTACTCGTCTAAATGGTTCCAATACATCATTGAATAGAGACATATCGCTTTCCTTAGCCATTTTAGCACAATTACTCAAGTTTTAAATCGTATTTATATCAATAAGAAATCATTATCTAGGAAAAACTTAGTTATTTTTTATTACAATCTGAAATACAACAACGCACGTACTCGTACAAATCGGATAACAGATTAAAATTGATTAAATAAAACAGCTTAGTGTCTAAAATGTCAATTTCGTTGCACAGAGTAAAAACTTCAGTCTTAGTCGATTTCTGAAGAAGACATTCCCGCCAACCTTGGTGGCATTTAATTCATTTCGTGGCAAAGGGAATGAACATAAAAATACTATTCTTGTCTCTACCTAATAGAACAATGTCACATCACAATATTTTTTAATTAATAATTATTTAAAAACACTACGATAACAATATGACATCAATCATTTAATTATTTAAGTTTTTCCTAAGTGTGTGTAAGAAAAGGAAAATTTTAGTACATTCAATTTATATGGAGATTTTGTTTCAATAGGCGGTAAACACTTTACAATGTTTTGATTTCAGTTTTAGGTTATGTAGCTAGGTGTAGACCGTATCGTGTTTATTATAAAAAAAATACTTTTAGCATTACAGTAACGTAATATATTAATAAAGAAAAATTGTATCATAATGGAGGTGGATTTGGCCCAATATTTTTCAAGCTATGAAGATTTAGAAGTAATTATCTGATGAACCAAGTGTGTGTTAAATTTAATCTTTATAATTTTGCGTGTTTTAATCATAAAATATTTGTTTTAGGTGCATAAACTAATGCTTGAAGATGAGCCAAGAACCCTAGCTTATAAGAATGCCATTTTAAATAACAAGGCATATTTTAAAGACAAAGTTGTAATGGATGTTGGGTGTGGAACAGGAATTTTGTCTATATTTTGTGCTCAAGCAGGTGCTAAGAAAGTATTCGCTGTTGAAGCCAGTAATTTGGCGAATTTAGCTAAAGAAGTAGTGAAGGAAAACAAGTTTGAAAATGTTATAGAGGTGAGCAATTTTTATTTTATATTTCAGTCAATAAAATCTTTTTCTTTCCCTTGTTATGAACTTCAACAAAATCCCAAAGGGTTAGACGGAGAGGCAAAGGGGTATTTAATAGTACAACCACATGAACCCAGTTATTTTAAGTCCCATGTGCCATGTGAGGCGCTCCTATTGCAATTAATTGGTTCCAAATCCAGATTTCATGGCGGCTGTGAAATTTTATATGGACCTCGATTATCCGGACTCATTGTTCACTGCTCTAATTACAATATTTTTATATCCTATTGTCTAACTGATGTACATGTGAAATCTATAATAAAAAGTTATAAATATTGTTTGATTTTACTTAGAAATTGATTTTCGTTTATACAGAATACCTTTTTTTTTATGGTGGGTGGAAAATCATCAAATAACCCCTCCCGCTCTTGGGCAGAGCGAAAGGGAGTGTCAGACTTCTACTGACTAAAAACCACCCATGTTCCTTCTTAGCCCTTCATGTCGAGGCTGCGGTATCTCTTGCGAACAACCCGTAGCCATACAGAATACCCTTTGTTTTAATTGATCTTGGTAGGGACATGTGATTAAGAAATATGGAACACATAACTATAGGACATGTACTAAAGGAGTGATGAACAAATATTGATGGATAGAGTGGGGAGGAAGACCAAATAAAGATGATTGGATTGTGTGAGATATGATATGAATGGAAAAGGAGTAAATGCATAACTACTGACAGAAGTGAATGGAAGAAAAAAAACCAGTTACCCCGACCCAAAATAACATAGGATGAGGGCAGGATGATGGGGCTGCAAGTTGTTCGAAAGAGATACCGCAGCCTTTGCTCAAGGGCTAAGAAGGAACATGGGTGGTTTTTAGTCAGTAGAATTCTGACACTCCCTACTGCTCTGCCCAGAACAGGAGGAGTCATTTGATGATTACCCACCACCCAAAAAAAAAAGGGCTGTATGATGATGGACAAACCTTATAAAATTAATTAATCATTTTCAGGTAATTCACAGTCGAGTAGAAGATGTAGAATTACCTGACTATATGAAGGTAGATGCCATAGTATCAGAGTGGATGGGGTTCTATCTCCTGCATGAGGGTATGTTAGACTCGGTCCTGTTTGCCAGAGATCGGTTTCTTAAAGATGGAGGAGAAATATTCCCTGAAAGTGCTGCTATTTATATTGCACCATGTAGGTAAGGCACTCCTTTTACCATATTTATTATATATAATATATACTAGCTGTCCCACGCAACTTTGTCTGCATCACATAATATAGCTTAACCTTCCTCGATAGCTCAACTATCCAACATAAAAATATTTTTTCAATTCCAACCTAGTTCCTGAGATTAGCGCGTTCAATCAAACAAACTCTTGCTTTATAATTTTATATGTATTGTCCACGTGTATTTTGAAAATAAAATATAGCCACCATACACAATATTTGCGTAACTTTAACCGTTTACGCAGCGCACGCAATGGAAGCTCTCAAAAAGGAATATTTTTTCCCGATTTGGAAACATTGTTCATTTATACTCCGTGTAATAATAAAAAAAAAGGTGTGTGTGTGAGAAGAGAGTGAGATGAATGAAATTAAACTGTGTGGTGTGCTCCAAATAAAAATAAGTAAAAGTGAAAATTCGGGCGCCTGGAGTACACACAAAACTATGCCAAGGATAGACTTACCTGCGGGAGCTTGAGACTTTTAATCTTCAAGCGGGAAGGCATCAATAAAAATCAATCATGAAAAGTAAGAACGACTTTATTACCCGAAGGCTGCTGGTTTGAAAATTCCTTTCTAATTCTAAAGCTAACAGCTCTAATGTGTAAAATTAAGATGACATCGCTGTTATTCTAAGACCTGTCATTATTGCACTTTTTTTAAAATAAATTTAAGTTATGTATCATAAACCATACCAAACTCCGTCGACTAAATTAGGAACCTGATGGATTATCCAAGAGCATCTTGGTGATATTCGCCGAGATTGCCAACGGCGGTCCAAGATATATGCATTTTGGTAGGGGCGTGCGTTCAAAAATTTAAGTAATATGGAAAAAAAACGCCTTGTGGCTGAAAACAAACATGAATAATCGTTAGCGGATAAAAAAATGGCGATCGAATGGTGGTTACGAGCAATATACAATTAAACTCACCGTTTCTTCCAAAAATCAAAATGTGGTCATCAGTAGATGAATGAATCCAAGCAAATAATTATAAAATGAAGATAAGAGATCCTGAAACAATTAAATATCGGAAACTATTAGCGTCTGCTATCAAAATAGCCATGACAACGCGGAACGGACCGAAATCACAAAGAATTCGCTTACCTTAAAAAATAAAGGCTATCCAATTAGGATCATGACCAGGGCAATCGGCTACCACATAATTAGGGACTAGATGCCGCCCATCTCAAGTTATATTTTGAGATTTTTTTGGAGCGCTCAAAAATCACTCCATTGATTCAAGGCTGTAGGTCGAAAAGCAAGAAATGTCAAAGTCAATTTGACAGCATCGAAAATAAAAATCAGTGTGACCACTTCACGAATCCAAGTCAACAAAAAATGAATTTTCATAAGGCAACACCAACCAGAGCCTACAAATCAAAGCAAAGAATTCAATAGTATGTAACAGGCTTAAAAGACTCGTTACATTACATCCCTCCCCGAAAATAAAAGAAAGGAACTTTCTTTTATTAGAAAGAAATCTTCAACACAATAGACCAGTCTTAACAACTTTCTAAATCCAAAAAAAGAAAAGAATCATAAAAGATTCGAAGTGTAAATGAATTCTGAACATGTCAAACGACAAGGTCTCAAGAATTTAATAAAAGTAAAAACATGCAAATGACAAAAAGTCAAAAATGAAATCTGTGAAAAACAGAAAAAAATATAAGTTATAAAAACTAGTTAAATGAAACGAAGAGAGAAATCTCTTAGCGCTTCTAAACTAAAAAACAGTGCAGTTAGGCACTATAGCCACTGACTACAAATTTCAAACGAATTCGAACAAATTACCAATACAAACTACAATTTTTAGTGCAGTTAGGCACTATAGCCACTGACTAAAAATTTCAAACCACTTGGAACAGTACAACTTTGAGTGCAGTTAGGCACTATCGCCACTGACTACTATGTCAACTGCTTCCAACTCTACCATCTCTATGAGTGCAGTTAGGCTCTATTGCCACTGACTAACTCCGTATCCAACAATCCAAAAAAAATTTGAAACTCCAAACAAAAGTTTTTAAATAAAGCTGAAAGACCTTATTTAAAATATTGTTACAGGCACAACCTGCAACGAAACAAAGGAAAGCGTACTGTGATCGGCTCATCACCACCGAATTCCCGAGCACAATAGCTGTAAAAGAATGTTGCTGTGACTGGCTCAACACTACCAATCTCCCAAACACAGACAAACACAAAAAATCATTGAGATCTCCAATGAGAAATCTCAATAACGAAAAGGCGAAAGCCAAAGTTTCACAATGCGATCGGCACATCACCACCGAACTTCCGAACGCATAAAAAAAAAGAATGACGAAAGTCAAAAAAAAAAATCCCGCATTGTGATTGGAACAACAATGTCCAACACAATGGAAAAAGGAAAAAATATGGCCGGGGCCGAAATCCCACATTGTGATCGGCACAACACCACCGACTTTCCGAGCACAATGGAAAAAAAGAGTCGAAATCAAGGTCAAAAGTTACACCAAGATTCAAAAAATAATAAGGCATTTTGTAACAAAGGTTACAGAATGACCCTATAAAAGGTTACCCTTAAAAAAATAAGATCTTATACAATCCAACAAAAACGAACAAAACATAAAATAAGATCCTTCGGTGTGAAAAACATTTAGTGTGGAAAAAAATTGTATTTAATTAACAAAAATGGCCTAAGTTTTATTTTTAGAATGTTAAGAATTCAAATTCAATAAATTTATAAGAAGTTACCTAACATACATCTTTCAAACCGCTGAAAACCAATCATCCATCCCCTCGTACATCACACTGTCAAAAGCGACCTTCAAACAGAATTTATCAAAACCAAGACTAACACTTGGAAACCAAATTAAAATTTAATAATATCTTTAACATGATAACGTCCCACTGAACCTTTATTTAAATCTTTCAAAACATAAACGTTATCCGAAACCTTTTCAGTTATTTTACACTTTACAAACTTAGGTGCAAGCTTAGCTGAAAAATATGCAGGAGCATGAGATTGAACAAAACTTCTTCTCCACACCATATCACCCACACCAAAAGAAATGACTTTCCGACCTTTATTATAATAAGCGGCATTTCGCTTATACCCCTTTAACAAGTAAGCTTGAACTTTAACAAAAATATCACTAAGTGAATTAAGAGAAACTGCATAAGCATTCCTATTTGAAATTTCTAGTTGAGATAAGTTATCAACAGAACTACTAAAGTGATGTAATGACGCATCAAGAATAAGCTCCCTACCAAACATCAGAAAGTTAGGAGTAAACTCAGTAGCAAGGTTTACACTATTATTTAAAGCTAATTGAACATTGGGCAAAAAACTTGACCAAGTTCTATGATCATCTTTAACAAAACACGATATGCAGGTTTCGACCGTTTTATTATATCTCTCAACAGGGTTATTTTGAGGTGTATACAAAGTATTATAAAATATTTTGGTTATATTAAAACCTTTCAAAAAATCTACAAAATGTTTTGAAGTAAATTGAGTTCCATTGTCACAAACTACTATTTTTGGACAACCAAATTTGAGAAATATTTCTTTTTCAAAATGTTTACAAATTACTCTAGTGGTAGCATTGATCATTGGAAAGAACCAGCAATATTTAGTAAAAACGTCTACAACCGAAAGTATGTATCTATGACCAGAATAAGTTTTAGGTAGAATTCCTATGATATCAACTGAGAGCATAAGCATGGGACGATCAACCTTTTTAGGATTAATCATAATACCAAAAGGTGGAGATGTAGTATGTTTATAAGCTTTACAGGTATCGCAAGACAAAATGTATTGATGAATATCATTAAACATTCCCTTCCAAAAATAATGTTGTTTTAATTTCTTTAAAGTTTTATGTATTCCTAAGTGTCCAGAATTCACATCATCGTGATTTGATCTAATAGTATCTAAAATATGCTCTTTGGGTATAACAATCTTCCAGTCTAAAAGACTGTGAGGATTATATTTATTTCTACAAAATTTATATAAAGTATTATTTTCAACTCTAAAATTCTTATACTTTCTAGGAGATTTTTGACATTGGGTAAATATTTTTCTATACCAAGGGTCAGTAATTTCATCGTCAGGTAAGACTAAACTGTCCTGAGCGTTTATAGCGGCGACTTCTATGCGAGATAAAGCATCTGGAACTAAATGTAATGAACCTTTTTTATGAATAATATCGAATGTAAATTGAGAAATTCTAGCAGCCCAACGAGCCAAACGTCCACTAGGATTACTGAGACCTAAAAGCCATTTCAAACAAGCGTGGTCAGTGACAACTGCAAACTTCATTCCTTCAATATAAGGTCTAAAATGTTCTATGGAATCTAAAATAGCTAATAATTCACGTTCAGTGGTACTGTAATTTCTTTCACATTTATTAAGTGACCTAGAATAAAAAGCAATGGGATGTTGATCTCCCTTCTCATCCTCTTGACTCAAAACACTACCAATGCCCACAGAACTAGCGTCGCAATGTAAAAAGAAAGGTTTTTCAAAATTGGGACATTGCAAGACGGGAGAAGTTACTAACGAATTTTTTAATTCTTGGAATGCATTTTCAGCTTCGTCATTCCAAGTAAGTGACTTTTTAGAATTTTTACTACCTGCAGTCATTTTAGTTAAAGGAGAAGCAATATCAGCAAATTTGCAAATGAATCTACGATAATAGGAACATAAACCAAGGAAACTTCGAAGTTGTTTTACCGATTCTGGACGAGGAAAATTTTCTATTGTCTCTAATTTAGAAGGATCAGTATGCAAACCATTACTGTCAACAATAAAACCAAGATAGCGAAGTCTATCTTTGCAAAAGTTACATTTCTTTAAATTTACGGTTAATCCTGCCTCTCTTAATATATTATAAATTTTATTTAATTGTTCAATATGGCCATTAAAGTCAGAATTTATACAAATTAAATCGTCTAAATAACAAAATACAGAATTATCATACTCTGGACCAAAAAGTTTATCTACCAGTCTCTGCAACTCAGCCGGTGCATTTGTGAGACCGAATGGCATGCGAACAAACTCGTACAGACCTTTTCCAGGAACCACAAAAGCAGTTTTCTCACGGGAGGATTTCTCAAGTGCAATTTGCAAAAAAGCTTTAGAAAGATCTATTGTACTAATATACTTGGCACCTCTAAGGTTATCTAATATTCTAGAAGTATAAGGAAGGGGATAAGAATCTTTAATAGTAACAGAATTTAATCGTCTTGAATCTAAACACAATCTAGTACCTCCATCTTTCTTTTCTACCGCCAAAACAGGTGAACACCAAGGAGACTTAGAGGGTTGAATAATGCCTTCTTTTAGTAAAACTTCTACTTCATCAAAAAGTTCTTTTTGTTTAGCAGGACTCAAAGGCCAATATCTTTGTTTAAAAGGTTCACTAGTAACGTTAATTTTATGTTCAACTAAATGAGTGAGTCCCAAACCTCTTTTCTCATAAGAAATGTCTTCAAACAAAGCAATAGTGCTATTTAATTTCTGTTTCTCTGAAGGAGAAAGTTCAGAAATAGGAGTAACAGAACAAACTTGTATTTTATTATTTTGACTATCTTTAACAAGTGTAATGTTTTTCCACAAGTCTCTAGCAATTTTAAATTTAATCCAAAAGTCAAAACCTAAAATGATGGGTGGATCAAAAGAAGGAATAATTAAAAATTCTATTATCTTAGTGATATTATCACAAGTTACTGGCAAATCCATGGCACCAATAATTCTCCGAGAGGTGCCATCTGCTATAGAAGCAGAACCACAAGAAGGTCTAATTTTATAACCTGACTGCAAAAATTGTTCGTGAATATTTGAGCCTAAAACACATTTAGTGGAACCGCTGTCCAACAAACCTGAAAAAATTTGATTTCCAACTTTAAATTCTAAAAAGGGTCTAGCATCACTTTGTTTTGTAAAAAGAATAGGAGCTGAACGATAAATGTTAAAAAAGGTCTTTAAATAATCCAACCAGCCTGAAAAATCTTTATCACGAGTAACATCCTCCGGCTTGTGACTTCTAATTGTTTTTTTACACATCGAGACACTCGAAGTTTTCTCAAAAACGTGGGCTCGATGCAACCGAATCAGTTTTTTGGCTCTTGCGAGTCTTTAACAGCCGAATTACAAACGTCACAAGTCTTAGAAGTGACCCCTGCCTTATGACACTTAAAACAAACAATACCCGGTATGGACTTACAATTTTTATATGAGTGTCCGGGTTTTTTACATTTCAGACAAGTTAAATCATTAGAAACTGCATTTACTTTTACTGAAGGTTTAACTGACTCTTTGTTGGGTTTTCTGTCTACAACAACTTCCAGTTCTTTTGCAAGTTCTAAAAATTGTTCAATTGAATCAATCTGCCTAAGAAACAAAAAAGGTGTATAAACAGGTAACATATTGTGTTTTATGGCATTAATTAAAGTTTGGTCAAACAAAGGTTCTGAAAGGCGACTGGCCATATCAGAAATTTCAGTAATGAAATCAGGAAGCGACTCAGACGGTTTCTGTTTTCTGGTGCGGAGCTCATTCTCTAAGAAATAATCAAAATCAGGCTTATCAAAGCGTTTTAAAAGCGCTAGCTTAAGTGCATGCCAAGAAGGAATACGAATTCGTATAGATCTAAACCATTTAAGTGCTATGCCATCAAGCAAATCTGAAAAAGAACCCACAAGGAGGTTTTCATTGAAATTTTTATAAAGAAAATATTCTTCTATTTGAGTAATAAATTCCCGAACACAAGATTTACCGCTATAAACTATTCTACTTTTCTTCAAGTCAGGCAATTTAGTGAAAGGAGGAAAGTTTTTTCGAATATTTTCATTCACAAGCGCATTCAAGGAATTAAATGAGGGCAACGCTTGAGCTGTAAGAGCCGAAGAAGAGTGAGCGATTCTTGAGTCAAAGGGATTGTTAACATCTGTGGCATTAACCATCTCATGGACTTTCTCAATAGCATCAGCATCAACAGCAGTACAGGTATCGACATCACCCGAATCCTGAAGCGGCGGAAACTGAACTCCCTTGTCCATGACTAACAAACAGCAAGGCGAATAGCAAACGAAAAGCAAAAACTAAATTTCAAAAAGTTAAAAGTTTGAAAATAAATTCTCAAGTTTGAGGTTAAGTATTGAAGTCAATGTGGTATTCCCATGAAAAATTACTAAGTTAATTTTATCGTTTTAAAAGTGCAATAATCACTTACAAGCAGCTTAAATCTAGATAAATTAAATGTACAATATTGTACTTACAATTAGATTAAATTATTTTCTTTAAAAGTTAAACTTAGTTTTTAAAATAACTTTACTGTTGAGAACAACAAAACACGGTCAATGCTATACATTTCTGTTGGTTTTGCTAAGAAAAAAACATGTTATTAAAACAAACAGGTCAATAAACAAAATTATCAATAAGTAAACACCAAATATTGTTTACAAAGATTCACCAAATTAAGTTAAGTACTACTTATGAGTCAAAAATTAAAATAAACACAAAGTTATTGAAGTAACAATGTAGAACAAACTAATGCAAACAATAGACTCATAAGTTATTTAATAATTGTGCAATAATGACAGTATATAGGTACCAGACAAACCTACTTCAAGTCCCTGTTCGCTGAGCGACAATTGTAATAATAAAAAAAAAGGTGTGTGTGTGAGAAGAGAGTGAGATGAATGAAATTAAACTGTGTGGTGTGCTCCAAATAAAAATAAGTAAAAGTGAAAATTCGGGCGCCTGGAGTACACACAAAACTATGCCAAGGATAGACTTACCTGCGGGAGCTTGAGACTTTTAATCTTCAAGCGGGAAGGCATCAATAAAAATCAATCATGAAAAGTAAGAACGACTTTATTACCCGAAGGCTGCTGGTTTGAAAATTCCTTTCTAATTCTAAAGCTAACAGCTCTAATGTGTAAAATTAAGATGACATCGCTGTTATTCTAAGACCTGTCATTATTGCACTTTTTTTAAAATAAATTTAAGTTATGTATCATAAACCATACCAAACTCCGTCGACTAAATTAGGAACCTGATGGATTATCCAAGAGCATCTTGGTGATATTCGCCGAGATTGCCAACGGCGGTCCAAGATATATGCATTTTGGTAGGGGCGTGCGTTCAAAAATTTAAGTAATATGGAAAAAAAACGCCTTGTGGCTGAAAACAAACATGAATAATCGTTAGCGGATAAAAAAATGGCGATCGAATGGTGGTTACGAGCAATATACAATTAAACTCACCGTTTCTTCCAAAAATCAAAATGTGGTCATCAGTAGATGAATGAATCCAAGCAAATAATTATAAAATGAAGATAAGAGATCCTGAAACAATTAAATATCGGAAACTATTAGCGTCTGCTATCAAAATAGCCATGACAACGCGGAACGGACCGAAATCACAAAGAATTCGCTTACCTTAAAAAATAAAGGCTATCCAATTAGGATCATGACCAGGGCAATCGGCTACCACATAATTAGGGACTAGATGCCGCCCATCTCAAGTTATATTTTGAGATTTTTTTGGATCGCTCAAAAATCACTCCATTGATTCAAGGCTGTAGGTCGAAAAGCAAGAAATGTCAAAGTCAATTTGACAGCATCGAAAATAAAAATCAGTGTGACCACTTCACGAATCCAAGTCAACAAAAAATGAATTTTCATAAGGCAACACCAACCAGAGCCTACAAATCAAAGCAAAGAATTCAATAGTATGTAACAGGCTTAAAAGACTCGTTACATCCGCCTATAACCTTCCTCGATAAATGGACTATCCAACACTAAAAGATTTTTTCAAATCCAACCAGCAGTCTCTGAGGTTACCGCGTTCAAACAAACAAACTCTTCAGCTTTATAATATTAGTATAGATGTGGTGGATGAAACATTGACGCACAAACGATTGCACCTGAACCTGTGGTAGTCACTTGTGCTGCATCATTGGTCATCATGCATGCATCCATCATTCAAAACACCCCCCACATAGAAATATCTCATAGGCATTTAAAAAAAAAACCAGTTTAATTTCCTCACCCACCCAGTACTAAACCGACACACTCAAAATGTATGGAATTTTATAAGCAACAACCTAAAACAAGTTTTTTGTCTTTCAGTGTTCCATCATTGTACAATAACTGGGACAGCCTACATGGCGTATCTATGTCATCATTCGCCAGAGAGCTGAGAGCAAGCAAAGGTAGCAAGCCAGAAATCCTCACTATAAAGCCGGAAGACTTACTGGGAACAGAAGTGGCCCTCTGCTGGGTCAACTTGAGAGAGGATGAATCACATGATTTAAATGCATACAGCATAGAACATGTTGTCGGTAAGTATACTTATATCATCACTCTATATCAGGGTTATCAGGGCATATGGGCAGCAAGCACAGGTCTGAGTGTAACGGCAATGCTTGTTGTCTAGTATCTACATAGTCTGGAACATTTTTCAGCTGAAAATATAAAGAACGCCTATATTATATATATTATTTTATTCTATGCGCCTATATTATATATATTCAAAACGACAGTTCCTAACTGTCGTTTTGAACATTGTGACAATCCTACTTCCTACTATCACTATCATCACTACATAGTATAAAACAAAGTCGCTTTCTCTGTCCCTATGTCCCTATGTAAGCTTAAATCTTTAAAACTACGCAACGGATTTTGAAGCGGTTTTTATTAATAGATAGAGTGATTCAAGAGGAAGGTTTTAGTATATAATTTGACCGACATCAACGCGGGTGAAGCCGCGGGCATCAGCTAGTATAGTATAAAACAAACTCGCTTTCTCTGTCCCTGTATCCCTATGTATGCCTAAATCTTTAAAACTACGCAACAGATTTTAAAGCGGTTTTTTAATAGATAGAGTGATTCAAGAGGAAGGTTTTAGTATATAATTTGACCGACATCCACGCGGGTGAAGCCGCGGGCATCAACTAGTAATATTATAAATGCGCAAGTTTTTGAGGATGGATGGATGTTTGTTACTCTTTCACGTAAAAGCTACTAAACGGATTTGGATAAAATTTGGAACACGGATAGTTTATAACCTGGATAGTTTTTATCTCAATTTTATCTTCCCGTGGGATAATTTTCGAGTTGTAGCGGGCAAAGCCGCTGGCAACAGCTAGTGATGGAATAATACTAATAATACTAAGTCATCATCGTGAGTCCTGACTGGCATTTTGTAGTTAAATATTACCCATTCTTTTCAAATTGTACCTCACCACCAAGGAAATATAAACTCCTTGATCACTATTTGTACCTATTTTAAATCGCGGGTCAGCAATGCATTGTCAAAATTGATAATATTTTTTCTGTCAATTATCACCAAGAAAAGCTTTGAAAATTATGGAAAAGTGAAATTAAGTTATTAAATAGAGGTACTATAGTGTAAATAATTGCAGTCTAAATATCAACGCACAGTTATGAACACTGCGTAGGATCAGTATTGCTTCAAACAGTGACGGTATCTTTATATGAAGCTACAACCCGTCCGAATTAACTGCATGTGCACCTGCCGCTGTGACGTCACTCTATCGGTACTGTTAGCGAATGGTAAGCGACGGGTCGCATTCCAGCGAGGTGCACAGTTAATTCTTACGGGTTGTACATACCGCAACCGCACAAGCAGAAGCCTTGCTTGCGGCGAGCTCTCACCTCACTTTATCGCTTCCGTAGGGTTACTTAGCTATACACGGGTGTAGAATAACTGGCCCTTACGTGGTTGCATTGGGTTGACGACAAACCGATAAGCAGAGGCGTGACTGATCCACCAGTCCTTATAAATGTGCGTAAACAGCCTGAACATACAGTTGTTTAAAAAAAATCATGACAGAGTTATGTGGAAAATATAAAAATGCTATTACATTATGAGAAGTTCTGTTTCCCTCTTGATGAAGTTATCAAATTGAGAAAAAAGCTAAGAGCTGCTTTATTATTAAAGTTAAGGAGCATTTTGAAGGGAATGGTAATGTTTTTTCTCTGAATTCTAGATTTCTCCCAGTCTATGTTATATAGGTACTTCAGAACGAGAATAAAATATGTCTTTATTATAAAGTGCAATATGAACTTGATGATAAAAATTCTGCAACAAAAAAAAAACAGAACTACACTGCAATGTATGAAAAACATAGAATAGAATTCGTCTTTGAATCCATGACTCAAAAAGTGTTAGAAAAACTTATAACTATGTTAGTAAGCCCTGATAAAAACAAACAACACAACAAATGACGGTGGACCACAGTTGCTACAACCCAGAGTAATTCCACAACAGTACAAAAAAACTTAATGTTTTTAATAATTTAATTTACAGGTGCAAGTAAAAATGGTTACTACCAAGGCCTCTGCCTATGGTTCGAGTGTAATTTCCCCAAGCTTCCTAACGCTTCAGGAGACGGTGACACAGTTCTGGATACAAGTCCACAGAGTCCGGCTACACATTGGAAGCAAACTGTGATTGTGTTGCCGCAGCAGCAGGAGGTAGAAGCAGGAGAACCCATTGCTTTCCAGCTGGATATGACCAGAGCTGATGCTACTAGTAGAAGGTACATTATATCACTACATATTATAAAACAAAGTCCTCCGCCGTGTCTGTCTGTTCGCGATAAACTCAAAAACTACTGCACCGATTTTCATGCTGTTTATCACCAATGGTTAGAGTTGTTCTCGAGGAAGGATTTAGTATTTATTTTTGTTTATATTCAACCAGGCGGTGGATTGGTATGCCAGCTTCCATACAAAAAGTTCAAACCCCTTTAGATGATGAACATTCTGCAACAACAAAAACAGACTGCATCATCATCACCATCATCTTCCTGCCCTTATCCCATTCTATTTGGGGTTGGCGCAACACGTTTTCTTTTTCCATTCTTCCCTGTTAGAAGTCACAGTGGCATTTACTACTTTCTCTTTCATATCATTCCTCACACAATCCATCTTTTTTTTGGCCTTCCTCTGCCTCTCCATCCATCAACACATATATATATACATCACCTTGAAATGTGGCAAGATTGTGATCTTAGTAATCTGTATGGATCATTTAATTCACGACACGGACACGGACGGCACGGTTAGCGCAGTGGCTGAGCGATTGGACTGCTGCGCTACGTGTCGCGGGTTCGATCCCCGCATCACGGAACAAATATTTGTATGGCCTACAGATAGTTGTTTCGGGTCTGGGTGTGATTGTGTATGTGAGTTTAAATGTTTGTAAACGCACCCACGATACAGGAGAAATTCCTAGTGTGGGGCAATGTTAAAAAAAATAAAAAAAAAATAAAAAAATAAATAATAAATAAATAAATAAATAAATAATTTATTCAAGTATGAAAAGTTATGATCAATCAACTGTTCACTTCAGAAAACATGTTCAGTTTTGAAACTTCTTCACCAGTCTACCATCACACACAACTTTCGCACATCTTAACATAATATAACATCACGCCTGCATGCAAGTCTGATATAATAAGGGGCGAGCCTGTCGCCGATAACCGGGGACAAATCCAGACTGTGAACTGAGAAATTCCTGATTGAAAAACGCATTAACATTGCCCGACTCGGGAATGAAACCCAGGACCTAATGCTCAGCAGTCGCGCATGCCCCCGCTAGACCAACGAGGCAGTCAGTCTGCACCATAGATATAGATAGACCTAGATAACGCAAGTATCACGATCTGTATGAAAACCAAGCGTGCCATTTTTAGACTACCTATTATGACCTCACAAGCACTATTTAGTGATGGAAAATCAAATCGATTCAAAGACGCCGCCGCGTATGGCGCCCCCTTCGCCCCAACCCCCGCCTTGCACCAGCGCCGACGTCCGACTAGCGCTATACACCGATGCAGACTGAGCGCGAAAGTGGCCATTTACGATTTTTGTACGTAAGCTAGGCACGCGGACTGTTGCTTTTGCGTTATCTAGATCTATCTACATCTGTGGTCTGCAAACGTCTACATCTACTTAAAAAACCCTTGAATTTTTTCAGATACAATCTACAAGTGACGATGTTAGACCCAGAAGCAGTGGAGCACCCCCTTCCATGTTCCTGTCACATGACCAAGTGCATACTTACTAAAACCTTCATGCAGCAACACGCTGAACATGCTTTAAACCAAAATAATAAAGAAAACGATACCAGTGTTCTACAGGAAGAAGATATTATTGATGAAGATGATTAAAATAAAACAATTATATTTTGTTTTTAGTGGTTTTATTTATAAAAATAACAAATGTGTTATAAAAAGTTTTTTTTATATTACATGTAATATTATTCGAGAGTTAGAGTTCAAAGCTACTAGGACAAAATAACTTAAAATTATTCGGATATTCAAGTTACTTGTTCTTCTTGCATAGGCGTAATACTTTTGTAAGAGGCGTTGCACTTTTTTAGTAGCATCTTTTCATCAGCTTTCTGTTATGCCGCTGCAGGCAAAGAGCCTATTCTCAAGCAGAGAATCCAGCATTAATCACCGGCTCACGCATTTCCAGACCAAAGTCCAGGGTTTCTGTTCCTCGAAGTCATCATCAGCATCGCAACATGTTGGTAACAGACTGGGTCAGCTGTGCCTCTCCGCTAAGCCATCGGTTATAATCTAGCCTCATCAAGAGTCGCGCTAGGTACACGCCGCACGGACGATCGCGTAGAGATACTAGAAGCTGCATCAACTGTTTTACTAGCTTGCTGAACCTGAAAATATGTAAAAAAACAAAATTAGGTACAATTTTTTTAAATACCTAAAAATAGGGTAGTTGACAAAAAAATCTAATTAGTCCGTCAGATAGATTTCCAAAACATATTGGACACTCGTATTTTTCTTCTTTCACGTACCTAAACAAAAATGAAGACGACGATGTGACCTCACAGCTTGGTACATTTTTTACCACGAAGTGACACACACGAGTGCCACAAGGCCCTCATGATCTTTGATGCGTTTTATTCTCGTCCATTTTTTATTCATTTGATAAAACACGTGTCCGATATTTTTCGATAATCTAACAGACGGACTAAACAGATTTTTTTTAAGTCAGGAAACATCCCTATAGTCTAACGCTTGTTAATCTGCTCAAGGCAATTTTATTATTATCAAAAATCATGAATAAAACACAGGTATGTCTTTTTGTTCTACATGTTTCTATCTTTAACCCCGTCGGGGCTGCGGGTGCCCCCGTCGGGGCTGCGGGTTGTTCGCAAGAGATACCGTGGCCTAGGCACAAAGGGCTTAGAAGGAACATGGGTGGTTTTTAGTCAGTAGAAGTCTGAAACTCACTTTCGCTCTGCCCAAGAGCGGGAGGGGTCAAAAGTCGCCTCTTCTAGCCACAAACACCACACAGTTTATCCATCGCTTATTTGGTCTTGCTCCACTCTTAAATACATTCTTACTTATCACTTTACATCTTCAAAATAGAAAAGTCTATCACAATGTTGATACTAACCGTTCAGAATAACCTCTAATATAGTAGTCCTCGGCTTCTCTATCGGCGACGCTATCGTTCATACTGCAAAAGGAGTGGCAGAGCTTCAGCAGTTCCATGATGTTGCAGAACACGGGGTTGTTCAGCGAGTCCGTCGTGTCGCTCGAACAGTCGCTGTCACCTGACTGAAACGTAGCAGCAAAACATTCATTACTTGCTAACTCAACATTCATAGCTGAAAAATCATTACATTTGAATCGAATTTTGTTCACAATTTCAAGGGCTTTATTTTTTTTGCACAGAACCCTAATCCTTGTTCCTTACTACTATTACTTCTTTTAAGTTACTTCATACAACATCATCATCATTTCAGCCGAAAGAGGTCCATTGCTGGAGATAGGCCTACCCTAAACATATCCCCCGCCCCCCCCATAAACATAGCAACATCAGCTATATGTTAGTAAAAGTCCCGTCAAAATCGGTTCAGCCGTTTCGGACATTAGCCGAAACTGTCAGACAGACTATTGAGACCACAAAACATTTTAAGATAAAACAGTGCAAAATTAACTCACAGCAGTGATAGTCAAGAACGACTGGCTGAGTATATCAGCGAGGAACGTAGCGTGCGCCTTCTTTAGCTTCTCAAAGTCGTTGGTCTTGTGCACCGCGTCCATAAGTCGAGAGAAGTTGGTCTCCAGTACATCGGCTTGCATGTAGTGTTGCAAGTTGTCCATCAGGAACATTAGCTTGTTGTGTAGTTGGCACATCGAGAAACTGAAATAAGGAGAATGGAAAGAAGATATATTATGTCAACTTGATAAATAACACCGAAATTGGCTGTCTCATTATTTGGCGCAAATAGAAGTTCAGCTATTTCCTGCAACATAAACTAAGGCGGACAGGGATTGAAAGACAGAAAATATTGATATGGTACTTGCCACCACAATTGCACACAACAAAAAATAAACTTAAATCTAAACAGAAAAAAAGAACGTTGTGTCTCACGGCTACGCCAAATAGGCCCAGTTCAGCAAACTGCCGAGCAGCTAGTGCCGACGCTGGTTTTCAACTGGACCTGAGATTGATTGCAACATCTGAAATTTGACTAGCGCTAAAGAAAAGTCCCTACTATTTTGAGGTTCAACCCACAGACATTTTAAAGCTTCAAAAAACAGACAAATAAGATAGCACAAGCCAACATACCTAGAGGACTGTTTATAAGCCTTCCAAAGCGCATGTAGATCATGCTGAGTCTTCTTGATCCTCAGCAGAAGACGAAACATATCGTTGTACCGCGCTAGTACTTCTGGCGTAAACAACAGGTGGAGCGGCCATTTGAAGTCGTATTTGAGGATTATACTGGACCAACCATCAGCTACTGCAAATGTATTATGTATGGTTGATTAATAGTAAATAATATGCTTTTTTTAATCAGTATTGTTTCACTGCTGGGCAAAGGTTTAGTTAGTTTAACTGGGCTTTTATCTGCACTTAGCCTCTTGATTGGGCCATTGTGCGTGATGTTTAAATAGGACCTATTCCAACCAACATAGGTCGTCCCAGAACTGAGTTAATGGGGATCGTAGAGTTTGTGCCCGGTGATCTGCCACGCTCCTGCACTCTAGGAGTACGTGCCGTGGCGTTTCTTCTGCTTCCATGCATCCTCTGCACAGTGGGCTATCTGTTTACGCCTATGTTAAAAGGGCAAAGGTTCCACTCTTCTCTGTGTGCGGTTTTCTCCGGCCAACCTCATTGTGATACGCATCTAAATGTCACGCTAGCTTTTTTTAGACTTCCGGCGGCAAAGAGGCCCATCTTCTGGCACGCACTGCGATATGACACTGGCCCATCGGTCCTGATGCATTCTACAGACAAAGATCGCCCAATCACACTTTAACCTAGCAGTCGTATTACCCATATCAACAATTCCCGTTTTGGTTTAGCTTGGAAGCTCATTACTAAGCAAACTATTTAGTTATGGATTATACATACCAGTTGTGCTATCATCTTCAGCAGTAGTATTAGCTGAAACATTTGGCTTTACATAGGGCAGTTCAAAACTAAACTTTTCTATATCAGCACTGTTGCTTAGGAACACTGCTCTTGCTGCTAACTGGAATGCGTGATTCATGTCTGGGAAAAACAAAGATAATTTCATTAATGGTAGGTATGGTCTATGCATATTTGGGACTTCAAAATACAGGTATTACATTTTAGTACTTATATGAATACGGTAACACAATGGGCGGACTTATAGCATAAGCGAACTTTTGGAAGACAAAACAAGTTTTGGCTGGATTCACGGGAGAAGATAATATTATTCATTATCATCATTTCAGCCAAAATACATCCACTGCTAGACATACGCCTCCCCTAAGTGTCGCCACATTGACCGGTCCCGTGCGTCTCGCATCCAGCTGATCCCCGCAACCTTCACCAGGTCATCAGTCCACCTACTGGAAGGCCTTCCAACGCAACGTCTTCCGATTCACGGTCGCCACTCCAGAACTTTTCGACCCCATCGGCCATGAAATGTACCAGAGCGTCAGACCTAGCAACACTGCTTGCATCTCAGGCTCTACAAAAAATCAATAATAAAAACTGAATTAAATAACATATACCTCTTGTAGAAGTCCTCGCAGTAGGTTTGTCGAGCATGGGTGCAGTAAGTCTGAGCAGTTCCAGGAACAGTTCACCGCGACCCAATAGGTAGAAATCTTTCATCAGTCGAAGCTCGTGGATCAGTTGAGCCTCTTCTACGGCTACTGTCCACAGATGCTGGAAGTGGAAAGTATGAGTGTATTCTCCATTCATGTTACGCAAAAAGATACCATCAAGGAATAGTAAAAAGGCATAAAGTCGAAGGCCGCGATATCAGGACGCAAAGAAAACTATATATCTCGACAGAGGGCTGAATCAGATTTGGGGAGACCGATGTGCATTGAAAAAGAAGTCTGACATAACGCACTACAGCTAGCCGGCATCGCATTTTTTTTGTATGATAGAAAACGTGGTGTAGCTGTAATTAATGTGCACGTTGCTTTACGTGTATTGATGGAAAAATGACGATGTATTTACGTCTCTTAGTTTCTGAACACAAGAATGACATTTTTTTTTAAACTAGCTTGCTGACTGCAAGCTAGTTTAAAAAAATGTCACTCTTGGGAGGCATAAGAAAATGGAGGGTGTTTGCCAGACAGTAACGTTTCATATTCTTACACACCTTAGTAACACATTCTTTAATTTCTCTTATAACCCCTCTAAGATTACAAACTTCAAACACTTCAGGGTTCTTCAATTTCTGCAACTTCTCATGGAACTCGGCTTCTTTATCTTCCCAAATTGTGAATCTACAAAACAGAAAAATTACTTGAAGAATAAAGTTATGGTTTATTTGAACGTAGGTCTGGTCTGGTAAGTACTTGATACCATTAACAACTTTATTTCTATTGTAACTGTTGTCTGTTCTGTGTTGTTTTTGAATGTTGTTCATGTTGCAGCAAAGTTGCAATTCAAACTAAGAACTACATAATGTTCCCACTAAAGGGACTCAGGTCTCCTCTCAAGGAGAGGTTAAGTCCCGTCGGGCTGCGGGTTGTTCGAAAGAGATACGGCGGCCTCGGCGCAAGGGCTAAGAAGGAACATGGGTGGTTTTTAGTCAGTAGAAGTCTGACACTCCCTTTCGCTCTGCTCAACAGGATGGGTTATTTGATGATTTTCTAACCGCCAAAAAAAGAAAAAGAAAAAAAAGGAGAGGTAAAGTAAATACACAGTGTTCATTTTTGTAGTTATTAACTACAGATTGATTACCTAGTTAGGTAACCGAGGGGAAAAACATAAATCGGGAGGGAATAATGAAGACTAGTTTATTTAATAATTACCTTCTCGATTCCACTCCTAACTTCTGCAACGGCATCAAAGTCCTGTTAGCAACAAAAGAGCTGCTTTTCTTCACCTTCTTAGGATCAAACCCAAACAAGATTATAGTCTTGCCAATAAACAGTATTTCTTGGGCAAGGGACAGAGGCATAAAGTATGGTATCATGTTGGTATTGAGGGTGTATCCACATTCTAGACTTGTGTCTTGGAGCTGTAACAACAAAAATATAACAAGATTAAAATTATTGCCAGACAGTTAAATATGTTGAACTCTGACACAGAAGATGACGGGAGGAGCTGGAGAAAACTAACCACACTGTGTGTGACCATCAAGGGCAGATCCAGGATTTCTTTCTGGATACACATAGTGCATGCGGCGCAAAACTTATCAACATTAACAAAAAACTTTTTGCAAAAAAAAACAACCAAATTCAAATAAAAGAAAACACAAATCGTCTAGAATAACTTCACTTTCGGAAGTCGGTGCCAAAAAAGTCAATGAAAGTAATGAAACAAATATACATAGTTTGATATGTAAGTATGTACCTACTGTGATGGAAACTCTATAACCCTCTCAGGGGGGGGGGGCACAATATAACAGTAGTAGTAGTTGGTCACACAGATGCAGCATCATAAACCCTAGAAAAAGTCAGTTTTCATATTTGTTATAAGAGTTAGGAACTTTCAGTAGTCTCCATCAGTTCCTGTGATGTCCAAATACCAGGATAGGCAGGACACAATTATAATAGCAAGTGTCCAAGGGCGGATCCAGGGGGGGGGGGCACGGGGGCACGTGCCCCCCCCCCCCCCCGATGGTTATGGATTTTCCATCACATGTACAGTCGCGGTCTTTTCCGCCTGCCCAGTTAAAAATTTTTTCGCATAAATCATGCGTAGGCGCCAAACCCCGCCCCCTCAAAGTTTAGGCCTATTAGAGAAGCGTCAACGTAATTAGTTGCAATCTGCACTGCGCAGCTTAGTGACGTATCCTCTGTACACCTTTTGCGAATTTTACGGACGAACTTTGGCGCGCTTACCGGACCTTTTGAACATTGACCATTGCTCTGCTTACCTGACCTTTGATTGACTAAACGTTAACCTGTGCAATAATATTGGACTCTTGAGAACCTGTGCTAGAACATTTTGTGCATAATGTCTTCCAAAAATCTCATACACGAAGAACAAAATGAAATTATAATTTTGCATGGACAAGGATTTAACATCAGTCAAATCGCTGAGCTGAGTCCCAAAATAAAAAAAACAATATGAATCACGTTAAAATGTTTAAATTCTTAAAATGGACTTTATAGTCATAAACATAAAGTCCATTTTAAGAATTTTAAATTTTTAACGTGATTCATATTATGTTCTGCAAAAGCGGCTATTTTAGGCCCGCTGGCTAGATCAACGTTTCACCCCCCGAAAGCCCCATTATTTCAAATTTTATCGAAATCGTTAAAGCCGATTTAGAGAACACGCTTACAATTGCCTGTTATATAGCATGGGATTTCATAAGATTCTTATAATAAATTTAAAATTACTCACAGAAATCATTGAGTTTTTAATTTACAATTACCAAACCAACACACACGCACCATTAGTAACGAAAGTCAAATTCAGTTTAAGTTTTTTTTTCTAATAATGGCAGTTTGAAAATAACAATAACTCTCGTTCGGCGTGCGTCGGACTCGTCAGTGCGGTGGAACGGTATTGTATTTCATTCATTATTTCTATACAAAGGCGGGGCGGAGCTAGAGAGCGCTTCATGTTGTAAGTGCAAGCAAATATGAGCTTAGTGGTGGTCAGGCGGGAGTGTCCACGATAGTACATACTTATTAGCCAAATCGAATTATCAGAGCAATATAACAGAAAAAGTGCTTTTAGGAAAAAAAAAATCTCCGCATCCATCAACATCCGCATATGAATAATAAAAAATTAACCAAAAAGCTCTTGTTGACTAGACTACATGTGCGCCCCCCCGAAAAGAAATCCTGAATCCGCCCCTGCAAGTGCCCCTTAGTTTGTGGGGGCAACACCACATACTACTGATACTACTATTACACCATGTTCATACTTACTGTGGACACTAGGGATTTTTCACAAGCAGATGTAGGAGAAGATAAGAATGTCTCCGATGCATTATGGTGAATCTGGTTGTGCAGTATGATAAACTCTTGATAAGGATCCTTCAGTTCACCATACAAAAGCCAAGTGCATAACTGGTTCACAAATACTTTGTTGACACAAGAGAATATTCTAGAAGAATAAATGAACAACTTAAGAATGTTCTGAAATTAATGAATTAACTGACAGACAATTTACAGCTTAAACCGGAGGGCCATGAAGATTCAAAGGTGAGCATTAAGGGATCATCTATAAAAATTGAAAACTTCATGATGATGAAAGAAGTTTGTCACTTTTGTTGACTTGAAATCTCTCAAATCTCATTGGGGACACATCTAATCTATAAAAATAAATAACATTGAAGTGTCTGTTAGTTATTTCTTAATAACAGATTTACTGAATGCATATGAATGTACGTTGTATACAGTACTTATAACAAAACAACACAATTGATGGCTTGTTTGTTCTGGATTATATGTTTATATGAAAATTAAAAAAATAAATACCTGACAACAGCTTCATGCACCCGTTCATTGCCATTCAAAATGTACTGATGTAACAAACTCAGTATCTGGCACCCTGTCAGTTTCCTTTGCTCAATACTAGCTATAATCTTATTCATAGTATTGAACAGCCCGCAGTACTTCTCCACATAACTGTACACAAATGATAGCGTGTAGTTGTGATTGCCTATCACGAGGCTCTCTACTTCCATTAGATCTTTCTTATATGATTGCAGGACTTCAGAGAAGCCTTCACTGAGTGCTTGCGAGTAGAGACCACACATCTTGAGTCCTGATGGTAAAAGGTTTTAAAACATGAAAAGGGATCATGAACATGAACAGGTATAGGTTTGAGTATAGGTTTAATATGATAAGCTACTTCTCCAGGTTCACTTACTACCTCATAAAACACATAAAAATTACCTGCATGAGCCTTTCTGGAGCGAAATCCCGTGGCTTCAACAAAACGTTGGATTCTATGGTGGCTCTTGGCTACTTCATTTATTCGTGCAAATATTTCAGAATCTCCCTGGTTCGCGTATTCTACAAGCTCGTACTGCAAAGTTATTAAATGATTTTATTCAATCAAATTGTTTTACCAGTTTACTATTTTACAATTTCTTCGACAAAACAGTGAAAATTGTAAAAGATACAATCCAATATATGTATATTAGCAAGAAACTAAAAAAAAGGCAAAAGTACTTACCTCTTTTCCCGCTTCAGTAGTATGAGAACAGTCCCAAAGAATAAGTAAAGCGTCGTGGATCATTTTTATTTTCTATTGGGAAGTTATTATCACAGAGTACATTAGACTATATTGAAAGTTATTATTTATTTCGATGGTTATTTGGATGGTCTAAAAAAAAATATTGAATTTGACGTTTACTTTTTGAAATAAAAACAACAGCCACAGATAACATAATCGTCATGAATCATTCATTCTTGCATTTTAGTCGATTCCATTGAATTAATCTAAAACCTTTGTCATTGGCGTACTGCATCGATCACCTTTGATTTTTGTGATGTGCGTCATATTCATATTATTGTATAATAAAATTATCACTTGCTTCGGTTTCGGTCATCTTGAGGAAAACAGCATGCCAGATATGCATGGCATATGGGTCATATCATATGGGTGGCATGATACTGTAGACTAGACAGGTTAGGCACTAACCACACGATAAAGAAAGAAAAAAGAAAATTTCATAGTTCTAGGTATTAGAAGAAATGCTGCTATGCTACTTGGAAGTCTTTAAAATACAATAATTTGTTGTATTGACATACATATTTGAAATGTTAAATATACCTACCAATGTCACAAAGCTGTCACATTGCGCTTTATTACATTATCTGTATGGCGGCGGGCACGATTCACCCTACAAAGCGTGAAGTGTGAACAAAAGTTTGCCTGGTATTATGTGCGCCCACGCTGCGCTGTGACTTACGGCATTGAACTATTGATTGTATTGGTTTGTTGAATTTGACGTACAATAGTGATCTTGATAGTACAAAGATTTCGATAAATGAAGTAACAGTAGATTTTGAAAGAATAATAATGACAGTAAGACAGAATAAGCTGAAGTTTATTTGTTTGTTTTCAATATGTGTTTACGAATGAATTTTTAGAATGGCGGAGGCTTGTAGATTTGGAAACCGTAACATAGAAAGTAAAACATCAAACAATCAAGATGAAAACTTTTGTATCATTCATGTTTTGTGTGTATTTATATCCCTTGTGACGATATTAGCTGATTTAACAACAGGTGAGATAAGAATAATATAAAAAAATATAGTTAATTACCTACTTAGGTTTTTTCTGTTATAATTTGAATTCAAGTCAAAAAATATCATATCCTTGAAATTGAAATGTAATAATATATTTTTATTACAGATATAATAGTTTTCGCCGAATATTGTAAAGATGGTCATCTTTACTGGGCATTTGGTACTTTAGTTTTTATAGTAACTCCAAATATTCTTATAAATATATTTTCAATTAGGTGGTTTGTTTCTGATCAAAAATCAAGTTTGCGTCACTGGATTACTCATATTTGCCTTGTTGGTTTATTAGAGAGGTAAAGTATTAATTAATTGAGTAGTCCACTTGCAAAGTCCGCTATGTAGAATTTGATATTGCCGAAACTCCGACATTGTGATGGAAAATATTAAAGACATTGAGCATTATTCGAGATTATTTTTGTACGATCTCTCATTATTTATACACGACTAATTATTTCTGGTCGTTAACTCCATTTTAACACTAAAGGTTTTAATCGATTTTCCAAAATTATTATTCTTATAACATAGCGGACTTTGCAAGTGGACTACTCAATTAATGACTAAAAACTTTTGGGTGCATATTTTTTTACTTTATTTGATGTGATTTTCTTTTTGTTTCAGATATATAATATTTCTACGCAAAGTATTTGTGTGCAAAAACCTAGAATCTATAAAAACACATAAATTAATTTCTCAACGAAATGATTTGAGTTTGTTGCATTTTTTATACATTTTCATAGGTACTGTGCCTCAAATAATATTACAAACTTATGCTATTGTTACTTTAGATGAAAATTACTATACAAAAGGTAAACTAATTTTTATTTTTAAACTTTACTTTACCAACCATACTCACCCTTTTTTTTTTTGGCCGGGTGGAAAATTATTAAAAATAACCCCTCCCGCTCTCGGGCAGAGCGAAAGGGAGTGTCAGACTTCTACTGACTAAAAACCACCCATGTTCCTTCTTAGCCCTTCATGTCGAGGCCGCGGTATCTCTTGCGAACAACCCGCAGCCCCGACGAGCGTCGGCCCTTGCGGGCCCCTTCCATGTTGCTGACATCTCTTTGAGGCGCGCGTAGAACACGAACGCGCCGTCGACATGGCCTGTCGTCATCATAAGACGGACGGACGGCTAGCTAGCCCGTCACTCACCGTCCACAGGCCCGCGTCTACGGTGGCCGGAAGCCATCACGTGGCCCCTGACGCCCGGAGCGCCTCTCGCGGCGGCTGGGACGAGAGGTTCTCTCCCTCTCGCGTTCCGCCACCTCCTTCGCTAGCAACACTGCTTCGCAGAAGGAGGCGACGGCGTCCTATTCCTCCGCGCCCCGGACCATGGCTTGTACCAGGGCCGGACGCGAGAGGTCGCCGCCGACGATCGCCGCTACGAGAACACGGCGGGGCTCCGCCCAAGCGGGACGCACCTCCACGGTGTGCTCCACCGTGTCCTCCGGCCGATTTTCACAATGGCATCCGGGCGTTTCCGCCCGCCTGATACGGTGCAGTTACCTCCCGAAACAACCGTGTCCAGTGAGTACCTGCGTCAGACGGAAGGTGAGGGCGCCGTGGCGCCTCTCCAGCCACTCCTCAAAGAGGGGACTTACCGCCACTATCGTGGCGTGCCCACCATACTCACCCTTACTTCCCAATTCTTTTTGTTTTGTTATGTTATATTACAAATGTTTTTTTTTGTCTCATTTAAGACTTTTTGTTTATTATTTCCAGTATTTGCATTATCTGCATCCATTGCGTCGGTAATTTGGGGTTGTGCGACATACATCTACAGTATTACAGCTTTTTCCAATGAGAATTTCAGTTGGAATTCATTATTACTTAAATTGATATGGCATTTTGGAATGTTAATAGGAAGAATTCCAGGAATTTTGTTATTTGCTATAATTTTTGATATCTGGACGTTAATACCTCTAGGTGAGCTATTTTATTATTATTTTTTCCCACCTAACCAAAACTGGCTATATTTTACCGCCCCTATTAGACCGAAAGCGTATCACTTAAAAATTTAATTATATTTTCAGGTTTGCATTGGTTTGCAATGACCTTTTGGATTGTCGTTCAAAAAACTACATTTTGTCCAAATAAATTAGAAGAAACTCTTTACAATGTTGTCATGGGCTTCGTTTATTGTTTCTGTTATATTAACTTGCGAGAAGGACACACACGGTATCGTTTGATGTTGTTTTATACATTGATAATATCACAAAACTTTGGAAGCTTATTTTTGTATGTGCTTATATCTGATACTGAATGGCAGAAGAAATCATGGTCCATTGCTGCAGCCATTTGTATCATATTTGGTACAATTGTTGGTAAGTTAACACACACGTGATAATTACTATAAAATAATATTTGAATAAACACTGTTTATTTATAGTTTATTTTCTTCTCGTTTTCAGGCATTCTTTCTATGATATTATACTATAGATATTTTCATTCAACGGGACCCATTTCATGGAAAAATGACGACATTGAATTAAACAATAAAGTCGATATACAAGAATCAAATAATAAAAAAGATCAAGGTAGCTGTCTGAACCATGTGAGATCATTTAAAAGTTCTCGAAAAGAAGAAGAGACTGATGTAAGCCCCAGGTACTAACCAAAATAATCATTTATCTTGTATCTATAATATAATATACATACTACAAAAAAGTTTTATCAAGAAACATAATATTTGTATGTTTATTTACAGTAAGGATTTATCGACTGAACAAGCACAGAGACAAGAAAGTGAAAATGCTGATAAGAAGTTTTTATTGGAACATTGGATAGCCAGATCTGGTACACCGACATTTACATCGGCACCTATCGGGAACAATAGCTTAGAAGTTTCTAGCGTAGAATTTTACACGGTTGAAAACACACCTCAATCGATTTTACACGAAGATGAATACAAACATAAAAACAACAAAAAAATTGCTATTTGCTCTCCAACAGAGTTAACTTTAAAGTTAAGTTCAATGGAGAATTTAGAAAGCTCAATAGACGAAATAACTTCGAGCAATTTAAACTTGCACAAACGTAGAGGTATATGTTCCTCAGATGCATTAAGAGACGATTTAACGAATATACACTTGGACGTTTGTAATTTAATAAATGAAGAATTTATGAAAATGTTAAAGACGGACAGCTCTGAGATTAGTCATGATACAGATAATTCTAATAAAAAAACTTCTTCTGACTCCATTGACATGGATTTAGACCTTAGTTTTAGCGATATAAATAGTTCTGATATTAATACATTTAACGAAAACATTGTTCAAAAGTTGTGTTTGAGTGCACTCAAGAATATTAAAGTTGGAAACCAAGACGCAGATATTGAAAACATTCAAAGAATCGCTTTAGATATCCTCAAGGAAATGTATGCCAAAAAGGATAAAAATAAGAATGGAATAGGAACAGACTTATTCCCTTCGAAACCACGTGAGTTAGATACTCCAACGGAGGTTTTATCAGTTCACGATTATGAAAACATATGTGCCGTAAATATTGCTCGGGAAGCTTGGGGATTGAGATCCTGGAATGGATATTCTGACATAGAAAACTGGCTTCATGATGGAAGTGTGGTAAGAGACAGAAGAAGAGACACGTTAACATCAGGTAGCTCTGAGATAAGTAGCTGTGTTTCACAAGATCTCAAGAATGCTATTTTGGCTGCACCATCTTTCCCTAAAAAACCGCATACATACTCAAACGTGTTTGTGAAGTTTGATAGAACCAATCAAGATGATTACGCCAATACATTGGTTTCTCATGACGATATTTTCTTAGCAAAACCGTGCATGGCCGATGTCGGCAAAGATCCAAACCACTTGGAACCTATAATGGAAGAGTTAGACGATCTAGGCGACATAGATCCCTCAAGTAAGAAAAGACTGAATTCAGAAAGCTCTCTTGTTGCAACTATAGATGAAATTCGTAAATCAACTGTAACAAATTCCCCACGAAATTTATATTATAGGCGAGAACATTTATGGGACTCACCCCAATTCAATACGTCTACGAAAATTGATTTAAAACAAGCGCTATGGAAAGAACCTTCCAAGTTTGACCCAAGCAATATAATGGAATCTTTGCCAGAAAAGGAAAACTGTATGAACATTGTACAAAGATCAAAATATGAGATGATAAAAAAAGATCTAAACGTTTCAAATATATCATCAACTTCCACAGACTTGCATAGTAGCGAAAATGTTACTGCTTACAATAAAAATACGAGACGTCGTCAAAAATCAATTTCAAGTAATATCAAACTACAAGGCAAGAAAATCAATATCAAACCTGAGCAAAACCAGCACGATTTTTCAAATAAAGACATTGATTTTTTGTGGCAGTTAGTTTCTGAAAGCTCTGCTCCTAGCAACTCAACTGAAGACTGTTCTTCAAATAAGATATCGACTTCTTTACAGTCACTGATACAAAAGGATACTGCGATGCCAGTTGTCAACACGTCAACATCTAAAATATCAAATGTAAAGAAAGGAGCGAGAAGTCGACCACGTCGAAAGTTTTCTATTTTAAGAGAAAGATTTGAGCCTAGGCTTAATTTAAACTCCGACGAGGAAATGTTATACCTCTCATGTGAATTAAGTCAGCCGCAAACTGCTACTAGCGTTGTTAACGTAAAAAACCAATTTGACGTAGATCAAGAAGTAAGGACTGTTCCACGAAAGCAAAATTATGATAACTCATCTTTTGAAAGTAATGAAAATCTTGCAAATGCTGTTGGATGCGATTTGATCATGTCTAAAAACATAAAGGAAAAGCGATCCTTATTTATGAAACAAGTTTTAAGCCCACCAAAATTCAATACGAAATTAAGACATAAGGTGTAAATTGGTAGTTACAATATGTGATTATCTTGTTCCTAGTTTTTTTGGTTCTATTTTATTGCCGCGAGGAATGAAGTCAATGTGAACATGGATCTCAAAATGAGTGTAGTCATTTTAAACTACCATAATTTTACAATTTAGAAAATTTCCGTTGGGTAAAATGTGGTCTGTGTTGTTCAGACTGTTAGTAAGATAAGAAAAATATAGTAATACTGCTGAACGTTATAGTCTTCCTTAATGTGATATTAATATCGGAAAATTTGCAGCTATGTGTTTAGAAAAGTTCAGAATTAATGATTGTGAGTTGTGACTGTGTTTTATATTATGTATTTGTGATAATATTTAGGTATCATTATGAAATTTTGGAACTAAGACATATCGAAAACTTGCCTTTATATTTTAATGTTAAGCCAGTATTGTTAACTATAATTATATTTAGTTAATTCTAAAGAAACAAAATAAATTTCATTAAAAGTATGGGTTATGCTTGTTTTTTATAAATAATTCGCAATAATATAAATAAAATATTTATTAAAATATTATAAGAATAATATGCTGCCACAAGAATAGGTTACAGAATATGTAACTACAGTAATTTATTCCTTTAAACGATTTTATAGCATTTATAATGCTTCATAAATAGAAGATACACAACAATATTGTCTCGATTATCACATTATGCAGTTATAATAAAAACCAATTAAATGATTTGCCATTATCCACTAACATTACAATAAAATTGACAAAATTACTCTGATAACAGTCTTCTTATAGAATACAATGGCTCAAAATATGCATATAAATAGGAATAACTACAGTACTACTTAGGACATAGGTATCACTAGAACATTATTACCAGCTAAAATAATCAAAATATAGCTGTCTATTTCTACTAAAGTAAGCTAAGAAATAAAAAAATATATTATAATAAGTTACATTTGTTATAAGAACCAAGGCTGAATAAAATAATATTATAATTGGATTATTACGAGTATGAAAAAGATTAATGCTTTAGTTGGTTATTAAGAGAAAAACATTTAAAGATCAGTTGTCATAACATTTGTAAGGAGACGAATGCGATGAGCATTGCAGTTTCGACAAAGAATATGATCATCAAGTGGGTAACATCCTCTACCTTCTGATTCTGAAGATAGCAAGAGCCCGCAGTCTTCACATCGGTAACATCTCACATGGAAACTACGATCCAATGCCACTACTCTGACAGTCTCTTCTTCACCTTCCTCTGGCATAATGGGCAGTTCACAAACACAACAGCGTGGAGCAAATTTCTTATGGAAATCTTCAATACAATGAATTTGATTCATGGCATCAACAGTGAATGGAATTCCATCCAAACTTTTTCCACATACAACACAAGTGAAACAGTTTGGGTGGTAAGGTTTCCCAGTAGCTCGCAAAATTCTGTCTAGGATTGGCATGTCACATACAGAGCATTTCTCTAAGGTTTCATAATAATCCGTTTCACAGTATGGTTGACCTTCCACAGCATAAAATGGTTTACCTTGCAAGTTTACATTACAGCGTTGACAACAGAAGCATGTCACATGGTACATGTTACCCATGGCTGTGCATCCAGAACTTTCACCTATAACTTTTCCGTCACATCTAACACATGTTCCAAACACATCCAAATCCTGACTGTCTGATATAGATTTCACAAGAAGATTAGTAAGTGCATCCACCTCTTCTTCTTTATGCAGTGGCTGTGGTGACTTGCTTGTGTTAGACAAGCTGTTATTGCGATAATTGTGTAAGGAATTTGATTGGGATGACATGTTGCTGTGTGGACGTGGGTTAATTGGCTCATAAAGTGACTCATAAGTTGAAGATTGTGATACCCCATATTCAGGAAACTCGTTTTGATATATGGGTGGGTAAGATGGCCTTTCTTGATTGTAGTTTAAGTTTGCAGTAGCTCTGACCAACTCACTGTAGTTAGAGCTTACAGGCGATGGTGGTGGCAAATATTCGTCATTATTTTGGTTGACATTGTAAGGTTTTGATGATGCGATCGAAATTGATGGTGGTGGAGGAGGTGGTGGTGGTGGCGGAGGCACTGGAGGCAAGTTATCATTGCTTCTGTATGGAGGTATATTGCTGTATGTTGCATTGTAAGTCTTAGACGGCATAGGTAAGTTCTGTCT
Source organism: Diarsia brunnea (assembly GCA_949774965.1). NCBI lineage: Eukaryota > Metazoa > Arthropoda > Insecta > Lepidoptera > Noctuidae > Diarsia > Diarsia brunnea. The sequence goes on along the minus strand of OX459015.1, from coordinate 7,481,629 downwards.
GTAGGAATGGTTAAACGTTGCCAAATTCAGTTGGTTTACATTTGCATAATCTTTATGAACATGAGGGTGTGCATTTCCTGGAAGTGTGTTATAGTACGTCGTATTGTTGTTATTGGTAGTCGGCATAATCATAGCCGAATACGACGGCTCACAAATAGTGCTTACTACAGCACTGTGTGGAACTTGAGGTTGAGCCTTCTTTTTTGGCGGCACGGCTGGTGGTATCTTTTTTACCTTCCCCAAGTTATTTAAATCTTTAGCCATTTGCAATTCGGCTAATTGCTTTTCCAGTGCGTCAATGTTATCAAGTCGTGACATTTCTGTGATATTATTGACCTGATAATATTAAAATGGCAAGTGAACGTTAAGAATATTTACCTTATACTTTTTGGAGAAGTCCGTACTATAAATACTTTCAATTAAAATCACATTCTTAAGTGAGTCGCAAATTCACTTTACACAATGCTTTTGTTATCATAGAATCCACTTGTCTGACTTCGCCTTGCTTTGATTCGATGATGACATGTTCTCCTCACCCTCACACGTCATAGTCAGCCATAGATTGCAAATGCAAATGCAAATCTGTCTGGTGTCTGCAGATTGCAATGAGGCAGATTTGAATATCAAGATGACACTGCGCATGTCAATGACGTACTATAGCAAAATCAAAAATTTTGTTTGACGACAATTTTTTCAATCATCTTTTTTATTGTCTTTTTAATTTTAAAATGGTCTTTGCTTCGAGAATGTATAAGGAAAGAAACAAATAGTTTATTACCCATTTTTTTGTTTCTTTTAGTCGATTAATCACACGTGAAATGAATGAAAGATTCGGTCAGTGACTTTTGTATTATTTATCTGTTGCAGTATATTGACTATCAGTTTTTGACAGTTGACTGACACTTTCGCATGGTGCTGCAAAGTGAAAAGGACGCTTTTATTTGTTGTGGAAATCGCTATTCATATTTATATACTATTAAATTGGTTTCTAGAAAGTGTCAGTTTTAGTTTTCAACATGGCTATGCAGTGTCAACTATGGATGGGCAGCGTAAGTATTAGTAATGTACTCTACTAAATATTCATCATAAAATATCGCCTGTTGCAGAGCGAATTCTCAACGTCGATGTTACACAGACCGTCGTCGTTGTTGTTGTTGTGTTATTGTGGATGTTAACTATTACATACCTGGATTTACATAATATAATATAAGTCTGAAGTCGCCTATTCACCTTGTTTAAGAGTAGTAATTACTGCTCATGCCGTTTTGTATAAGAACAGCCCTAGCCGGGACAAGTACAGGCGGGAATTTATTATTTGTAGAAGTCATTTCCTTAATTTATGAATATTATAATGATTTCTTTTAGTTGGAGCCCAATATGACTGAGAGCTTCATCATGGCTGCCTTCAATCGCATGGGTCAGCGGCCACTGGCTGTGAAAGTCATGAGAAACAAATTCACTGGAGAACCAGCTGGATATGCTTTTGTACATTTTCAGGTACTGTAAAGAAAAGATAAAAAAAAAGGCTATACAGAGTGATATTGATGACTTGTTTGATTGACTTTTTTTCCATCAACATCCAAACAAAACACCAAAATGTCCAAATTAATTACTTTCCTGTCTCGGAAGTTGTGTCAAAATTTTTAAGAACCAAACAAAGTCACCGACTTCCCATAGTAAAGTTTTTTGTAATAAAGAGATTTTCAACAGTTAATAAGTTTAGGTTTTGGCCAACCAGCATACAATAATATAATTATGATCAACGTTACAAAACTCGACACTTAAAAACTGAAGTGAAACCATTCATCATCATCATCAGCCTATAATATTCCTAGTACAGGGACACAAGCCTCCTCTGTAGTAGAAGGATGGGCTATAATCCACCACGTGGGCCCAGTACGGGTTGGTAGATGTCACATGTGTTGAATTTTTGGTCAAAGTGAAACCATTAACTGTTCTAAATCTGAATGTTAACTTCAAAACGATAATTACTCTCTCTAAATGTCATTCCAAATTGTTTTCTATCTGAAGGAAAACTATTCTAAACTTTAAATCCAAACTAATTCTGCCCTATAAAATATAATCAACTATGCTGTAATGAATCATTTTCATTACAGACAGATGAAGAAGCAATAGATGCCATGCACAAACTGAATGGTAAACCAATCCCAGGTACATTTCCTGTGGTAAGGTTCCGGTTAAACACAGCATCAAGGGAAGCTCGTGCTAACATGCAAACAGAAAGAGAGTTCTCTGTGTGGGTTGGAGACCTGAGCCCTGATGTTGATGACTACTCGCTCTACAGAATCTTTGCATCTAAGTATAATTCAATAAAGACTGCGAAAGGTAAACATTCCATTCAACAAAAATGTGGAACCAATTCCTGTGCTTCTTTTCTTAATTGTTTTTTCCATTACAGTTATTCTGGACAGCTCAGGATACACAAAAGGTTATGGGTTTGTAAGGTTTGGCAATGAAGAGGAGCAAAGGAATGCTTTATACGCAATGAACGGTTACACCGGGCTTGGGTCTAAGCCTTTGAAGATCTGCACTGCAGTGCCCAAGCCTAAATGCAACAACAACTCACAGAACTCATCAGCTCAGTCAACACCTAATTCTCAATTTGGCGGTGGAGCGGTAAGTGGTTTTCTGTTGATAAAAACAATTAATAAATTTGCTTTTGTTTTCTCGAGTGTGGATACTACGTGTCGCTGGCGCCGAATACCGAAATTTTCGCCTTTAATTATATACACTTCACTTTTATTGTATAGCTTGCTTTTCAGTACTACGAATGGCCATGCTGATGGCTTTGGGAATGAACTTTTGAGCGAGATGAAACATACAGAATTAAATTTAAATCATTGGCTTCCACATTCTCACAAAATTTTTGAAGATCATAAAATTATGTTTGTAAATTACATAATAAAACTACTACTTTTCCTGTTCTTGTTCTTCAACATCAAATTATTTTCTGCTCATTTACAAAGTAGCAGATAATAATGTATAATATGCCAATGATTTCAATTTCCGACACTTGACAATATCTGTATGCCAACCGCTTATTGCTTAGCCAAACGAAATCAAGAAGAATTGTGCTTCAGAACAAGCTTGCATCTTTCAACTCATCGCAATGAAAAAGCGGACCCAGGATAATGGCTTGACGGATAGACTGTCAGGATGTTGTACATATGAAGTAACATTTCACTTTATAGGATTACAATCAATACTATGATCCGTCTGCATACTGGCAGAACTATTCTGCGTGGTCTGGCTACTACGGGCAGGGCGAGCAGGGCGCGGCGCCGGCGCAGACCGTGCCGGTTGCAGACCCTGCGCAGGCGCCGGCGGCCAAGACGCAGACCGACGAGCTGGCTCTAGTTGGTAAGATGACTGTACTGATGAAAGGATAAAGGCTTGGACTTTTGTGTATGTAATCCTACACGACTATAATATTTTCATGAGAAAGATACAGGTCTCTTCTGGAGTAGGCGGGCTGGGATCCAGTGGAGGGACGTCACGTCTTTGATTCTTTAGTCATACACACAAGTTCTTTCCCTCTAGCTTGTTCAGTGGGGGATGCTATGCATAAAGACGAAATACAGTGCATTCATGCGTAGGTTTCAACCTATGACTTCGACTCGCTGCTCGTGAACGGGTGCTGTCAGTTGTGACTGGTCACCTCTTAGCTGCCACGGCTTGTTTGAATTATTATTTTATTTTTGAATCGTCGTTTTTGATTTTACTCTGCGGACACTTATCCATCTCAACATAAATGATGTAACCAAAGTTTTGTAACAATATTATGATTTAAAAAGAGTGTCCATGGAGTTTCTTGCCGTTCTTCTCATGAGACCAAAGCTTTGGAATGGGCAACTACAGTACACTCACAGTTATTATGCCTTGTGACTGGAACTGTAGCTAGATGGCTGCTTTAAATCATAGAATTTATATCATTTAGTGTAAGTTAGCCGTCCTTTGTGTACAGTGTGTGTACCTACATACATACGATAGTCTTTACCCTTAGTAAGGTAATGGGAAAAAAATCAATTTTTATAAAATGATGTTGCTGGGTCTGGCAGTTGCGGGATTTTCCTTTACAACACTAAGCAGCACTTTTTGGAGGGTGTGACATCAAATTACTCCTCCCGCTCTGGGTGGAGCGGAACGGAGTGTCATACCTCTACTGACTAAAAACCACCCATGTTCCTTCTTAGCGCTTTGTGTCCGGGGTCGCGGTATCTCTTTCGAACAACCCACAGCCTCGGCAGTAGCACCTATATTCAAATCTAAATAAAAACAGACTGTTGGATTTTAAACTCTTAGCTCAGCGTAAGTGTCAAGTTTCCTTCATAAAATGATCTTTTTGTAACGTCATCACCATTTGTTTTACAGAACACAAGAAAGTTATCGACGTTGATCTTCTGAACCAAGAATTCCTGGACCCCGAGTTGTCGCTCTGGGACTGTCTGGAAGAGTCGCAGTGGTTTCATCATGAGGTGGTGGAGTGCTGAGAGTATCCGTGTTAATGACATTTTAAGTTAGTTCTCGTAATTGTAAATAAATGATTTTGCATTTATTTTTCTGATTTTTATTATACATATTTATCCGTCCCGGATTAAATGTTCAAATGCTCTGATTTTTCATTGCTTCATCTGTATCTCATTTGGATGAAATTCTTGTCTGAATGGCAGCGACGTGTACATTTTAAGAATATAGATGTTTCAGATAATCTTGAGCAATTTAGTATTCGCCCAATATCGTATGTGTTTTGAGAGCAGTAGTGATGAAATAAATTATACAAAGTAATGCACCTGCCTGGGTTCGAACCCACGACTGCTCATTGTATAACTCTTTGCAAATACGTTGCAAGTGTCGGGATCCGGCCTATCGTTGTGATTTTCTATAAGATTGGATAGGACAGCTATGGGCTCGTAAACTGCCTAATGGCAAGCCCGTAAATCAAGTAGACTGTTCAGGAACTTTTATATTATTAAGAGTAGTAAGTAGTCTATTATCCGATTGTAATAAGTGCCAAGCAATCAGATCGCGTAAGAAACAACACCCCGCGCTCCATAACTCAAGTAGCTGATGATGGAGTTAAAACAGTCAAGCTAATTTGGGAGTGGACTGGCCACGTCACACGGATACACCAGGCCCCCATAAAAAAACATCTAAAATTTTAGATTCCTATCCTACATTACATATTTCGACTAGCGGACTTGGCAGACATCGTCCTGCCCGGACAGCAGCGCCACCTACCGGGTCCAATTGTAAATCTAAACCATTCTCGAATCCACTTGAACACACAAACATTTTCATCAAAATCGGTCCAGCCGTTTAGAATGAGTTCAGTGACATACACACGTACAGAAGAATTATATATACAAAGATAGATAGAATATAAGATGTATAACCGAAAACAGTTTATTTACAAAATGGCAATAAATTAATTTTTCTGTAAAGTAGTATTAGCCCAAGGCCCCAAGAACTCACGGTCCGCCCTTGTGGGCAAGGATCGTCACTCACTGGACGCCTGATGGTGGACATCTCCGACGAAGTCGACCGCAGTGAAAGTGGTGTGACGATCTGGTCATGTTTGTGAGGCAAGCGTGGCCAGAAATTAGACAGACCAGAGCGGTTTGGTGGGATAAACATTTGCCCTGCAGTTGGACACAAAATAGGCTAATAAAAAAAAAAAGTCTACTTCATCGGTCGTTGGCGCATCTGGTCCTGAGTTCAATTCCCAGGTCTGGCAAGTAGCAGTCAAGGAGGCTAGATTTATAGCAGTTTGATGGCAATAGGCTCACCCCTTATTACCTGGGTTTCTGGCGAAATGTGGGTGATACATGATATTTAAGTAGCAGTCTAAAAGAACAAGCCAAGCTTTTATACTGTCTATGCCATAGACTCTATGGGAAGTCACACTTTGCTGCTCGTATTTCACATTCTGGTTTGTTAGCAGCCGAATAAAACCAAGATTTTGTGTTACTGATAGCCCGTGTCATCCCACTGCTGGACAAAGGCCTCCTCCCATGACCTCCAAATCTTTCGATTCAAGGCCAATATAGACCACTGGTGGTCTAAAATGGACACTTTATCAGATCATAATAATAATATGAATTGCGTTCAAATTCGTATAGTGGTCACAGACGCAGTAACTATTATGAATAGTTAAACTGACCATTAGTTTTTTAACTCAGAACGGGACATGGATTTATATAATATGGCAGTTTTAGCAAAAAACAAGGTCACGTTGAATGCCTATATAACACCCTCTCCTCTCAAGATCGGGGACTCTACACTCGGAAGTTGTAGACGATTATGTCTACCTGAGACAACGGTTCAGTTAGGTAGGGCTTTTTTTTGGAATATGAGAAATCATAAAATGACTCCTCCCGGTCTGGGCGGAGCGGTAAGGAGTATCAGACTTTTAATAACTAAAACCATCATGTTCCTTCTTAGCCCTTTGTGTGTGAGGCCGCGGTATCTCTTTCGAACAACCCGCAGCCCCGACAGGCGTCGGCCTTTGCGACGTGGTCTCGCACTACTCGTGCCTGACGAGTTCTATAGTTTTTAAATCTCACGCAGTTTCGGAAAACGGGATTATTTTGTGTCCCAGAGCTTTGTTTGGGGACAACGGGACAGGTGACCGAGAAAAAGCCAGTCCGGTTCAAAACGGGACGAATGGTCCCTTTATGAATAGTCCATTTTACGAATTTTAACACAATTTATATAATATTATGATCTGCTAAAGTGGCCATTTTAGACCTCCTGGACGTTGGTTCTGTACAGGTCGTACCGCCATCTTCTGGCTGTGTCAAGGCTCCACGACGTGGTTATTTTGGTCCACATCTCGTGAGGCATAGGACAGACATGGCCAGCCCAGTCCCACTTCTGCTTAGCGGCTTTTTGAGCAAAGTCAGTAATTTGTGTTATGAATAAGACAAACAATTAAAACAAAGTATTTTAATCTAGAAGAACTTTATTATTTGGAACAATACTGAAGTATTGTGAACAACGATAACGGTCTACTGAATATTTTCACTATTTCAATATTGCTTATCCATTTGCACAAGTACGTACTATAACATTTGTAAAATATTTAACTTTGCATTAAGTACTATTGAATTTAAAATGTATACAATTTGCTGTCAAAACATTAAGCTTTATATTTTCTTGTAAATATAAAATTCATCTGAGATTGCACAAGATTTCAATATTAAAATGATCACAATATCACATAGTCAACGATCTATTTAACTATATTAAAATGCTACATTATATTCTTCTTTAAACCTTAATAATCATAGATTTAAGAACTATACTACCTTAAAGCGATAAATTGGAGTTCGGGGTAATAAATTCAAGGCGGCGCATTTTAGTAAATATTTTTCGGTGTTTTTGAGAATATTATATCGAATTAACTTTTGAGGTAGGCACGACGACCAATCAAGCTGATCTATCACTATTCGAGAAGCTCGTACAAAGCGAGGCCAGGTTATACTGTAAATGTGCCTATAGCTTGATCTGTCACTGTGTGTACCAGTAAGTGGGTCTGTTTACCGAAAAATGTAAGGCACACTACTTCTATCAGAATTAATTGTGGTCTATGACTATTCATATTTATGTATCCCACTAACCGAGACTGACAAGGCGTCTGTGTTGGGTTTTCAAAGCTCTGCTTAGCGCAAGAGAGTTTAAATTTCAATAGCAATCATTTAGGTGCCGTTTGGCGTTGTAAAAAAGTTATATTTCGATGTTGGTGTACATCCAATAAAGTATACAGAGTGGGAGGGACACCGACACGAAAATGGTTACTACCAGGTATTAAGTTCATCATTCTGAATCTCCCAATATAGACATTTTTCATCGGTAATCACTACATATTATAAAACAAAGTCCTCCTCCGCATCTGTCTGTCTGTTCGCGATAATTTCAAAAACTGCTGCACCGATTTTCATGCTGTTTTCACCAATGGATAGAGTGGTTCTCGAAGAAGGTTTTAGTATATAATTAGACCGACATCCCCGCGGGCGCAGCTGCGGGCATCAGGTAGTTTAAAATAAAACAGCTGTATCATACATTTTGAACGTGTAATGTACTTTTGTAGGAAACAGCTGTTTTTTGTAATAACCGTTGAAAAAATTTGTATGTGGGGGCTTAGAATGACGCACTGGGTCCCCGTTAACCGTCTTCGTGGCGGTGTCCCATCCACCAATATTCTAATCTATTCTTATTATATTAACAACGACTTGTTAAAACGGAACTACTGCAACATTATATCCTAGTAAATAACTAGCTGCTTGCTAAATATTCCTACAATCTTCACTCATATACAGCATAATTATATTAGAAAGTTGTGGTCATATAAGGAATGTAAAACGCACCAATCAAGCTATACAATACCAGTTTAAACGAATCTCACATTGTACAGCCAGCAACAGAAGTAGATGAACAGCTATTATTTTAAATGTTTCAGAAGATTATTTTTAAAATATTCCATACTCTTCAATAACTTGTTAGTAACGCTATTATTTATATTGAAAACGGGATATTTACGGAAAGGAACGAGTAATATTTAACAAGTTTTTATTAAGAAACCTGCTTTGAAACTTTGAGTAGTGTTAAGCTACTTCTGTTGCTGACCGTACGAGATCTCTATACAAAGCGAGGTTATGTTATACTGGAAATGCATACCTTGATGTGTTGCTATGTGTACAAACATTGATAACGTTTTTGAAATTACGATATAGGTTATAAATACAGGTTATTCTATAACCTAGCTAGGAATAGCAGAACTTCACCCACTACCAACGACCATACAGCCACTAGACGCCTAATAACAGGCGACAAATGTCTGTCAACACATTAGGGTAAAAATCTTATGCATGTCGTCACTCACAAAGTTCGAATTAGTATCGACCACTTCTGTGAGCCGTAAACACTTCCTCACTACACCTTTGAAAATTCAAGTAAATAGACATAATAATATGGCCCCGTGTACACAATACGTTGGTGTGATAAAGAAAGCCGGACTTCAAGTTTCCTGAAAGACGGTATCACATTTCATCGGTAAGTTAATTCCATACTCTAAATAAGATTAATTTTCTGACATTATTTTTCGGAGTTCATCGTATACTGGTCATAGTTGATGTCTTTTATGATTGCGTCTCTTTCTTTTTGAAAGTATTTTTTTCGCCATCTCTTTTCCTCGATTTTAAGCAAACATAATGAGTGATGCTCCAAATCGTATAACTACCTCTGTTATCGATAAAGCAACAAAAAAAGACGTGTGGCACTCGGAGACTGCCGCGGTAAAGCTATTGCATAGCATTTTTTATCAACTTATGCAATTATAATTATTTATTTATTTTATTAATGCAGTATTTTTTTTCCTTTGTTTTTTTTTCACTGTTGTACATAGATGATAAATACCTATACACCTATATACTTTCTCACAAACAGCTGATTACGGTAGTTTTCCAATACAGCCAATGCCACCTAAAGGAGGGTTGCTGAACTAAAGAGACAAGCGTGATATTTCAAAAAGTCATTAAAAGTTCTGGTATTTATCGATAGATGGAAAAACTAAAAAGTATCACCGCTGTGCCGGTCGGAGTGGGGGGTGTTAGGTTTTTTTCGTTACGGAATTTCTGGATTCGGTCCCCACGCTCAAGGCCCGCGATAGAAGCTATGCAATAGCTTAAAACCTATAACTAAATTTATTTAAGCAAAACATATATTGTTAATAATTAAAAATTATAACAGACACAGCTAATAAATTATTATTGTGAAACTTTAACGATTAATTTTAGATACCCAAACGATCCTGATTTCAAAAATAAATGGGTAATTGCAACCAAGCGAGAGAACTGGATTCCATCTGCATATAGTGTAATATGTTCACGTCATTTTACCGAAGATTGTTTTTTGACAGTCTTGCCATTTTTTAATTTCTTCTCACTTATTTTTTACTCATGAAATATAATTATTATCTCTTATAATATGTTGTGTGTGCGATAACTGTGCACCCCACACCACACACTACCTTATTTCGGAATTTATATAATCTGCTAATGCTTGTGATTGTGAACCAGATATTTTGGTGAACAAAACATTTCGGCTTGTTTCTCATCTAAAACTGAATAACACCTAAAAAATAAGCCACGTGAGTCCCGAGACTCCCGAGTTAGATCACAACTCTATCACATTGCGCGCTGCATTCAATTAAGTTAGTCCTCCCTCACCAAAGACTTCGAACATAGCTTGGAATAAATACGGAAATAATTTTAAAATATTGTTTTAATTATTTTTGAATGTACCTACATGATTCAATCATATTTAGAATAAAGAAGGTACTTAAATGCTAGTTATGTTTTATTAAATACAATAAAAAAAAATCGATACTTTCTTGTTTGATTTAAACCTGTCCCATCCCTAGTGAAATGCAATGAATTTGAAAGGGCCAATCAGAACGCAGTACCCCGTTCCCCCGCACCTCAGCAAGTTGACAGAATTTGTTACGTGCATTTGATCGAGTATTAGGCGTCTAGTGGCTGTATGGTCGTTGCCCACTACATTGTGTTTTACATGGTACAAACTTATTATGTTACATAACATAACTTGTGTATGCCTCTTGTACTACAGTATCCTTTTTTTATGAAATAAAAAAATATTATTATTATACAGAACGTTGTTCACTTTGATGGTCTGAATCACAACCTGAAATATGACCACCACCTATTTGATACATGCTGTATAAGTAATAAAATTCCGACGTCCTCCTTACATGCTAATTAATAACAATCTTTAGAGATTGTGATGGTAAGTTAAAATGTGTACCTTGAGGAATTTTAAATTAATTAAAACTCAATTATACATACAATATAGTAAAATAAATTATATCCCTATTTCTATAGCCTACAGTAAATATATCGAATTCAGCGTAAACTACGTTCAAGTAAACGTATCACTATTTTTTACACTCCAAAAGACAAACATCGATCAGTTGCATTAGTGTAGTAACTGCATTATGGACAATTACGACTTGTAAAGTTTTTACAAGTCAAGTAGATTCGAGTTTCACACGTCCAAAACCAATTCACCAATCACGTGCTGGTCAAGATGGTCAATGCTGGATAGATAAGGGGGCTTAGAATGGCCGCTTTATTAGAATCATAATCGGATTATAACAATTACGTTAACATTTTTAAAATAATCACAGATGCAGTTTATATTCATCAATTGTAACTATCTGACTATTTTACGAATTGCATCAAAATTCATACTATTATGATTTTGTTAAAGCGGCCTTTTTAGGGTCCCAGATGACATCGACATGCAATATCGATTGGTTGTTATGTCCCGAAAATACCGACGTTGACTAATATACTGATCGATATCGGTCCTGTGGGTGTAATAATAATTATCCTAATATTAAAACTATGGAGTAATAATAATCAAAACAGCTGTTTACTAGCATCAGCAGGACAGTGATTAATTACCAAGATTACCTACACTAGTTTAGTAAAAGTTGTACATGATTTTATTGCTTCAGGCGTATTTACAGGTAAAATAATAACGAATTATAAGTTTTTTCAGTAACAGTACTTGACAATAAAGCCCTGTATTCATTGTGAACAAAAGTTGCACAACATGTTTGTGTTGTTCGAAACATTTTTCAAGACTGCAAACAGTGTTTCAGTAACAAAATCTTTTTGCTGCAACAATGTTGGTCAACTTTGTTTACCATGAATACGCGACTAAATAAAAAACATCGGGCAGAAGAAAAAGTGGTCTTGCACTGGTTAAAGAACTTATGCACGGTTCAAGTAGCTGTGAAACTAGTGGTGCTACCATAGCTCGTACCAAGCATCGTCATTGCCTGTAATCTTTCAACGCCATTCTACAGGGTAGAAGAGACAACGACGCATAAATAGTTTCCACTCTCCACATATTCAGATCACCATTCATCAGTATTAAAAAAAAAAACTATCTACGCCATACATTTTGACTTTGTGGGTACTTATTGCACTTTTCTTGATAACAGCATTTTTTTTTAAATACCGATGAAAAATGTATTGGGGGTTAGAATGATGTAGATAATAAATACTTGGTAACCATTTGTGCGTCGGCGTCCATTCCACCTTGCATATTTCAAAATAGCTTGACCTCATTCGTCAGATTGTGATGAACCTATGGACACGCCATCTACAACGAGTCTTAACTGACCTTCCCCATTTGAGCACGTTAGGTAGTCATACACACTCGGGGGACAGTTCTGATTTCCAGTTTTGGTCAGTTACAGCTGACCCCATGTTTTTTGTGCAAGTGCCTAAACTTGAACACGCTACGTGCATCGTGCAGAAGCGCCAATGGATGTGCTTTAGCGGTATCTCTGTGGTTCCAAGCGAGGTTAGTAGCCGCGTCCAAATCTGCCCCATAGTTAACGAGGCTAGCTCTTAATTATTCTGAAGCTAGAAAGTTTCAAAATATGAATATTTTAGTGCGAAAATGGTATAGCTATATCTTGTATAGCTTTGTCTCTTTTCCGCACTGCAGCAATGTTAAATTCTTGACTTCCGTAAACGGTCCTAAGACTGATTTCAGAGTATTTTGTTTGATTAGCCAGAGAACAAAAAAACTAAGTTTGTACTCAGTCTAACCAAAGAGTTTCGAAAGCGACTGTTTTGCTTTTACTTCGCTTAGGAATTCGCATTTCGAATCTCTGTAATTATCTGGACACGTTAGTTCGAAAATACCTAGCCACGTTACTTAGGTTGATTAGCCAGAGAACAAAAAAGGTAAGTTTATACTCAGTCTAACCAAAAGGATTCGAAAGCGACTTCTTTGCTTAACTTCGCTAAGGAACTCGCATTTCGAATCTCTGTAATTATCTGGATACGGGTACTTTAAATTTATAAAATTAGCATATAAACCTCACTTGGAACAATAGATTTACAAAGACCATCTTTCCCTTCTGCCCTACGTTACTCATTCAAAACCGTCAAGTACCGTAGACAAGTCTTAAAGCTGCGTAATAGTATAAGAACTATGTCGCTTTCTTTTAACAGGACTCTTCTTCATCTGAATAACTCCTGGGGTGGAACAGGGCCGACTATCCTGGCTTGCAACACTGCTGGGGGATGTCAAATGGGGTGAAGACCCCGCAGACATGTTGCTTTTAGGGGTACCACCCTTCTTCATGTAGGTAACGACGGAGTTTAAGAACGAAGTTGGTAAAGCGACAGGAGTTAACCTACCTCCACCACTTGCTATGTAAGTCTGTAGCATCTTTTTGGAAGGAGAGTTGGGGTCATTGACCGTGAGAACGACAAGGGAGCCATTTTCGATGTTAGAAGGTACTACCGGTGTGGTTGGAGCTTGCTTATCGGGCGTCTTGCTTGGAGGTTTAGGTTCTATTTTACGTAATGTGGCCATGTCATTGGTCGATTTAGCCGGTTTTGGTGAGATGCGTGTGAGATTCGGCATTTCCTTCGTCTTCGGCGGTCGGTTTCGCTTTAGCATAGCTCCCTCTGCTTTGGCCTCATGGTGCAGCTGTATGATTTGGTCGGCTGTGAGAACGCTGCTGGGTTTAGTCTTGGGCATGCAAGAGTTTTCCAAGATTCTTGAGCTTCGACCTGTAATGTAAGAGAATATTATTAAGCAATATTTCAATCAAGTTTAGATGAACTAGAAAAAAAATGTAACTGACCAGTAACAAACTGTAAAATAGCAGGTAATTCAAATAATATTCCAATTTTAATTTTTTTTTATTGGAGTGTGACATAGCCGTAACGGATTTTTGAGTGACCATTTTGTTGTTCACACTTGGGTTGACCACGTCCTTGTGTAAAAAGGTCCCAAACAAAAACAAAAATAGTCATTAAAATAACTTGTTGTGGTACTCGAACCTTGTGAATACGGCTATTGAAGAATAAACAAGAAATCCTGGTCCTAGATTCGAGTCCCAGGTCGGGCAGTGTTATTGGGTTTTCTCATCAGGAATTTCTCAGTAGCAGTCACTGAGTCTGTATTTGTGCTTGATTAATAGGCTGGCTTCGTACATCGCACTTTGGCGAAATGTGGTTGTACTATTAAGTACACCTCTGACTAACCCTTGGGGGATTACAGGCGTGATGTTATAATGATATTCTTAATTTTCAGACAACAATGATCCGTAGTGTTTGTAAACAATAAATTAACTTATTTCTAGTGTTATTTGTTTTTTCTAGTGTGTTGGTGTGTGTGTTTTCTAGTGTGTTTGTGTGTTTCTGGTGTTGTTTGTGTGTGTGTGATGTTAACTCACCTACGAACTACCTAAATACTTCCCAGAGGTCGTTAGTGTCAAGCACTACAGGTTTGCGCCAGTTCTCTTTAGCCAAGGAGAGCGAGGTGAGGCCCTAATCCACCGCGACAACATCTCGATGCATCCCCACGTCGGTTTTCAGAAAATATTCCCTGAGGCTGTATATCTCACGATAGGGTAGTTAACTAAAAAAATCTAATTAGTCCGTCAGATAGATTTCCAAAAAATATTGGACACGTATTTTTTCTTTTTTCACGTAAACAAACAATGAAGACGATACAGTGCTTTGAAAATTCGCTTGACGTCATATTTCTAAGACATTAGTATGACATTTTGTACCGGTGAGTGATGTCACAACCCCCCACTCAAATATTTGACGCGTTTTATCTTCGTCAATTTTTATTGATTTGATAAAACAAAAAATACGTTTCCAATATTATTCGATAATCTAACAGACGGACTAATTAGAATCATATTTTTTTTTAGTCGGTAAACATCCCTATTGTAGAGAGTCTTATGGGCCTACCAGAACCAACCACACGCAGGATGTACAGTGTACAAACTGAATTGTGCAGGCAAAACTGTGGTGAAGCTTGAGCGTGTGGTAGGCCCATTAGCATTTAAAAAAGAGTAGTGTGTACTTACATAGCTTGGTGCGTTGTTCACGCAACTCCTTCTGCCTCAGCTTATGTTCTCTCGCGCGACGTTGCAGCTCAGCGGCCTCAGCCCGCGCCGCCTTATCTGCCTCAGCGCGTTCCAGTTGGAACTCCTCGATGAGCCGTGTGGCGTCCCATTTGGATGTCGTGCGAAGAGCCTTGTCTACTTGGGCCATGTTCACGCGCTCTTCTTTTTTGAACTGTAGGAAAAAACATCGATCGGAGTTTATATGACTAGCGATCCAGCGTAATAAACAGAGATAGAAGAAATTACATTTTGTACAGTACCGATGAGGTCCAAAGCAACAGGGGCCGTCGACTTGATCAAAGTCGCGAGAATCCAGAAGGAATCTAACCAGCACGCGTAGCATGACCACCGTAGAAACGGGTTTTGTCGACGGAAGAATCGACAAAATGACAGATTGTAGCAAAATTTCATGTCAAATTGTATGGAAAAAGCTTTGTCTATTCTTGGTAGAATAGAGATAGAATCGCCATACTACGCGTGCAGGGACTGAATTACCCAAAAATTACGGTACCTTTAAATTTCGGTATGACGTCATACCGTTAAATAAGGGTTGCCGAAATATATCGATACCGTTATTGTTTTCGGTAGCGAAATTTTGAGGTTGGAAATGCATACCGGTATATTTTGGTAGAAGTACCATAACCGTTATAAATGTATCGGTAGCGTTACCTAACCCTTAATAAATAGGGGTTTTCTTTGACGCACCGCCTTGCCACTCACACACAGAACAAAGAGATAACTAAAAGAGTAGAGTAGCAAACAAATTGTACAAAACACACAAGTTCTAACGTTTTCCATCGCGCACACGCGCGCCGCGCCCGGTCTCGCATGCATTTCGGTACCGAAATCGGGTAAGGGTTAAATAACGGTTTAGCCCAACCTTTATTTATAAAGGTACCGGTATAGCTCAACCTTTATTTTAAACCGGTACAGGTATATTTTTGAGGTATCTTAACCTTTAACCGTAACCGTTTTCAGTCCCTGATCTAGACATGTAGAAGCGCTGACTCAAAGTTTGGTTCTTTCTTCAAAAGACCATCTCAGACTCTAATCTGCTTAGTCCTCATGTGAGTTGACCAAGATTATGAGGTCTGATCTTTAAAGGAGATTACGACCTCTGAGTCTGTTTTGGCTTTTTTTTACAACTACCAACCACTCGTACTAGGCCCACGTGGTGGATTATAGCCTATTTCCTCTTATAGAGGACGCCTGATTCCCAACCCGTCGGGGCTGCGGGTTGTTCGCAAGAGATACCGCGGCCTCGACATTAAGGGCTAAGAAGGAACATGGGTGGTTTTTAGTCAGTAGAAGTCTGACACTCCCTTCCGCTCTGCCCAAGACCGGGAGGGGTTATTTGATGATTTCCCACCCCCCAAAAAATAAAGACACTAATCTGCTTAGTCCTCATGTGAGTTGAACAAGATTATGATGCCCAAAAAGAGATTACGACCTCCCTCCTACCAACCACCCGTACTAGGCACACGTGGTGGATTATAGCCCATTTCCTCTTATAGAGAGGAGGCCTGATTCCCAGCAGTGGGAACATTATATGCTGATTATGCTATTTTAATTTCTTCTTTAATTTCTCCTTACCTTAAGTTTGAGATCCCGCCTAGTCCGTCCAGGGAACAGGTTCTCCATAAGCGAGAAGTCGGTCCCGAGCGCGGCGAGTGCGCGGTAGAAGCGCACGGTCTCCGCGTCGCTCCAGTCAGCCGTGCGCGGTGTACGTCTGTATCGCGCGCCCGTAGACGAACTGCCCCATGCGCCTTCGTGCACCACGCTTGTGGACACCTTGCGCTTGTCCGATTGTTTTATGACCTGGATAGTTTAATGTGATGTTAGTTTGGTGGGAGATATTGTTGGAGGCCTGGTTAAATTACTAGATTACTTGGTTCTGGTTAATTAGTGTGCAGGCCTGTGGACGGTGAGTAATGGGCTAGCTCATCGTCCGTCCGTCTTATGACGAAGACAGGCCGTGTCGACGGCGCGTTCGTGTTCCACGCGCGCCTCAAAGAGATGTTAGCAACAAGCAAGGGCCAACGCGTTATTTCAAAGAACTAACAGAAATAACGCGATGTGTGAAAAAAGTAATAAAATCGATCAAAAAATGGCTTAGTTTTAACTGATTTTAAATGACGTGTTAGACAAAGACAGCACCACAGAAATGTGACGTCACATTTCATACCGCCATAGTTACGTAGTACAAATAGCCGTTTCGCAAGACAAGGATAGAAAGTGCCTTCACCAAAAACTTCTAAAGTATGTTGCTACTCCATTTCTTTATCGATTTAATAACTTTTTTCACACATCGTGTTATTTCTGTTAGTTCTGTGAAATAACATAACATTTTCGTTAATTTTTAACAGTAGTCAAATCGCCAAATTATATCATACCAAGCTCTGTTCGTCCAACATGATCTCCCCGTTGGGCCCCAGTTTGATCTGCGGCACGGGTGCAGCGTCTTCTTCTGGCTCGGGCAGGTCACCCCCCTTGTCCTCAACTTGTTTGGCGGCCTTGCGAGCTGCTTCCTCCTTCTCATTGGCTTCTTGGGCCTTTATCTCATCTTTGTCGGGACTGGAAAGAACATAATGTGGGTATTTTAAAGGTTTAATTAAGGTGCCAAAACATAATGCCAGATCCTGCCCCACCCTTTCAGTAATTTACAACAAATGTATATGAATGAAAATAAATACAATGATAAAAAGTTAGTGATAATAGTACATTATGGTATAAGTGTGTAACGTTGGTGATTACCCCTGAGGCGCCATTGAGACCCGAACCGTTAGGTGAGGGTCTTAAGAGAGCCGAGGACGGTAATCATCAATACACACGTGTATCATACGACAACACACTTGTGAAGAAAATAACACAAAAAAATCATTTTCAACAGTTAAAATGAGTTGTAAAAAAAGTTTCGCGCATCTAACAATGGCGATCAGCCATAGACTGAATGAGGTTTCTTTTTTTTTGCTTTTTGTGGATAGCGTTCTAGTCACGTACAAAATGAGGAATTCATTTTTTTTTTAAATTGGTTTTGTTTATTACAGAGAAAACAAAAGTTTTATTTATTGAAAACGTTTAAACAAGTTGAAATTATCTATTTAAATTAATATGTTTTCCTGCGCGCGCATGTAACAACGGCGATCGGCTATAGACTAAAAGATTAAGTTTTTTTTTTTGTTTTTCGCGGATAGTGTTGCAGCCACGTACAAAACGGGGAATTCAAAGTTTTTTTATTACAGAGAAAACAAAAGTTTTATGTATTAAAAACGTATATACAAGTTGAAATTATCTATTTAAATTCGAAGTTGCATGAAATGAGCAAGGAATAGGTACATTAATTTATTTTTAGTATTGAACACAATCTTTTTAGTATCGAAACTTTTTTAAGAACATAGCAACTCAACCAAAAAAATTTAAAAAAAAACCTATAACTCACTTGTGAATAATGGTAATGAAAAATTCACAGTTTGATTACAGGTGTCATTACATGCCTAATTGCGGTGAAATAAGAGCCACTTTATGAGCAAGTGTGTTGAAAAAGAAATTTAAATTTTTATTTTAAACAGCTGTGTTATTTATGTTATTATGATAACAGTGAATGAGAATAAAAAATGTTTCTTTGGGAAAGTTGCTTGTTATCATCAGTACAGTGGAGAGGCAGAGACCCCAAATTCTGCCAACCAGTCTTACTGATTAGGTTGTGGAGGTCTGCAGATAGGCACTCGGTATTCAGTCGGTGAGACTGGAAGCCGAACGATGGTAGTGTCGTTTCTTTCATTCATACAGTGAAAGTTAATTTACGCCCGGATATTATACTACAACAAACAATTAAAAGTACAACATACTCACATAATAGGGTTGCTGGTGGGGTTGTAGAAGATGAGGTCGTACATGGTGAGTTTGTCCTTCTTGACGGTCTCGCGACGTCGGCGCATCGCGGCCATGCGACGGGACATGTCCAGGCGGCGAGTTCTAAACAACGCAATAATACAAGCTTATAGTGTTTTGTGCTACTTACAGCTGTGTTCACATCAAACGGCAAAATTAAATTACAATAGATATCGGATATCCGATTATCCGGACTCAGTGTTCACGGCTATAATTACCGTATTTTATATCCTATTGCCTAAATGACGTATGTGAAACACTAGCTATAATAAAAAAAGTTATTAATGTTGTTTAATTTTACTCAGAAATCGATTATCCGGTTTTTCGATCATCTGGAATACCCCCGGGCCCCGGTTTTAATTGATCCGGATAATCGGGATTCTACTGAAAATATTTCTCAATTTATGGCAACTCTGCCCAATTGTCAGTAAATGTTCTTAAAAATTATTGTTAGTAAACAAAAACAAAATTGCATGGTTAGGTGTGGGGGAAAACGTTCAGTAATACATATAAAAAAGTCCGTTTGTAATTTTAATAGGCCAACATTAACAATCAGGTTGTAAGTAGTCTCCGTACTAAAGTCAAGTATTGCTTTCAAGTATGTCCCACTTGATACCGATAAAATATGAACTAATAATTTGATTAGGAAGTAAATCCAGGAGTATGTGGAATGTTGAAAAAGAAACAGGACAGATTCTAAACATGGTAAAATTTAACTTAGGTACGACTACTAGCTGTATTAATACCTACCTATTGTTGATATAAAAATACTAAAATTGCGATTAAAAAACGGCGGTGGGGGTAGCAGGGTGAAAATTACTTTACGACTCATTGTCATACCTACTATTATAAAAAAAATTGAGCCGTTTCGGAGAAATGGGACTACAAACGCCGTGACACGAGATATTTATAAATTAGATTAGATATTTTGTCATGCTACGTTTAGTGCCAATACTAGACAAAGACTTCATAAAACCACCTGTACCGAGGATCAGTATAGTTGGATGTATATATTCTAACCACCACACAAAGTTTTGATGTCAAGAGTCTTAGCTAGCGAAACTCCACAGATTTTATGAAGTTCCGCTGGCGAAGTCAATTTTCAAAAGTTAGTTTATGTTAATATTTCTCTGTAGCGGTCACGGAGTCTAGATAAGTGCCCGGTAGATGGCAATAGGCTTGCCCCCAATAACATGGGACTTAACATAACTGGTGAAATGTGGGTGTGTTCATGGGTACATGTTTGCCTAACCCTTCGTAGATTAAGGCAAAAAAATAACCACTTACTTAGATACGCTCTTGTCTTTGACGGGAGACGAGGCCGTCGGTGGCTGCGTCGTGACTTGACTGACACTTGAACACACGGAGTCATTTCTGATACGGTTTACCTCCCTGAAATAAATAAATGTCCATTAGGTACACTAACATATAATTTATGTTACTAGAGACCTTATACAAAGTAAATTATGCTGTTTCTCAAGAACTGTGCGTGCAGTTCAGTAATAGTCCCACGGGATCCTATTAATTACCAGGATATAAAGTATCCTGTGTTAATTGACCTTATAGGTAAAGGTTTACAGGGGTGAAGAGCCAGTAAGTGATATATTTACACAGCATTGAAGACTTGTGTTTAATATTAGTGACAATTCTTTCTTTATAAATAAACAAAGTAGTTAGTAGAGTAACAAACATCCAGACAGCTTGTGGTTTAGATAACGGTTCTGTAATCGCAACTACACCACGTATGCTTGTGTGGGTAATTTCCGTTGCGGTCGGTTTGTAGCTTGACATTGTTTACACCATTATAGAATAATAGTTGTAGACATTGAAATAGTTCCTCGTCCGATTTTACATCCTTTTGGGGCTGACTGTTCAATGAAGAATTTTTCTCCATTTAACATAGTTTACAAAGGTAGCAAAGGACAGCAGCGTTGACCGAGTGGTGGCGAGCCCGACTTACAAGCCATAGAACAGGCAGGCGAATTACTTTGTGTAATTTATGCATCACCACTGCTCTCAAAATGGCGAAGGAAAACGTGAGGAAACAGACATGCCCTAGAAACAAAAAGTCGAAAACTTGTGCCGCGTGGTTTATAGCTCATTCCCTCTCATAGACAGGAGGCCCGTGTCCCAGCAGTGGGAACATTACAGGGCGATTGTGTTATACGTATAAAGGTACCTGTTAGGCAATGAATGCATGGTGCTGTGTGAGGTGTGGGAGTCATGTCTCTGTCGATGTGGTGCCGGTGTTATGACCCCGCCACCGCTCAGCAACGCGCGACGACTCTCATCCTCAGATTCTGATGCACTACCCTGGAAATATAATAATATCATGCTGATAAAATATTGTTAGCTATGTTGAGGAAACATCAGAGCATCAAGCTTGTATTCACCAAATATGCAGGTTGCCATTTTGCTCGCTTTTTTATTAGCATGCACTGTTCATGTTTTGCAAGTTTTTTTTTAAATAAATAATTTTAATGTCTGCTTTCCTACAAACCAACTGGATGGCACAACCAATTGTGTACAGTTATAAATTAATGTTTTATTTATTCCATTAGGAGGTTTTCCAATAGTGTGATCACAGCTATAGAGATACACATTGAAAAATGAAAAATAAAGTAAAATATTTTTAGGGTTCCATACCCAAAGGGTAAAAAAGGGACCCTATTACTAAGACTTTGCTGTCTGTCCCTCCATCCATCTGTCTGTCAGCAGACTGTATCTCAAGAACCGCGATAGCTAGACAGTTGAAATTTTCACAAACTATTATTGCTGTTGCGGCTTTAACAAAAAAACAAAAATGAAAAAAAAAAAAATTAAGGGGTATGGCTCCCTCCCATACAACAAACGTAATCTTTGGTTTTGGTATGGAACCCTTCATGTGCGAGTCCGACTCGCACTTGGCCAGTTTTTTGTTTTACTTTACACAAGGGCAGGATGCTGATTGTTTAAACTTCATAATTTGTTACTTTTGTTATACAACAATGCAATATAATGACGTTCAATGTTTGGTTTCGAATGGTATCATTAATTATAAATTAATATAACTTGTTCTATATCAAACAGCTGTTCAAACAATCAAACATAATGTTGACTTTACTTGTAAAGAGAAAGTTGTGTCTGTCCTGAAGAATATGAGCTCATGTAACTAGTATTTACCAAACAATGAAGCTTGATGAAATATTTATGGTGGGTTCATCTCTTCCGGATGGAAATTATCTTGTCAATTTAAGTAGTAGAAAATTTTACAGGATTCCTTGTTTTAATTAATTTTCTTTTAGATTTTTCATAGGTTGAGGGTCTCACTCAATATTGCTTAAAGTTGAAAGTAAAAATTGTTCATGGGCTAAAGTTTTTACCTGCACACTATTCCTCCTCAGCGGTGCTAGTCTCGGCACAGGACGCAGTTTCGGCCGCACCTTGCTTGGTGAAGGCAGAGGCACAATGGGGTCAAATAAGACTTCGGCATTTTCTGATATAATCTCATTCTTCAACAACGCCAGGGGTTTTGGGGCACTGGACACCGCTTGGAGAGGCACGATGCCATCCATAACGGTGTCTTCAGTGATGCTTTCAGGCACGCTTGGGACATTGTAATCTGAAAATAAAAATAATATTTATGTGATGTTTGTAACTGAAAATAAATAATACATATTTTGTAATTAATTTGTTTAGTATGTGGTTTGATATCTGAATCATATTTATTATACAGGGTGTAAATCAACCCATCACACAACCGTCAACCAAGCATTTTGTACGTCAAACTAAGTACCCCTACGCAAAAAAATTTGCTGGGACACGACATTTTATTTTTGAGTCAAAAATCACATTTTACGGTAAAACTCAATGTAGTACTGTTAAAACATTGTGCTAGTGGGTGCTTGGAATAGAAAACGGGTCATGGTAGTAATATAAATAAAGTTATAACCTGAAAAACTAGTATTTACAAAAACAGCTGTGAAAAATTTAAAACTTTGACCCCCAATATCTCCATAACTAGGAAGTTCCCAGGTATGGTTTTTTTTTTTTTTTTTTTTTAATTAGCCTATTGTGTTCCACTGCTGGGCAAAGGCCTCCCCCATTTCTTTCCAGCTCTCCTGGTGTTGTGCCTTAGGTATGGTTTAAAACAAAAAAATGTTTGCAGTGGTGGGGAGAACATGTACCCTTCGTTTGCGTTAAGGGTACTTTTACACCCCTATATACATATTGGATTTTGTCTTGATAACATGTTTTAATAGAATAGAACTGATTAAGTATTATTAATTCATCATCTGCCCACCCTCCACAACCCAGTTAATACTCGGTAATACGATACCTCATTGGTAAGACTGGATGTCAGAATTTCAGGTCACTGACTACCTGTTACGACTGCCAAAGATCTATATATGGCTGCTGGGACCAACAGCTTAACATGCTTTCCGAGGCACGGAGGAAACTCGGTATTAATTCTACTGGAATTAATAATATTTAATGAGGAGCTCGATACATTGATTTATGAAAATGTTTTTATAAAAGTATGTATATCTCTTGATAAAGTAAATAATAAGTTTAATAAATCCAATTGTGTGTGGTTAGATTTTTCATAAATTAAGTAAAAAATTATTAAATTAAAATAACCAATTAAACTCTTTTTTATCCTACTTACCATCAGGAACATCTGATGAAACTTGAGAGCTAACTGTAACCTTCCTAGCTTCCTTAGATTTGCAATCAGTAACATCAACCTCCACAGAAGGCCTTCTGTCAATACTAGGTGTTTTCACAACACTAGGTCTTCTCTGAACTAGTATTGGTCTTCTCTCAATGCTAGGTCTTCTCTCAAAACTAGGTCTTCTCTCAAAACTAGGTCTTCTTTCAAAACTAGGTCTTCTTTCAAAACTAGGTCTTCTTTCAATACTAGGTCTTCTCTCAATACTAGATCTCCTGTCAACACTCTTTGATTTTGGCTTCTCAGGAACTTTCTCAGGTGTGAGTGGTGTCAATCTTTGGACATTCACTTCTATCTTGGAGGTGTGTACCAGTGGGGACACATGTCTCCTTAGAGGACTCCCGACATTTCGCGGCGACACAAACACATTGTTAGGCTTCACATTAAATACACTTGTGATCACTGAAACTTTTTCAGATCTTTTTGGAGTGACTGAAACCTCTTTGGTGACCTCTGGTTGTGCTAAAGGGGATGGTACTCTCTCCGTTCCATATTTAAAAACATTGTTTAGAGGGCGTGGTGATTTTAATGGAGAAGCAGGCTTTGGGGAACGTTTGTCTAAGTTATCTTGAGTTCTTATTGAGGCTCGCGGCGTTCTAGGACTTCTAGCCGGCTTTTCAATGGTTTCTTTTTCAAGTATTTTAGCTTTTGTGTTGCCTGTGGCATCGTTATTTTTTCTTCTCGGCGGTAATGAGGTAACAGCTTTAATTCTTGCTCGTCTTGTCGACATTGCGTTACTTAATAAAATCTTACTCCAAGTATTGTTTATAAACTACTCCGTCTAAATAACCTATTGTTTAAAGTGCACTTTTGTTAATATTTGTACGTATAGATTTATCACTGCATTGTACGACTACAAATTACTTATTCTACAAGCCAGAATGAATTACTGAGCACCACGCACGATCAAAATAATAGTACAAGCAAGACGGTGGTCTCGCGTTGACATTGACAAGACGTCAAGACAATACGCGACATTCTGACGTTGACAATTGGTTTGACAGGATCTAGCAATGTTGCCAAAAATATGTTTTATAGCTTTGGATTTTTCCCCTTGACAAGTTGTAATACTAATTTTTTTAATTTTTTAATAAAACAGTACTTTGATTTAATACAGAAACAGTGCAAGTAAAAGTTTTTTCTAAAATTTTACTTTAATTACTTGGAACGGAGTTATATTTGTAGTAATAGTAACACTACGGGACTAAACCACGTCATAGACAATTTTGTAATTATTAAATTGTCTATACCATGGATTAGTCAAAGAAAGACAAGAGGGTTATTTATTTATTGACGGTAGACAATGATCAGAAGCATTTTCAAGCCTTAATTATGGTTTTGATAAAAGTATTCTACTCTTATTGAGGTGCTAACGGTGAAAATGACGACAAGAATTGCCGTCTTCCATGCAAATTGGCAGGCATTGAGCCGTGTGAGTTATAATGTGATTTAAAGTCCCACCGGGCCACTGAGCTTTGTAACTTGGTCTACCACATTTACCACAACTTCCTCTCTATTTGCAGAATTGTCGTGTCTTGATGCTGGCAACGCGACACCTCCAACTTCATCTGCCAGCTCGACTATGATGTTTTCGTCAAATGAGGTTTGCAATGTGTTACCTACGCAGGTTTGACGTGAACAAAAGCGAGTGGACCAGGTGGTGCAGATGGTACCTATTCTGAGGACCTGTGCATCCACGCCTCTTCTGGATCTCAACGAAATCATGGAAGCTTGCTAATGTGTAGCCCTAACCCCCTACTCATAAATCGTAACATTCTACCTGTTTCACGTGGCCGTTAAACAGAGGTCTCTGCGTGTCGATTTCATATTTTTTCTTTTTGGTGCATTGACTATAGTTCCATCGCTAATTCGACTTGCAACAGTCTTACAGTCCTACTTATACATCCGGATCCTGGTCAGAGTTAGTTGATGTTGGGGTAAAAATGAGATACTTATTGGACAAGATTATCCGCTACTCCAAGTTATCGCTTCTTATGGTTCAAGTTATGCCACAGCTGAGATTTTTTAAATAAAGTAAAGCTTCCAAAATCTTTGTCATGAAGAATATATAGTATTATAATATGTTTCTACTTTTATAACGGTTTAGGCGTATAAATGGGCCTAAAATGATGTCATGTCTTGCCGCACACCTAGATAGGTATAACTGTAAGGCACAGAGTAAACCGAATGACCTTTTCACCTCAGCACCTCAAACAAGCAGGTTTTGCTGTTTACAGACAGTGAGCAAAATTCGATTTTGCTGCGAGCGTGAGACAAAGTAACTTTTTAATTTTTTTTTTAATATCGAGAACTGTACAGGTCTACTCACAAAATTCGAAAGATTTCAACTTTGTTTTGTTCTGTCACTTTCACTTTGATACGAAACAAGCGAGAGATAGAAACAAGTCGATTCGAAATTAGATTTTCAAATTCCATATTTACTAGGCCTAAAAAAGAAACAAACAATAAAACGTTCGGATACCGATATTAAAAATCGATAACCGTAATATTGTAAATCACGTGATGAAATGAAAAATTGTTATATTTCGAATAATCGAATTATATTTAAATCAAGATGAAGAATGTTGAAGAAAAAAATACGAAGTTTATCATGTAGGTATCTACTTATTTATTTATAGTTTTAACAATTTTTAATATTGAGACAGAATACCGCGACTGTAGTTTCAGAACGAATTTAAAAAAATAAGCGGGATTCAAATTTTTATTGTTTTATTCTCTGTTAAGCTACCTACAAAGTACAATAAAATTTGGATAATAAAGTAGTAATAATAAATAAATATAATAATAATAATAATAATAATAATATTCCACAACTATCACACAACGCCATCTAGTCCCAAGCTAAGCAGAGCTTGTGTTTTGGGTACTAGACAACTGATAAACATACTTATATATTTCTAAATACATACATATTATAGATAAATTAATATGAGTGAGTCCTGTGACGAAGTCTGCTATTTAACACTCGAAGAATTGAAGAATAATGTAAAAAATGCAGAATTAAGTTTCCTGCCTGAAAAATCTCGCTAAAAATATCTGAAAGCGTACCATGTCTTCAAAGAATGGAGACTTACAAAAGGCACAAGCAGTTTTTCGGAGACGGCGTTGCTATCATATTTTTTAGATTTATCACAGACGAGGCGATCATCTACAATGTGGAGTATTTACTCAATGTGGAAAGCTACTTTAAAAACAAAACATAACGTGCATATTGAAACATACGCAAAACTCGTATCTTTTCTAAAAAGAATGTCAGTTGGGCATAAGGCTAATTTTATTGAATTGGTACCTCTACCTACAATGTTAATTATTTTGATTCACAATAAATAGTTATTTCAATCTATTCCTGTTTATTATTTTATCTCCTAAAGTGTTCTCGCTGCTGAAGTGAAAAGTAATGTGTGTTACACGAGAGCAAAGTTTTTTTGCATCTCGTGCCATTGAATCCCTCGCCACACTCAGGATTCAACTTTAGAATCACTCGCTACGCTCGTGATTCAACTATAGAATCCTTCGCTTACTCGGGATTCAAAATCAACACTCGCAGCAAAAACCCACTTTGCTCTCTTGTTGCACAAATAACTATTACCTATTTGTTTTTAGGTGTAATTTTCTACCCATGCCATGTATTTAGGAATCTGTATCTCCAAGTCTGTCTTATTGTGCAAGAATTTTGTGAACATCCTTACTTCAGACTGGGCTACTTTTTCTGCGATACTAGTGGGACTATTTGTTCCCCCACTAGTTCTACGATTAAGTACCACCTTGAATCGTAAGGACTAGTGGGAAATATTTTTTCCACTAGTTCTACCGTAGGGCTGTTCAATAGAACTAGTGGGAATGATCGAATCTTCTTCTTAGCGTGTCGATGGCAATCTAAATTGTGTCGGCCCGGATCTGGGCTACTAGTTTGGCGCTTTCGGTAGCGTCCATCAGTTCCTGTAGTGAACAACCAGCAGGACAGGCAGGGCACGATATTAAGAATGATCCAATAAATCCGCCTTTTGGCGGAAAAATAATAATCCTGTTATACTGAATATGCTGATGGTCATTGCTTCTACGACTTGAAGGATTCTCTTTCTCTACTTACACTCAAGTTTGATGAGGATTTGTGGGTAGGGTATTAGGAAATATATTCGGTAAGGTAAATCATAGTCAGTAATTCAAACAACGGAGCGGTTTTCTTCATTCTTTAATGCATTTTTTCTCTAATTTTCTTGACAGCGATGAGCACTTTTGGTGACAATAGTTACCAGAAATTATTAAAATATGTAACAAATAACAGTTCAGATTAAAAAGAAATAAATTTTATATAGGTTTTTACTTATCCAGTAGATCAACTTCACAATAAAAATAGATCTCTTCTATAAAATTTATATAATTTACAAAAGCGGTAATGTTAGGTAGATAAAACAACAACAAATAAATGCTTCTGGGAATGAAACGCAATTATATTTCTCTTTGTAGATAAATTGACAGATAGTCACTCTGCTAAGACCAATGTATTGTATAAATATCTTACGAGTACAAAGTATCTATTGGTGTTAGTCGCCAAAACTGAGAACTAGGCTGCGTTCATCTACAAGTAAGCTACTGCGTATTGGTTCGTCATTCATTAACTATATTTTGGCTAAAAAGTCAACATTTGCAAAACCCTCTTCACAAATTGTCATGACACTATAAGAATTAGTCAACGATGATTCGTGCCAAAGTTTGCGACGCCAGCGCGGTCGCCGGCTCGGCGACAGATCTAAAGTTGGACTGAGCCTCGCTAGGATATGTCGCTCATTATAATAAAAGTACCTAAGTTAGGCTAAGTTATTCAAAAATGTACAAGCGTTTGCAGTAAGCCATTATTCATTGCCAGAAGTAACTAAAGTGGTTATCGAAAGAATCAAACGATAGATAAGTTCAAGTCAAAAAATCAGTGTCATGCGGTAACGGCACTATCTACTGTCTACCTACTGACTGTGGCTGTCGCCGAGCCGGCGGCCGCGGGGCGCGCGCAGCCCCCGCTGCTCTATCACATAATGTAATTCGTCCGAATTTGTTAGCACTCCGGCCTACTTACTCCTACGAAATGATCACTATCGACAATAAATTATTTTCACCTACAATTAAAACAAGGTATGAAGTGTAGTAGTGCATCGAGAACCGAGACGTCCGTCGCGTCGCGCGTCGGGAGCGCTCGGATAATTGACTGGACCGCTCGAACGAACGCCCGCTAACACTCCGCTCAATCGAACCGCGCTAAGGCATATATCCTCGATATTACAATATTTACATACAGAAACGACTCTCAAAAGATACGAAGCGCTACTGATCCACCTCTACTTAAGAAACTGAGAGAATTGTTTGCGCTAATCATGCCGATTATCGGGAAATTCTACTTATAATTAAATGAAGAAAGCAACCGTGTGCTATTGGAATCGCGCGTGAGGCTCTGTTCAGTTGTGCGTCGCTTGTGCAGTGGCGGCACGGGCGCACCCGCACCGCCGCCCGGCGCCGCACGGCTACTGGCGAGCCGTCAGCGGCTGGCTGTAGTTGGTGCATTGTAGCATGGGAATGGAACTCATAGCCCTTTCCATAATATCTCTGGGGGCAATAACTCCCTTTTACAATCCTAAAATACACCAACTAAATAGCCACCACAGCGTCGGCCAACTACGACTGACGCGGACGGTGCCGAGAGCCGCGCGTTTGCTCGGGTTCGTTGACGCTGTGACCGGTGCGTGGTGCGGCACGGGCGACCCGCGCCCTCTCGCCTAACTCCACGTATACCCTCCCACGATCCAACTTTATAATTAAAGAGCTTCCAATATAATAATCTCTGAATCGTGATAATCAGGAACGTTTAAACACTTCGTACTTAACTTCGCGATCGAATATTCCGCATCAACAATAGAGGTCTATTTCATACGCCAACAAAGCATAAAATAGTGATATCTTTACATTTCAGTCTAGTCTATATAATTATTTCCTCTTTTAATGGCAAGGTATCTCTATAAAGATTCAATAGTATCATTCTTCAATATATAACAGGTATATCTATACAATCGGAATACGTCACGTATTCGTCGATTCCTCACAGCGTCAATGATATAAAATTTAACCTAAATTATAACACAGGAGAATTAAGTATAAGATCACAAAATGAGATTCAACGGGCGGCGCGGAGTCCGCCCGGCGAAGTCGCAGCTATAATACTCGTGTCTACGCTACAACTAGCGAGCGTGACGCGTGCCGCGGGACGCTCGCACTAAGCCTAGTATTGCTATGTCGCGCACTAGCACAGCTCACTAGCACGTGCGGCGTCAGGGCGCGATGCCCGCGTCCGACTTGTGGAAGGCGGCGGAGCCGGACGACAGCGGCGCGGCGGCGCTGAAGTCGTGCTCGGACTTGGGGCGCGGCAGCTGCGACACGCCCGTCACGCCGGCCACGCCCAGTCCCGGCAGCGCCACGCCCGCCATGCGGCACGACGCGGCCTGCAGCGGCTGCAGCGCCAGGCCCAGACTGCGCTCCGACAGGCGCGCCACGCTGTCGTCCGACAGGCTCACGTGCTCGGCCTCGGCCGCCAGCGCGTTCACCACGGCGTTGATGGTGTTGCCCTCGGACGTGGTGTCGTCTTCCCGGTGCGCCACCAGGTTGGGGTTCTTCCCTATCTTGTTTAGTCGTTCTGCCGCTACGCTCTCCATGGTCCGTCGCATGAGCGGGTATTGGTCGAGCACGGCGTTGAAGTGGTCCACTGACAGGGAGAACAGGTTGCAGTACGTCTCGGCGCGGACGGAGGCCACTCTACGAGCGTTCGTTAGAAGACAGATTTCACCAAAGTAGGAACCGTCTGACAAACTCGTGGCCACCTCGCCGTTAGCCATGACGATGTCCACGATGCCTTCTTGAATGAAATACATTTTGCTCCCGATGGTTCCTTCCTTGATGATGATATCACCTGAAATCATAACATTGGATATATTAGTATTTTCATTATAAGGGGCTTTAAAGATAGTTATTCAAGGTTGGTATTGGTCCCGTCGGGGCTGCGGGTTGTTCGCAAGAGATACCGCGGCCTCGACATGAAGGGCTAAGGAGGAACATGGGTGGTTTTTAGTCAGTAGAAGTCTGACACTCCCTTTCGCTCTGCCCAAGAGCGGGAGGGGTTATTTTAATGATTTTTCACCGGAAAAAAAAAGCGCGACTGATGAGCGTGGGGTCCTGGGTTCGATCCCCGGTTCGGGCAAAAAATGCTATTGAGTTTTCATTAGAAATTTCCCAATAGTAGCCCAGAGTTCGAAGTTGGCAGTATAATTCCCCCGTGCCTCGGAACGGCCTGATCTCTCTCCGATCGTGTCGGATTGCCATCCCATCGGACTTAAGAGAAAAAAGAAAAAGAGAGTGCGTACACTGCGCACACACTTGTGCACTATAATATCTCCCGCGCTGAAGGCTAATCTCCATTAAGATTGGCCGCCGTGACCGAAAACGGTCAGGAAGACTTATTATTATTATTTAACTTTTAAAACATTCGCCTCCTATCATTGCAGAAACTTACCAGGTTGGAATACTTCGTAACGTAATTTGGTCACAACGTCAGACACGAAGTTTGAGTCTGCGTTGGCGAAGAAGGGCACGGAGGCGACTAGCGAGCGACAGTTGTAGTTGATGACGTCTTCCCGCAGCTTCTCACTCAGCTCGCCCAGGATCAGCTCCTCATCGAAGAACTTGCCCTGGTACCGGTGCTCGAAGTACTCCGTGATCCGCTGTCGCATCTCCCGAGGCAGCTTCCGATACGCCATGTACTCCTCCACTTGTTTCACCTAGAATACGAACACAAGAAGCTTTAACACGTGAAACAATGAAATATTGTGAATCACACACGTCTATAGCAAATATAAAATCATGCAGCTTCGAAAACCACATACTGTTAGCAACAACTTCACTTTACATTGAAGGACAAACTACACACCTGCAAACAACCGACTCGTCAACGATACACGAATGTAATGTAAAAAAACCCTAACGAACAGAGTCCAGCAGTTAGTACCCATGGAAGTAAACAGTTATGAACACCCGTTAATATTTGTGAAATGTACGAAATAATGACTTTGTTATTTTGATGGTAGACACGAGTATTGGTGCAGATGATTGAATCTGTAATAACAACCAGTGAAACACTAAACAAACATTCTCTTTGTACTCACGTCTAATCTCTGAAACAGGCAATGGAGGCTTTAGTGATCGTTATATTAGATGGGAATATTACAAAGAAACTTTAGTCAAACACATGCATGTACGATTCTGATGTAATGGTATAGTTTGAGACTCATCATGGCTTACTTATTTAGAAGCTCTACTAAGGAAACTTCATCCAATTAATGTCCTTTACAGTTGACTCTGCAGGTGTTCATAACGATTTATCTCCGACAATAGGAAAGAGGTTAGGAGGAACAATTCACTAAAAATGCTGATTGGTTCTATGCAAATGATGCTGTAAAAAGTTGCAAGTATACCTTTTCTCGGTACTGTCTCCGTGAAGAGTCAAGACTCTGGATGAGGTTGGTGGCGTGACCGAGGAAGAGGGCGTAGCAGGTGGCTCCGGAGATCATGGACAGCATGGTGAGCCACATGTCCGTGAGCGACTGTGGCGGGAAGCGGCCGTACCCGATGCATAGCATGTGCGACATAGCCTTGAACAGCGCCCACGAGTACTGTTCCAGCCAAAAGGCCTCCTGGAAAATCATAGCATTTTGTGTTACTATGTGCGGTTATTTTAACCGAATTTCGTCATTGGCAGTGGTCGCAAGGAAGTAAGTAAAATTATTGGTAAGCTAATGCTTGCGAATAATCGTTGTAAAACCTCTTTCGTATTACAAAGCTGCATCAACATACAAGCATTATCGTAACATAGGTACGAGATCTCGAAGTGCACAAGCCATCGGAGATGGTTTTAGGGTGATTAATTAAAAATTGTGAACCCAATTATTCTATGTTTTTCATCTTAAAATGAACAATACAGCTAGTGCATGGCTGAGTCATTAAAATTAACATTTGAGCACTGACCTGCAGTTCGTTTATTGCAACCCAGGAGTTTGGTGGGAATCCTTGCAGCATAGGAACGAGGAACTGTAGACAACCGGACCAATGCCCGATCAACAACATCATGCAGATAAGATTGAATATCCGCATGAAAACAGATGCCATGTTGAGGAACTGGAAAGAGAAGAAAATAAATTAACGGAGTCAGCAACTGAAATGATGTCGCCTCTAAAGGAAGCCGTGCGGACTGCGCGCGACAAGGACGCTCGAGGTCAAGCATCGCGATGATTCTCTACCGATGGAGTCGTAAAGTAGTGAGAAATAAAATATGAACGCGTGAGACGAGTTGTCGAGCGAGCATGCGTGGTGGCGGCGTGGTATCGGTCGCGCGGCCGCTGCCGCCGCGCGGTCGCGCGACCGCTCCCTGCGCGCCTCAGCCCGCGCGGCCGCCGGGGGGCGAGGGTTGGAAACAGAAACGTCAAAGAAAGAGAGAAAGCGAAGCGAACGCAGCGGACTAAGGGACGCCGGGTGGCGCCACCGGCAACATGCTAAGCGGGCGAACGAGCACATGCGCGCCGGCTCGTGCCGACCCTGGTTACCTTGAAGATTAGATTGCTTTTGGTGCCACCCTTCTTTTTGTTTGCAACGTCGGAGCTGAGACGTCCCCTCCGTTCCGTGCGCTTTTTTTGAAGATTCTGCAAGATCTAGAAAACAAGCGAGAAACACGAGATAGTAGGAAGAGAGCCAGCCGCGCCCGAAGCGCGGAGGGTTCGGCGGGCAAAGGTCGTCGCGAGGTTTGCGGGGCGGGGCTGGGGCGCGTGCAGGCACACACAGGATGCACTAACACCGAGACGAGCGGACGCGGGCTATTCCCCTACGGATGCGCTAGCGCGCGGCGAGGCATGCTGCACCTGCGAGGCGAGGTCGCGCGAGCTGCCGTCCGCGTCTCCCGGCTCGTCGCGCGGCTGCGGGGCGGGGCTCATCTGCACACAACACCGTCACTCCGATGTCGTCGCCACACCCTCCCCGTACTCCACTTCTCACTGACTCTCCGCTTCGTTACCGTTGGTTGTACGTTGTTCGGACGTAACCACTACCTACTCTTTGTGTTGCCAATTCTAACTTTCTAATGTTATGCAACAGTTGCTGGTAATGATTTGTTTCATTAGCTTCTCATGAGGCGAGGTGTCATTCTCAGAATGCGAGTTGCTTTTTCCTCTAAAGGTCTACTTATTCGGAAACTACGTGCTCACTTTCACTGAACAGGCAGGTATTTGGATCGGAAGGCGTTCGATTTCATTAGTCGCGTAAGATTACTCATGGAGGTGTGTTTTATGACGTTTATTGATATTTGTTATGCATTTGCAGAACGTCAGCTTCAGCGCACCACCACTATAGGCTTTGAAAAGCGGCAACATAATATGAACATTTTGGCAAATAATATGTTATGTTTGGCAAGTGTGGGACGGTTCGGGTCGGCGGACACGTCGCGGTGAGGTTCGCGGCGCGGGCGCAGAAACAAGAGATAGATCAGACTTCACGAGTGAGAGCGTGCTCAGGCAGAAAGAAGCTTGCAGAGAAGCAGTAGAGAAGTGCAGAGCGGGACGTGGGGCTCACATACAGTGGGGGCGGGATCAATGGTATAATACAGGATTACAACAAAACTCCATATTACGTCATTAAGATCACTACGCTAAAACAGTTAACATTATTACTCATCATTATCACAACAAAATCATCAAAATCACGTACATTATAGCCAATTTCAAATAGTCAATAAAAAATTTAGAAAAAATTAAATTTTTGTAATCAATTAATCCAATATTATAGTAAGTTTTAGTAGCGTTTTAGTCATGTCGTGTTAGTAAATGTGAGCGTAATGTATATTAGAGCAGTGTTAGTGGCAAGTAGTTAGGGGTAACCCATTGTATGTGGGTTAGAAGAGCATGATGGCTTACATATACTTCCTCCCATTGTGATACATATCGGACGAGCCTGGACAGCCGCAACAACCGCACCAGAGAGAGTAGTTTTGCTAACCGAAGTATCCTCAATGCACGACCCGCGTGAAGAATTTGAAAGCTTTCACTAAAGTCCTGCCAACATAAGACACACAATTTAAATGGTGATGAATATCCTATTGATGCTCTAAAATAATAAGATAAATCAGAACATCGTATATAGCCGCTATTCCTATTGATTTTTTACAGACGAAGTGTTGAAGACATGCATAATTGCAGTATTTGAAAGATTTTGTCAGCCAAAGAAAAGTGCTGAAGCATAATAAACATGTAATAATTATGTTTTGTAAATTTACAATTTTAGTAGAGTTCAAGTGGGGAATATTATTGTCTATTATTAGTGAAAGCTGTATAGTATGTAAAGAATTAGGCTTGTAGATAATCAAATATCTTTCAGTGGCTAATCTATCATATTAAGCTTCAGTACTGATGCAATTTAAAGTTATAAAGAGGGCCATTTTGACTTGTCAGTGTAGATTGTTAATATTACAATTTGGTCGTGTTGTAGCTGTTATAAAATAAACCAAAAGACAAATCAAAAATATATATACGTATAATTATAAAACCCAAGACATGTTATAAATATGATAAATAGGAAACCAAAAATATTCAGAAGTGGTAATTGTTACATTAGGAAGCTTTGAGACCATGCTGTACACAACTCTGAAGGTAGGAAACCTAATATTAGGAGGTAGAAAGAAGACGACGTGCATGTGACCAATGTAGAGCTTAGAATAGGAAATACAACTGTATATACCTAAGTATAAGTACCAAATTATATAGACATACAACAAACACCTTCGGAACAACAGAGTGCAATTTAGTGGAAGCATTTTAGAATAGCTCGTGCAATAAGTTGGAAAGTGCTTATTAAATCTTCAAAAGTTTTTAGAAAAGGATTGAGTATCCCATACGATCACATAGTCGGATACGTAAGGTCGCTACCACAGCGGAGAATAGAACAACATCGAGAAATCATATGGGTTACTGATGATGACGTGCAGGTGATGTTCTGAGTGTGTCGAAATTATAATAAATAAAGTAGAACAGACTTCGATGAGAATGAAAGTGGTGTGCTTTAATCAAACCTTTGCATGTTCTCTTAGACCCTGATAATACAAATACTAAATTGAATACACGATGACGCACAGGTTCTCGTGGCGGTTGGGTAAAAGTTCACAATGAGAAACAAAAACAAAACGGAAACAATAACAACATATTGTCTATAAAACAAATGAACACCCAAGCTGAAACAGAATATCAACAACATAAAAGACAGTTTAAAACTATAGTAATAAGAACAACACGGCCAAATTGCAACGTACGTTTACCTGATTGAAGATCAAAAATATATAATCTAGTGGTATACTAGAGATGAGGTCAAGGAAGAACCATGTCCTCAAATAGTGCTTCGCTATTAACTTGGGATCTAATATCACTTGTTCTGCATTATCTTGCTGCATTATTCCTGAAAAGATGAGAAATACATTATCAAATGTTTAGTTCTAGATACAATCTGTATATTTTGTGTAAATATTAAAGAATTATGAAACGTACCTGTTCTAAAATTAACAACGATATCTATAAGAAATATGGTGTCGGAAAGACAGTTAAAGGCGATCCAGCGCGTGCTGAGGTCATCGTTGAAGAAGGAGATGGCGACTGGCAGGATGATCAGGTTGGCCACGAGTAGCAGTAACATACATAGATCCCAGTAGAATCTGTGGACAAGGGAAACACAACCATTAATGATAATAATAAAACTGTTACAAGACGTAATGTTGAAAGTATTGAAAACGATCTTAGAGATAATGTAGTCGTGGTATTTAATTCCGTAAGATTTTTTTTCACGACGACGACGTACGAAAGTGTGAACGCAAAAGTTTCCAAACCGTACGACATTTTATCCTCTTTGTGTTTTGCATGAGAAAGTTTTATTTTAGCCGTTTCAGAGCAAACGCTTAAAATGAGACTACCACCACCGCAACGTTCGAAGTGAAGACATATGGAATTCAAAGTGTTTTTCATAAAATATGTCAAAGTTCTCCAATAAACTTGAGACCGAATACGCCAACTTTCACGTTACAATGGCCTATTATTCATAGTTACTTTGGTTTCGACGAGCCACTATGTAGGCACCTAGACCAAAGTTTTTATAAGGTTTTCTCCCATTACTCTTGGAAGATAAAATGGTGTCAAACATTGAACGGTGCAAAGTACTTTCTTCATCGGAATCAGCAAGGTATACAGGATAGTGATCGCAGTATATTTCGTGACCTAAAGAGGAGGCCCCGTGGAGTGTGCCTACGGTTTGCTATAAGGGTTTTAGAAACATCTCTAGCAAGTTCTGTGTGAACAGCAATAATAATTAATGGTGTGAATGTCACACCCATTTCTATGCCTGGTAATACCTACTACAGCATCAATGTAAATAGAAGTGGTATCTTACACTTATGCCTTGATAATAAAATCAGCTAACATGTCCTATTTCGCAAGATCTCCACATCAAACAGTTCCGAGCTATTTTTCATCTCTCGCAGCTGTTAAGCTATGACACGTTAATCAGTTCCACCTGGTAAGTAATGGAGCAGTAAGCACTTACATTGTTGTCAGTCGGAGGCGGGCAGGACGCGTAGCGTGTTCATAACTACAATTACCTAATTGAGAGGCGATTGAGCCAGCAATTGGCCGTGGAATGATCTCATCTGGCTTATAATCTGACCGCACCTGCACTGCCTCCCGCGACCGATCTAAACTTGCGATACTGGATTGACCCGTGTTAATTTGTTGTAGGTGTTAGAATGTTCTGTAGTTTTCAGATTTATTAAATCTTCTGTTTCATACATTGCTACTGATTCTTTCTTAGTTTCTGTCGCTGAACTGTTATATTTTGTAAGACCCAGTTTTGAACAGATAAGGAGTACCATGTCGCTAAAATAATTGAAAAATGAAAATAATAGAAAATCAAAACAGTAGCTCTTGTTTATTTTATTACGATCCTTAAAATCCACTTTAATAAAACCGAGCAGTTCTCCAAGAAGCTTACTGAAATTACACCAAATCCAACCGTCGGCCAGTCGGCCGCAGTTCGCAGAAAAATATAAAGAGGTAAATGACGGCAATTTTCAACAATAAGCTAGAAAAATCACCACTATAACTCCGGTTTCCAGAGATCGGCGAAGCTAGGAAAAACGACTTGAAACTTTTAATGGGGCGTATAAGTGAAACTAATTCATAAAGAGATGAAAATTGCGTTTATTATGTACCAGCAGAGACTTGAGTGATTTAATTTTAAGTCTTTTATGAGAGCGAGTGCTTCGTCAGTCTTATTCTTTATCCTAGGTTTATCTTGGTTATAGTCATAATCTTTATTTTATGATTTGGTCTCTTTGTGAAGTTTTTTGCATTGTTTATCTATTAAATAAGTGTTCTTTACATGAAATTCCTGATATCATAACCTCCAAAATATTGTGATCAATATCTAAATCTGCCTGATAAATAAACTAACACGGCATAGGGGTTCAACCTTGCGATGCGAAGCCGGCGTAGTTTCAATATGAAACCTTTTGTTTGTTAGTTAGTTTACAATTTTAGTTTCCTTTTTAAAGTTCCTGATTAATGAGCCGTCAAAGTTTTGTGTACGAACATGACTTGCAAGTCGTAATGGTGTCAAAGTTCTAATAAGCAGTTTTACAACATTCTTTTTAAAGGTATTTCAACGTTTGCCTTGCTCCAATTTGATGTGTTTAGTGCAGTGCAACCTAATTTACCATGGCATTGTGATTTTATCTTAGGACAGCATACATTATGCCTTGTTATTGGAATTTCAATTGATTGGTTCAAACAATACTCATGTTGTAGTTTAAGATTTTAGTTTTTAGGATCAATAAACTTTCACATTTATAAGGACAGAGTTTCTGATGTCTTACTGGTTGCTAGTGGGCTTTTTCACTGTTACTGCTAGGTGAAAAAAATCTCATAACATAACATCACGCCTGTAATCCAGGAAGGGTGGTCTACCTAATAGTACACCTACATTTCGCCAGTTATATTTAAGTCCCATTTAATAGGGTCGGTCCTATTACCATAAACCGAGCACAGGTCCAGACTTCGTGACTGCTACTGAGAAATTTCTGATGGAAAAACCCTATAACACTGCCCAACCCGGGAATCGAACCCAGGACCTCATGCTTAGTAGTCGCTCTTGCTACCACTAGACCATAGAGGCAGTCAAATAAAAACTTTCCAAAAAA
Organism: Diarsia brunnea; assembly: GCA_949774965.1. Lineage (NCBI taxonomy): Eukaryota > Metazoa > Arthropoda > Insecta > Lepidoptera > Noctuidae > Diarsia > Diarsia brunnea. Next base: position 7,442,707 of record OX459015.1, on the reverse strand, counting down.
ACGTTACTGGTTCTTTGTGTACGGATTACCATAGACACAGTTATTCAGGGAACAGCTCTTAGGGCCTTAACATATATGTTGGGAGGAAAGACCCAAGTTACGGGAATGAGATAAAAAGGGACGACATCTAAACATTAAAGGAATTACGGATATCCATTATCCGGTACACATTGTCTTTTGATACTCAAAACAATACACCAGAGTTTGAAAAAACAAGTAAATTTTGTATTCACCGTTGTTCCAACAAAGCTGTTGACTCAGAAGATTTATTTGGTACAGTTATTTACTGTGAAAACTGGCAATAAATTGCTGCAGCAGTATTGCTCTAATCCGCATTCAGCTTAGTTTTGTGAATGCTTTGAAGATTAAAATAGGTCAGCTGTCATACCTATATTTTACCATAGATTGATTCACCTACAATACAAATATAAATAAAATTCAGTATGAGATATAATTACCTACCTAGTGAATATGAATTTGGGTATTTATCAATGTACAATACCGGGCTTACCATTCACCCGCATTCTCAGAAATCAGCATCAAAAATATTTTTCGGAAATTCAGCGTCGACATATTGGGAGCTCTTAGGGAAGGATAATCAAGAAAAATATTCAGTAAGTGACAGAATTGGTTTAGTTATTAACAGTTTATGAATGTTATCTATCAATTTGGAAAGTATTTCGATACACGTCTGATAATTGTAACACGTCTAAACGCACCGTAAGTTTCCTGCAACTCGTGCCAAAAAGAGGAGAAAAACTGTCATACATGAGAAAAGAAGAAGCAGAACTCTATCGTACATCAGTAACGTTCTTAAGATCCCACAAAGACGGCTATTACTCTATTAATGTTGTGCAAACAACTGCTGCATATTTATGGCCACTTTACTTCTGCAGTAAACGTCCCAGTCTGGCCTATAATGGACGGAGTACCTACCCACAATGACCCATATTGGCATCACAACGAACAGTTATGGTTTACTAACTACTTTGATGGACCGATGCAGGATGGAGATTAAAGCCGATGTGAAATATTGCACAGTTTTACTGCTATCCTGGTATCTGGGAGCTTAACATGACTCGTATTGCTTGGCAGTTTAAGCTTTGGAAACGAACTGCCTTGAATTGTTTTGTTAATGACTCAAAATAACGTCGGTATTTCCCGAAAGAGCGCCTCATGCAGGGACTGGCAATCTTGCCTTGCTGGGGGAACCCAAAAGTACCACAATCCTAGCACCCACGGTTTCGGTGCGCGGCGCGGCGCGTAGGTCTTGGATTCCCCTGACACAAAAGGTGACCGGGTTTTAACTGGACTCTTTTAAAAACCTCCAAACTAAGACGAATCCGGGGAAATCCTGGTGGATAGCAACCCTACATTCCGTCAACTATCATCATCTGCCTAGCCTTTTCCCAACTATGTTGGGTTCGGCTTCCAGTCTAACCGGATGCAGCTGAATACCAGTATTTTACATGGAGCGGCTGCCTGTATGACCTCCAAAACCCAGTTATTACTGGGTAATACGATACCCCTTGGTAATGCAGGCTGTCTGACTTTCGGGCCACTACCTACCTTTTACGATTGGCAAAGAAAAATCTACAATTGACACCGGCTTAACTTGCTTACCGAGGCACGGAGGAAACTTGTTATGTAACGGGTGGTCACCCATCCACAGACCAACCCAGGCAAGAACCTAAAGATCGACCCGAGTGGCAGTTATTATTAAGCCACAAGCTCCTCCATTCCGTCAGCGATGTAAGTATTGGAATAAAGACTGAACTGCAATAGTCTAGTAGTAAAATTTCCAATAAAATTCATTCTCTGCCCAGCCTTTTCCCAGTTAATGTTCCTCCGCAGCACAGTTACTGGGTAATGGGTATCACGATACACCTTGGTAACACTGGGTGTAAGTTTCCATTCAAAGTTACAGAACCTAAACCAAAGGCCCCTTTTGTCAGAAAATGTTCAAGAATTCGTAAAATGAAAAATGGGTTCCAAAATGGCTAGACCACAAAAAAATATGAATTAAAATGTATCTTGACTATCTTGTAAGTCAGCTTAAAAGCACTCTTGTTCTAACATCACTCTCATCTTAAAAGGCATTACCCAATCTTCGTCTTTTGTTGGCTTACAAAAGATTAATACCGACACAAAACAACGGGCATTCTCGCTATAATAATTAGCTTTTCTGTATGGATGTATAACTAGTATTATCCCTTTGTGCTTGTCTAATGTCATCTTAATAAACATGGCTAATTATACTGATTAAACTGAAATTGTTCAGTTAATTATTTATGGAAAAGAGAATTTGTGAGAGGGTCGGAGGATAATTTTGTTAGAGGGTGACTTTTGAAATGGCGTGTTTTATTTATCCTTTTTAAAATATGTGTTTGGTCAATGCAAGTTTCCTCCCTACCTCGGAAAGCAAGTTAAGCCGGTGTCAATTGTAGATTTTTCTTTGCCAATCGTAAAAAGAAGGTAGTGGCCCGAAAGTCAGACAGCCTGCATTACCAAGGGGTATCGTATTACCCAGTAATAACTGGGTTTTGGAGGTCATACAGGCAGCCACTCCATGTAAAATACTGGTATTCAGCTGCATCTGGTTAGACCGGAAGCCGACCCCAACTTAATTGGGAAACGGCTAGGCAGATAATGATGGCGCTCCATGCTGGCCCAGTGGTTTTGCTTTATCTTTAACCATAAATGGACTCTTTATTATTCAACATTGGTGTAAAATAAGCTGCATTTATTTTTAAATAAATACCAAAAATAAGCTACAGCAAAGTTGAAAATATTTTCTTTTCGTATCTAATATGTAGTGAAAAATCGTAGGTCGGAACGTTGTCGTAAAGCTCGCTGAAGAGTTACGGCCGGCCGATAGAAAAAGGCTGTTAAAATATCAGTGTTTATAGGATATTACGTCGTGGGAGTAACATAATAACATTTTATATTAAATTATAAATAACATTCCGATGTACGAACGCCAATTTTTATTTTATTGTAGTTTTATCGATACGTTATAACAACAAAAACATGGCACTTATTTCCCCGTTACAAAATGTCGGGACGAACGAATGAAGAGCTCATAAAAATCGCAACATTGTACACCTAATAAGCGTACATTTATCTAGAGTATCGCTATCAATTTACGTGATTGCACTCACATTAGTTCGTCCGGTATAATCTCTATTAGGTGCGTGATAGAGTTGAATTTGTTGTGTACATCGTTTCCATTGCAAACATTAATAGACATTGGTTTAATTAACCTTAATTCGATGCACTTACCTATTGTGGTGTATTCAAATAGTGCAATCGCATGAGGAACTAACTGTTATGGTTCAGATTTCAATTCAGTTTCAATGTGATTACTGCAAAGAGTGCGCAATCTAAAAGCAATCTCGCTTTTTTAAGCTTAAAACTTTTCATTAAATGAATAAAGTTTAATGGTGTATGAAGTCATCCACTAAAATGAAGTGGACACTGAACTAAATAATTAAAAGTTTGACAGACGCTGGGAAAAAATCTGAAAGGCTCAGATATTCATGAAATGTAGACAATATTCGGTCTGAGGCCTGCTTTTAGTGGCAGTTTTGCATGTTTAAATAAAGATATTTCGTTTAATCTTGTATATTGTTTTGGCTGCAGGGTTTTTAATTTCTAGGGCGAAAAGAACTTTGCACTGTATTTAAATAGGATGCTCTGTAGTCACCTTTCGTTATTAAAATTCACACTTAAAAATATTAAATTGGCATAAAACTCTCACTGTTCATGCGAAGGATGCTCAAAAACATATACCTTACTTACATAGACAAGCCCACAAAACACCAAATTGTTCGCACATGGTTAATAAAGGCGGCAAAGAGCTCTCTTACTATACAGCGTCGATAAAAGCTCAAACAAAGGTAAGATTAACGATCACATCACGTGAGACTACGACCCTAATCAGTACTCGTATACACCTGTACGTACATCTATCTGATGTATGTACAGACAGCGTCAAAGAGTGAAAGATAAACCTCAGAAGAAAAATCAGCTGCTGAAGTCGATGACATGTGTTTGTGTGATTTCGTTTTTTTTGCTCAACTCCTAACCATTGAGGAGTTGTACCTTCCATAATCAATGTATCCACATGAGATTATGATTATCAGACGCAACTACTTGAGCAGCTTCAGAAAATACATAGAAAACGTAACCAGTGCCTATAAAATTTGAGGGTTACCCTCGACTTGGTGAAAAAAGTCGAACACAAAAATAATTTAAAAAAATCGGTCCACAAATGACACACGGACATACATAAAAAAAAATACATACACACGAATAGAGAACCTCCTCCTCCTTTTTGGAAGTCGGTTAAAAATTATACAGTTACTGGATGTAGACTTAGAGGTCAGTTTTAGTTGAAGTATAGCTGTGATAGAGTGGCATCCAAAGAATGGAAACAAAAGTTTTGGTCGACCGGTGGCGAGATGGGCAAACGACATTGTTGTTATGGCGGAAATATCCTGGGTGAGCTGCTGGCACAAGAGCATGGAGCACCAGCAAAGAGAGGCCTATACCCAGCAGTAGGTGAAGTCGGGCTGTGGATGATGACGATGGGAGGCAGATAAGCAGTTGCTCCATGGAAAAATTATGCTGTTCAGCTGTGTTCGGTTAGACTGAAATAGATGGGAAGATGATGATGATGATGAACCGTCCAATATGATCTGAGGAACAAAAAAACTAACATAATCTATGGCATAAGGTGTGTTTTAGAAATAATACAGGGCACAACAATAAAACCAGAACTTCACACAATACGACAGAAAAAATTGTTTGTCGATCTAATCATTTGTAACCATGAATTTACTGATATTTTTGACGTCAACAGTACAGGTGGCTGTAGCACCAAAATGTTCCTATTTAAACATATCCCTGTGGTATGTGAGGATAAAAAGTTTCAAGTTCGATGCGACCCTTTGATAAATATTAGGGGTAACACATAGTTGAATTAGTTAGAAGGTTTAAGAATGTAGGCACCTACTAGTGATCCTTTGGGATGGTTTTCCGTTAAAGTTCATAAAACGTGGAGGTTAGATGGTACGTAAAGATACCAGTTTATGTATATTGTTTAAACTGTTTTAGATCGATGCTTATTTAAATATACATGAGGGTCATAAACGAACCGGAAGACGCAGCGTTGGTAGGCCTCCCACCAGGTGGACCGACGACATCGTGAGAGTCGCGGGCAACCGGTGGATGCAAACGGCAGGCTGCCGTTCGTTATGGCATTCTATGGGGGAGGCCTTTGTCCAGGAGTGGACGTCTTATGGCTGATTATGAGGGTCATGAGGCACAAGACAAAAACTTGATGACAGTTTTTTTTGGGTCACTTTTTCTTCCTTTTCTAACATAAAATCACGCTTATAGTAAACGAAGGGTTATGCAGAGGTGTGCCTATAGCACACCCACATTTCGCCAATAATATTTACGAAAAAAAAAAGGATTCAAATAGCAATTGCTGATGATGGCAATGTGCTCGCCCCCTATTACACGGGACTTAAACATAACTGGCGAAACGTAGATGTACTAATGAGCAAAGTGAGTACACTTCTGCCTAACTCTTTGAGGATTAGAGGCGTGATGTTATGTAATATTTAAGTCTCATGTCCTATTTCCGATTACACAAGGAAACGATACGGTAATACGGAAGTGTAATCAGAACATTAAGCTCTGATTACACCCATTATGTCATTATACGGGGAATTTTTAACACATATTCGGTTCCGTACGAAGCCATTTTAAGAGATCGTTAAACGGAATGGACTATAACTGACGACCATTACATGTGATGGCTTATTTCGCGGTACTAGCTCCTTACATTATTGCTTTGGCATGTCAATATGTAGGAATGATGTAACATACAATGTATGTTCGTAATTATCGATAGGATGTAGCTACAGGTATTAGATTTGGTCATCTACGTGAATTGAGTGTCAAAGCAAAAGTTGTTCAGTCGTCTTCTTCTTTTCGTATGGTTAGTGCCTTGTTGTTGGAGTTTTTATATTTTGTTGTTGGAGTTGTTGGAGTTTTATATACCGCCTATGGGCTTCTGACTTGGCTTTACATGCCGTAAGAAGAAAAAAAAAGGCATGCTGGTTTCCCACGATGGTCTCCTTCGCCGAAGCAAGTGATAATTATGCAATATGCACATGAATCCGAGAAAAACAGAGTTGGTGAGGAGTCTTGGGTTCCATCTGGCAACCTATGACTTGTCAGTCCGATGCCGCGATGTTGTTCAGTGTGACGGGTTAATTGAAACCCTCACCAAATGCAAGGGTTGAAATATGGAACATCCTGCATATTTTGACTGTCAAATTGTGCTTCATATAATGGCACTTCTTCCAAAGTATAGAGTAGTTTGAAATTTAAGTTTCGTAGGTATGACATTTTTGAATTCTCGTCTAAAAACGATTTGCGTTGTTCCAACGGATAAAGTTAGTTCACTTTGTGACTAAACAACGATTTCAATTTTATTATCTAAAAAACTTTAAAAGTGATTGAATTCTTAAATGGATTGTAAATTGATACTAGTAGCAGTTTTAAGGTCAACTATGATGAATGGTTCATTCGACCTTGTAAACAAAATTAAAGCACAACACTTCAAGCAGAAAATTATACTAGTTTATGGCAAATTAAATCAATTTAAAAGCATGTTTAAACTCAGTTAAATCATCCTAGGTACCGAGTTCGACAGCCCCTATCACACAGTTCACCTGAAATTGTCAAATGAGGTGTAATTCATAAGCAGGTAACGGATAATTCGGTACATTTCCGTTGTCAAATTAGAATCAGACAGGCGTATAGAGATACGCGTGTGCGGTGACCCGGCCAAATTGGCAATATTGCTAATTATATCGTAGTTCATGTGAGCTCAACGTATTGATCAGATTACTCGCACTCGAATGTTTATTGTAGGTACGAGTATGTTATTTAGTCGAGTACGGTGGTGCGGTTGCAGAAATCGACTAGGTATCTGGCTTGAACTGGGCTAATGTCAGTGTCGCCCGCGGCGAAGAGCGCTGTAACTACGTAATTTATTCTGACATGTCACGATTCTTGGATTATTATTATTATTAACCATTTATTTCGGACAGAATCCATATATGTGTTAGTAACAATTTTCTTAAGATCTACGAGTATGTTAGTAGGTAAATATAAGTGTTAGTAAATCTATGTTAGTAGGTAAATATTATGTACCTACCTGAAATTGTAAAATTTTCCAATCAACCTTGAAGCTAATCCTTCAAAGATAAAGTTAAAAAACTATTTAAGTTAATTCATAGATTGTAGTACAGCTGAATCTGGTCTGTACTTGCATTGCACAGTTTATGATCGATTTATAAACCGTATCTAACTTTTGAGTGACTAATCGAGTACAGCTCTATCAACATAGCACATCACTAGTGAAGTGGCAAATGATGCGTTCGTAGTAAATTAAGTGTATTTCAAATTATAAACGTCACGTTTGATCATTAATTTCGCAATGAAACGCTTTTGATGTAATAAATGATTTACTTTGTAAATGAATGGGCTTATTTACATTTGAATGAATGGAAAATGTTATGACCTTTAATGGCACCTGATGAAAAGACGTATTGGAAAGATACACCCACAGGTTTATTTTCCAAAGAAATGATTATTTTATTGCAGAATAGACTTTGTAGATAGCACGGCATTATTGTTGAATTTCTTGAAATTGAAAGACGATGGCATTGGATACAACTTTGATATTATAAAATTATTTATTTTTTAACCATTTTAATTCGAGTAGTCGAATACAATCGATTATTATGGGTTAGATATTTAGTTCTTACGTCAGGATTTTTTTAGTAGCAGCCACGGTGTCTGGATTTGTGCCAGGTTGATAGCAATATGCTCACTCCCTATTACTTGAGACATAACATAACTGACGAAATCCTGGCTCACATAGGTACTATTGCATTTGTGTCACTTGTCGTCAAATTATCACTTTATTAGTGTGATTGTGCGCGACGCACCTGTTTTACAGTTTTATACTTTTTGGTGTATTATGTACAGTGTCTTTTATATTTCGAATGATATTTTATTTTGATACTTTATTGTTTTTCGCTTGATTAGATGGAGTCTACCAACGTTCATGGCGTTTTGCTTTGTAGAATAATCACCTAGAAAATGAGGAAGTCTTCAAATCCAGCAGTGGTGATCAAAGATCAGTCCGCTATAGTGATCATACCGGTACACAACATCTAATCAAGTCTCAACTCATCAGAGCAGCTAGTAATAACTTGGCTCAACGACAAACTTGGCAAAAAGTCAGCATAACTTGTGACGTCAGCAAGTTAATTCGTCTAGGTTTGTGGCTCAACGGCCGCGTTCTGTGGCTTACCAAGTTTAAGTCTGTCGGCCAGACCGACCGCCTGATTAACCTGGCAACGGCCTTAACGCGTTGGTTAAATTTAACCTTTTGTTGTTTGATGTCTGCTACCACCGCTACCAGATATATTAATATAACATGATTATGTGTAACAGTTTTTGTTGCTATTTTTAGATGTAGGTAAGTACTTACTGTTATTGTTTGAGTTATAATTTTGTTGGTTTTGTTTTGATAGATAATGTAGCTAAGTAAATGGATATGGTTTTGGATACTGAAGTGAGTTTTATGGCATTTTATCTGATGTTATTAGGTATGTTCAGTCACGGGTCACTAAATTAATACACTTATGAAGAATCGAGAGTGATTTTCTCGAGGAATAACTAATGCAACTTAGAATAAAGATATTTTTCATAATTGTATCATCATCTTCCTGCCCTTATCCCATTCTTTTTGGGGTCGGCGCAACCCGTTTTCTTCTTCCATTCTTAATTGTATGGGTACCAAAATATGTAGTATGTTCGTAAACTACATAAAACTGCATTCAAGACTTAAGGAGAAAATCACTTTTAAAAGTCACTACGTAACATACTCGTACAATTGTGTTCCTGACTGTTCTTAAAATAATTAGTTAGTGGTAGCTTCGATGCTATGAAGCATTATTATAATTAAATATTTGTCCGTAGAAATACAAAAATAACGATGAATGCCCATAAAAAATAATTAGTTTTGGCGTTTGAAACTAATAAGCAGAGACTTAGTATTTATTTCAAATATTTCAAAGGTAAAGTATGTATTGAAGAAACCACAATTGAATGTATTTAATGAATTGATTGATTGTTGCTTTGACGACTTATTATAATTATATTTCCAGGATGCTGTTTGACGTGAATGGATACGCCATTAAATATTCTTGTATAACTACTAATAATAAAAGATCCGCCGTCATATTTATTTTTAAGTTGCCTAGTGATCGCAAGGGCGACTGCTGAGGATGATGTCCTAGGTTTGATTTCCTGGTCAGGAAAAGTATTGTTGGGTTTTTTCATCAGAAATTTTTCAGTAGGTAGCAGCCACGGAGCCTGAATGTGTGCCTGGTTAATGGCAATAGGCTTGGGCCATGTTTCATGGACTTAAACATAACTGACAAAATGTGGATGTATCATAAGGTTCACCTCTGCCTAACCCTTCGGGGATTATAGGCATGATGTTTATGTTGTTCAAAACTATCTGCATAGGTATTATTTCAAACATGTTTACCTATTCAGACGTCCATTGTTATTGTTCGTAATTAATAATACAACTATGAATAGTCCCCATTAACTAACCAGCTGTACAGTAAGTACCCAGCATTACCTGACCCCTCTTCTTCTTTATACGAGCTGCCGGTCCTTTTATTAGAAAGCCAAAGTGCAAAAAGTAGTTTTCGAGAAAATGGCGAAAAATGTGCGAATATGCAGATAACTTATTTGTAGTTATGTAAAAGACCAAAAAAAAAATCGTCAAATTAGGCGGTTAAGGCGAAGAAGTGTGAGTTAGACGCTTTCAAGAGCTGGAATCATCTTAGTAATAAATTCTAATATTAAACGGCCTGTAATTTTTTTATATCTCTGGAACTATTCATATTCTACAAATGTTTTTTAGACTAAAAATACAGAGAATTTCGAACTCTATCAAGCTGTATCAAAAAGTAAAAAAATACTATTTGTGGGTTAACGGCTTTCTAGTGATAGGACATCAGTGAGGGTCAGGTAATGCTGGTCACTGACTATACTATGAATACTGCTTATATACCCAACTAAAGTTAAACTGTTTACCCACTCATCTAGTTATTTTAAATAATGACATAGTGTTCTATTATTTACCTATTTACGCTTCTAACTACTGGGTTTACAATTAAAATGATGATTTATTGTGTGTTGTTATTGTTTCTGTAGTGAGTAAACTGAAGGTATTAAACAAGTACTTAGCAAGTAAAATGCAATAAATCATCATCTGCCTAGCCTTTTCCCAACTATGTTAGGGTCAGCTTCCAATCTAACCGGATGCAGCTAAATACCAGTATTTTACATGGAGCGAATGCCTATCTGACCTCCACAACCCAGTTAATACTAGGTAATACGATACTCTTTGGTAAGACTGGATGTCAGAATTTCAGGTCACTGACTACCTGTAACGACTGCCAAAGATCTATATATGGCAGCCGGGACCAACAGCTTCACGTGCTCTCCGAGGCACGGAGGAAACTCGGTATGTCGGGCGGTCACCCATCCACAGACCAACCCAGGCAAGCACAGCTTTACCTAAAGATCGACCCGAGTGGCAGTTCTTACTAAGCCACGAGCTCCTCAAGTAAAATGCAATAAATACTGACTGAAAAATCTTTTAAAAACTTTTTGTATCTTATCTTTCAGAAACATACAAAAAGAAACAAAGCAAACATTGAAAGCTCTCACTAATAAAATTAACACTCTTGTCTATCCACTTACCTTAGGATAGTAGACACTAATGGGAAACTATATATTATTGTACTTATGATAAGAGAGTACAAATGGTTTCCGTATCCATATTCACTATCGCAAAGATTCCGGAAACAAAATACTTGAAAAAAATACGAACTTTATTGATATCCGCGCTGATTTACAGCGATAGGTACTTTTACTACGGGAAGCTTTCCATCGCTGCACACATATAGATACCAATAGATGTGTTGTGTAGACAGTGCGCAATGTTTGCTGTACGCAACATTGGTCGTCGAGCTGTCTGCAAATATGACTGGCCACATTCAACATAGTGTAGGTACTAGGTATATTATGTGGGGTAATAGAAAGCTTATAGTGGTGGAAAGAGGAGGAAACAAAAATTATCACGTGGTATTTATGTATCTATAGGTGAAGAAGATACCTTTCAAGGAGCTCGTGGCTTAATAAGAACTGCCACTCGGGTCGATCTTTAGGTAAAGCTGTGCCTGCCTAGGTGGGTTTGTGGATGGGTGCCCGCCCGACATACCGAGTTTCCTCCGTGCCTCGGAAAGCACGTTAAGCTGTTGGTCCCGGCTGCTATATATAGATCTTTGGCAGTCGTTACAGGTAGTCAGTGACCTAAAATTCTGACATCCAGTCTTACCAAAGAGTATCGTATTACCTAGTATTTACTGGGTTGTGGAGGTCAGATAGGCAGTCGCTCCATGTAAAATACTGGTATTCAGCTGCATCCGGTTAGACTAGAAGCCGACCCCAACATAGTTGGGAAAAGGCTAGGCAGATGATGATGAGGACCTTTCTACCCATCATTTTCACCATGGCTGAAATTTTTAAAGATATATATATATTTTTTTTTTTTTTTAAATAACGTTGCCCCCACACTTCTAGGAATTTCTCCTGTATCGTGGGTGCGTATACAAACATTTAAACACACTTACGCAAACACACCCAGACCCGAAACAACTATCTGTAGGCCATACAAATATTTGTTCCGTGCGGGGATCGAACCCGCGACACGCAGCGCAGCAGTCCAATCGCTCAGCCACTGCGCTAACCGTGCCGTCGAAATTAAATTGAATAAATAATTTTGTTCATTGTAACGGTATTTTAAATGGCCATCATCATCTCATGCCTATTCCCAACTATGTTAGGGTTGGCTTCCAGTCTAACCGGATGCAGCTGAATATCAGTATTTTACACAGAGCGACTGGCTATCTGACCTCCACAACCAAGTTAATGGCCATGATCAACAAAGGACTTTGACAAATGAAAAAAATATAATACCTAACTAAGAAAACTAGACCTCTTTTGTTTAACGTTAATAAACAGGACCTAAAAACAACATAACCTGCAAACCCCAACTTAATTTTCGTCTAAATCTGACACAATCTCAGCCTAACCTAGGTTAAAACGTACCTAGTACCTAGTCCTACACTTTGCGACAGAGAGGCAGTATCTCAAGAGACGCATACATTAACAAAACGGCATATAATTTTACATTTATGATGCTCTTCAGCTTCACTTCTACAGAATGGTACTTGCTTTGAAATGGAAGCTAATTTGTGCGGGCTTGTCACAAGTAGGGTTTTTGTTACTGCGTACTCTCAATGTGCAGAGGGTTTATAGTTAGATATACAAGGTGGAAGGGATACCGCTAATCGGTGACCACGTACAGTACATCATTCTCAACAATAGTTAAAAAAAAAGTCTGTTTGTGGTCAATGTCGGGACAGATGCATACTCAAAAAATCGCAGATTCTCTAAGTTTGAGGTTCCTTTGAATCTGTAACCGATAATTTCATGCTGAACGTTCACAGACCTTAGATTGATTAAACGCGTTTTATAGTAGGAACGGTAAAATCAACTAGCAAAAAAAACTTTAGAAAAAGTTAGGTTTTTTAACCGCTTCCAAAAAATGAATACCTACCGTATTCACAAGTGTGTAATAATGTAAACGGTAGAGTAGGTTTTTTATTATCTTAAAAACGAATGCGCTGTTTTGTAGTAGAGACACAAAATTGCACTAAAATAATTTTCTTTTTACAAAACCATAAAAGAAAAGTAAACTGCACTATTAAACCTTGGGTACAAAGGCGGGTTCCACCATATCTTACGACCAGCAAGGTTTACTCCGTCCCTAATGTCAACATAGCGTGATAGGCCACTATACAAGTACCTAGACCTCTTCAAATGTTCTTCAGAAACAGGAAACTTGACGGAAACTCTTAACTGTGAAACGTGATATTGTTAAGGGTTTGGCTTTTCTTACTTGAATAAACACTTAACCTTAGTTTACTTAGATGTCGTTTAAAGTTAATCAAGGCTTTGGTAAGGTAACGCCTGTTGATTCGATGAGGTAAAGATGAGATCATCCTATTGAGTTCAAAAGAAACAAACACATTAGATCAAAGTGGATGGATAATTGCTAGGTGCTTATTATAATTTAACTGACTTTAATAATCTTGTGACGTTAGTGACACATTCTTGCAGCCTTATTATCCGCAAAAACAGCAAAAACATAATTTTTCTTCCTGTATGATTTAGAGCTAAAGTTATTCTTACATACCACGCTACGGTATCACGCTCTAAGAATAACGTACCTAACTGGAATGATCGAAATACATGTCTGGTTTTCCTTAAAACGATAGTAGAAGCGGTCCTACATTTTATAGGGCAAGCCCTGACCGGCCACAAATCCAGCCTCCATGTTATTTCACCACTCATTTCACAGTATAAACAAAGAAAGAAAACGTATTCATTAGACTCGCACAAGACAAAGCCATAAAACGATATTAAATAAAAGAGAACAAAAAACAAAACTTAAAGCGGTAACTACATCAAAACTAAATCCTTACGAGGCCAAAAAGCCCCAATCTCAGCATGGCGCTGTAACATTTAAAATATCATCCAGCTGTAGACCGTAGCAAGCTGTTAGAGGATTTGTTAATCAGAGTCCAAGCTGTCTAACCCACGGAGTAGCTTGCAAGTATCCTCCAGGGATGCCTCGTCTCAGATAAACGAGATCTAGCTAACGTGAGGCTTAGAATTTATGGTAATACTAGCGCAGCTCTGCAAAACTATATTTACTATCAAGCTGCCACCAACCATACACATTCACAAAAAATCATTGGAATCCGTTGGGTAGTTTCGGAGATTAGAAAGAAGATAATAAAGGTAAAGACTTAGTTTGTTTGTCCGCGCTAATCTCTGGAACTATCAGGCGGATTTAAATTCTTGAAAGCCCAATCCTAAAGTAAGGTTATCGGCTACTCCCGCCGGGGCTGCGGGTTGTTCGCAAGAGATATCGCGGCCTCGACATGAAGGGCTAAGAAGGAACATGGCTGGTTTTTAGTTAGTAGAAGTCTGACACTCTCTTTCGCTCTGCCCAAGAGCGGGATCGAGGGGTTATTTGATGATTTTCCACACGCCAAAAAAAAAAGGTAATCGGCTACTACACTTAAGAGAAAACGTTTGGATAACGTGTACAAAGGGAAACCGTAAAACTCGCGTAGAAGCATATTGAGAAGCTACTAGAGATTTTAAGAGGAAAATGATGGATTTAAAATAAAACAGTTAAATATGTTAAAATGTCAATAGGAAAATAAAACTAGAGATGACATCATTGATAATGCTATTATATTAATATTGCTCACCCTATAAAACTAATCGATGATAATACAGACTGGCATATGGTGAGAACTTCTGAATAATTCTAAATGATCAAGCAGTGCATTGCACGGAAGCCGTCAAGGGATTTGGTAATCAAAGTCACCTGACTGTCTGACGTAACAGCTTGCTAGGATCCTCCTGGGATGCCGCATCTCAGAGCAACTAGATCAAGGTAATATAGAGTTTAGAATTTTAGATGTTAGTGGATTGTGAACCTTAGAGCTGAACGAATATAGTTTTAAACAGAAAAATAGCAGATTAATAATGTATCATTAAACGGCATGTATGGTTCTGATTGCAAATAAGGCCAGAAGAGTTTTTTTCATAAAAATATTTATTGTGGATGTTAATGTAAATAAAACTTCTGTGGTTACCTCAAATTAGAATGTTTGTGCTCACTTCAATTCTTAGAACATGATCTTGCACTATTGAGATCATACTAGACATGATGTCTTTCTGAGTCATAGTTTTCTTGTTTTTTCGGTATAGAGTTTGCATAACAATATTTGACATTAGAAGGTCTGGCCAGGTACAGATTTATAAGCTCCGTATCGTTATCAGAAGGCAATTCAAATTACAATCTTCCTGATATACTATTCATGGTCTTTGAATTTAGAACACCTACTTTCAGCCAGTATTTCCATAAAGAAAAATATATTTCAATTCGTCCCTCACATTTGTGTGGCGAAAGTCAAGGAAATGTCAAAGCGGACCTTTATGTGGCTAAGGGGTAAGGTGGTTAGGGGCTAGGGGGCTCGTGGGCCGGAACGACGCCCAAATTACCCTCGCAAATATGCAAATGTTGATAAATTGTTCCTCTAAAAATATTTGCTATGACAAGTGTTTGGTTTGACGACATAGGGCTAAGTTATGGTTATTTTATTTGTGGTAGATTATTCCGGTATCGTAAAGAGTTATGATGTCTAAGAGTGTTGCATGTAACACCAATTAAATTATCGGTTTAATTTAATTTATAGTATATTGAGAGTAAGTTAATCTTTAATTGTGTTTAAAAATATTGCTATCGAAAGGCTACACTGTGAATAGCTACTGCTATCTTAAATTGTTATAAAAGCTTCGTTAACCATTAATTCTTAAGTATAAATTACAATTCAATTATACAGTCATCTTCAAACCCGTACAAAACAAGGGAAAATTGCGTCTAAGATAAATGGAGAGAACCCGTGTAACTGCAGCTTTAATTTGAATGTTAATCTGCTAAATTGCAACAATTTATCTCTCCCGGTGTGCAAGTGACAGCATGGATAGACTAACTGTAAAAGAAATACAACGAACAGTTTATACCTCCTTTGTGTGATACAGCTGAAATTTGCATCACCTAGTTAAGCTTGCAGTAGGCGACTGGACTGTAACGGACTGACATCTATCCCTTTCACTCCTATAGCTTCTAGCTGAGGGAGGAGCAAGACACGATACCTGTATACACGTCATTCCGGACAATTGTGTCACGCTAGCCTGAGCTTCCAGGCCTTTGCATAATAGGATAATGCCTAACTGTCATCTCCTGTACAACGGATTACACAGAGTAACTTCGTTTTGAGAGACACCAAAGTTTGTTACGTGTCCGTTTCGGTGGCTGTTCACAGTAAAAGCTAGATTTGTAAAGTGTTACGTAAATGTATGGTTGCGGATTTTGGAGAGCCATTTTGTTATTTTAAAGTTGAGATAAATTCGGCTTCTGTTGGAGTTAAAGCTTAACTTTTTTTAATGCAATCAAGCGTACTGGGTTCGGCTTTAATTGCCTGTTTTTTTATTCGTGCCAGGGAGTACCGTAGAAGTAAACAAAAGTTTAATGAGCATGAATACAGTTTACGGAAAATATTTATTTCGTTCTTGAATATTTGACCCTCTGAACAATAACTCTACTCTACATTTTGGCCTTCTCTGTTACCCAACATTTTTCATTCACCACCAAACTCAGAAATAAATCTAAAAACCGAAAGGGAACGCCGATCACTCAGCAGTTCCCATCCTTCAAACGGCCGTAGACATTGAACCAGATTCTGGTTACGTAAATAAATAAGACGATCAGATTCACAGGTAACTCGAGTACCTGTACACCTACCTGGGTACCTGGGTACTGGGTAGGTAGCCTCAATACTCTTTAATTATTTAATACGTACCCTCCTACTGTTTTATGTAACACTTTATCTCGGCACAACGCCCTTGGATTACTAATAAGAAAAATTACTATGGATTATTTTGGTGTGGATTCTGATGTTGATGAAATATGAGCGTGTTTTTATTTTGTATTGGAAAATATGAGTTTAACTGAAACAACGTTTTTATCTGTTATTTTGTGAGTGATAAACGTGTGGTCTGTCCGTTTGTTAAACGTTTTAAGCAGAATTTATGACCGTTATCAAATTGATTTTAGTTTAATATTTTTTGTGTTTTGCGACTGTTAAGCATTAGGTTCTGGGTTTGATTCCAAGGTCTAGCAAAGTGTCATTGATATTTTCCATCAAGAATTTCTGTCTAAGCCAAGGAGTCCGGATTTGGGCTTGGTTCTAGGCTCGCTCTTTATTACATATGACTTAAACGTAACGATGATTTTGTGGGAGTACTATTAGGTACGCCTCTGCCTGATACTTCAGGCATTACAGGCATGACGTTATATTTATGTTCTAAAGAAATAGTGAGTAATAAACGTAAATCTTTTGAGTAGGTAAAACCACAGCGTTCTGTATATTGCGCGTATATATACACCGAACACAATTTCTAACGTTACATAAATCTCTAGTCTTCATACATGAAATAAATACATTCTACGTAGTTTTTAATGTACATCTTCTCTCGTAATACAGGCACAGGGAGCCCGTCGGTTCAGTCGAGATAATTATCTTTATCACGGCGTGGAGAGTTCTCATCTTGTGTCCGCGAAAGTGCTGGCTCTGCATTGACATGATCAAAAGACTGCCAGCCGTACTCCTAACCTTTGAGTTTGAGATTTGTGAATGAAAAGCTTTTTAGTAGAAAGTGTTCGATTTACATACCTACATAAACTCACGCCTGTAATCATCGAAGGGTTAGGCAGACGTGTACCTAATCGTACACTCACATTTCAAAAGTTATGTTTAACTCCATCAACCGGGCACAAATCCAGACTCCGTGGCGCCCGCCTCGGGAATAGAACCCAGAACCTCAAGCTCAGCAGCGCTAGCGACCACTCGACCAACGAGGTAGTCCTATACCTGTTTCTGTTATTGAGAAGTTTTACTCTACAGTGAAAACTAAAACCCGACTACAAATAAAATCGAAGACTAATAAAACCGTGGTCTTTAAAGTAGAAAATATTTTTTAAATCAATTTTGGTAAATAATATAATACTAAGTAAAATTATTGTAGAGGACAACCGTAGTCGCATGCCACTAATACCTGATGCTCCGTCATGGCGTTCTCATTTATACAGAAGTCAGCTGCTAGTTGCCATTAGCAAGGTGGCATGCGACTATGACTGTGCTCTATAATTATGGCTATTTTTACAAATTTATTGACACCTCATTTATTAAAATCCGTTCAGCAGTTTAGGAGCTATGGTGGAACATACATACATAGACTGCCAAAATCATTACCCTTCCTTTTGGCTTCGCGGTAGTCGGGTAAAAAGTAATCTGTATTAAACGCATCTGCAGTATGCAAACGTGCGTATAAATAAGATACCGGTAGGTACCCTCATTTTGCAAGGTAAGCACGTACAAACTAAGTTTCACTCATGTAATAGGAGTCGAGCCTGTTAAAAGTAAAGTGATTCCAGACTTCAGGGTGGTACTAATTACTTGTATCCCATGCAAATCAGCAGATTCAGTTCCCACACTTACCTACACCAACCACACCCACGATGCATGAAAACCTAAGTGTAACAGAAGCTTATCTATCATTTACAAGTACCCATTATGCATCAACACAGAAAAATAGGTCACGAACATATCAACTGGACTTGCCACCTGCCTAGCGCGCTTTCTAACTAGTTCCAATAAACATGAAACACATCATGCCATCAAATCTGGATAATTTCATCGGCCTACAAGATATCGACGTTTGATTATATGAAATATCCAATCTTATAACGGAAATAGGTATCGAGAGTAAGGAGAATTTTGACGTCAACGTCGGCAGAGATTCAAGTGCCGTCGAGAGGGCCAAGTGGCCAAGAGACACTTGTACTAGGGTACTAGGGGGCCACCTGAACGTGTCACAACCGCCTTTTTACTCCGCCAACCCAATTCTACACTATTGTTTGGGCACGACCAAAGAGTATTTCGCATTTTGATCTTTTTGTCTGTGGTAAGCGCGAATGATTTGATGTATTTTATCGCTTGCCAGTTATACTTTGTACTTATTAGTTCTATGCCTGCCAGTGTGCTTGACTTGACAGCTAAGATTTAGAAAAGTGCTTTTGCTGCAAACAAATGCAGATTAATATATTATAAGAGAACTTTTTTACTTTATCTTGTTTTGTCGACATTAGTCGTCTCACAGTGGACTTCTCATGTTAGGTACTGTTTGTATTCTGTGGAGCAAGTTCCTGAAACTTGGGACAGTTCAGGTTCGTTTCATATGAGGGTCAAACTTTTATAGAACTTAGCAAGAAATGCCAACAGCCAGTAGTTGTTCAAGGAATTTCGAAACATTGATGGATTATTTAGCTCTGAAGTAAAATTTATGTTTCATATTAAAGTCGCTACTTTTTATATCTGTTGACCTAGTTTGAGTAATAAAACTATACACGGATATACCTACCTAAGTTCCAAAAAAAGTGAATGAATTTGGCCAGCTGCAAAAAAAAAACAAACGTGACAGCTTTTTTTTGTTTTCGGAACCAAAAAATTACCCTGGGTTTCCGATTCCGTGCTAATTGGTATACAAATACATAAATAAATTGGTATTTAGATCTTGATGGTATTTGTCACGTGAATCGTGATACCCTTTTTAGAGATGAGCTGTTAATGTGGAAACATAAATTGTTGATATAGCTAATATATGTCAAAGATTTGAATGAATCCGCTAAATTAATACCTATACGTTAATATTATGGTAATTTGTAATTTGCAAACAGCGGCTGTAGTTATTAAAATAGATTTTTGAAGATATAAATTTTACACATTCTGTCTATTTTTATAAGTAACAGTAAATAGAAGTTGAGTGAAAGATCACGAATCAGTTAGCGTATGGTAAAGGCGAAATAGATACCCTGAAGTACATATGTTTCTGAACAAAGACCTGGAAGAAGCTGCAGTAAGATAGATTTGAAGCAAATGGGGTACTGGCGCAACCTGAGACGTCCAGTATCAGTGGACTGCGAATGCGATAAGCTGAGATAAATAGAAAACAAATACAAAACAAGTACACCAAAATGTTAACAAAGCTTTGAGATCTTAGGTTCGATTCCCGGATCGGACAAAATAGCCGCGGTTGATGGCAAAAGGCTGCTCCCTATTACATCTGATTCAAACATCTGCCGAAATGTGGGTCTACTTAGTCCTACGGGAGATACAGGCGTGTTATGTTATGTGGTGTGGTGTTAACAAATGTACACCAAGATGTACATGGCTCATTAACAAAAATAAAGCTTGAGTTAATTTATATAAATTTACTAGCAACAGAAAACATATAATTTAATTGAGATTTAACTAGCCAATATCTATGCAAATCCATCAAGGGGCATGATTGTATGAACTAAAAGTAAGTAATAGGTATAGACTGGCAGGAAATCCAATCTTGAATATCTAGTTCTACGGCGACATGTATTTTATTTATCAACGTAGTACGATGTAGCGATAAATCTAACTAGTTTGAAGGTGGGGCACGGGATAAAGTAAGACAAATGGCGAAATAATCTCAATAGGAACGAACAACCGCACTGTTGTGTGAGAAATGGCTAATATATTGTACTTACTTACTTTATACGTCTGTACTACAGAATGTACACGACTAATGAGTAATTTATTGTAGAGAGATGTTTATTGGTTAACATGGCAAAGTCGTCATACTTTGTTTTTTTTTTGTCAGGACTCCTGCAACAAATGTTTGCATTTTTAAACTGATATAGTTACTAATCATTAACATTTCCATTAGCACTAAAAAATGGGATATTTGATATGTTCAACCTTCAGTTCTAATCTTAAAACTTCAGTTTATCCGTGAGCATGGTGCAACAGCGCTAAAATATCGGGAACTCGAAAACAAATAACAAACATGGTAAATATCCCGTTTTCAGTATATTAATGACTAGCTGACCCATGCAACTTCGTCTGCGTCACATAATATAGCTTATAACAAAATGTCAACATAAATTGAGTTAAATCGTAACAAACAAAAAATCGTATCTTTCCTCTTTATAATATTAGTTTAGATTATATTAAAGTGTGAATTACTATTGGTATCTCTTACTGTTAAATATACAGTAACACCTTGTAAACATTATGGTGCAGTAAATATTTTGAATATGAATTTCTCCGGAGTCCCCGGAGGCCAGAATCCCCACTAACCTACCGCACCGGACCGAATGACTGCCGCGCGCTTAATTATTTTGTCGCGCGGATATTTTTACATTGCGATATCTTCTAAGATATTTGTTTAAACTGTATAGAGTAAAGGGCACAAATATTCTATATTAAATTTCTGTGCTAACAAACACATTTATTTAGATATAGATTAATACCATATGGGTTAAATAAGCTTCGCAAAATATCATTCTTTTTAACCTAACATTTTAATAGTAAAAAATGGTTACAGTGAGTCAATCTTAAAAGATAGACATATGCTGTCGCGGACTTTTTTTTAGAACTTTTAAAGAGAAACAATTCTTTCATACATGGTATTTGCGTAACTTAAACCGTTTTCGCAGCGCACGCAACGGAAGCTCTCAAAAAGGAATATCTTTTCCCGTTTTTGCAACATTTTTCATTTATGCTCCGCTCCTATTGGTCGTAGCGTGATGTTATATAGCCTAAAGCCTTCCTCGATAAATGGACTATCCGACACAAAAAGAGTTTTTCTATTCCAACCAGTAGTCCCAGAGTTTACCGCGTTCAAACAAACAAACAAACAAACAAACAAACAAACTCTTCAGCTTTATAATATTAGTATAGAAGTATAGATAAATGTTTAAATGTTGTACATTCAAAGGCTGGTTTTCTAGACTATAACCCGTAAAATATGTTCATTAGCTTCGGCCCGAAATGATATCAAAACTAAATCAAATACCAAAACTACTCCAGAGACATAACGTTTGGTAAAGTACTATCTACCCCGGTAACATTTTAAATGTCGGTCGTAAAGCACGAGGAATGCATAACGTGCCCCAGTCTGGGAACTTCCAATAAAAAATAACTTATTTTGCTTCAGCCAGCTCGGGCCGTACCTTACTACATGTTTACCTTGAGCAAAGATGTAGAACACACTGAAATTTTCCAAAATGGCTCTCAGACGCGACTCAATAAAGTGGAAACAAAGTTCGAAATTTAAAATTTACGCGGTCATAGACAACCACTTTTTATTTGCAAATGCCATTACTCAATTTTATGATTTGATTTTAAATCGATTAAATTCTTATTTGAAATTCAAAACATTTTTTAAAAGCTTACGTGTCACGCTGTTATTCTTCATACGAACTAGACAAGTGTTCCGATACTAGGTATTTCGGTAACTTTTGATGTTTTAAATTCTGTACACGGACATTTTTGACTTAACATGTACTGGGTGGTATCGATTGGTATGTTATATAACCGATTATGGCGATTCTTCTATTAATTCGAGTGTAGTGTCAGTTTTTTTGCTGTAGTGGGCATAGTTTCACACTGTTGTTATTTATTATAATTTTATGACCGTTTCAAATTACGAAGTTGAACGAATCAGGTTGGAAATACTCGAAAATGTTTTGCAAGCATGGGTTTTAAGAAATTGTTTAATAAAGCTGCACAAATTATTTTTTAAATATAAAATTAATAAAAACCCTTCCTTTAAATCTTTACAGAAACTAGGTATATATGTAAGTACCCCTATAATGTGTGAAAATTGTTCAAGTTTACTTCTCCAAAGACCTTGAAAAAGTAACAAAAACTAATGAAACACGCCTTCTTTTTAGTTCAGACAAAGACATAAAACAGTTGTTTGTAAAGGATAGGTACTTTTCGGTTTAGGTACCATATAAATACAGACTGCTTTACGTGACTAGCTCATTAACATTGAACTGAAAGCACCTGAATATGGCTGGTTATATTTAAATAAGGACACCGTTTAAATATGTATGTAGAAATATTCACGTCTCCTGAGAATCATCCTTTTTTAGACAACTTTATATAGGCATGCTGTTTTTTTTACTTATTTTTTTTCTTAGCTGCCATTTAGTCTGGTCCTAAATGCCATACTATGTTTTAAAAAAGAGAATTAAAACGGATTCGGTTTTTATCTGGTCAATGAATCAGCATTGCTATCCAACGTGACAATGCTGCTATATTTTTTTATTTTAGATCTATTTGTAGTTTGAAAATAATATACAGACTGAATTCAAATAAAAAGTTACAGTGAAAAACAGGTACAGTCAAAAATGACTTTAATTGGAAAGATGGATTAGTGATCGATGCATGTCTTCTTAGCCTTTCAGAACATCCACGAATAGTCAGGCACACCATCACACACACGTCTTACACACTATTGCTTTATTGCATGATACATAAAACCTATACATAGGTATAGTTGTTTATAAATATTCACTCTAACTAAACCATTAATCGAAATACGAAGTTTATTCATGAATTAAATTACCTCAATTTAGCCCAGCAGTCTGCTAACCCAATGCTTTTCCATCGGTGCGTGTAATCCTCTTAGTGCAGTTTATTTCAATTGAGCGAGCTCACAGCTTCCACACAAAATGTATCTGTCCAACGAAATTCAACCCATATGCGGCTTTCTGTATTGAGGACGACAGATTGCTCCAACGATAAACATACATACAACTATAGGGATATTCACAACAGTGTTTTGTTAAATAAATTCCATGTCTATGTATTAAGAGCAAAAGACTTCTTTTGTAAATTCTTTTTTCTTTTTAAGTCTTTAGAAAACACAGAGATTCGTAGATAAGGCGCTTAGATACGGAGAAATTGCCATAGGTTGTCGAACGTAACCAATGTGTCGTGATTATTTGACATCCGCCAGCGTCTGCGTGGTGGACCAGTGGTCCAGTCTCTCTCATCGAGAGGGAACCTGTGTCCCAGCTGTGGGAACGCTATAGGCATTAAGCTAATAACCCTCAGGAGAGATTTCAATAAAACGGCTTAATCAGATTGCAGATAAAGTTCTAGAAAACTCTTATCTATCTACTCGTATATCGTGTGGTTAGTGACTCTATTTTGGCTTAACATATCGAAATATCTCTTAATCATGCTGGTTTCCCTGCGATATTTTGCTTTACCGAAGCAAGTGATAATTATACAAAAAGAATAAGTCCTGATTGCGAAAAGAATGCAATGTACTTACATATAGCAACAGCAATTCCCACTGAATTAAATCGTTGGTAATAAATAGCATTATGACATCTAATAATGGGGTATAAATATATAATAATAAATAACTTTGATTGACTTGACCTATGTGAGAATGTCTAATATCGTAACCATATTGTGTAGACTAAACATGATGATAGCCTGCCGATTACTCAAACATGGCTTCTTTGACAGATACTTCCGTATCTGTCAAAGGAAAATGATGTTTTGAAAATAGAAGGAAATTGTTTTTCATTACTCGATTGCTCGGTGGTTCGAACCCAGGCATGCGTATTACTTTGTGTAATTTATTTCATCAGCACTGCTCGCAAAACGGCGAAGGAAAACATCGTGAGGAAACCGGCATGTCTTAAAAACAAAAACATTTAAGAAATGTGACATCTACCAACCGGCACTGGGCACGCGTGATGGAATTTAGCCCATCACTTCACTCTCCTAGAGAGGAGTCTGAGTCCCTGCAGTGGGAACATTATAGGCTGATGATGATGACTTAATTGCTTTAATTCAGCTTCTACCTACGTACAAATTCAATGGACTTCTAAAATAATTAGTCTTTATTGAATGTTGACTGTTAATACATAGTGTACCTACCTATAAACTCCTCAACAACAAACAACACTGTCGATTCACCTATGCTTCTGCCCTGATGAGGCGAAAGTTAATAAATAAACGTGTAATTAAATATTAATGTGCTAAATGTACATTAATAGAGGGCAAATACCCTATATCTTTCAAGCAAACATTTAGAAAACTAAAGCAAACTTTAAGCATGTCTACTGCTAGTCCAATAAAATCTTATAACAAAATCCAAACCACTAATAGCACTTTGCCTTTGTAAGCTACATAGATAACAAAGGTTAACGAGAAATGTTACAAAAATGCATTATCAAAGAACAATTGGAACAAAGCGAACAATGCTTCGTCGTGTAAACCGTGAACTGTTACATGTAGGGTTACCAATTCGTCATTAAAAAAAAAGTTTTCCGAGGAGATCGGGATTATTTTAAACAGTATTTATTTATACTTAATTATAGTGAATCTGATTACCGATATGATTTTTGCTGCGACATACCATACGATAAGAGAATAATATGCATTATTACGATTAAGATGTGGGTAGATAAGTATGTAAGTAGAAACCACCAAAAGTGGAGAGATTTGAAAGGGACAAAAACCCCGATATTTTCAAAAAATGTCCGGACACTACATTTTAATATTGCTTCTTTAGTACACACTAAAATAAAATCCAAAATTTAAAACTACCAGACAAATCCTACGCCGGGCATAGAGACGAGACGGAGCTCGGAGGGGCAAAAACACATTTCGGGATAAATCCACACGTTTGGTAACCCTTGTTACATGGAACTACAGAAACCTGTACATTTTGCACGGCACTGCGGTTTTTCTTTATGTAAACAAGTATGGAGGTAATAGTTCCGGTATCCACTCATGTGTACTAGTATTTAGGTTCCCTTAATGTGTAAATAGCTGTAGTAAGCTGTATAGTCTGGTATGCTTTTTGCCTGCCTGTCAAAGCATAATTTGTGTTTTAGGAAGTTGTTGGTAACTAACGTAGGTACAAAGTTATTTGTGTTTAGTACTGTTTGGAATTTCAAACGTTCACATTATTGAGCAGTTATAATATTATTCTTCTTCTTGTTTTTATCGTGTGGTTTGTACCTAATCTGATGCCAAAGTTAAATTAAACCGTTAAATTCAAACAAATAATAGTAACAAACAAATATGCTGTATATTCTATTTTTAATATCAACAAAAAACATGACCTTTCAATTCAAACTTAAACCGAGCGTTTAAGTTTGAAATCTTCTTTTACTTACAAAGCTTTAAAGCCCACATTTTTCAGCCCAAAATCCATAGACAATGTAAGGGAGCTACGCCATATTCTTCCATAGACATAACATTCTATCATAGTGGTCCGCAGTGACTATAAATTGAGTTAGGAATGATTTGAACTGATGGACGACCGTAATCTTCGCAAAGAATGTCATCGCCATTAAAAATGAACTTTATGAGTAAGCTTAAATGTACTTTGCAGTTTTATCGCTTAATGTTACGGCAAGTTCCGGTATGATGTCGCTATATAATATCATTTCTTACTGTATTTATCATTTTCTTATTAAAAAGAAAAGATTAAAAACTAGCTTATGCCAATGGCTTCACTCGCATGGAGTTCCCTAATGTGCCATGGGATCGATTACCGAGATGAAAAGTGACCTATATGCTAATAAACTATATATGCGTGCAACTTTCATCCAAATCCGGTCAGTATTTCCTGCGTGAAAATGTAACAAACATCCAGACATACCCACATGAGGATGTGTATAAATAGTAGGTAAATAATAATAAGAGATTCGCCTTTCTTTACATTAATGAACACTTTGAAAATGAGTAAAACTCATCACCAGAGAATACAGTAGCATCAAGTTTTCTAACAAAACCTCTACGAACGATTAGTACGCGTACGCGGCCACCCCAATCCGCGACATGCTTGCAATTTGCATTGCATAAAGTTCAGATTCACATCTCTGCAGATTGTTACAAATAACCTTTTTGATAGGTATGTGCACATCGCTTAGTAAAATAAACAGCTTTGCCTTATATTTTTACTCTACACTTTAAAAATGTTGAGTGAGTGGCCAGTTTTTCAATGCAGGTGGAGTTGAATCATTTATACTTAGTAAATCATAATTGAAACGTTTTGACAACAATTCAATTATTGATAAATTACTTCACATTCGTCAGGAAGTCCATGCGTTGTTATCCGTTTAATGACGTAATTTGTTTTGATACAAGTGCGGAAAGTTTGTTATTGCATTTTCAATACACTTTCGGAAAACTAGCGAATAAAACTATAAGTAATTTTGTCAATAATTTTTAGGAGATTATGATTTAAATTGCTTTTTTGCCGCGGTTTAAAGAAGAGAAGCAAAGGTATGAAGCCGCTAAACAGCCTCACAGAAAAAATATAAAATGCAAATATTTTTAATTAAGAACACAAATAAATGTTAACTTGTTCATAAAAGTAAATATTTGTTTAAAAGAACATGTTTTTTATAGTATTCTCTTTATAAACACAATTTAACTATTCAAAAAATATTTTACTTTCCCGCCTTGGTTGAGGAAAACGAAGAAAAACGCACGCGTGCGAAATACATTGCATGTCGAACCTAATCGTAGTGCAATAAGAGCCAGTTTTCGAGGAAGTGTATTGAAAAAGTTATTTCTTTATGACATCATTATACATTTTATCATGAAGCGGACAGAAATAAAATAATTATTTACTTAAAATTAAAGCGAGTCTAATTACCTATGTGACTTTCGATGCGTCATACTATAAGATAAAGAAAAATGCATTATTACATTTGAGTAAATAGGTGACTAGCACAAGGAACAACTGCAAATAAATGGGTAAACCGCTAATTTGTAACGGATGTATGTACCACCGTATTGTAGTAATGTCGACATATTTCACAAATCAATCAGTCATATTTGCAAAAAATATTTGTTTTGTTATTTACTTCTCGTGACGAAGTCAAAGTGTCATTGGACTTCGAATTTTATATATTCATTCACAAAGATTATGTTTAAAGCGTAAATTAAATATCGATAAGAAACATCTGATTCAAGTTATATATTTTGTCACAATATTTCTGCGTCGACATTTATAATTGTTTATATTTTGAAACTTTAACTATTCAATCAATTTTTTTATATAAATAAAAAAATATTCATAAAAGCTGGATTATATCTTAATCAGTATCTAATCAGAATCATTAAAGAATCGAGTCTTGCTACATAAAAATAGCAAATAATTTGTTTTCAGAGAAAACGCCATAACTTTTTGAACCGATAAACAAACAGAGCATTTCGAATTTTATGTGCAAACAAGATAACAGACATAAAAAGTCGAAAGATTTCGAACAATTTCAAAGTCGACAGTCAGTATTTTGGCACTGATCTCACTACAGGATTTCACTCAAATTCTCGAAAAGGTTTTTCAGTAAGACGACTTTCAGTTGTAGAAAATATCAGTACCACCTTACGAGCATAGGTATATAATGTTTATTTCCTTACATCAGAATCCAACTTGATATTATAACTTCGCAAAGTCTGACGTTTAAAGTAATGAACTCTGACAACTTTGAAGTGAGTGATTTTAATTGTTCTTTCAAGATCTAGGTCGTCTTTTTGGAAATCGTTCCGATGTCATAGCATATATTGATGAATTAATTGTATCCTCAAACCTTAAGCGGTTAAGACACTTGATATTAACATTGGAAATCATAAGCCGCATAACCCTGCAGCGAAGGGAGTTTTCAAAGGCAGTCAATATTTAACCCCTCGTCTGCTGACGTCGGCCTCGGTCTCGACTGAAGTCCTCGCGGATATTTGTGACCTTTCCCTTTTCTCTTCATGTTTCATTCAGTGTTTTGGTTACTTTCAGGTAGCCACGCATCGATAAACATTACTTTTTAGTCAAATAACACAATTTTGTCCGAAAGGCAGCAGTTTTGAGGTTAGATTCGAACACTTAAATGTGGATAGCCGATAGAGGGCAATGCTATCGCTATTTACCTGTTACGGGCTTTTACATTACTGGATTTACTCGAAGAAAACGCAATAACATTTTCTGTGAAAATGGACCACGGACCATTGAAGCGATAATGCGAGTTTACACCGGGTGGCAAGAGATTTTATTGTAAAATATTATTGTAACCGAATAATTTATAACTTATCTAATAAAATAAGCTTTCTTCATAATTTTTTGTTAAA
Organism: Diarsia brunnea; assembly: GCA_949774965.1. NCBI lineage: Eukaryota > Metazoa > Arthropoda > Insecta > Lepidoptera > Noctuidae > Diarsia > Diarsia brunnea. Next base: position 7,413,845 of record OX459015.1, on the reverse strand, counting down.
TAAATCACAATTCAGCGATCCATGATTAACTTTGTACAGAAAATTAATTAATATTAAAACAATTACGTAACGACTTGGGCAAGTTTATGAAACATTTAATCTTCTTCAGTTTTAGACATTTATTTTTTGTTCAGACTTTCGGAAGAATGTTTTCGGCAAAGAACATTAGGTATGGAAAACGAAGAGCTTTAACGAAGTCGGTTCAAGTCGGTTGAAATAAATCTAGAGTAATCCATACCAATAAATTACTTTAAATACTTTTAGGTCCTTGGACATTAAGGCTCAGGTTGAATAGATTTGGATGTAACTTTGCACGCAGGTAGACCATGACCTGAGTTAAAATGTAGGATGCTTTTACTACCGGAGTATACTTTTCTGTTAGACAATTTCCTTCCTCCGCACTGTTGAAGCAGCGGGCAAAACGTAGTATTTTATAGTGTACCTACCATTATTCAGGTACTCGGTAAACCTGCCTACTATTACAATGTCGTCAGGGAAAGTTCCGACATTGCTCAAGTTTTTAATTGGTGAGTTATGTCGTCTGAGCATTATTAGGTCAAACTTGACTATTCCGAAGCATTTTTAGAATAACTTACAGTACGTATTCTGAGCAGAGAACGTACTTTCCAGCTTTTCCATATGAAGAAAGTCACGATATCGGTTCATTGAATGCGGAGTTCTTGTGCCCGAGTATTACATTTTCGAGACGGAATTTCCTGAACCGCGGTTTTTGAATGCATTGTGTAAGGAATGTTTTGTATTAATTAAAGTTACTACTATTGTTACGCACTTTCAGGTCAACAGTAAAGGTTCAAGCGGTCATTGAACCTCTTTCAATACCGCTTCATAGCTAAAAGCTCTCATAAACACTTTTTACAGCAAGTCGTTTCTGAAAATGACTATTTCTAAAAGGTCAGAACCATTGGACCCGAAGTATACCGAAGTGTCCCGAAGTATACCGAAGTGTACCGAAGTTCCAAGCCATAACACAAAGTGGAAAGACAAAGATATCTGTAGTGTGTACATCTTTAATTAAAACTTTCTCAGAACAGCCGACAGGGATGTTTGGTACGTTGTTACTATTGTTTTACGACTTTATGTACTTCAGGTACACATTTATTAGTTATAGTCTATGTCTTCATGAGTTCGTTGAACCTTTATATATTAATGCTTACTTTTAGTCGCAGCTAAGTTAGCTATTTACGAATGACTAAGTTGGAAATATTGATTGTAAGTTGATATGGCTAGACAGAGTGTAAACAGAGATGACAGTTAAAAGTAATAGATTATGGAAGAAGCTATGCTTCGTCAACCCGAATTAATTTTGTATTTTACCCATCGTGTATGGCGGCGTTTACACCAGGCATTTGCAAGGATGTGTAGCGAAGTAGCGAGGAGTGTACGTCAAACTATCCAAAGTTTTTACGTATATTCGCGCATTTGTAGGAGTAAATATAAAAAAATAAGTCTACCTTGTTCGTCTAGTGGCCACAAACGACTGCAGTGCATAAGGTCATGGGTTGGATTCCCGGGTTAGGCAAAGTGTTATTGGGTTTTTCCATCAGGAATTTCTCAGTAGCAGCCACGGAGTCTGGAGTTGTGCCCGGTTGATGGCAATAGGCTCGCCCCCTTTCACATGAGCTTAAACATAACTGGTGAAATGTGGGTGTAGGTACTGTAAGGCACACCTCTGCCTCACCCTTCGGGGATTACAGGCGTGATGTTATTTTGTGTAATATAAAAAATAAAGATAACAATCTACATGTATTCTGGTGTAAATCAACGTAAATCCGAATGTGTGAGATGGCAACAAAGTTACCTCTTTACGAGTGACAGTCGGTGAAACCGTCGGTGGCACGAAATGCGGTGAAACGGTCCTGAACAAAGCTTCTTGCGTCCTTGGCACTAACAGAGTTATCTGCTACGAAATTTGTTGAGTTCGCTGCACCAACTTTCAATTGCTGCAAATCCTATTTGTTTAGACCCAACGCTGAATTTTATCTTGAGTCGACATTGAATTAAAGTTTTAAGGTTTTGTCGTTTCTATTACTAACTGCTGTAACTGCTATTTTTTTATACAGCCTGTAATGTCCCACAGCTGGGACACAGGTCTCGACCGTGTGAGGACTATACGACCCGCGTAGTAAATAACAGTGAATTCCCTTTAGGCCTTAATTTATCACGCAAGCCCTTAACTTACAGTAAATTAGAATGTTGCAAAACCGATACAGGATATACGGGATAGCCTTCCCAGACTAATGGGGTGAATTCATACCAAGATGACCGGTACAAGAAATTATTTCAGGAATGTTTTGGGAATCCAACAAAGATTTGTTTTATTTGCAATCCCAATAGGTCGATTTAACTACGATACTTTTTTCCCATGAAGGAGCTCGTGGCTTAATAAGAACTGCCACTCGGGTCGATCTTTAGGTAAAGCTGTGCTTGCCTAGGTCGGTCTGTGGATGGGTGACCGCCCGACATAGCGAGTTTCCTCCGTGCCTCGGAAAGCACGTTAAGCTGTTGGTCCCGGCTGCCATATATAGATCTTTGGCAGTCGTTACAGGTAGTCAGTGACCTGAAATTCTGACATCCAGTCTTACCAAAGAGTATCGTATTACCTAGTATTAACTGGGTTGTGGAGGTCAGATAGGCAGTCGCTCCATGTAAAATACAGGTATTCAGCTGCATCCGGTTAGACTGGAAGCCGACCCTAACATAGTTGGGAAAAGGCTAGGCAGATGATGATGACTTTTTTTCCATGGTATTCTGGCCCACGCATTTGGCCGACTTTTCCACTACTGTTCCTATTCCGTGTAATCTGGGCCGCGGACCAGAGGCCAGTTGCCCCCTAACTCATGTATCGTAGCTGAATTGACTGTGTCAGTTTGCGGAGGGCTATCCCATACACCCTGTATAGATAGCAACATAATAATCGATCGTCTTTTCAACTAAGTTATCATCAGACACGTAGTACTATTATGTATTCTGTGATCAGACTATGATTATGAAATACATCTTTACATAAACTTTGTTGCACAGACAGAAGCAGAATGTCATTTTAATTGTACCATTACTCCGATGCAAGCGCACAATGATGAATAAATTACCTAACGTCGCCATGTAAATCACCGTTCTTATTACAATAGCATAAACTGTATTTTTAAGTGCACTTAATGGTACAAAAACATGTCACTTAGGACCTTTTAAGTTATTATGTTGTTAACGACGCGTGTCGTTTGTAGGAATTGTGTTTGTTGAGGTCTTGTCGTGGGTGCTGGGTCATCCCCTTTCAGTTTGGGAATAATGTTGCTTGTAACTGTAAGGATACAATTCTACTTGGATATGAGTGATTTCGCATTAAGTAGAATTTTGTATGACCAGGGGTTCTAAAATGTCCATTTGAGCAGATCATTATAGGATCATAATATGAATTGTGTTACAATTCGTAAAGTGGTCACAGACGCAGTTACAGTACCCGGCCATAAATATTGCACATCGACCTTTGGAAAGAGACAATCGGCTAATTTCGGCTTCGTAGAGCGTTATCTCTGTCGCACGAAATACAAACAGTCCGGTATCTATTAGGAGCTGTTAGAACAATTATGATTTGCTTCTTTTGATAATTATTTTTGTTCTTTGTATAAAATACACCAATTTTCAAAGGTCGATGTGCAATATTTATGGCCAGGTACTGTACTATTATTACTAGTCCATCTGCTAAAGTGGCCGTTTTAGACCCCAGATCTATGAAACGATGCGTGAATGAAACAAAAGCAATACGAAGGATCTCAGTAGGTAGTGTTCTGCAGTTTCTGTCTTCTGCGATGGGGAAAGGCAAGAGTTAATCTATGAGGTCATATGTTGGGATCGGCTTCCAGTCTAACTGGTTGCAGCAACTGCCTATCTGACCACCAAATCCCAGGTTTTTTTTTTTTTTTTTAACGTTACTATTTCATGGCTGTAAAAGTTCTACACACATTATTCAAAAGTCACGTAGCACATTTATATTCTAAAGAAAGCCTCTTAATTCTGACAAATACAAGATCAGTAGTAAACGGTCGTAGATTGGCTATTATTACAACCCGCTGGCAAGAAGTGTTAACACCATAACACGACAGAAAGTCAACCACACTGAACCAAGCACCATCATTAACGTATCCACAATGCATTCAGACATTGACCCCATTTAATTGATATAAGCAAAAAATAAAAGCTTTTCTGTGTTTTCTCTTGGCTCTCAGATAAATGACTGTTCAGAAAATATCGTTAGATTTAATTCATTGAATGAATCGTTCTTTTTCATTCAGCTGGGTGTTAAAATGTTATTACTAGTGATGTAATTGTCGTTGAGTAGGGTATTTACCAGACAAATGGATTTTCATTCATTATTTTTTTGTCTAATGACAGATAGGCTATGGAAAGTGAATTTAATCTGCCAGGGCATAGACCGGATTTACCGTTTCGTGGATATTTTATTTGTTTTGCGGTTAACGAATGGATTTTATTTAGTCAATATCTTGAAGATACGTTGAGGGTTTTTTTTGCTTATAAGAGGATCTAGAAAGTGAATTTCAATGAGTTTTATTTTACTCCGATGGCATAGACCACAAGTGTGGCACGTGTATTTGTTCTGTGGTTACGCACCGGTATATAATGTTTGTCCGTTATGTACTTGTTTATATAACTTGTGAGGATGTATGTGACGAAAATGCTAAAGGAATACCTGTCTATGTCTGTGATTAGAGTCTTGTTTTGCTCGAAAGACATTGGCAGAAGGGACGACTTTTTTTTTTTTTTTTTTTTGGGGGGTGGGAAATCATCAAATAACCCCTCTCGCTCTTGGGCAGAGCGAAAGGGAGTGTCAGACTTCTACTGACTAAAAACCACCCATGTTCCTTCTTCGCCCTTCATGTCGAGGCCTCGGTATCCCTTGCGGACAACCCGCAGCCTCGACAGGCAGAGGGGACGCCTTTGGTTAATATTTATGAAATGTATTGAAAAAAGAAGAAAGCGGCCTTAGCTCAAACTTTTCTAACTCACCACAAGATCGTTTGCTTGTATTCTGTATATGAGTAGATTGCAACTCTTATTCTTTAAACTTATATCGTCACTTATACTTATCGTGATTATCCATAATTGTGAGCTCCTGATATTTCGACGCTGTTGCAAAGCGCCATGGTCACGGGTTGACAAGGAATAATGGATAGATTAATGGTGGAATGAAAATGATTATAACGGAAGACATCCCGTACGTGACAGTATATGTTTAGTAAACCGAACAACCTTAAAACAGTGTTTTAAGGTTGTTCGGTTTTAAGGTTGTTCGGTTTTAAGGTTGTTCGGTTTTAAGGTTTAATTATCATAACGAATTCTTTCAGGAGCTGATGGACGCTACTGAAAGTGCCAAACTTGTCACCAAATTCTGGGCCGACACCACATAGATTGTCATCGACATGCTTAGAAGAAGATTGTCATTTGTAATGTCCAAACAAAACAGAATCGAAGCCAATCAGTTTGGTGGTCAAACATAATTAGATAAATAAAAACATGTCGCTTACATACACGTGTGCCCACGTCATAGGATTTTAATCAGCTTACAAGTAAACAGAGTCCTTAATATAATATACGCTACTTAATGAACCTGTTTACAACGAGCTGTTAATAGTTATTTATTGGCGTTTCATATTATTGTGTATGTTGTACTCGTTACGGGGCAATTCCAGTAAACTACGGCGCGGTCTCAATTATAAATGAGTTTGGGTGAATTGAGGGAAGCTTTGTTGAGAGTATCAGTTACCTTCACCTCAAGTGAAGTAAGAATTAGGACATTCTTTGTAAAGATAAGTGTGGAAACTTTGATATTGCATTTGAAGCGAAATTTACACCCGAGCCGAACGCGAGCAAAAAAAGAGAATATCATATTAAAAAAACAGAATTACCAGCGACTATAGGAATTGAACTAATTTGGACTGAATTTTGAACAAACAGATGGGAAATTCCATCGACAACACGGTTTGTTCTCAATAATTTTGTGGCAAACAAGATGAGTCGTGGACATTACGTAAACGTGTTTCGACTTCCTAGAACCTCGATTTTTGGGTTTCTTCTGTGTAGATAAAAGAACAAACATACACCTCACCCGTGTGGTGAACACGGGTGAGTGGGTGTCTGAAGACATGAAATTGAACAACTCTTGTTCTACGAGATCTTGAAATTCGTAAAGATATCTAGGAAACATGTAATGGAGAACCTTACATAACACTTTTTATACAAAAGTCAATGATGTGGTTAATCTGTGGTTTACTTACAACGGTTGTTATATAACGGTTCCTACTCGTATGTGCGCATGCTTATTACTTCTAAGTTAATCGCACAAATAATTGGTGACCATGTCTCATACGTACACCATGGGTAATTGATTACTACTAGCTATATTCCATTTATATTGCGAGAGCAATTAACTTGACTTGCATCATTTCTGATTGCACTTAAGTCACTGGTAGACTAGGCGAATACCTAGGTGGTTCTTAGTAGGGTACTAGTTTTGAATTATACATTATATTTACTCGTACCGACCTAATAGTCATTAAAATATTAGCTTTCTAACGCTCTGATTTTATCGTTAATTAATAATAATATGTTAATTTCAGATCACATTAAATCCATTGTGTTGTTAGTAAAAGTCTAAGCAGAATCAGTAGCAGTTAGTATTTAATAAGCTTTTTACTGACTTTTTTTGCAAAATTTTTTTAGCATCAGCGTGCACATCCCGCCATTTCCAAATTACTATGAAAAAAAAAGCAATTCAACACAAAAAAAACATGGCCATAAATTAGATGCAATTCCAAATTCAATTACATTAGTTTGAGTCAGCATTGTTCAGCGGACCACACACGGGCACTGAACAGAACATGAACCGAGTAGTTTCATGTAGAGTAGAGCACACGATATTGATCCGAAAGGATTGTATTATGCAGGCTACATTTGCCTGCTGTGTTCGCTGACTAGGTTTTGTTACTAACTGGCTATGGTTTTTTTACCTAGCTCGTGCTGTAGGATAGGAAAATGAGGTCTGAAAAATTAAATGTTCATCGATTTTCTGTTTAGAGCTATTGCAAGATTATATCGGACTACGCTGAACATAGAATTAGTGACAGATTTTTACCAAATCGATGAATGATTTTCTTTGTGAGAGATTTTCCTTGATCTCGATTTTTCCTCTTAGTTTCTTGTTGTTTGAGACTAGATCGTATCGTTTTATGCAGGTTCGGTTACAAGATGTTAGCTGTTTGATAGGTATAACTTTTTGTGAGAAACGCTAGACTTTATGTTGTAGTTTTTTCTGTTTTATGGCATAAACTAATACGTCTACGTATTAGTTTTAATTTATTGCAATTACAGATTATATGCTCACATAATATGAATAACTATTTAATTCATAATAAATAGTAAGTATCTACTACACACGTGACCAGAATCTTACGTGATATGAATCATATGTCACGTTTCTATGTAGTTTAACTTAGAAACCGGTAATATACATATATAAAATAAAATATCCCTTAATTAGGAAGCAATCAAATCAGGCACATGACGCACTATCCCTGACAGTGACGTCAGCATTCGATACTTTTAATCAATCTGCGCTTGCGCACGTGCTGTGTAATATAAAGGTCGATGTCTATGTTTACCTAGGCATTAGGCATGCATTGGTTTACGCTCATTTTCCCTCTTAAATCCACGTGCGGGTATGAGTAGCTCGACAAGAACGTAAATGTGCGTAAAGACTGACATAGGTACTGACATTTCTGTTCTCAACTTAAACTAGCTTTGCTACAGGAGTTACGGTTCACAGCAGTTCTTTTTACATCTCGTCAATAATAAAAATTCTTCTATAAGCTGTGGTAATCGCCCTCGAGGTAGACCGCGGTAAAGGTGGCGTGACGATCTAATTTTGTTTACATGGTCATAGCACAAGTTAGAGCGGTTTGGAACGAGAAACGGGAGGCCTTTGCCCAGCAGTGGGACACATGACGGCGTAAAGAAAAAATAAATAAAAGCTGTGGTAATGACAATATCAGGTTAGGCTGTACAAACTAGCTACGTAGTAGTGAGGCTGATTGCCAACGTTCAGGGGCCCGATGACAAGCATTACAGCATCCATACGCTTCATGGTTTTCATATTTCATGTTTAAAAAAACACCTATGAAACAAGAATTTGTTTTTAAATTGCGATAATAATACAATGGAAAAGATTTTCAGAATTCGACTTCCAGCTCGAGACAAAAAACTACAGGACAAGCTGGAGCTATTCGGCTCCAGCTTGTCCTGCTTACTCTAAGTCCTGCTTTCTCATTAGCCACAATTGAAACAAGCTTTACAAAATCACTGAGCGGAATAGCCAGTAAAAACCCGTTACATACTTTTTTTCTAGGAATTCTAGGATAGAGACAATCGTATTGTTCCGGTCTAGAGAAGGATTAGATTTGTCGCTCGCTTGTTAAGAAGCTTGCGACCATTTATTTTATTCATGAGTTGAAGTTTCTGATTTTATGTATTATATGCTTGTTATGTAGGTTAAGTCTGCAATCCTTGGGGAGGAGAATGTATCAGACGATGAGCAGAGTGTAAGGTTTTTTTTACTGAGAGTTTGCGAAGCTAATATTGTAAAACTTGACACATGTATGTTTATGCTCTGACTAGGCAACATCTAAGTTACTGCCTATATAAAACTGGGTATACTGTTGAACCGACAACCGATGGGGAAGGAAGGTTCTCGAGTGGCAATCACAAACCGGAAGACGCAGCGTTGGAAGGCCTCCCACCAGGTGGACCGACGACAACGTGAGAGTCGCGGGCAACCGGTGTATGCAAACGGCAGGCTGCCGTTCTTTATGGCGTTCTATGGGGGAGGCCTTTGTCCAGCAGTGGACGTCTTATGGATGATGATGATGACACTTTTGAATTTTAAAACGTAATGTCACCTAAGTAATAACATAACACTTATTTATTTTCAGGCAATGTTGGACTATAGCTAATTACCAGAGATAGATAAAAGATAGGCAGTTGAATATGGGTTTTTCCACTACCCGGTTAATGAATTAACCGATATGTCTTGTTTTTGGTTCCTGTCTACCCTTAACAACTGTCTAATAGTATGATGGCGAGAGAATTCATCGGAAATCCAACTTCAAACACAATAATTCCAAGATTAATTCTCCACCACTGTTTGTCTCGTTGGCATTTTAATCAAATATTCATCAATGTGACACAGGATGTAGAATCGAACCCCGGATATTAATAGTTGAATAGCAATCACGCAGCCAGTGATCTGTCTATACAAGTATGTCGTGAGAGGAAACTTCCAGTGAATACCGCGGTTATTTACATACAGAAGTCGTTACTTATGTATTGATGGCGAATTTTAAATATAGGAATTATTTTATGGTCGGTAGAAGGCTCTAACTGACAAAAGAAGTGTGGGTCGTCCGGCGGCGAGATTGGCAGACAAATAGTTGCCACCGGGGACAAAACCTGGAGGCTGGCACAGAACCATGGAGATTGGCACAAGAAGAGAGAGGCTTATACCTAGCAGTGGGTGATTTCGGGCTGTGGGTGATGATGAGAAGGCTCAGGATTTTCATAGTAGTTAGTTTAACATAACACCTGTGATCCCCGATGGGTAAGGCAGAGGTGTACCCCTTATTCCACCAGTTATGTTTTAAATCCCACGTAAATAGGCTATCCTACTGCCATACTAGGGCACAAATCCAGACTCTGTGGTTGCTACTGAGATATTCCTGATGAGAAAACTCAAAAAACTTTACCCGACCTGGGAACCGAACCCCGGACCTCATCAGTTGACTAATCGGGGCAGTTACTCTGTTTAAGTTTCTACTAAATAGTGAAGGGAATATTTATTTTATAAATGCGAAAGAAACTTTGCCTCCCTGTTAACTCATCACGCCTCAACAGATTTTTAAAGTCATTATCCAGTAGCATAATTTTCTGAACTACACAGGCAAAGTCGCCGGCAAAAGCTAGTACACAAGTTAACAATACAGGCACGCAGGTGGTCACGACTCATTACAAAGTTCCTGGTCCCTTGATACGTGACCCATAAGGGCACAATGTACAAGGAAGCGATTAATAGGTTTCCCATAAACTTTGATAACATTTTATGTTCTCCCGTGACTTACAGTTTAGATAAGGAATGAGAGAATTGCTCTATAAGTTCCTTGACTCATGAAGTTTCCTAGAAGAGTCCCTCTGAAATGAGTATATAATCATGGCTATTTTGATTTCAGGATTAGTCAGTGATACTGGCATGATGAGAGCACAGAATCATAGTCGTAATGAATGATTTCCGTCGGTTTGTTCCAGTTTTACAAAGAAGCACACAAATACAGTCAGCAGTACTAATTAGTCTACACTTAGCAACGTTTAGAAGCAATTTTCGCCTACTGTATTGATTCATTTTCATTTAACGGAATAGAATAAAATAGAATATGCGTTTATTTGCTAAGAATGTAGGTATTCACAATAAGGTGGTTGAATCCTTATACGTTCTACCATACCATTATCATGTAAATATTAACGTTACACAACTAATATTTTAGAGGTATTGAGGTAGGTCATATCTTAAAGTTGCAATCTAATGATTGTGATTTCACGAAAACTTCGCGTTTGAACTTTACCAAGCTTATACATATTATTGCTCGTGACTACACACATGGTTCTACGATTGACTCTAATTGTCTTGCAAACATACATAGGTACAGCTACATATCCCACTCTGCGTTTCAAATTCTTAAGATTCCTCCCACACGTTTTCTTAAGGCAATCTCTGTACCGTGAAAAGGCATCATAAGCGCTGAAGCATGATCATATCGTTTGGAAAATTTTCCTGTGTTACGTAACATGTATTCGGGCTACGGACTCCGTGCCTTAATATTTTAAGTCCCTGTACAATGAGAACAAACGCATTATGTACTGTATTGTACCTACGTAGGTATATTCTTTCTTTTTCTAGAGAAAATATACGTCTGTTGTTACCTTACGTACACTCGAGTCAGAGCTTTGTCCTGCTACTGAATTCTCATTGTCCGCGCTTCTGATACGGCTAATGTTTATAAAACATTAGACGCGATACGGTCCGTATAGGAAACAATATCGATAAGCAATTTCTTCATTTCCTAGTAGCGCCATTTGTTATTGCGTTTGTCCTTGATTTGAGTTGCTGTAACCCGATAGTGTGCTGTTATTCCCAGTTTGCTTAGACGATTGGAAACAAAAGACAATGAGGATGAAACATGGCTTGTAAAGACATACTACTGTATGTAAAAATAGCATAAAGCGTATCTAGTTTTAGCGCATTAAAATCTTTATATACAAGTTATACAACCTACATTGTTCCCCAGAGGAACAAATGACGAGAATTATTACAAAAACAAAAAGTTATGTTTAAAATACTGGCATATTTTTTACCTCACTAATTTAGTCTGTGTATTCAGCCAGCAATAAAATAACAAACGGAGGATCCCGCACCCAGGGGTCATACTTTTGTCTGAAACAGACATGAATTTCAGTTTTTATACGAATCGGCCGTGTTTTCAGATTCGTTAAACAAACTGATGAAAAATCAATAGCTATTTACTTTGCTCCATTTATTGCCCATATGTGTTTATTATATAAAAAGTGTGCCTTTGCTGTGAAAATTTCAACTTGTACAGTCACGAGCAATAATATAAAGGCAAAGTTCAAACGCGAACCACTCGTGAAATAACGATTGCAACTTTGAGATACGACCTACTTTATGATTAGGATTCCAAAGTATTAGCATAAAACTGAAATCAATACAGTAGATTAAAATTGCTTCTATTCGTTGCTAAGTGTGCACATATATGTACCTATAGCGCTGATACATTATTTTTTACTGAGATGCATCATCGTAATTTCTTCATTGCTCTTCGCCATTCGCATTCGTTTCGCAGTCATGTGCCCGAGTGAGCAATATTACAAAGTACATGCTATTGAGTTAATTATAATGTTACGTCACTAGCCACAAGTGCACTAAGTTTATGTCCGCATTTTACGATCCTTTTGCTCAAAGAAATTACTTTGAACTACTTTCCAATCTTCTATATCTTTATCTCTATATATATAATTCTACTGTACGTGTGTATGTCACTGAACTACTCCTAAACGGCTGGACCGATTTTGATGAAATTTTTTGTGTATGTTCTAGTGGATTCGAGAATGGTTTAGATTTACAATTGGTCCCGGTAGGTGGCGCTGCTGTCCGGGCAGGACGACGCGCGACGTCTGCCAGGTCCGCTAGTTATTGTATATTTACTTTCCTGATCCGCCATACTCATGAAGAGTAAAACTTCTAACTATATTAGAAACTCATACAGTACCGAAGTAGAGTTCATAAAATTTTAAAAGTTAGAAAAAATACATAAATTAGTGAATCACAGAGTATTTCGTGTACATAAATGAAAAAAAAAAATAGGTCGAATACATAGAACCTTCATACCTTCTCCTTTTTTTCCACTTTCTAATCCTCGTTGTGTCTGTATTATCACCTGCGTACAACACGCTAGTAATCCCTGAAGGGTTGAGCAGCGTTTAAGCTATAGCATACACTAGTCATATTTAAGTCCCACATAGGCAAACAGTTCCTAGTACTATAATGCGTCTAAGGGTTATTGCTGGTAATTGGCCGGCCTTATAGATATCAACGATCGCCCGAGGTGTCGTATGAAGGTGTCTCAAGCAATCATGTGCAAATGGCACCCAGAGGCGGAACTCGAGCTATTGAGTGATTCAGTTCTAGCTAGACCCGCACAGGTGCGGTCCAATTTGTGGCTAAGCGATCCCTCAGATGTTGGACGGGTGTTGGAACAACGTAATGGGCACTAATGGGCAGCCTCTGTTTACATGCCGTTCTAGGGATTGAAGAATCGGTTCAATACTACGGCTTTAAACGATTTGTCGTTCTGATTTGTGGACCTTTTGTTTCGATAAGTTTGAAATTCAATTGTGTTCTTTCGCTATTTTGTGGTTATATATAAATAGTATCTAACCTGGTGGCAGAGTGTTTATGCCGCACATAGCCCTCAGCTTTTGCATTCTATGCCGTCGAGAGATATCTCACAGGCATACTCGTTTGCCCACGATGTTTTACTTCACAGAAATATATATATTATATATTGTATTTACAATACACACATGAATCCGAGAAATCAGAGGTGTATGTTTTGAATTCGAACTTTAGACCTATGGCTTGAGAGTCCGACAGTCACACCACTAGGCTATATAAGAAATTCTGGATTAGCATTTGATTATCGTGTAAAAAGATCTCGGAAATAAACCTATTCATATGCACTGTGTCAGCTGCTCCAGCTTCATAATATGTATGCAAATCTATGTAGGTACTAGTAAATATGTCAATGAACTTGAAAGCTAAGAGAAAAGTTTCAAGAAAGTGTCGGAAAGAAAGTTCAGACCTTTTTTGCATTTATTTTCTCACTTGTTCAAGTAATCTTACTGTTGGAAGCTTCCCAAGTTCACACGTCTTCAAGTTCGGGTTTTATTTTAACTTTAGTACTAAGTATAAGTAAAAGCGTGGGAGTTTCTATAGAGTTTCGAGTGGGTATTACTCAATAAATTCTTGGAGTACAAGTTGGAATGAGTAGTTTAAGTAGCTCTGTTTTGCATTCGTGTCGTCTAGCGAGTGTAATTAGTTTATAGTTTTATTATTACTATGAGATGATTAAGAATGAAATCGACTTTATAGCTACAAATGTCACAAAAAATATACAAAACGTGCATGTGATGAGTAATTTACAAATTAGTTTAAAGTAATTATTTAAATCAATTGACTCAATGCTGTCATTAAGCTGTAAAGACACTGTTGTCCTTACAGCTTAAAATCTTAGTATGAGCTTGCTTTTATTCACTGAAGTGCAAAGGTGTGAAGTCCAGATAGAAAAACCTCAAGTATAACACTTTTATTGAACTAAAGATTGATCCAGCACGACCCCCAAACTCAGTGGTCACTTACGGCCACTACACGAACGAAGTAATACTTCTATTTTTTTTCTACAATGATATATTCACGTCGTACGCATATACCTACGCGTGGTCTTGAATTTATAAACCCTTGACATTGGAACTGAGATTTGCTCACCCTAACCGGTTGTGTCTTCTTTCAATGAGATCGTTTCCGTGCAGCATACCGGTCAAACTCAGGATACAAAACTAAACAGAAGGCTCATATAGTCGTGTCACTGTGGCCAGAATCGAAAAGAAATTCAATAGATCTTAGAAGTAAAAACCTATAGACAAGTGACAATGATGGAAAAGTAGAAAAATTGGATGACAGTAAAAATACAGAACTTGTTTTTCCAACGGAAAATGTCACTGTGCTATGTCACTATAAAATAGCGTTAGGTTTGGAATTACAGTTATTGGATTGTGCAGGTCAGATAGGCAGTTGCTCTATGTTTATATTCCGTTTTATTTGGTCAGAGCTGACCTCAACAAGGAAAGAGGTAACACAGATGATGATAATGTTGGGGAAAAATTCTACTCCTTTGAGAGAAATTACACTTATTAATCTCTTTTTCTCTCTCTTTCTTTCGTAAGTTTATGTATGTATGCAATCTCTTGACAATTCTGTCGTCTAGGTCCTAGTCCAGTTTGGGGCTTGGTCTTCTGGTATCTTCTATACTCTGAGCGGTAAACATGGATACAGTCATTCACATGCATTGTCCGGTCATTATGCGAAGCGCACGCCGACATTGTTCTGCCAATAGCTTTTGATGAACATTGTTACTTTGTTGATTTTATTAATGGCCGAGTACTGATTGTGCTCGCTATTCTGTATTCTTTGTGCTTTAATTTGGACTGGAAAGTATTGTACTTTTTTTGACGTCTATTTTATGTGGGTGGAATGGAAGAAAAAGACGTGTTTTGCTGAACCTAAGTAATATGGACGGGAAGATGATGATGACTCTATTCAACGTTCAGATTGAATATTTTTTTTTTAAGTTTTTATGTTTACTAACAATATATGGATGCTATAAATCTGATATAAATGATAATAAATAAAAAAAAAAAATATAAATTAATGTTTTGTTAAATTTGAATTTTTGGTAATGTTAAAATAAAGCTCATAAACAGTAGTTTAAGTGATTTACAGGAAGACTTAAAACTTGATACTTCTGTCTGAGTACATATAAAATAAGTGATCAATGCCGACTCGTCAAAGGTGTACCTAGCGTATATGGAGTCAGTAATCGTTCATACCGGTCGTGACAACTATTGGTCTATATACACTTGGGAGCAAATAAATCGAGCCACTTCCTTTTTCACGCATTATGGTAATTATTTTTGGTATTATGGAACGCATCGATTCGAAACATATATCGCCTAAAAGGGTATTTAATAACCTTTACAAAGAGGGTAGTTAGTTGTCAAAATTTCATTTTTTTTTAATTTAAATTAAAGTTTAAAGGGTAGAATAAAATTATCGCATTTAATTTGCTTATGACATTTTTATTGTACTCTGTTAAGAAAAGATTAAATTTGAGGTTTTTGTTAATCATACCCATATTACTTGTTATTGTTGTCTTTATCTGTGTCTGTGTAATCAAAATAACCTGATAAAATGGATACTACACCGACGGAAGCTGCCCAAGTTGTAGCTTTACTTGAGGTTGGACACGGACAACGTGAAGTGGCACGCAGACTTCATTTGAGTCGCTCAAAGGTACAGCGGGTATACCGCAGGTATCTGGAGACTGGTGCTTTTGTTCGGCGACCTGGAACTGGCCGACCACGGGCAACAACAGAACGTGACGACCGCTTTATTGCAACCAATTCGTTGCGCGACCGTGGACTTAATGCTGTTCAGCTACAGCAAGCGTTACGTGACGTTCGAGGAGTCTCAATCAGTAGGTGGACAGTGAGACGAAGACTAAAAGAACGAAATTTAACATCACACTAACCAGCAACTGGCCCAAAATTGACTGTAGCTCATCGCCGATCTCGCTTGGAGTTTGCTCGAGAACACATTAATTGGACGTTAGAAGACTGGAGGTCAGTTTTGTTTTCTGACGAGTCAAGAATCTGTCTTTTTAGCAATGACGGGAGAAACCGAGTGTATAGACGTCCTGGTGAAAGATTTGCCCAATGTTGCATTCGAGAAACTGTGAGTTTTGGTGGTGGTTCTTGTATGGTGTGGGGAGGAATTTCTCTAGACGGAAAAACGGAACTTGTCTTCGTCGACCCCGCCAACGATGGCAGTGGTAGACGTGGATTAACAGCTGACCGATACATAACTGACATTCTTGAAAACCACGTAATGCCGTATGCTGGTTTTGTCGGAGAAAATTTCTTGTTTATGCATGACAATGCGAGACCTCATACCGCGCAGATCGTTACGGAATACTTGTCTGCGATCGGGATTCAACAAATGGTATGGCCAGCACGAAGTCCCGATTTGAACCCGATCGAACACCTATGGGACGAGCTAAAACGGAGAGTCCGAGCCAGGGTTCCCGCTGTTTCATCCATTCCCGAGCTTAAAGTCGCTGTGCTTGAAGAGTGGGAGAACATACCACAATATGTCATCGTAACGCTGATCAGATCGATGACTAATAGGCTACAAGAATGTATCAGGGCACGGGGGGGTAATACCAGTTATTAAGAATATTTTTTTTGCAATAATTTTGTTTTTTATTGTTTTTATGGACTGTTTTAGCCCTACTAAATTTTCTATCAAAATTACCATTTTTCTTGCAGAGCCAATAATTTATCATTCAATAAGGTTATTATTCAATAATTTACCCTCATTGTAAAGGTTATTAACTAAACTTTTAGGCGATATATAGTTCGAATTGATACGTTCCATATTACCAAAAATATTTACCATTTTACGTGAAAAAAGGTAGTGGCTCGATTTATTTGCTCCCAAGTGTATATTAGATTCGTTTCTTACTTTGATTTACTGTCATCGTCTGTCTTGTCTAACCTTTTCCGAAATGCGATGGTCGTCTTCGGACCCAAGCGGATCTAGCGGAAATATTATAATTTACATGGAGCGACTGCTTATCAGCCCTCTCCAACAACCCTCGGTAAGACTGACCCAACATTTTATGATTGATTCTGACTGATTCAACCAATTTATGTCAGAAATCAATAACGATTCATATTGTCACCCAAATAACATCGCCAGTAACAATTTTATGCGGGATTTATTTTCAGGAATCGTTTTTTGTTTTATTGTTGGCGTCGGCGAAACGACACTGTGAATTGTGATACAATAAACGTACAACGGTCAATAGAAAACCGATTGAATGATATATTTTATTGGAGGAGCTAGAGGCTAAATAATAACACACACACTAGGGTTTATCTTTAGGTTGTTTAGGTTGGTCCGTAGTTGGGTGACCAGTCAATACATACCGAGTTTCCTTCGTGCCTCGGAAAGCATGGTAAACCATTGGTCCCGGCTGTCAATCCTATATCTTTGACAGTCGTTATGTAGTCAGTGGCTCAAAAGAATGAAGACCAGCCTCACTATATTACAACATCCTTAAATGTTGTAATATCCATAACCTAGTTCTGAGTCGTGGAATGACCTCCAACTAGGTAATGGATCGGTATCTGACGACAGGCAGTCACTCCTAGTGACCCTAGTGTGCATACTGGTATTCAGCTGCCTCCGGTTAGACTGGAAGCCGACCCTATCGTTATTGAGAAAAGGCTAGGCAGATAATGACATAATTAGGTACACTAGTACCTACTTATTAGTATAGTGTACTCCCATTTGATAAAAACGTCCCCTCTCGTTCTCTACTATCTCCTCTATTGCATAGCACTTGGGTGTCACTTCACCCCAGTGTACCCCATCAAAAGTTAAGGCCGCGATGTTAACTTGAAGACCAAAATACATAAAGCAAAACGCACAAACTCTGAAGCTGTATCGTTGAATTTTATTGAGAGAGAAGTGGGTTATTCGGTGCGAACAGATAAATAACGGATACCAAGGTCATCGGTTTGATCTTTACCGCCTGCTACGGTTGGCTTACAAGTACCCAATCAATGAATTGATGAGGTTGAACTTGAATGAACTGGGTGCAAGAAAACTAAAATAAACTGTCACGATTGTATCGTATCGTTAGCCCTTATTGTCTATAACTAGTCACAAGGCGTTACTATGCGAAGGTTCTAAGATTTGGCTATAAAAATACTTAAAACACTTTGGTCGACCTATGAACCATAATTTAGGATCACTTAAGGAACTTAGAAGAGCTCGTAAGTGAAAAAAACAAGGCAGTCAAAAACTATTAATTTTTTAACGCTCGAAGACGCTAAAACCTAGTCCCTATGACTTCGCTATCAAGAACTGCTGAATCGCTTGACGGTATCTAATCGAGACAGAAACTCGACCGGAAGCTGGCCGATGTCGGACGGACGTCAGACTCGCCTTCCGATAAACGACTATCGTTGGATTTTAGTTCACAGAACGCAAGAACTTCCATTGTTACATAATTATTAGCTATTACCTGCGGTTTCATTTAGGAAGTCGGAAAATATCCCACGGGACTGTGCTATACCCAAATAAAAAGTACAGGTGTCCTAAGTCAAGTCATGGTATAAATGGTTTAAACGCCGAAATCCGTTCAGCAGTATAAGTTAAAAAAGAGACAGGCACCAGTTACTTTTGAAAGAAACTTAATTTATTTGACTCACAAAGGATAGACAAAAAATAAATAAAAGAAAACGAAAATAATAAAAATCAGAGTAACAAAAAATAAAAAACTAGAACATGAAATGAAACTAATTAAAGTCTTAAACGAAGCAAAAGGCCCCCCTATCTCAGCATGGTGCATTTTGCATTCATATTAGTAGGAGATTATCGATTTGAGTTAATGCTAAAGCTATTGCACCTTTCACTAAACCATAGCACATGTCAATAATGTCAATCATTAGTTCATTAAACTCGCGACCAAAAAAATTGCTTCACTTTTATCCATAACGTCACAGAGTATAAAAATATATTGCTGGCATAAAATACAGTGACATAGATATTGAAATGATTGCTAAATAATTGCATAAATGATTAATGCTCATCACGTGGCGTCAGTACAGATCATATTTTATGCACAGCAATATTTTGAATTTTTTATCTAGTTTTTGTACGCGGCACTAAAATTGTTTCATTAATCTGACAGAAAAATATTTTTTCACCTATGTGATATCAATGTTGAGTTTATAAATAAGTAAGCTATTTTTAGTTTGAAAAATTTTAAAAATAATGAAGATAAACTTATTCATACTCAGTGTACTTTTTAGTACACTGATTATGTCGCGACCTTCTCCTTTATGTTCTTATTATACTGACTATACAAATCTTTTTTCTGGAATATAACGAAACAACACGAATATAATCCCCGAAGGGTTAGGCAGAGGTGTACCTAATTAGTATGTAACATGAGGTGAGCCTATTACCGCCAACCGGGTACAAATTCAGGCTACGTGGCTATTTCTGAGAAATTCCTGATGGAGAAACTCAATAACACTTTGCTGAACCTGGGAATTGAACCTAAAGCCTCATGCTCAGCAGTCGCGCTTACGACTACTGGACTAACGTAACCAAGTAATAAAGATAAACTTATTTAAATGCAGTATATATTCTTGCATGCTATTATAATCTTAATTAGAAAAGAAAATGTATAAACCAATCCTCAAACAAGTATTGCCCACTTGCCTAGTAGTCTCAGCAGATGGATTTAAATTCTGTTTGCCAGAAGCTCGTTAACGGATTTAATTGCGAACTTTCCCTAGCATAGTTAACAAGCTTTTCTCCTTTATAGGAATTTGCGATGGCTGCCTAATTACTAGGCCGAATTAGGCCCACAATAAGGCTTTGTGAGTTCGGTTCTGGCAACATTAAATTTTAAGTTCGTACTGGATTCATTTTGTTTCTAAATTAAAATATTTTTAGTGCAATAAATATTTGCGGGATGGACAGCTAATTAAGCTTAATTCAGTGTTTTTAGGGTTCCGTAGCCGAATGGCAAAAATGGAACCCTTATAGATTCGTCTTGTCTGTCTGTCCGTCTTATGTTATTCGAAAACTATTAGGACTACACAATTGAAACTTGGTAGGTAGATGTATTCTGTAAACCACTTTAAAATGATTAAATAAAAAAAATAAGATTAAGGGGATTTCTATTTCTTGAAAGGTTAGGTTCAGACAGATGGGTTTTTATTTTTGCACTGATGTGTTTTTCAAGATGTTAAAATTAGGTAGATGACTGGTGAACGGTTGCGGTCGCCGTCTTTTATATTGTTCCTATTGTGTCTTTATTTCTATTGTTTTATAAGTGAATTGATTTATTGTAGGTAACTGCAGTTAGTAGCCTACATACTAAACCTACCTATACAATTTTCCTTCTTGGAGGACTGTTTTTTCTGTGGTCAGAAATTGAACTGACAAAGCCTTCAGTGCACTTAATACGGTATTTCCATGTAGGTATTGGTTCATGTTTTTATACAGTTATGCGTATTCATTGTCATATCGCTCTATGTAATCGAATGTGCATTTCAGTAATGTAATGATAGTGATCTCATGATTTTTTATTTACATCTCTATGAAAACTTAGTTACTGAAAAAGTAGAGGACTTAGGTTCACGTTTACTGAATGTCAAATTGCATTATTAAAAATACCTACATGCGATACATAAATAAGATAAACTAATGCCTTTTCCATGACAGAAACTACAAAAGTCGAAGCAGTCACATTATAAATCACAGTTTTAAGCTTTCAAGTCTCACGTTTCACGTCGTAATGAGGGCTCCGCAAAACCTAGTGATACTGAGAGTGTATTTAACCGTGACTTTGGGTTGAGTTCCAGTAGTGCGCGTGGTAAAAGACTAAGGGCTCATTTACGGAGACGCGGGGCGTCGCGCGGCGCGTGCAGAAGGCTCGTCTCGAGCTTTTTTATTTATTTACTGAGAGGCGTGTCCACCGCAACGAACGCTGTATTTTAAACTAACGAGCGAAATATCGCTTCTCGTAAAATCGACGTTTGAAATCGTTAACATTTTCATACATCGCCATGTGTTTGAATTAAAAACGCACAACGCGCCGCGCGACGACCGGCGTGTCCGTAAATGAGGCCTAAGAGAGACCGTAAACAGATTTGTCTGCACGTACTAATTTATTGACCATTCATCTCCAGTCATACTGATGTGGTCGTAGCGCTTGCCAACAGCGTCGAAATATCGGGAGCTCATAATAATGAATAATCGCGGAAGGTATCCCTTAACTGACAGTATAAATTCAACCATATTATATTCTAAAAATAAAACTTTTCAATGAATATTCAGAGAGTAATTTTAAAACATTCGAAGTAGGTACTTTTTATATCACAGTCACATTAGCTGTAAATGGTATTCAAAAAACAGATGTGAGTGACTCACAACACAACTCACAAAAATGTAGCTGGTATGAAAATATTAGCTCCGTTTAGTGTAACGGATCGCTAAACCACGCACCGAAGGTCGCGCAGGCGGGGCCGGCGCAACAACCTATGGAAATTACCTACCTACTTCCTATCAGGTGTGATATTATTAGATGTGATTTTGATAATATATGTAATCCTTTCGTAATTGGTGTATGTATTTACATTATAATAATGACGATTAGCTGAAAAGTTTTCCGAAATCATTTCATTTTGCGGATCAATTTTTTTTTGATATTAGAGATTACTTCAAAGTCTTCAAACATTTAGTTTTTTGTGTATACGTAGTTTAGCCATTTTTATTTTGTTTCTAGGTGTAATCAAAAATATTTGTAAACATAATATTATAAAGTTTCAAGAAGTTTTTGAATGCTGCCAGTCTGGGCACTTAGCCCGTTGAAAATTCTAAAGCGCGTTTTTATTTAGACATCGAATGTGTTCGTGGAAACAGGCGTATAATTCCATTTTATATTAAAAGTGTGTTATTATTTACCCATGTTGTTTAATTAATCTCATTATTTTTACTTAGAAAACAAATGTAAAGCGCAGAAGGAACTTATCGCTGTTTTTGACAGCTTAGTAATTGCTTGAAATTAAAAGTCTGTTAAACATCGTTTCATTTAAAGGAAGAAAAATGCGTTTTATTCAATTAATTAATAAGTGTTGCTCTAGATGTTATATTTGTAATCCTAGTTAATTATAACGCATAATTATATGAAAGCGCAGCAGGTGTCTGTCTGTCCATGGTCTATCCGTGGACATACAAATAAATAAAATTAATACCTATGTCAGTTGGTATATTAAATTTAACAGTTAATTAATGCATATATACGGCACTTATAACAAAATAATATATATTATTCTTACATTTTTGTTTGTCTGGCTGTTTGTTCCAGCTAATCTCCAAAACGGCTTGACCGACATTGAAAGGGCTTTTGTTAGCGGATAGCTGATATAATCCTTCCTCTCCTCCTCTTTAGTAACTTAGGTTATGGATTTTACTTAAGGCATAAGGGTGAAAAGTGCAAGACCGTTAGTGAACTCGGTTAGTACCTAGTACTGCCTAGTACCTAGTACCTACCCAACAATTTATTTACTTGATGCCATAACATAAGATTACGCCCGTATGTACGCGGGTCAAGCAGAGCTGTTCTTTATTGCAATCCGCCACAATTAAAATCAACCCATACCCGATACACTATGCTCCATATGTCATACGACAAAGAGATAACAGCTCTATATAATTACTCGTTCAACACTACGTTCAACGGTCCGCTGAGCAAAATGATCGGCAGCTGACTAAGTGCGGCGTTTACCTGTGAAAATAACCTCAATGCTTTTGTGATAGGCTTCTATGATCAGCCGTAGTATTGTGAAAAATAGGGTTTCTAAAAATATACTGTAACTTGAGATAGCGTAGTGGTCGCAGGATTGACTGCTGAGCATGAGGTTCTTGGTTGGATTCCCAAGTCAGCCAAAGTGCTATTGCCTTTTGTCATTAGGAATTTCGCTGATGGTAATAGGCTCTCCCCCCATTACATGGGACTTTAACGTAACTGGTGAAATGTGGGTGCACTTTTAGGACAACTCTACCTAACCCTTTGGGCATTCCAGGCGTGATGTTATCTTATATCACTATAACTGGTGTTTTTATGGATACGGGATTTTCCTGTATGAAAAATTGATAAGCTATAAAAATATGTACATCGATGTACTTAAACTTGTTTGTTGTGCTGTTAATTTGTTATTTATCTCAATGAACAAGAAGTTCCAAACAAGCATATTGGTAAACATAAGACGAAAAATGTCAGTAGGTACCGTCCGTATTTATAAACGCACAAAAAGTTATTAAAACATTCAACAAAACGCATTAATCTGAAACATCATTTTCTTCATTACCAAACAAAAGTTATCCTTGTAAACTTGACATTGAACGGAACGAATGAACGAAACGCACATGCCAGAGTTTACGTCAAAATTACGATCACTCATCAAAGATGGCGGGTGTTTGGGCGGGAATAAAAATACGCACGTGTATTGAATCAGACCGTTAAACTATAGTTAAACTTACCAATGCTATACGAAAGTAAACAATGAACCGCTAGTTATTATTTAATTATTAGTTATTCGTCCGTCAGTAGGTGGTATTATATGAAGAGCTTATCCGCGGGAAGCGATATTAATTGCAATATATAGTACTTATCTCATTGATGGTTTTTTAATGCCGGAGCAATTAATTGACAAAAGTGGCTTTCATAATGTGAATTTATGGTACGGTCTATTGGAAACTCTTTATGCGTTACGTATTAATTTTTAATTCATTGTAATTAACGACGGAAATTATAATCATTTAATGTTTTTGATGCTGAACAATATTTGACCTACGTTATTTTTTTTTACCTAAAATATAATTGTACACATATTATGATATATATTTTCAGTATAACATGGCCTCGCTTTGTATAGATATCACGTACAATGAGAGATCCACATAAACTGGTTATGTCTTGATTGGTCGTCGTAAAATCAAAAACATGTTGTAATAGTCAGAGATAACTTCTCATGGTGAATCAACGAAATTAAATCCCTTTCATTATCTAATTCACTATATGGAACAGAACATTATCATAAGAATCCCCACGCAGTATTTTTATTCAATCCATGTGCCTCGACGAATTTCGTGTAACAATATAAAAACAAAAGCCACTCACCTGAAACTACTGCATGGATGTATGACCCAGTGGCCAGCAGCCTTCTGCCTGATGCGCTCCTTCATCAGCGCCTTCTTAGACCCGAACAGTTTCATGGCTAGTTTGTTGTCGGTGGGTTGGAAGAGGGCCTGCAGTTGGTTTCGCAGGAAGCCTTGCTTGGCATCCGTGGCCGGCGGCGCTGGTTCCACTGGCGTGCCGTACAAGGACACATCGTCCAAACCACCGAAGTGGACTTTGCCGGTGCCGCTGCCCTGCTTCAGCGACATATCGGCGTCGCCTGTGGACAAGAGTTTACATTAGAAATCGTAGCCCGAAAATGTTCGTGACCCCTGAGCAAGCGCGAAGGAGGTGTGATGTGTCGGAATCGTCTATTTCAATTCTGTCAAAGAATGCTGGCATCCAAAATCAATTTTAACTTGGTATTCCGGCTAGCTCAATATCTTGTAAGATTTCCTTTTACCGCGAAAGGCCCTGACACATTCTACCACGAAATTCAAGCACATAAATCCCATTTGCAGTTTCCTGTCTGTACCAGAAACGTGATAATAATAAACGATGAACAATTTCGATGCGAATCGGTTCCGGCTTTCCGGAGTCAGAGAACAGATGTTGATGAATGTTTACATGTGCATTCTCATGTGCATCCCGTGTTGATGCACGTTCGTGGACATACAGGATGGATGGTGTACCTACTTGTCAACAATACAGAGAATTTCTCGCGTTACAGCACAGCGTGAGGAATGTCATTTTTTACACCTTTCTTATCGAGTTACGTCGACTCACATTATGGTTGCATTTGTCACGATTAATTAATCATAGGAAAAAACAATATCGCAATATTTTTCCTATAAGAAAATACATTTGAGTAAGACCACTAGAAATCCTACACGTGCCCTCAATAAAGTAACAACAAGGAGTCAAGGACTTCGTAACAAATTCCATACCAACCAACATTCATGGCCGAAGCTGCTGAACGTAACGGCAACCCCGAAATGGTGCAATAGTTCAGTATACCTAACTACACATGCTCCAAACAATACGCCAGGGTCAGTGACGTTTGTGCACAATTGTTCCAAAATCAATAGAGATGTGAGCGGAGCAGAGTTAGCCCACAGAGGCGACGCCCGAGGCGCGCCAATCAAGCCATTGTTATTGATCTTTTAATGCATTCGCTTCCAATCGACTGATTCACATAAAATATTTCTAGAGTATGAATTCGAGATAAGTTCAATTTTGATGATTAAGTGGTCGTGAGACGTTAACACATAAGTATTTGATATACAATGAGCCTGAGGTTCCGATTGTAACTCAATTGAAGTACACAGAGCTATTTATAAAAGGAACATCGACTTTCTCAAAGGTCGGACAATAACATACCATATTGTGGTTATGTCACATGTGTTTTTGTCTGAACACATGATATTGCGGAGACAGGTGGCAGGGACGCTAAAAGAAAAAGCAATCTCAAAAGGAACACCGATTACGAAATCAGAAAAACTAAAACCGAATCCAATCCACAGGAATTTAATTAGACAAACAGTTACGTAAGTTCAGACATCAAAATAAACATATTCTTGGAAATGGGCGTAAAAATCCGCACGTTTGCGAAGCTAAACAATACTGTACGCAGGCACACTGACGGCTGAATGCCGATGTATCATGATTGGTGCCTTAACGAGTCGCATGCACGGACATCTCGGCTATGTTCATTACAGCTGATAAAACAGACGATTAAACAATGAGCCAATGGCACTTCATTGATTCAAGTGGCGTCAAAACTGAAACGGGAGACGGCCAATCAAGCGGACAGCGGTGCGTGAGACACTGCCCTAATGGCAAAATCGTTTCACTTATCAAATATTTTGTCGTGTTTAACAAGCCTAGTGCCTACTGCCTGCTCCATGAAACCATCCTGTTCCTCTTCAAATTATCTGTTATGAGGTAAACTTGGTTTTTCCTCAGCGTTCGTGTCTTGTTTCATAAAGGCAGAACATGAAATAACTCCTTCTTATATCTCAAGATTTTTATTTTCGTACATTCACTATGTTATTTTCACCTACAATTTCTTCTTAGCTTTTCCAGATGGTAGAATAATTTTCTTAGAAATTGTGTTCCGTTTGAATATTTTATTGTTTGCAGTGTGTGTCCACCGACAAACACTACACATAAATTACAATGAGTGTTAAATAAATGCATATATATCTAGAACCTAGATACAAACGATTACTTCATGCTCACTTGATGAACGAAGGTGCCATAAAAACATAATAATCTTGATACTTGACCCCAAAGTATCAAACTGAGAGATGAAAAGACGAAGCAGATATTGCTATAAGACCATAAACAACAGTGATTCATTATGGCTGGAACAATAAGCAACAGTCAGATTTATGCCTCCTGGAAATATTACTGTGCTACTTTATTTGTTTGAGATCTCTAAAACTTTAATTAAATGTAAAGTTTTATTCAAAATGAACGTTTTAAGAAGCAGGTGGGCCGGCGCGGAGTGATGCACCAACGAGTCAGTTGGACCATTCAAACAATTACAGAACTTGTGAATTGATTGCTTATTGCATGAAGTGAGGCAACGTAGACGGGTGATTGATTAGTTCTTTTATTATTGACTTTATTAGATTAGTTGCATTTGGATTATTATTGTCAGCCTTGGAATGAGCAGTTGACGATACGTTTAGTGGCGGTGATGTCACGAGATGCGGACACGTGAGCCACAACACCCAGGGAATTATAGACATTCCACGAATATAGTCAAGAAGCTCATTTCTGAGGTTTCCTTAAAATCTATGCCAGTTAATTAATAACACAAACATAATAATATATCGTAGCATTTCCTTTACAAATTGATATGATTTCAAAATGGCAATTATAAATGTTTCAACATCTCCGAGATCATAAGGAAAATACTTCGATGGATGAGAGTCATATCATGATAAATGAAACTGCGATATTACTGTGCGAAGCGACACTTACCTTTAGGCATCTTTAGATTTTTAAGTTTCCTTTTAACGTGACGATTTGTGGTTAGCGGTTAGTTATAAATAAAATCCACGTGGAGCTCCATGCAGTTTTCAAGCACATCACATTTAACACACATCGGGAGCAGCACAAACCGCACGGAGACACTTTGTTACTATATTAGTTATATTTACACTACTCCACTATGCTTTTCTTAATCCCAATGACTATGTATAATTGACTAATTTTGTTTTGGCTTTATATTTTGGCTGGAAAAAAGAAACATTTAGACTGTGTTAGACGATTTTTGACGTTATCGCATCCGAACTGTTTCAAGATCTAGTGCAAACGCAAGCACATCAAGCTCCTACATAGTGTCAAAGGACCATGGGGGATTTTGTATGGACCCCGTCCAACAGTCATAGGATACATATATCAGCATGCTTTAATAGATTTACAATTTTATTGCTGAATGCATTAGGTTCAAGGTTGATCGGGGAAGATTTGGAAAGTTTCGGGTAACTTGATGTGATTGTCTGTATATATCAAGTTTCAACTTTATGAATGGACGTTTATCCGTTAGGTTGGCGGTCGGTGGTTCACGACCAGTTTTTTTGTTCAATTTGTCCTGACGTGGCATAATAAATTTTAACTGTTTTCAACTTTATCGCTTAAGGATTAGGTTCAAGTTTCATTGGGAACATTTGACAGTTTCGGGTAATTTGATTTCCAGTTTCAACTTTATGAATGGACGTTTATCCGTTAGCTCGGTGGTTCACGACCAGTTTCTTTTGTTCAATTTGTCCTGACATGGAATAATAAGTTTTACCGCGGAGCAACAGTTAAGGTGCAATTTGACAGAACAGTAAGTGCAAATTGTATCTGAGAATAGAACAGAAGACGTCCCCAGCAATTACGGGCCAATTGAGACAAAAGGATAATGTTTGGCCGCCTGGTCAAGGTCAGCGCGCTTTATTCGTTCAATTGGAAATAAAAATTGACACGCTAGATTTATTTATGAAATTTTTATTTTATTTTAAATCAATTATTTATTTAACAATAAATATAGTTTTTTTTAATTGTTATTTAATTAATTAAATTAAATTTATGTTAAATGAAATTTAGAATTATGCACACTTTTTTTTTGTAATTTATAAGTGATTAATACTAACCAAGGTTATTTACCCATTGACCACTATTATTCTTCAGTGTTATTATTAATAATATTAAAATAAGTTGTGTATCCCACCTACCTAACAAAAATACCATTTTCCTTATTATTGTTTCCGGTACATAAGCATTGCGTATATTTCTATAAAACCTATCCACCTCTGAGCGAAGTTACCACATTTTTACCTAAGACGCTTATGGAATAATTACGGATAACGACACAGTAATTAGCAAGTTGCACTATAAACAGGTAATCAGTAAGTATATGCCAATGAAGGCAAATGTCGACATGATATAGACTACAGAGATCAATTATATAATCCGGTTTGTTAAGAGAGTGCTTGTGATCTAAATAGCAGCGGAGTAGATTTTCTAACCAGCCTCTCCTACTTTAGTGCAGATATCTCTAATTAGGCCTAAACTGCGTTTAAGAGCTGTCAGTGTCATAAATGCTATGGAATATTAGCAACTGACAGCTCAAACGCGGTTTAAATCAGCTGCATTTCTGCATTACGTTTTATCGGTGAAATCGGCCCTTACTTTTTCTCCGTTAAAGGTAAATTGCGTCTTCTAATTTCACAGCTAATTAATTTATTATTTTAACGAGGTAACAAAGAAATAAATTGGATTCTCAAACAGCACCTTTAAAATATTATACAATTTATTCATACTTAGTTTAGCTGCGGAACCGTTCAGTGTACTTCAAATTGCTATTGTATAGTAACTTTCATTATAATGTGGCATGCAATAATAAATGACATATTGGACCTTGACTCCTGAACTATTATCGCGATCGACATTGGTGTATGATTTTACATTATTTTTATCATAATTCAATATGTACTTTTAGTTGTTCAATAATTTAATAATTATGAAGTCAATATCGATCTAAGCAATATTGTTGTCCTATGTGCGTGTCTGGTTCCAAGCATGGAAATTATAAGTCTATATGTAAACATGAACTTATTGACTCAGTTTTATATTCGACAATGCGTTGAGTCAATCATTTCACGTGACTTCACGTATCAGTTTAATTAATAACTATTTTTTTAATTTTACGGTGCACCTCATGCACTCATGGCTCCCGAATGTCACCGATGCATACAGCTCCAAATACCAACAGTTTGTTGTGAGTAAACTTCAGTTGATACTTAGAGTTCCTACACATTAGACTGTACTGTCTGTGCTCGTAAACACAAGTTAATTCTCAGAAACATTCTAGAAAGTTGCGTTGAGGACATGTGGTGATTGTGCTGTGCATTAAACTCGCCTATCTGCACCGCACTAGGACGTAAGCAAAAACGATTTGCACCTCGAAAACTCTTTTAAGTTTCGTAATTTGACGAGAGACGTCAATAAAAACAGGCATTAAACTAACATAAACACAACACAATGTAAGTAGTAAACTTTATGTTCCATCGCCGTTGATAAGTTACAATGAATTTTGTAGTCACATGTAATTATAATGTACTGAACGTTATCGGGTTTAATTTTAGCGTCGGGAACACTGCAGATTGAGCGGCTCGTGTGCCACCGGTCGTTTGCGCAGTTCTACTTACTTTCGCGGCTGGCTAGTCCACATGTGTACTTCACAACACTACGGAACAGGTCGTTGGTAAACCTGGCACAACACATGTTTAATGTTTTTAATTTAACGTCAATGTATCGAGAATGTCATGTTGATGAGCGAGCGGCGCGTGCGCAGACGGCGGCGGCGGCGGCGAGCGGAGAGGCGAGCGCGACTGATCGACGCACATAGCACTGTACTATTGACCGGCTGGTGGTGGCATGGCCGGCTTCCGATGAGATACGCCACGGCGCCCCCCAAATATACACCGAGCTTATAATACCATGTATTGTAAACGAACTAAACGCCCGCCCGAGCCCGCAACCCGCCATGCACTGATATTTTTTTCAATACAGAGACCAATTAATGCCAATGACTGACGAAACTAGAAGCAGATCAGTGGTATTTCTCAGCTAATAGGTCTAATGTTTACAACAGTTTAACGGGCCGATAGCTTTACGACTCATTTTATCCGCTGTGCGAGTAACTTGGAAACTAATTTATGGGATCTTTGTTCAACGCGTGAGTGACGATCGAGTGACATTAATAACTTGTGAGAGACTTAATAAACATGAATCGTGTTTTAAAGTGTTAGTTTCTATACATGGCTGCGAACTAGTGCTAAGTATTTAGTTATCTATTATGACTAATAGTCACTGATAGCAAATTCGTGAAAGTGCGACGACTTTCGAAACGACTCGGCAGTTTCTGATTATCTCTTAGACTAATGTTAGCTCGAAATGTCAAAAGTCATTCTCAGCCCAAAGATAATTAAAGTTTAAATTATTTTTTAGCTTTAGAACTTTTGGAATACCTATAATAATTATAATTCATGTTAATCAGATAAACGAATTTAATTAGAATACTTTGCAATTGTTTCTTGAGTTCTTTAGATTTTTAGAAGTAGGTACCTAATAGGTACTTACCTAATTATAGTTTATAGAAAAAGGGAATGCTTGGTGTTATCTTTAGTCATCTAGTTACGATATTATTTAAGCATTTATCTTACAAACACTTAAACGTACCCTTTTTGATTTGAGTAGAGTTTAATTGAGTAGGTACCTATTGAGTAGATAGATACTCATAAATTACTTGTACAATTTTGATTCATACTACGTAATATAGGTTCTTTGAACTTTGAGGGTATAATCGTTTCGGGGGTCACGTGACGGCTTCCGGCCACCGTAGACGCGGGCCTGTGGATGGTGAGTAATGGGCTAGTTCGCCGTCCGTCTGTCTTATGACGAAGACAGGCCGTGTCGACGGCGCGTTCGTGTTCCACGCGCGCCTCAAAGAGATGTCAGCAACATGGAAGGGGCCCGCAAGGGCCGACGTCGGGGCAGCGGGTTGTTCGAAAGAGATACCGCGGCCTCGGCACAAGGACTAAGAAGGAACATGGGTGGTTTTTAGCCAGTAGAAGTCTGACACTCCCTACCGCTCTGCCCAAGAGCGGGAGGGGTTATTTGGTGATTTCACAACCCACAAAAAAACAGAATCTTTAGAAGTAACATAGATTAGAGAAAATGGGATGTAGGGAATGCCTAGTTTTATGCCTTTAGTCATTCAGTTACGACGTTATAAAAGCATTTACCTCACCATAATGTGATTTGAAAATAATTTTAGTGAGTACCTTTAATAGATACCTACTCCTGAAATATGTAGGTACTTGTATAATTTTGATTCATAAATAGGTGCTTACATAATTTAGGTATCATGGTAAAAATATGTGATTTAAATTCTACCCACTTTGGTGATAGGTATTCTAAAACTAATTCCACTCTGTAGGTAATCCCAATTAGAAAGTACGTCTGACCAACCTTTATTTAGTATGCAAATATAAGCAACGCAGAAGCGACCCTTCTGTGGACTTGTTTAAAATCGGAGACTGTTTTAAATAATATAATTTAAACTGTTTTAATAGGTAGGCTTATATACGACTCGTAAATTAAAAATTAATTGAGGAAAATAGATTAATTAAAACTATTAGTATGAGTCCAAGCTAGCTTCGAGGTTTGAATATTGGATGAATAAAGAGTAGTTCTGGTATTGAATTTATTGCGATAGTCACAAAATTATCATTATCATATTTTCAGCCGAAATACGTCCACTGCTGGACATGCCTCCCCCATGTCGTCACACTGACCGGTGCCGTGCATCTCGCATCCAGCGAATCCCCGCAACCTTCACCAGGTCATCAGTTCACCTAGTCTTTATAGTACTTAATCAAGATTTAGCTGACGACAAGCAAATAATCAAAAAACATTGATTTGTTTTTCATGTAATTGATTTCATGTTTGATTGATTGCATTTGTTTTTTTTTTGTTTACAGAAGGGAATGTCTCTTCTGTGGATATGGAAAATTTTAAACCACATCATAGCTTACTAAGTATTAAAACTATTTTTCAGTTGCATAAAGTGGCACACTAGGTACTTGATTCACGCATTAAGTGGATTGAGGAAAATGGATTATTGCGGTCCCGTAGCAACCTCAATCTTTTTAAGCTGCTTGAAAGTACGGAACTGCAGGAATTTTACTGAAAAATAATTGCTAAGCTGATGCTGCGGTAGATATCTGTAAGTATTCGATCTATGAGATTTAAAATTTTACTCAATTAATTTGAAACTTGAGTTGAAGTAATATTTCGCTTTCGAACCTTCCGATATTTTGCAATTTCAGTTTAAGCATTGGTTGGTTTAATTTAAGCTTATTTTATAATAAACTGCACCATGCATGTTTCATTCCTACTTAACTAGATGCGACTGCACATTTAAATAGTGGCATCTCTTGAGATAACACCCTGTTTATCCTACAAGGATAAGAAGCGTGAACATAGTATCTGAATCCATTGTTAATCAGACGAACAATCACGTACCTAAGGCGTGTGCAATAAAAACATAAGCCATAATCATAACATTCAGTGAACACTTAAGACCGTTAGCTATGGGAACCAGACTTCACTTTGTTTACTTAACTATAACTTAAATTGTTTAAGTAACTTTATATTATTATTCTTCTACTATATATTGTTCTTCATTGAGGATCGATGGATGTAACGTAGAGGGAGACACTATAGTTCATTATTTTGAGTCAGCAGAGAACTGCGGTACGGTGAGTTAATCAGGGTACCTAAAATTGCCATTCTAACAGAATCACAAAATGAGAATTCATAATTAATATTAACTACGTCTGTGACCATTTGAAGAATTTTAACGTGATTTATATTATTATCTCGTTAATAATATATCTGTTAAAGCGGTCATTTTAGGGCCCCAGATATTAAGGAGACCCGATTGCACTGCAATTAAAGTTGTTTAACGTAAAACGTTTTTTAAACATTGTCCCGTTTTGGACATGTTTAGTTTTAGACGCGTTTAGTAAGTTATGGTGCAAGCGGGCCTTATTATAAAATAATTTTCCTTAAAAACTTCTTTTTACAAATGACGTAAGAAGTGTTTGAAATAAAAGTCGTTTGTCGTCAGATCTTACCTGGCATTTCCTGTGAATAATGTGATAGTGGAACATTTTGATGAGGTCATAATATCTTGTGCAATAGGAAATTATAAACATCTCAATATCTAAATTATTCATCTGAGTTTGTGCCTAACTCATCTAATTCATATTAATATTATAAATGCGAAAGAAGTACGCTAAAGTATCTCTGTCCATCTGTATGTCTGTAACCTTTCATTTAAATATTATATAATGCACAGATATACCATACCATATGCGAAGTTAAAGCATAAGATACTTTTTATCCCGGGAATATGTTCTCGTGGGATAATTTTGCGTGCATGCGTTAAAAGTTTATTTATTTATTTTTTATTAGATTTTTTTATAAAAGCGTTGCCCATCACAAGGATCTTCTCCTGTATCGTGGGTGCGTTTACAAACATTTAAACTCCCATACACGAACAACCAGACCATCTCGAACGGAATACGAATAGGATCGAAACCGGTCCACGTAGCAGTCTAATCGCTCAGCCACTGCGCCAACCGTGTAGTCAAAAGTACGAATAAAGACACCACCTACCTGGCCTTTTCGTAACTATGTCGGGATCGGCTTTCAGTCTAACCAGTTGCAGGTTAATGCCATTATGTTACACGGAGCGACTGCCTATCTGACACCCAATTACGGTATAGGGTAATACGATAACCCTTAATAAGACTGGTTGCAGATCTACAGATGACAGCCGGAACCAACGGCTTAACGTTCTTTCCGAAGCACAGAGTACTAAACGTAATCCTTACTAATATTATAAATCCGAAACTAACTATGTCTGTTTGTCGCGCTTTCACGCCAAAACCACTGAAACGATTTAAATGAAATGGTACACAGATAGTCTAGAGCCTGAGAAAGGACACAGGCTACTTTTTCATGCGAAAAAAGGGTTGTAAGAGGTTGAAATGAAAAAAAAAAATAAGAGGTTGGATGAAAATACTACTTTCTTCGCGATAACCGACAACCACGCGGGTGAAGCCGCGGGCATCAGCTAGACAGTAAAGTAATTACGAAAAGCTCTGGATAAAAACTAACGCTTATAATTATACTTATTTCAGAAACTTGCAAGATTTCTACTGAAGTTTCAAGGTGGCTAGTGTAAATATGTTTTGTATTAGCTAGTTTCACGCGACCGGGCGATTTTGCGATGTCTCAAGTCATAATAATTATTAATGACGGAGTAAGCAGTATTAGAGTTGATTTTGTTTTATTTCGTACTTGGGAAACTCCCACGTTTTTGTTGTGTGACACATATTGCAGTGTCTGTCTTTTAAATAATAGAATATCAGTATTTTTATCCGGCTATTTACGTAGGTAGTTATGAAATTAATATAAATGATGCCATAGAAAATGGCTGAACGATCTGAGAACACTAGCAACCAGAGGTCCACATTGGCCTTGGAACGAAACAACTGGAAGTCTTGGGGTCCTGTAGTCCAGCTGTGGGATGATGTAGACTAACAGTATCAATACTTAGAGCTTTACTTATTAGGAGCCTTTTCTAGCTGATTAGATTAGAATAGCAAACCCTACATCAGCAATTACAAAGAGGTTGTGTGGTTTAGTGAGGATGTCGAATCAGTGATTCCCTTCTAATACATAGTAATATCCCATATATGTTTATATTTAGTTCATAAAGTACGAGGGGGTGGCATATCCGTGTGGATAAAAACCCCTTTTAGTTAATAAAAAAAAAAGAATAGAAAATACTTTATTGCATACCAAAATTGAAACACACCCGGCAACCTACGAATATAAATTACTAGCTGATGCCCGCGGTTTCACCCGCGTGGATGTCGGTCAAATTATATACTAAAACCTTCCTCCTATTAAAAAAAACCGCTTCAAAATCCGTTGCGTAGTTTTAAAGATTTAAGCATACATAGGGATATAGGGACAGAGAAAGCGACTTTGTTTTATACTATGTAGTGATAAACGAGGTGCATAAATATAGTCAGTCGGATACTGCTTATTTATACTACTCTAACAATAAAAATATTCAAGTAAAATTACTTAGATTAGCAAACAAATCAGCTGATTCAACTGTTTATTTATTTACTTTCATAGTCAAGTAACTGTTTAAAAAGTTTGAAAATAATTATTCAAATTAGCATTTCAATGAAAATTCTCACATGCATGCATAATTGAGTTCGTTGACACTTTACCTGTGAAAGAAATGAATGAAGCATGGCAAACTAATATGTATAATATCATAAAGTATATACAGTATGGGTAGTTAAGTATGTTTGTAAGTAGGGGGTAATCTCCGGAATGAATGCTCTAATTTTAAAAATTCTTTCACTACAGAAAGCTACATGGTTCATGGCCTGCTATAGGCTATAAAATATAAAGGCTGCAAAAGTATTTATAACGAAGCCGAAAGGCACTTGTTCTCCCCGTCACTATGATATTTTTTTGTTTTAGTCCATACCAGGGAACCCCCTAGTTATAGGGGGTCAAAGTTACAAATTTTTCACAGCTGTTTTTAATTTTTTTTGCGGACGAAGTCGCGGCGAAGTGTTAGCCATGGATTAGTGTAATGAAGTGACCTTGTAAATGAAGAACGGGTATAATTAGACGCCGTACGAGCTATAATTATTATCGATTTGGAATCGAATGCGTATTGATATTGATCACTATCGATTCCGGTAATTGCTGAATTAAAGATTTTTGAGCCAAAAAAACATTTCTGTCGTAAAAATGAAGAACGGCTAACAATTTTTGAGTGTGAACTAAAATAAATCTGTGGTGTTATGTGAATGGCTAGAATGATAAATGAGTACGTTGTATAAGAGGATGCCTGAAAGTAGCGGCTCTGACTGTAAAGTTGTGTAATGGTAATCGGTTGTGTTGCGGAGGAATGAGGAAAACGTCGTGAGGAAAGTTTTGAGTATGAATAAGAATGGGTAAAAGAGTGGAGAAAGATCAAAAAACTGGCCAAGTGCAAGTCGGATTTGCACATGAAGGTTTAGAGGGTTTCGTACCATTGTAGTTGATATTGAGAGATTTTCCATGTTAATTTACCACCATAGACTTTTTATAGGTTTTCCTGTAATCTATAAGTGTTGAACTTGTTTCTGTATTTTTTCAAAATTTTAGGCTCAGTAGTTTCGGAGATACGGTGCGGAACCCTAAAAACGCTGAAAATATGGATGTTCTATGTGAAGGATAATATGCAAGGCAAGACAGAAGGTGTTTGTTGAGATGACAAGTAATGGAAGAGGATATCCTGCGCTAATCCCAAATAAATTGGGATAAAGGCAGGAGCATGAAAAGTATGGCAAAATAAAAAATGATAATTATGATTTTTTTATCATATAAAAATAGTAGTTTTGTCACCAAAGCATCTTTAATTTTATCTTATTCAAAATATAGCTTTGAATAAGATATAATGAAGGCATTCGCATTTCATTACCGTTGTCGCTAATTCGACATTTCGTAAATGTTTTGTAACAGCTGATAGCACGCTAGGGAATTTACCCTCATTAATATAGGTAGGTATTACTTGACCTACAAAACTTGAGACTTGCGATCATCAGAGCGGCGTTGCTTGCTTAGAAATACTTCAACCACTGTCAAATTCAATACATTTAAATGGTAGTTCCCAATTCCACCGCGGCTCAATTTATGTTGGTCAGTTCGTATACCGGCTACCTGGTGACCTGGAAGTTTGTCCCTAAGTATAAGTTTTGTTGTTTCTCTGTTTATTGCGGAAAAGTAACTAATTAATGATTACGGTGATGGACAATTGACTTATTTACTGTGTATGCTCAGCATAAAAGTCAATTTGTCTTGTATTGTTTTTTTATCAGTGGTAAACTCCCATTTATTGAATAAATATAGAAACTTTTAAAGTTGCCGGTCTGGGGTCTGGATTTGGTTGACCCAGTTGATGACTTAAACATAAATGGAAATGTATTGTCAGGTACACCTCTGCCTGACCCTTCGGGGGTTACAGGCGTGATGTTATGTTTAAAGTAACCCGTATGCCTTATTTCGTTTTGTATTTATCCTAAGTTTCTTTCAAATTGTAAACAGCTTCCTCTCACAAAAAATAAAACCGACTTCGACGAAAAATAAAACACAAAAAGGTGAAAAATAAACTTTAGAAACAAAAATCAACTTCTGAAGTTGGTGGCAAAATAACGTCAAAAGTCACCGACTTCAGAACCTGATTTTTGCTTCTAAAGTTTATTTTTCACCTTTTTGTGTTTTATTTTTCGTCGAAGTCGGTTTTATTTTTTGTGTTTTATTTTTTGTTGAAGTCGATTTCATTGTTTGTTAAATTTTAATAGAAGTTTAGCCCCTAATAAAACATAATAATGTTCAATGATTAGTGCCCGTTGATGTTGTCGGTACAAGATTATAACAAAATAATTGATAGCCTCTCGATATTGTAAGGTGGAAATAATTACTGTTTACTAAACAACCGATAAGACAATTAAGACAACAAATTTATTGTAGCACGCTTTGTTGTCTTATGAGGGCCTTTTTTTGACAACTGCATCACATGGCTGCATTTCAGAACGATTATGTCACTAAAGTTTTGTCGAGATCAACGTCCCGTTTTTCCCCTTTTAGTTTTATATAAAAAAACGTTGAATTTGTCCGGTACTGCTCTAATCACGGCCGTAAATAAGGGCATTTTTTGTAATTTTCAGAGATCGTATTTTCTTTACCTATTAGTTGCTGAAAAAAGAAAATGACTTGAAGATGTTTAAAGTAGACCTTGATTATATGAAAAAAAAAAGACTGCTGAAGGCGCATTTAGGATTCGAAGCCGTGCTTGACTAGGTTGGTCCGTAGATGGGTGGCAGCATATAACAATCCGAGTTACCTCCCTGCCTCTGAGAGCACGTTAAATCGTTGGTCCCGGCTGACATTTGTAGTTCTTTGACGG
Source organism: Diarsia brunnea (assembly GCA_949774965.1). Classification (NCBI taxonomy): domain Eukaryota; kingdom Metazoa; phylum Arthropoda; class Insecta; order Lepidoptera; family Noctuidae; genus Diarsia; species Diarsia brunnea. The sequence continues at coordinate 7,375,478 of OX459015.1, read as the reverse complement.
TTGTTACAGGAATTCAGTGACCTAAAAGTCTAGTCTAACCAAAGCGTATCGCATTACCCGATACTAACTGGGTTGTGGAGGGCCGAGAAGCAGTCGATCCACGTAAAATACTGGTATTTAGCTGCATCCGATTAGACTAGAAGCCGACCCCAATATAGTTGGGAAAATGCTCGGCAGATGATGATCAAAAAGATGATAATATTTTAATGAAAAAAAATCGGATCCTTATTTTAACAGAGGTGAATTCATACTATCAATCATGTTACCGCGAAACTTCTCAAGGGAATATTAAATTAGGTTAACTTGACATTATAATATCATATTGCACAACCATGGTTTCCCGAGGGTTTGCTGAGGTCCAAACAAGCTTTTGTGAAATTATAAACCTCATTACTGAAAAAGATTGATTGACCGTAATGTGTGATTTTTAACACAAAAAAAAGTCGTTTCCCAGCATTCATTTTTGCGTAGTGGTTCTTAGTTTGATGTACAGAATGCTTGGTTGACGGCTGTGTGAAGGGTTAATTTACACCCTGTGTATTAAAGAACATACCAACTTAGAAATCATTTTCAGAACGGGAGTTTCAAAATAACTTCGTTCAATCAGCCTATAATAAGAAATGACGTAATCCATTCAGACAGCTATTACTGAAATAGCTAAATTGCCGACTTACATAAATATTGAACCATTTAATGATATAAGTTTTCGAGTAAATTCCACAGAGTTACCGACAGATTTTTCGGTCACGCCATGATTCTTAGACCAAAATAATACCGAAATCTTGCGTACAAAGAGGTATACAATTTTGACAACTCATTAATAGCATGTGGTGTATGTACATATAATTAAATGAGGCGTGGAAAACGTTGTGTCTGCTTTTTGAACACGCAAATGACGTGCGGAACAGATCATACTGTGTACAATCACTTCAAATGAGTTTCTTCGTATTCCAATGTTTTAAGAAGTCCCTTATGCGTCGTCAATTAAAAAGTGAATCGTTTTAGTATTGTGGAATTAGATCGTAGCTTGATACATCATGAGTCAGAGAGGGCTGGCTTTGTTTGCCGAAAGACTGATAGCCGGCTATATTGGTCCAGGCTGTTCTTAGTAGATCTTTGATAGTCGATACGGGTAGTCAATGGCCCGAAAACGTAACTATTCTTACGGCTGTTTTTTAGTCTAGTTAAAAAAAATACGTGTAAAATTGTTTTTAGAACCTATTCGCTAAATTCACATCATTACAAATCAAAGGTCGTTGATTTTCTAGATGTGTTAAAAAACCCTGTCCAATCTGAAAGGGGCATATAGGTATACCAATGATTGTCAAATAAAATAAAAAATAACCATGAAATCAAAATTCTAACAGGCACCATCTTCGGCATAAGTACGTTCGATCATCAATTATTGCTTTTTTATGATGTCACTACCCGGGAAGCGAACGGTCGCACCCGTGTGTTGCTATTATGAGTTACCTCATTTTCAGATCATTCTATTTAATTTTCATCCGTAGTATTTCATTTTACTTATTCCCCAAAAAGGATAACATAAATAGAATCTAATCTCGATAGCCTTGCGGATCGGATGGGGTTTTTTTTAATATACGATATTCGTGAAAAAACTACCTAGATTAATATGAACAACTATATTTTATTATGTTGAAGATCAGATCCATCCATAACATTGAACTATTTACATGTGTGCCTATTCATGCACTCCGCATTGTGCCCTATCCATACATCGGTATGATTTAAACCGGTACATGGCTGGCCACTGCTGGTCACCATTGTGTGATGGTGATATCATACGTCGACTAAATACATCACACACACAAGCCATCAAAGAGTCTAATTCTGTTTAGACTGGTATTGATGAATGGGAGGCGCCTACACAGGGTTAATCATTTTATGAAGATTTTTAAATGGGAGCTGATTACGAGCTGTTGTTAAGTCGTTAGGAACGGTGGTAATTTATGTAGTAGATCGGTTTTGTATACGTGTATAGAAATCACTTAGTTTAAAATTATTGGAACGATTCTATTTGAAAGTGTTATTGGGTTTTTCCTTTAGGAATTTCTCAGTAGCAGCCATGGAGTTTGGATTCCCTCTCTATTACATGGGACTTAAGAATAATGGCGAAATTTGGATGTACTATTAGGTGAACTCCGGGTAACTTTGGGAATTACTTGCTGGCGTGATGTAATGTAATGTTTATGTTAAAAACGATTCTCAAATTCAGGGTATTACCCTACCCGTCGGGGCTGCGGGTTGTTCGCAAGATATACCGCGGCCTCGACATAAAGGGCTAAGAAGGAACATGGGTGGTTTTTAGTCAGTAGAAGTCTGACACTCCCTTTCGCTCTGCCCAAGAGCGGGAGGGGTTATTTGATGATTTTCCACCCGCCAAAAGGAAAAAAAGGGTATTACCCTAAAGTTTTAACGGGGTTGATGAACTGAGATTAGGTACAGATCTTTACTTAAGTTATTGAAACACTCGTTTTATACGACAATTATTGCATGTTTTTGAGGCAGCTAAACTATGTGATGATTTGGAAACTAGAGAAAACTCCTCGTCTTTTCAATTAAAACACAGAATATGCAAGTGAAAAATTAAATTAGTATGTACTTGTTCACTCGCGAATTATTTTAAGTGAACCAAAATGATCACTCATAATATTTTACTGTACAAATGTACAGTGTAGCTTAAAATAATATTTCATTTACGAGTATGTAGTGTAGTTTTAGAGTAATATTTAAAATGAGCAGCTGTATGCTCGTAGTTAAGTAAATGAGAACATAACTGTTTTAAGTTTGCTAATTACTTAAGTAGAACCAAGTTGTATTTAAGTCGTAACTAATGTTTTCTCTTGAGTAAGTAATGAAAACAAACGAATGTAAATCTTGTTTTCTTTGAAATAGTGTTTTTTGTTCACAACACATAAATCTATGTACTAAAAGTGGTAATAAAAATATGAAGAGCCAAAAAGGTACTTTAGTGTATTCTTTTCAAGCGATTATTGGATATTTATTTATATATTGAAATGTCATAATTATGATTGGTAGTATTAAGTAGTTTCTGCTACAAAACTCTCGTCTTTGCCATGGACGTTATGGTACGGTCAGCAGCAGAATTAGCTTAACACTAATTAAAGTTACAAAGCAGGTTTTTTAATAAAAACTTGTTAGATTTTACTCGTTACTAACAAATTATTGAAGAGTAAGGAATATTTAAAAGAATAATGTCCTGAAACATTACAAATAACAGCTGGAGTCCTGAACATCAAAAACTTAAAATTTCGAAATGTTAAGCTACTTCTGATGCTGACCGTACTAGGAACTGGGAGTACCATTTAGGTGTAAGCTGTATGCTGTGTGTGTATAGAGTGGTTTTTATTACCCGACTGCGGCGAACCTCAAAAAAAGGGTTACTTATATCGTTGTTAAATTTAAAAGCCTATACATATTCGTTCACATTACCGTAGCAGAGTTCGTAAATTTCTACAAAAAATAAATAAAATCCTTGCATTTCTAAAAGATTAGCACTAAGATTGACGCGATCCAAAATAACTACAGCTAGGACAAACGCCAGTCTTCGTCTCAAATACATGTTTTTAAAAGGACGTCGCGTTTCATAAAAATGTTTCAAGGTGTACATACGGCTAAGTTACGTTGAACTTAAAAACATGTTCAGTAAGTAACTGACATGAACAGAATTATTGTCTGCTCCGTCACGCAAAAATATTATTTTTAATCTTCATAATTTAAACTTAAAGTACCAAAATAAATAATACCGGCCAGTAGTATTTTTTGACGTATTGTTACGGAAGGAGTGATACGATGAAGAAGTGTGAAGTTCACCCGGAACTTCGCTCAAGTGATCCTGAATAAATCGAAAGAGGAATCATTTGTTTTTGAATAGATTATTATATTATATGGAAAGCGTAGCTCACTTAATTTTTTTGCATTTGCATGTCTGTGCCAGTTCATAATTATGTTCCCGTCGGGGCTGCGGGTTGTTTGCAAGAGATACCGCGGCCTCGACATGAAGGGCTAAGAAGGAACATGGATAGTTTTTAGTCAGTAGAACTCTAACACTCCCTTTCGCTCTGTCCAACAGCGGGAGGGGTTATTTGATGATTTTCCATCCGACAAAAAAAAAAAAAGTTTCTAGCCCACAGCTGGAAAACTTCCATTGATTCTACTTATCATGATTCTTTGTTGCTATGGCTCAGTCTTTCATGCATGCAAATACCTAAACGAAGCTTGGCAACACATTACTTGCAGTGTGTATGTCCCGCACGAATCCTTCGTTCTTGAAACTCTTCCGTAAGTGTGCAACACACAAGTGTCATATGTATAGGAACGCCTCATTTACATGGTGGGTTTAAGAGGTCGTTAGCCAGCATGCAAATATCTATCAATACGACACCGTCTAAATGTTTGCCCGTAATATGCAATTGCCACTACGGCTGACTTATTTTTATGGTCTGTTGTTAAATTAAGCAGATGACCTAGAATCTTCTGTAAAGTCGAGGAACGAAAAACTACGCGCTTTTGTGTCATCTTCACCTGTTCATGTTCATTGAGACTTATATTTTTTTAAGAACATAATTATTGAATGAAAATGACAGTTCCAAAAGTTGACAAATAATTCTCGGTTTGTGGCAAAATAGTGTTTGAGAGGTGATAAATATGTTTGTGACTGCTTCGTTGGTCTATTGGTACAGTGAGGTTCTGGGTTCGATTCTCAGGTAGGACAAATCGTTTTTGGGTTTTTTCAAAAAATTCTCAGTAGCAGCCACAGAGTCTAGATTTGTGGCAATAGGCTCGCCCCCTATTATATGGGACATAAAAAGAACTAGCGATATATGTGTGTAGTAATAAAATTTAAAATTAAAGGGGATTGAGAATATTTTTGTCCTGCTGCTGTTCATCCCGTTTAAACCAACCGAAGGATAATGTTATACAACAATAAATACAAGTCAGTACACGTAAAGCTATCAGTCCAGGTCACATAAACAATATTGCTATCAGGAAATATTTAGAAACATACGGTGTCAATTGAGATATAAACTTGTCATTAGCGTAAAGCGAAAGGTCTGGTTGTTTAACCGATCTATTGCGAATGTTTTGTATATTTAACCCATGACTTATGTACTTGTAATGATCAACAGATATGTTATTTATAACTGGCGAGGTATTATAGTATAAATAACGAGATAAGCGTGTAAGTTTTGCTTGAGAACTTAAAATCTCGAGTAATAATATACTGTATACACTTGGCAAAGTTCATATGCGAATTTCTCGTGAAATTACTATTGCAAGTTTGAGATATGACCTACTTTATGACAATTTGGGTTTCAAAATATTAGTTTTGTTAAGTAACATGAAAAATAAATCAATACAGTGGGTGAAAATTGCTTCTAAACGTTGCTAAGTGTATACATATTCGTGCTGCTGAGTGTACGGTATACAGGCTCTCATAAAATATAATATTAATATTAGAAAATACTTGGCCAGACGAGCTTGATTCTTACCGTAAGAACTGGGTGACAATAGCAGAAACATAATTGTGTGCAAAGGGAGAGTCCCGCAGAGCGACAACATTGGCTACATAGTTGTTTATTTAAACTTCTGTACAATAGTGGAACATAGGCGGAATTAGTGCCACAAGGCATTCTTAATAAACCTTTGGATTAAATAAGACAACTTTGTGATAGCGTACAAAATAATATGTGAAAAAGAAATTCTTGCTTTCGAAAATACAAGAAGATTTTTTAGTCACCGTCCAAATTTTTTCTAGGCATTAGGTATCATTCACTAACGCCATTTTTGAAAAAAAATCGATACGTCTTTTCAAATTAAATCATTTTCTCGAAAGAGTTTTAACGTTTTAACGTTTCACAGAGAGCGGATAATCCGCTCTCTGTGAAACGTTAAAACTTTGCGATGTGATATCTCAATATTTTTGTATCGAGTGATACTAAATGAAAAAACACGTATTCAATGATTTTCGTCAAAGAAATATATATCAAAATTTGGACGGTGACTAAAAAATCATCTTGTATATAACTACAACTTATTTATATATATAGTTGGTTAGTTTATAATTAAAACTAAAATAAAATTGTACCGTTGTTGTGTAGTAAATACCTACAAACAAACAGACAAACTCATTGTCTTAATTTAGAATATGTTTATTGAGTCAATGGTTATGTCATGTGCTAATTTAAAGTATCAATCACTAGTAATGTATTCAAACAACCGAACAAATAAATTACCTTCTGTGAGAACTAATCATTGCTATAATAAATACTTCGGAAGTACTTCCGATCTATATATTTATTACATGTTACGAAAGCATCGCAATACCGGTATTTAATTTTTAAGAGGTTACCAATTTATGTACTTACTAGCATCGTAATAACAAGTTTTTAAGGACGGGTTGCTAGATCTTAATTTTTTTTTGTCTGTCTGTTTGTTCTGGCTGATCTTCGAAACGGCTGGACTGATATTGACAGAACTTTTACTTGCAGATGCTGGTGTTGTAAGGAGTAACTAAGGCTACTTTTATTTTAGAAAAATATATTGGGTTCCTTGCAAAAATTAGAACTCTTTAAATTGTTAACAAAATCCGATTCTAAATAATATTTTCACGTAAAAGAAGGTTGCGGGCAAAAGCTAGTAATTTACTACACGTGTATCTATATTAAAGTCACGTGATAATGAGAAATGGTTAATTGGTTATGCTTCACATATAAAATTGTGGATATTCATTTATAGAAAACCTGTTACAATGTTGTTTAACCACTCTGTGTGGTGATTTTGGTCACTTTAGCGGCGATTCCGAATAATACTAACCTACTTTTATTACATATCATAATCCCCGAAGGGGTAAGCAGAGATGTACCATTAGTACACCCCCATTTCGCCAACTACATATGTTTAAGTCCCATGTAGTAGGGGGCGACACTATTGTCGTCATCACAAATCCAGACTGCGTGACGACTACTGCGAAATTCCTAACGTAAAAACCCAGTCACTCTGACCCGGGAATTGAACCCAGGACCAGCTCAGCAGTCCAACTAGACCAACAAGGCAGTCCGTTTGCCTAACTCTAAATAAAGAAAAACTATTTCAGTCTGTTTGTTTTATATTTAGATTGCGTTGTCACTTCAATTAATAAATTCTAAAACTCTTGCTTTAGCAAGAGTTTTAGAATTACCGACCTTATATAAATCCACTTAGGTATAAATGACATAGCACAATCGCTTTACATACTCATATCTACATAAGTGTATTTCGATAACGTTCATGTACAGCAGGAAGGAAGGAACCTTGCGCGTGCGCGGCCGTGGCCTTTAGCGGATTTACGTCTGCATTCGTGGGAATGACCGCCCTCTACACCGTTTGTCCAACAAATTAAAAGTACTATAAGTTGAAAGTGCGAAAATAACTCTTGATGCGTTGAAATAAAGTATCTGCTGTCCAAAAGTCAAAATGCTAGTGATGAAGTGTATTGCACTTAATTATTTATGCATTATAAATCATTATTGCTTGTTTGTAAATTAATTAGAGCAATTATTACGGTAAGGTAGCTCGGTAGCTGCTTGTTAATGTTATGGACTGATTGATTAAAAAAAAAATTGATGTTGAGGGAGATTAAATGACCTTTTAAACCCTATTGAAGTATTTTGGTTAAATAAGTTTAAGTTTATTTCTCCTTAAAAAAATTGTAACATATTGATCAGTATTTAAAAACAGTTAGAATTAAGTACAAAGAATAAATATGAGCAACTGCGCCTGAGCTAGGCCGAGCCTGTATTTCTGGTCACAGTTCTGTCTAATTGTCTAAATATCTGACTTTATAAGTATATCATCAATACAACATAGTATAATACAAAGTCGCTGTCGCTGTCTGTCCCTATGTATGCTTAAATCTTTAAAACTACGCAACGGATTTTGAAGCGGTTTTTCTTTAAAGATACAGTGATTTAAGAGGAAGGTTTTAGTATATAATTTGACAGAGATCCACACGGGTGAAGCCGCGGGCATCAGCTAGTATAACATAATATAAAATCACGCCTGTAATCCACGAAGCGTTGGACAAAGGTGTACCCATTATTACACCAATGTAATAGGGACGAGCTTATTGTCATCACAAATCCAGACTCCGTAGCTGCTACTGAGAAAATTCTAATGGAAAAACCCAATAACACTTTGCCCAACCCGGAAAATAAACCCAGGACCTCATAGGCAGCAGTCGAGCTTGCGACCACTAGACCAATGAGGTATTCAAGGAGTTATAAGCAGTTACCGTGTTGAAGAGTAATTACCATGTTGAAGAGATTGCTTAGAATTTATACTGTACAATAAAGCGTTAACCGTTGATATATCGTCTTGCAAACTTTACGTTTACGACTTGCACGAGGTGGAGTGAAATCGATCGTCTGCACTCCAGTTTAGGCATCTTCACGTATTTGGTCTTTACTCTATACCTTGTTGTTACTCATTAAGTTTGACACACAAAGTAGAATAGTGGCTCCCGTCGTGGCTGCGGGTTGTTCGCAAGAGATACCGCGGCCTCGACATGAAGGGCTAAGAAGGAACATGGGTGGTTTTTAGTCAGTAGAAGTCTGACACTCCCTTTCGCTCTGCCCAAGAGCGGGAGGGGTTATTTGATGATTTTCCATAACCCAAAAAAAAAAAAAAAAAACGTAGAATAGTGGCTTACTACGATCTCTGCGAAGTCAAGTCACTGATATAATGTAAGTTATTTCATCATGACTACATATTATAAAACAAAGTCCTCTGTCTGTCTATCTGTTCTCCGTTGGTAAGATAGACTGTCAGTCTTTCGAGCCGCTGGCTACTTGACCGACTGACAAATATCTACAAATGACAGTTAGCATCAACGGTTTAAAGTGATTTTCGACGCACGGAGGAAACTCCGTTTGAAATGGGTGGTCACTCATTTATGGAATAACCTAGGCAAAAAAAGATCATCCCCAACGGCTGTTATAAACTAGCCGAGAACTCGTTAATCCCTTTTTTTTTTTTGGGGTGTGGGTAATCATCAAATAACCCCTCCTGCTCTTGGGCAGAGCGGAAGACTTCTACTGACTAAAAATTACCCATGTTCCTTCTTAGCCCTAGTGCCGAGGCTGTTTCGAACAACCTGCAGCCCCGACGGATTACGTGAAGAATAAATAAAAGAATAAGAAGTAAAATAATGACAGCGTGACGGTTGACAAGAGAATGGAAGAAACGACGGATAAGGGCAGGAAGATGAGGATGATAAAGCTAAGATCTAAAGGAGGATCCCCCTTTCCAAACATTATTTATTTAATAGAGTACCTTACTTGAAAAGTACCTACATGTTGGCGAATTCAGGAAGTTTTCTCTGTTTTTTTCACAGTTAGCACTTTGTGAATTTTTCAGGAAGAAAGTTTAATTACATTTTCACTTCTAGGTTACGTTCGGATCGGATCGTAAGCAATTTCCCAAATTGTCACAAGACACAAGAAACATTTTGACTACAGTCAAAGAACGTTGATAATTTTCTAGCTCACGCTACACGACATAGTACAACGTTACAATTATGCTAATTTTAATTCAAGTACAAGGCTCTGACTGAGTCACCAAATAAATAAATTATGGCTAATCATTGTAATGTAACCCTGCGGCCACGTATCATGTACATACATTTCAGTCCCAAAAAAACACGACCATAAACATTATTTCAAACTCATGAAGGTGTTCTATTTGACCCAATTAGACCTCGTTGTTCTTGCGTATCCAATATCTAACCTACATTTAATTTTTAAACGGCTGCCTTCTTCGTCCTTACTTAAATATCTACGTAGGCATATTATTATTTATTCGTGAGGTACAGATCTCGACGTTACTCTGCGCGAACAATAGACTTTAATTATTCAAGGATTGAAGAAGTGGGGAATGGTTATGCAGAATCGGGTCAGGTGTAGGCTACGGAGCTACGGAGCTACGGGGCTACGGGGGTTGCTACGTGCTACGAGCTACGGATTATCAGTGACGTCATGATTGAGTGTTGGTTTACGAGCTATTGGGGTAGAGAACTCGACGACAGCCATTAGTTACGGAATTTAATTTATGGAAATTCATACGCCACAGTCAATTCCGTGTCTATGCGGTAACGCGTCTGTTGGAAATTCGGTTATGTGCGTTTCTTGAGAGCAAATTACGACTTCAGATAAAAAGTATATTCAAACATAACATCACGCCTGTAATCCCCGAAGGATTAGACAGAGGTGTACAAATTAGTACACCCACATTTCACCGGTTATGTTTTAGGTCCCATGTAATAGAGGGCGAGCATACTGCCATCAACCGGGTACAAATCCAGACTCCGGGCTGCTACTGTAAGGTTTCTAATGGAAAAACACAATATCACTTTGTCCGACCCGGGAATCGAACCCGGGACCTCATGCTCAGCAGTCCACTCTTGTGACCACTCGACAACAAGGTAGTTTATTCACGTAGCACTTAACAAACGACACAACGTCACAACGTTTTAAGAATTAAAATGACGCCAATATTTTCCTATTTGCTACTTCAGAGTTCATACTACTTCTTTCGGTAACAAAATTCAAAACGATATTCGCATACTTTTTAAAGTAAAACGTGTTTTCCAAGTGAATATGTACAACTTCTTCTTCGAAACAAATTGTATGTTTATACGTAGCGCATGTTAAAGATTTACGGGAGAAAAGGAGCTAGAAAATTGTATAAGCTGTTTCTTGAACTAAGCGTATCTTAAGAACGGTTGTAGGTCAAAACTTGTTTGCTAAATAAATATTTAATTTCAAGAACCATTTTATTAATGCCATATGTGGTCCAAACACTACTGAAATATTCACCCCAGAGTTCTTAGTTCATACAATAGAGGGAGAGTAAAACATTGCACACAAAATTGGCTACCCGAAACTTCGTATACAACTGTGTTTGCCAAAATTGAAGTAAACAATACATGTTTGAAGTTTCTGCGTTTTCTCATTGGTTTTAAATACACATTGTTTGTCACTTTTTCTCATTCCTGACAATCCATGTTTACTTTTTAATTAACAATTCAACGTAACTGGCGAAATGTGGGTGTACTGCAAAAAAAATCATAATATTTATTTCAAGTAAGCCAGTTACACAGGCACTTTTGAATAGTCGAACAAATACTAAATAAACTATAATAAACTAAGCTACAGTCCCAGTCACAAGGCATAATAACTGTGAGTGTACTGTAGTTGGCCATTCCAAAGCGTTGGTCTCATTAGAAGAACGGCAAGAAACTCCACTGTTAGCTATACCTCCACTTAATCCTTCGGGATACATGCGTGATGTTATGTAACTTTAAGCCTGAAATCATTTGTATTTTAAACCATTAAAAAATGCTAGAAAGGTTCGGGTTCCAGGTTTCAGTGGCTAATCGCAAGGGATCTTGGTCTTCCAAGAGTTTCCTCACGGATCTGGGTGACGCCGCCGCCGGTGCACTCGAGTAGTACATGCGCCACCAACAAGTCTATCTTTATACCACTTCTTCTTGAACACAAATAAATAAGTGCTGAACCGCAGTCAGCTGTCTGCGGGTGCCCTAAATCGCCGCGACCTTTGAGCCCGTTCGACGTCCTCCCGTCTTTGAAGGGAATTACAGTCGCCGCCTGGTCACTTCATAAGTTTAATCACTGAACAATACAGAAATAGGTATACGATGCAACTGGGTCGTACGATCTATTAGTGACTCAATATAGAAGTAGGTCTGTACTTATTAAGGATGCCTGTAATGTGCGTTAATTTGAGGAAAATTAAATATAGATTTGTAGTCACGTTTTTTGATTTGAGACTAAATAACCGTTAAATATTTATCCTTAAACACGCCTTAAAATGAGATATTTATGACGAAGTCCATCCGGTGACTTTAGTAAGAACTTCGAAGCCACTGCATGTGGTTTGTAATTCTAGAAACAAGAAACGGATTCCGAAAGGTTTTCCCGCCACGCGACTCATGATTCGAAAGAACAACTTTAAAAGAAGAAAAAGGAAATTTGAAATTGGAAATAAAATGCATGGAAGCGGAAAGTGTAGCGCATTCGTACATAAAATAAAAGCTTTTGTATTATAATTCGCGACAGTGCTTCGGTCTCGAGTGAGAATCAAGATCGATACTTTCTTGTAGCCAAACTTACGGCCTGCTTCCGACCTTCCTCGATGCGGCGAATACTAGTACCCAACTACATGTTATGTTTATGTGTATTACGCTATAGTTTTGTTTATCTACCGAGTTTATAAAGGAAACACTGGATTAAGAATCTTTATGTGAGTTCCGCTCAAAATATATTTCTACGAAATGTATTTTTGTTGGAAGTGTAAAATGTTTTGTTTTGGTGTAGTTCAAAGAGTTTCATGTAGTAATGACGTAAGTAGATATAGAATAAGTATGTAGTAATAATGTAATAAGTAAGTACGTTTTTTGTTAGGATTATACTTACTTTTGCAGCCATATTGAAAGGCAAGTGCATTAGCCAAAGTCAAGGCAGAAAAAATTAAGCTGAGACCGCATCACAAAAAAGTTAACTGATTTATTGTTCTTTATTTAAATTCCAACAAAAACTCGCCTCAACTAATGAATAAACTGTCATTCATTCATTCACTCATTTGTAATCGACACTTTGAAAGGGAAGTACCACGGGTAGTCGTGCCCTAAAACAACAAGAATGATCTAAAGGCCAGTGCACATGGCCCAATGACTAAGATCTTTTTTTTTGTCGCAAAAAAGACCCAAATTATTAATACCTTTTCAAAATACATAGGTAGGTGGTAAAAAAAAATATACGCATGCATAGTGTCATTATTGTAATATAAGTCCTTAATAAATTATTATATCATTGATCGGTCATTGACCTTTGATATTGAACTTCTGACTTTAGACCTCTGTATCTTACGACACTGATCTACTTAACAACCGGTCAAAGCTAAATTGATAACAACCAGTGATTGGTCAAAAAAAAACAAGAGAAGTTTGACAGCAAATTGAATTCAGAATCCAGGGGTAAAGCGTCTCCCGTCGGGGCTGCGGGTTGTTCGCAAGAGATACCGCAGCCTCGACATGAAGGGCTAAGAAGGAACATGGGTGGTTTTTAGTCAGTAGAAGTCTGACACTCCCTATCGCTCTGCCCAAGAGCGGGAGGGGTTATTTGATGATTTCCCACCACCCAAAAAAAAAGGGGTAAAGCATCTTTTCCCACTTCAGTGTGGTCAAAAACAACGTTATGTAACAAATATAGGAAGGAAACGTTACACGGTCTGTGCCCAAAAGGTCATGGCTTAAATGATGGAGTGTTAAACCTTTCCGTTGTGGGTTAAAACAAATTGTACACATTTTGAAAAGGTGTTGACCCGTATGCAAAAAATATGATTCATTTGGTACTAAATATTTACGATGAGACGGCTGTAGCTATATGGTTAAACGTCCGCGTTTATGTATTCGTGGATTATCTACTCTGTTGAGTATTTGAGGAATTATGTCAATGTTTAGACCACAAATGTTTTGATAGCATATATTAGTCTACTTATATAAATTCCTCGATAGTTAGCCAGTTTGCCACATCCACTTAATTTGGTCATAGGACAAAATCAAACAATATTATGTATTTGGCCTAACATCAATATCATCATATGACATCTCAAACTTATGGAGTGTGCTAAGAATAAGAAAGAGAGACACTGTTGAGTACATTAAAAATAAATGAAAAAGACTTCGGTACATATTACGTTACAGTTACAGAAAAAAATCTACCCTTTGGAACGGGTAACTAAAATACTTTCACAAGTTATTATAACATCCTGTGACTGTTGCTTTACTTTCTTTATTTTTCTGACTTTCAAAAGTGCCTGTTATAGTCTAATTGCAATAGATGGTTTAAGTTTAGACTTGGGTTTGACTATTGGAAACCAAAGAATTCTAAATTATCTGTTCAGGTACCTCTCAAAAGCTCGAATGATGTCGTATTATATATGTTTCACTTTCTACTCAGATGTCTACGGCACACCGAACAAAGTAGCTCCATAAAATGTCTAAAACCTGCTATAATGGATTGAGAACGTACCAATCCCATTTAGCAAAACTGGACTCTGGCAATACGCCAGGCTGTACAAAAGGTATAATACCTATCTCGTAAACCATGAGATATATAGATGCCTGCCTACGAAAACATTCAATTTAAATGACAAAGGACGAACAAAAATACCCCGTCGGGGCTGCGGGTTGTTCGCGGCCTCGACATAAAGGGCTAAGAAGAAACATGGGTGGTTTTTAGTCAGTAGAAGTCTGACACTTCACTGACACCCTTTCGCTCTTGAGCAGAGCGAAAGGGAAATTATTATTATTATTTGATGATTTTCCACCCGACAAAAAAAAAAGGACCAACACAATGTACGGTTTTCATAAATAAACTACACACCGTCATGAGGCTATTGGAATTCCGTATCGGCTAAAAATGATGGACCTTCATCTCCTATTTACCCCTTTCGGATGCCATCAGGAGATGAATTTACTAATGTTCTACCTTTATTTTTATTGCTCACTTTCTCTTCAAAACAAGCTTCTAATCCCAGTCATTTAGGATGTGTGTTTGTCAGTGAATGAAACATTTTAATTACGAAAGATATTAAATCAACCAGTCTTACCAACGGGAATGGGTGTATTACCAGATACTAACTGGGTTTTGGAGGTCATGTAGGCAGTCGCTCTATGTAAAATACTGGAATGCATCTGATGTGCATCCGGATAGACTAGAATCAAACCCTAATGTAGTTGGGAAAGGTTAGGTAGATGATGAATTACGAAAGATCGATATGAAAATAAACTGCAATACATGCAAATGTTACACACACCTGTAAACAGAGGACGTCATTAACATTTACTTAATCCAATTGAGTCATCAGAATGACGTCGACGTGTGACGTCCAAATTATTCGCAATCGTTAAGTTATTCGGTCAGACTTTTTGCAACATTCTTTTTTTGCAAGGAAAACTTTAAATATATTTATAATTTATTCATAGGCTCCACGTTTATTCACGTATGTCTCGGGATTGCCCAACTAACTAGTTATGTGTGCTATTAATAAGCAAGTCTGCTATGGTCGTCGAACGTCATCTTTGAAAAACGAATTACCGGACGTCGTATAATGACGTCTACAGGAAAGATAGTCAAGTTTTCCCGTCTTCTTAAAAGTTCCCAATTTATTCCGTTATCTTTATATTTTCCTTATCATTATCATTTTATAATCAATACCTTTCTAAGTAAACTAAAAAACTATTATATTTTGCTAGTTTTCCTGTTCAGATCTTTTTTCCGTTATAATATTTACGCAATTATTGTAATCTGGGGAAATTTAATTGTACAAGCTTAAACCCGCGTCTTCATTCACGTTGAAGAAACAAACATAATAAGGAAGGCACTCTGTAAAGGTTGGGCTTTCTATCTGTAAAAGAACTTCTGAAACGGGGTGAGTATTTTCAGAGATCACCTCCTACATCCAAACTACTGAACCAAAAGTGCACAGTTTCTTACTTAAACGGCGTTCATCAACATCTAGCTAATCTTCTCTCAACTAAGTTGGGGTCGGTTTTTAGTCTAACCGGATGCAGCTGAATATCAGTATTTTATATGGACCGACTGCCTATCTAACCTCCACAACTTAGTACTGGGTAATGTGATACCCCTTGCTTGGCTGGCCCCTAAGACTGGTTGTCAGACTTTCGGGCCACTGACTACCTGTTACGACAGTCAAAGAACTACGAACAGCTTAACATGCTTTCCGAAACGTGGAGGTATCTTGGTATGTAATGGGTGATCACCCATCCACAGATCAACCTAGGCAAGCGCGGCTTAAGCGGAAGATTGGCCCCGAGCGACTATAATTATCTAGCCACGAGTTAAACTTCGTTACAATGTATATGAACTAACATTGTCATGTATATCGATTAATTATCATATTATCAAGCTATTCCTTATCTCTGACGGTGGTGACTGGGGGTCATCGAGGTAAGACGTGGGGGTCAACTGTGTACACTATCACTTACTTGTTTGTTCTGGCCCCTTATAACTTACTGTGCTTACTGCGAATTAAATAGGTAAACAATTATTATTATTTAGGGTTTACCCTAGTATAGGAACCCTGATATTTTCAGCGATAACGATGCTGGGCCATGAAGTAAATTGTTGAAGGTCTGAATCTGAAACTCAAATATGACTAAAATTTTCTGATACACGCTGTAGAAGAACATTAAAACCGGCTCCAGAGACAGAAACGCTTAGACGGATTTGGGAATGGAAAAATAAAATTTGCCCCGTTGACCCCCAATTAAAATGAATAAAAATGTTGATGAGTTACTCTATGTGGGTGTACTAATGGGCACACACCTGGCTTACCCTTCGGGGATTACTGGCGTGATGATATATAATATGTTTGTATGTTTACCTACTTTAACATGCATTTGCTCTTTCACAAAATTCCATTCTGTGAGTCAAAGTCAAAAGATTAAACAGAACTAAGTTTATTATTTTTTATTATAATCAAATACAAGAGTATGAGTAATGACTTCACTATTTGTGATTCGCAGTTTTTGCACCAGTTTTTATCTGTTTCATTAATAGAGATACAACAGTAATTCCACATTCATGATCAAACAATGGATGATGTACTGTTTATGGTTTTTCGCAGTTTTATTTTATTTGTGACTTTAATGGCTAGCCATCATCTTCCGTTGCCTGCGTAATTTTACCGGAAACTAACAAACAATGGCAAGAAAAAGTCTGTTGTTTCAGATTCAGTAACTCCCCAGGGTCAACCGTTTCGTTCCTTGGAACAGACACATAAAACAGCTGTTTACACTGTCCCGTAATATAGTATGTTGCTGTGATTTATACTGTCAAACCTATGTAAACAACTGACAGGTATTATATTGATTAAAAAGTTTACAGAAGTTTAATACTGAAGTGACTCGCCATTTCGGTAGGTACCTACATCGAGTGTTTGAAACAAGTTTGAATGTTGTTCAACAAGTTCAGTTGTTTAATCTTAAAAAAGAAGGACAATGAGTGACAGTTGAAAGTAACTAATCCAAAATGACGACGACGAAACGAAATACAGATAAAAAAAGTTTAAATCATTAAAAAGACAGTCGCAACAACTTCTAAATTCAAATCATTTCAAAACGTCAAACAGAAGTTTGACACATAGTGTACAGTTAAATTAAGTTTGAAGATCAAGGCTCGGCACTTACGTCCGAGCATTGCCGAGCGTATGATGCGAGTACAATGAAGACGGATTATAGCGGCGTTAGAGCTGTCATACGGAACGAAAGCTATCAGTCAAATTCTTCACGACTGTCAGACAATTTGCAACATCATAAAAACTTTGCACTAAACGTAGACGCCTGGGAACGTGTGTAACAAGGAATATGACACGAAACTTTCTTTGAGCGATGAAGGTACCTATGTAAGAAAAAATGTCCGACAATACGTGATCAGCTGTTTAACCATCCCATTTCTGGAACAGAACAATGCTACACCATTCAATGCATTCTAATAGTTCAGATTCTTCGAACCGCGGCGACAGTGTTATGTCAGAACCAAGCAGACACAACGTGCACGAATGCCGTCAAGGGCGTAGAAAGATATCGTCCTTTTCAATGTCACTCAAACTAGTTCCACATTGCCGTAAGATTAATTTGTAGAAACGGCAACTGTGACAATGCTCGCGTTTTATACATACTTACCTACTGTAGATTCAAGAGCACTTTCACCTTGGTCTACTGCAAAACACAGCTCGGAACCGATAGTTATAACTACGGAAGAAGTTGACTTAGTAACTTCCAAATAGTTCTCGGACGTAATCAAAATAATATGTAGATAAAAATTGATCGTAATTATTGTAGTCGGTGAAGGCGAGCAAGCTCTTTCCATGTCACTTATAATGACCGGCTGCGGGCATAATATAATAACGAGTTAACCGTTCCAAAAGAACTGCACGATGTAGATCACAATTGGATAAGAGGCGGGTAATGTGAACATGTGATGTTAAAGCGCTTAGGCTGCAAAACAGTATCACTGCTTCGGTGGGTGTGAACGACCACTGTGGCGAATGAAATTAGATGAACAAATGAATGTTGAAAAGAATGCAGTGGGATCTCGAGAGCTGTGATAGCGATAATATAAGAGAACGAAGCAAAAGATTTACCAGAATCGTAAAAAAATCTCTCTATATTGTAGTGCATAATGTAAGCAACACACATGATTACAACAAAACGATTAGTTTCAATAATATTCTCGCTAGAGTGTGAGAAATCATTGTTGAAATATGTTTGGAATTCTCAGTAATTCTCTGGAGCCTACGTGATTACGTTTAAAGACGTACCGCATAAGGCCTTAGTACCGAACTCACATGAAAGCACACGTGTCTCAGCCATTGATTGTGAATTAGCAAACTGTGACGAAAGATCCAACTTGGACTGAAAGGTCGAAAGCGATAAGACGGTGAAAATCAATTCTGTGAACATTGTATACATTGATATAAAAACTAAAGATACGGTCGTCCGAACATTTGCTCGCCGCGTTCGCCATACAGAGAATTGGTGTAGTCTGCTCGTTAACGTAACCTTGTATAAGCGGCGTGGCATTTTCGAGGTTTATAGAACATAAATAAAGCTTTTAATAAAATTTACGACCGCACCCGAAGAGAGCCGATCGTGGACTAGTTCACTTCGGCTTAGGAAAGACCTTATTGGGACCACGTTTGTGGCGTCATTTTAACATGCCGTCCGCCCAGTCCTTACGCAGTAATATATAAGTCAATGATTGTATACCATAATGGTTAGCTATGGACTGCCTACGGTTATTTGTGGCTCTAGTATTTTGTTCTCGACTTCTAGGCCTGTGGCATCGGCTATACAGTTTTCAGTCTATAGTGTCCAAAGAATCGATTAATTGTTGGTGTATTCGTACGTGGCGTGGGTCAGTGTGGCGATTGGCACGGAAATTGCTTGTTTCTACAACAAATGTTGTGGCCATTTCCCGCAATTTATCTGGCTGTACATTTTTGTTATCTAGCAAATGTTTATTTTTGCAGCCAAACGGTCAGGTTGGAGTTATGGAATAAAATGAAAAAAAAAGAGATAATTTCTATAGTCAGGTTAGTCTGTTACTTTAAAATGGTTGTAAAAGAATTCCCAGGCTCGATTTTACGATTCGATAAATGTAATAAAATCTGAAGTAGATACAGTTTTCAATAACAACGATCCAATAACATCGAAAACTCAGTTATATTTGATTGAGCCAATTTCATATCAGACCTATATTTTCACAAAATAACATTATTTGTGAAATGGAACGGTCCTCCAGCTTCCAGCTAAGTATAGTTTTTCTAATGGAAAGAATGAAAACAGATAGATTGAGTGTGAAAACATTTTTTTGCGTCAGGCAACACATGTGGCTCTATTCGTTTTGGTTTTTGCTGCTGACTGGATACACAAAATTTGGAGAAAATGCCACAACTGGCGGCATTTGTTTTTTCTGTTTCTGAATTTGAAACCGCAGCTGTCACATTTTGTTATCTATTGTGTTATGGGTCATCGGACGATTTGTATGCATGCATAATTTAGCTAAAAATAAACTCATCACTGAAACAAAAGTCAAATGCGGAAGCAATGTGTGTTTAACTGTATTATGAAATAATGACAATGTATTTATTAGCCTTCCTTATTTCACGCGTTCCTCGGATATGGAAATATTATTATAATTTGGAAACAAAAGAGCCGAATTGAATGAGGAATGCCTACGAATGGAAACAGTGAAGCATGGTTTTATTTTATTGAAGTGACGTCATTTTTCAGTGGTTTTTTTCACGTTTTTTCCTTTGTAAGTATGTTTACTCAGTACGTTTTTGTTCGAGTTCTAATATAAAGTGAATTAATTATGTTAGGTTGGCGTCTTTTTGGTTTAATTTTAAAGTAGGAGATACGTTTTATGATGATTCTATAGCCTCGTTACATTGAGTGTGCGGAATAATATTGTCACTTCTTCGAATATATCTCTCATGACATTTTCTTTTTTCTAGCGAGTATTCTTTAACTTAACAAAGGTTTGAACAGAGATATATGTGCGACATATATTTAACAGTACGTTTAACCGTGTTAACAGTTAGTTTACAATAAAGAACTTTGCACCTGTGTCTGTTAAATATTTCACTTTTACTATAATTTATCAAGGTAATAACATTGTGAGTAATCGATAATTATATGACGTAAGAATGCAATTCAACTATGTAACTCTAAAGAATTTTAACGTACAAGAAGAAAGCTGATCAAATTCATAACAATCGTAACTATACATTATGTTATTGCAACTGTATCCTATTAAAGCAACGTCAAACAATCAGCCTATTGAATAAATAATTTGATAAGAAACATACTGTTTTAGTTCACACCAACTCTCAAGATTGTCGATATTAAAATTATAATCATAATAAATAACAAAAAATCCGAAAATAAATCTTACGTGTCGTATATCTTCCGTCATTTCTCCCAAAGCGCGGTAAATACACAGCGTTCCTCATCACTTCTCGAATAGACGAACCAATTCGCTTAAAAAAATCCATATTCGTCAACTTTTACGCGAAAATAATAAAAAGCACCAAACATTTACGCGAACAAATGTGACGTCACATAAACACAACATACTTGCTGTGAGGTTAAAATAAAACTGGCATATAAACAGAAGTGACTTAATTTTATTGGTTTGTTTTATAAACAATGAATATATAAAACTTGAGGAAACCGGTCGCGGGCTTAATGCACGTGGATTGAGAGTTCACGATGGATCTTACTCATTCGCACACGTCTTGATAATGACGACCAATCAAATTAAAATAATTACCCAACAACTAATGATGTCAAATTATCTTTTCAATTTAAATCAAGTCATTATCTTAATACAGGGTGTAAACGGACCCTTCGCGAAACCGTCAACCAAGCATTATGTGCATCAAGCTAATACGCAAAATTTTTACTGGAAACGACTTTTGTTTTTGGCGTGTAAAATCACTTTTTACGGTAGGACGCAAAAATCGCTGCGCGTACCCAAAATGATGAACTGATAGCTGCATTGCATAGTATGGGGGTCGTGGTTGTGTTTAAAGTAAAGTTATAACATTAAAAAGTTTATGTTGTTGGAAGTTGTCCGTCTCCGTAACTAGAAGGTTCCCAGGTATGGTCCTCAAAAAACAATATCACAATGATGGGAAGAACAAGTGCCTTTCGACTTCTTTAAGGTTCTTTTTACATCCTTTATTAATTAAACGAATAATTAATAATTATGTTTGAAATAATCGTATTCGAACTCGTATTACTGTTTGATGAGCTTGATTGTTTACTTATGCAAATTAAGAACTGGATTACAAAATTCTTGACATAATAATGAATAACTGCTAATGAAGTGAAAAGTGTATGCATCAGAGTATACGAAGTGCAGCTAAACAAATACAAACTCAATGTGACATTTACATTTTGAGCATTACAAAAGAACCAATGAAAACATAAACGGTATACTGGGTGTTTTTATTTAATGTTCCCCACACTGGTATTTTTTTTATGTGGTGAGTTCATTTAGACTCACAGCCAGACCCGAAACAACTACCAGTAGCTCATGCAAATATTTGTTCCATTTGGGAATCAAACTTGCAACACGTCGAGTTACAGCCAATCACTCAGCCACTGCGCCAACCGTGCCGTGGGTTTGGTAACTCGACACAATTTTCTTATCGTTAATAGGGGTATTACTTTGTTTAATTCGCGTAATGTCACCTTTAAGTCGGTGAAATTTTTTTGGTTGAGTCTGTAATAAACCTCAATTTTTTTTTGTACTTAAATTTAAGTAATTAAAGTATTTTTTTTCTAAAAAATATGTAATATAAAATAAAAAAAAATCTTTCCTAGCAAACACCATGTATATTATGTCGCTATGACAACTCAAAGTTAACCAAAACATGTTCCATAAAATCCAAAACAAACGCTACACGCAAACAAAAGAACAGCTGAGTAATAAATTGTAGTTTTGACAGTAACTGCACTCGTTCAATAAATAACAAAAACAATGAAGTCGGCACCTGTCAAAATATGAAATCCGACACTGCAGTAAAATCAAAAATCAATGGCGCTAAGTCTACGATTCATAACATAACATCACGCCTGTAATTAACAAAGCGTTAGGCAGAGCTGTACCTACCTAATAGTACACCAATATTGCGCCAGTTACGTTCAAGTCTCATGTAATAACAGGCGAGCCGCTTGCCATCAACAGATCCCAAATCCAGACTGAGACCGCTACTGAGTATTCCTGAACGAAAAATCGACTAACACTTTGCCTGACCTGAGAATCAAACTGAAGATTTCGTACTCAGCAGTTGCGCTTACGACCACTAGACCAACAATGTACGATTCATATAAAGTTAATGACAGTTTTCAATTAAGTGTAAATTAAATGAATTGGATATAGCATAAAAACATTTGGCGCCGCTCTGTCTACTCAGCTGTCGCCGAAAACATTTACTTAGCAAAAAATATTTTAACTGTTTGACCGATCTCTGAATTTGATTGAGTTTTAGACATTATTTTGGACGACGGGATTACTGAAACATATTCATTTCATACATTATAACATAGAAAGATTATTAGCAGTTTAGGGTTTTTACCTGAAGAACAATGAAGCGGTGTGATCGCTTCATTTAAGGTTGTAAGCAAGATAAATCCATTCTAACATGAAAAATGCGAAAGTAACTCTGTTTGTTTGTGACCTTTTCAAGAGTAAAACGCTAATCGGATTGTAATGAAATATGGCAAGGAGAAGATTGTATCTTACGAAAGGTCTTAGGATATGTTTTTCTCACACTTCGTCAGATTCTGATTACTGTTGCTTTTCACTATCGTCTAGTGCGATATGCTTCTCATTCTACACATGCACTACAATTTACATTTAAATTAATACCGTCAACGCGTTGTCGTGATGATCACGAATCTTATTAGATTAGAATTGGCAAAGGATCTATCTGTTGAATAAAATGTATGAATGTATCCCACATGGTATCTTTAATGGTTACAGTGTTGGCACTCTCTGTGTTCCTTCTCATATTTAACCCGTCTGCCTTTAAGGCAAGAATGAACACGAACAGGCATCTTCTGTTCCTTCATAGCCCCCCATCCATCACTTTCCATCAGGCGTGATCGAGGTCAAAAGCAGAAAAATCTATGTCATTTAATTCTTTGTTCATTCAAAAATGTGTCGAAAGCATGAGAAAAGTAACTGCAACGTGACCCAAAATCCGGTGTATTCACACGGAGTTTACTAGTCCATACTTTTAAAGCACACGCCCATTGCACAAATGAAATGATCCAGACACAAGTTCTATTGTCCCTCTGAATGGAAGCGGTGAATGAATGACGCCAGTACCTACCAACAAACTATTCGTTTAGAGCTGTTTTGTCATGTCTATCTAATAAAAGGATGTTTACATAATCAACCTGTTACGGTCCCACAGTTGGGACACACATCATAAATCATATTTATTTCTCTCTACCTCGTTGGTCTAGTGGCCGCAAGAGCTGAGCATAAGGTTCGATTACCGGATCGGGCAAAAAGCTTTTACATTATTATACTATTATTTTAAGAGGCCTTGTGACTGACTTCTCTCAGAGGAAGCAGCCGAAACAAACACAAAGGCAGCTGTGGTCATTGCCTCTTTTAGAGTATAGACCAATAATCTTGGTCAAGTCATAAGAGGACCATGCAGATTAGTGTACATGCCTCCTGAATGTGAGAGGACGTTTGACGTTTCACAATCATTGGTGGCACACTAAGCTTGTCAACTCGGAATTCGGTCGAGCCTCACTCACCGTCATTTACAAAGTGCGGTTCCTGACTGACGTTCATTCACCATTTATTGGCATGCAAAACAGTTTGACGCCGAATCAACTTAACATGACACCACTGGAATATATTATCTGGCTTAACGTGTTTATTGCCGTGGTAAGTTTCAATGGAAAAATCTTGTTAAGTAGCAGTTTTAACAAGGTACGTTTCGGCTACTTACAATAAGTAGATTGAATGAAGACGATTTTCGTTTTTCTTAAATCATGTAAATATTATTAGTATTAGGTATTATCCCACTCCTTTGCAAATGCCTCCCCCTATTTCCTCCACTTCTCTAGAATATGTACCTACTTCTTTCGTCAATTGCTGGGAATACAATTTGAGGCACAAGCAAAGAGAGGTCACTCTAAACCCAGTAGCGGGTGAAATCGGGCTGAGGATGATGATGATGTGAGAAAAAACAACAACGAACTGAATTGGTTAGACAATGAAGAATTTGTCAATCGTGAATGTTACACGTGTATAGACGTCAATCTCAGGGAAAGACTCCGTCATTTAGCGTAGGCGTTCAATTAGACGTCTGTAGGCGGTATTTTTACAGAAGCACTTAGCTAACTCTATAGGAAATCAATTGTTAAATTAGTTTTTCATTAATCTTGCAAACCCTGAAGATTACAATATTAACTGGTTTCTTAAAGTTTTTATCAGTAGTACTGTTACGTTGGAGGCGACAATTGATTCGCGTCACTGAATGTAAACTATTCCCAATTTCGACCTGAATGACAGAAATTACGTTTTTATGAGCGCAGCGTCACAATCATTCCGGCGTCGATACCGTTCCGGTTTCATGGCTTCAACCTTTCGCAATACAGTCTATGAGTATTTTTTCTCATCGTCACTTCAGTGTTCTCCGACAGCAATTAGTCGCCGCGTATCTAATGCCACACTGGTATCGTTAATTTGTTTAATAAACATGAATTAATCGTCATCGTGGGACGTTCTTGCCACGTGACTGCGAATGGTAAATAATATAGTTGCAATGTCAAGATTCAAGTGGTTGTAAGCAATATGTGTTGGTAGTTGAGAATCGTGGATTATATCAATTGGTACGGGTATCGGGTGAGGCCGATATCAAGTGCGCCGGCTGCTACGGGCACTCTTGAGGGAGTAATCACGATAGGATTGCGACCGTCTTCTACATACGATTCACATTACATTGTGCCTACAAATATTACCGGTTGTTATTGCACTTTAGTTTGATTCTCTACGCAGCTAATTTAACATCTGTGGTATTTCAAGAATTCGAGAACTTTGTACCTACTGTTGTGGAATCGATTTAATGTTTGCGGTTTCTAATCGGGTACACTTTATGTAAGTTGGTTGTTACTATTCGTATTCCTTCAGATGGTGTGCACCGAGGTACGATCTTATTGATTTCGGTACCGTGAATTTATTATGAAGATTGGTTGTAGTAATATTATTCAAGGTGTCGATTTCTTTAAAACTCCTGAATATTTTCTCTGTTTATCTTTCAGTGCTTTCTATATACTCACACAGCAGAATTTCGTAGATTTTCTTCGATTGTAAAATTAATAACTAGGTTAGTAGTTCACATTGGAAAAGTTAATGGTACTTTATTAATATCAGCTATATATTTGAGGATCTCTTCTATTCTCAGTATCGCGATGGTGTGGCAATCCGTTTGGCACTAAGCATGAACTATGTGTTAACGCATTTTAACATTTATTTCTGTTAGTTATAAGTACTCCTTTTCTATGGTTTTAGCTATGAATGACATTATTTTTCAGTGTTGATATAATTATGTGACATTTAGGTAGCGCTGTTACACAAGGTTAGGACATGCGATAACGTCGTTATAAAATTTCTTTAAAGCTTATTTTTATTACATTGGTTTAATTTGTTTATTTTGCTGAGGCAGCGGATCCTATTTTGAACTCAAATTGTTTTCCACTGAACCACTTTGTTTTTGTCTTTGAGTACAAAATAGGAAACATAGCTATGATTAATAAGTTTTATCATCGTTATTATTACTTGGTTGTATTGTCGAGTCTTTGTCTACACTGTAATATTTATCAGATATTAGAACAATATTACCTAATTGTTCCCCATGAATTTCATTCATAATTCTTAATATTCAATTTCATTGTTAGTCCCTTAGTTAGACCCCAGCTGACGAGACAAAACAAACCCGAACATTTAGACATGTACAACATTTAAAAGCTTTGACACTGATATTCAAATTAACTACGAACGTGACAAAATCCCCTTCGCGACATTTTTCTTGATTAATTTCGTTCACGTTGAGAAACAAATCCTTTGGTAGTAAGTAATCACTGCACACGCGATACACGTTTTGTTTTATTGTATTGTCGGCGAGCTTGTTTCGCGTATGTAAGGAGCTTTAGTTGTGGGGGGTGGTGCGCGGCATGTCATCGCGCTTGACTGGGCGGCGGAGGACTGCTGAACTGCTCGAGTCGGAGCGGCCGCGACTGAGCGACTCGCACCGCGGCGCGGAAGCGAGCGAGCCCGCCGAGAGCCATGCGCGCCGTCGCCTGTACCCACTCACCCGCTCGACCCGCTCACTGCCCGCACATCTCACATACCCAACATTCATGGTCAATGCTAACTGCTTGATAACCGCGATAGCCCCCCCAAACAATTCGCCACCGAATTTCAATACCATGCCAAACAACAAATTGCACCAATTACACGCACGTTAAGTGCGGATAATTAAAGCTGGAAACTATTGCTAATTGGATGATTACACTTGTTACTATCTAAATTGGACTTTTAAAACTTACAAGAATGACAAGATTCTATGGCGGACTCAATTAGTTGATAATAAACATACAACATTGTAATGACATGACACACGATTGTGTTTCCTTGATGCCCACTCAGTGTTGGCGTTTCAGTGATTGGTAGAGCTCGATCTAATTCTCGCGGTTTTCCCTGGAGCTTCCTACTATGGTGTATTAGCTGGTTGAAGTTCCTATCAGTATATTTTTCGATTGTTTGAGGGCGAGCGGGCAGTATCTCTGAATGTTTAACCATCCGGACGGAGAGTGGCGTCAACTTTGCAATATTAATGCTGGTGCGCCTTAATTGTTTCAGGAAATGTGTTTCATATCCGCGGGTGTTGCCAGCGCAGGCCGAATCTTCGCTATACACTTGTTTTTTTCCAGTGAGGTTCCGGTGGTTGTGTGAGTTGGAAAAAATTAAACTGTGATTGGTGACCGAGTTCCGGAGCGTTATGATGGTCCGCGCGGGCATTTTAGTGATTCACTCGCGCTGGCAAAAACTGTTACTGTAAACGGAAGTTTAAACGGTGACCTTTAACTTGGATTCAGCAAACATTTTAGCAACCTTTCTTATGTAATCGATTCATGCAGCCTTTGTTATGTTTCGTTGGGGTATCTTGGTACGTCAATCCGGAATTGTTGTAAGAAATTGCTGAGTAACTCAAAGAAGGTTCTTCCCTTCAAGACGAATTACTTTTACCTGTTCTGTTATAGACGAATATGACACTGCGAGTACAATGACGCATTGGGTACTTTTCCTGGGTAATGTACTTCGTTGTTCAAGTTCAAAGGAATAGTCATTACGTAACATAGTCTTGATAACTCGATTCAGAAGAATCAGTACCTATCTGCCATCTTAAGTATAAAAGATCGTCGTTCATTTTGTCTTGGAAAGGACAAATACTTAAGGCAGTAGGCCCTTGATTGAGTGGTGCCTAGCGGCCAGCGACGAAATATAAAAAAAGAGCTCAAGACGAATTGTGGTTGTTATAGATACGTGACCGTGGGAGTTAAAATATCGACTTCAAAACGAACTTTGATAAACGTTACAGATTTGAAAATCAATTTTAAACATTTTAAAATATGATTTAAATTGCCTTCACCGTTAACCACTTTGCATTAGGTAGGTAACCTTCTTAGTTTTGAAGAGTCAGTTTCAAATGGCTAGAAACACACGGAGACACATCAAGTTATACAGATCCAGTATAACCTAACCTCGCTTCGTATGAGCTTCCCGTACAATAACTGACAATAAATGATTAGCGTATACTGGTTTAGCATAGCTTAACAAACTGATAAGCGGTTGACCAATAGAGTTGAGACGAACAGGATCATATTCGTTATGGTCTATTCAGATTCTGCTTGTACAGGACGTACACTAATGTAGTGGTTTTATTGACGGTAACTAACAGTAACCTATTGATATTAATTTGGGTTCCCTGGGTCCGTTATTGACACAGTTTACATATGTTTAAAGCAGTATTACCCAGTACTGGGTTATGGAGGTCAGATAGGCAGTCCGCTCTATGTAAAGTACTGGTATTCAGCTGAATCTGGTTATACTGGCTGCCAACTCCAACATTGTAGGGAAAAGGCTAAGCAGAGGAAGATGATGAAGACCTATGTTTTCAGCCTTTAAGGAATTACAAAGCAGAGCTTCGCTGGATAAGTAGTGGGCTTAAACAAGTAATAATAATAAATTTTATTTATTATTATTATTTTATTATAGGCAAAACAAGTAAATTACATGGTCGTTAATCACTGGTGCCTGTGGTAGGCAGTGAAACACCTGTATTACGGGTCACCAGGTTTCCACTTAGAAAACATTTTACAATGTCATTGTTAGGTACCAATTAGCAATTAAAAAATAAATAAAAAAAGACGAAAAAAAAACGTGTGATATAAAGCGTGGCACTAAACGTTAATATCGACTTTGCAATAATCAAACGGCGTCTCGTTGCTGTAAGTCTTGTGGTCGCAAGCGTGACCTCAGTTGCGGGGTTGGGTGAAGTGTTATTGGGTTTTTCCATTAGAAATTTCTCAGTAGCAACCCGGATTCTGGGAGTTAGCGGTGTGTGGCGGCCATGCTTTACACGTGTAATCCGTTGGTTCTACGTCTGATTTCTTTACACGCGTAATCCGTTGGTTCTACGTCTGATTTCTTTACACGCGTAATCCGTTGGTTCTACGTCTGATTTCTTTCCGGTCTAGTTGCATTGCCTTTGACTATTCCTAATGTTCCCTAAACCATGTGTTAATTTGCTAGGAGCATGCTCTAGCGTAGTATTATCAAGAGCTACCACCATATAGCCCAGTACTAACTGATGGGTTGTGGAGGTCCAGGCAATCACTTCATGTAATGTACTGGTTTTGGTGATAAGACTCAAAATCAAAACCAAAAGTCATTTATTCAAACTGGGCTGATAATCAGCACTTTTCGAACGTCAAAATTTACTTTACTTTACTTATTTACAAGTGACAGTCCCCCAAAACGCCAACCCTTCGACACTTCCTAGTGTTATTGCTGGAAACAAGAACTGGTGGAACCAACTCCCCAAACTGGAAGCCGACCTCACCATAGTTGGAAAAATACTAGTCAGATGACGATGCCCTAGCGTAGCACTAAGCATAGCTTACCACCTACCAGTGTGCCTTCGACCTTAAGGTTATCCTCTAGATCTCTGAGGCTGTTTACTAAATTCTCACTAATCGGTGCTGTCAATGACCCTGACGCAGATGGTTTTAATCAATGAGTCAGCGGTTTCAGTTCCGATTTAAGAATTCCAATGTGTTTTTTGCTATTGATTCGGTTACCGAAATAACGTAGTAACTGGAACGGAAAACGTTATTTTTGAAACTTTTTTTTTGGTAGACTGGTAATCCGGAAGCGCCCTAAAAACATTAATCAAGACCTACGAAGTATGCTGACCTAAATTTGTTATAAAAAGGAATAGAACCGTTGTTACCTTATTGGCTGAAAGATAAGAAAAAATTGGACTGCACTCTGAAAGATGCTCCAGAATAGTGACGGTCAGAGTCCAGTGTCCGCAATTTGTCCTTGCCGGTTTCACCGAAGGTGTAGTGACCGCAAGTATGGCTGTATGACGTGACGTCAGTCTTTTGATTCTTGGGTAAAGTAAGGCGAATGCTTTCGGGTTTTTTTTTTAAAGTAATTTGTGGTTTAAAGTTTAATGCGTCAATAATTATTTCAACATCATTATAAAGGTCACTAGTTGCATTGTATGTAGTGAATATAGTGACGATAATGCCGAAGTAATGTCTTTTTTTGGTTGTTGGATTGTACTGTACCTAATATGGTGTGCTGGGACAATCCCTCCCCCAATTCCTGGGATTTGTTATTTAAATTTATAATACTAAGTTAAATCATGACAAAACCATCACCATAAATTAGTGATCTCACTATGGGTTTATTATAGTTTTGAGGAAACAATAATAGGTAACGTTTTGTTGCGATGCGTGCACACAATCTCTGAAATAGTTTTCATACAATGATTATCTAAGACCTCTGGGTCTGTGGACAGTCAACAAGTATTACCTACTTTACAACTACATTTAAACTATTTATTGATAGAATGTGAACACTATAAACTACCATCTCGTGACATCACATCCAGGAGAATGAATACTAACTAGGTCAAGACAATTACGTACGGGGTTGAATTGCATACGCCAGTTGTATGTAGTATTGTGCAAGGAGGCACGTGCCAACGTATCCGACCTTTGCATACTTCGGGAGGTCGCAGCCGCTGGCACTTGAGCTAAATCTGCCTATCCTCCTAGCTAATAAATGGGCTGAATACCGTCACGACTGTATTAGCGAGTGACGGAGCTTGTTAGGCAATGAGGCATCTGCATGAGTCATGCGTTTCAGTGCAGTTTAGTACCTACTTGTAGTATGAAAAGTGTGACCATGGAGTTTCTTGTCCATTCTTCTCCATGATATCTACCATTTTGGAAAGGACAGTTACAGTCCATTCACAGTTATTATACCTGTGACTGGTCTATTGGAAATAAATGCTTTGAATTTAAGGTTACTCCATTTAAATTTTCAGGAACCATCACGAGACGCGCGCTTTTAAGTATAGTCTTTTAGAGATATTTTGTTGTAGAATTTATTCTGGTAAGATAAATTGCGTCTAGCTAATGTCCGATTTGTCTATGAAGAGTTCAATGAAGTCTTTGACGTGGGGCAGTCATGTTTGGAGTACAAGAAGAGTGCCAGTATTAACGAACCGCTTCCGTATATTGTTAATGCACGCGCCATTTTATAAGTAAGGTATTGCGTTGAACAAGATGGAATATGGGCTCGTGACATGATCTGGATTGTGTAAGTATATTGTTGGTGATAACAAAGCTTCCAAGGGAGCTATTAAAACCCTCCTTGGTCGTCACAAATAAGTGTTCTATGTATAAGCTCCAACTTTGGGAAGTCACTTATAAAATAAACTGTCATACTTTCTCTTCATCTCTTCATCTTCGTGACAGGGCCTTCCGTTTTGATGGGCCTACCTTTTTCCTTCCGCACATTCCTCTTATTTAATAAGGCTATTGCGTCCCAGTGCTGGACAATGGTCTCTCCCATTTCTTTCCAGCTCTACCGGGTGTTTCATATATGATTGGCCAGAGAAGGCTCTGGCCAATCAGTAAGAACGAGTTCAAATCGTCCCTGTTTCTTAGGAAAAATGTTGTTACTCACAAT
This sequence comes from Diarsia brunnea, assembly GCA_949774965.1. Classification (NCBI taxonomy): domain Eukaryota; kingdom Metazoa; phylum Arthropoda; class Insecta; order Lepidoptera; family Noctuidae; genus Diarsia; species Diarsia brunnea. The sequence continues at coordinate 7,343,985 of OX459015.1, read as the reverse complement.
ACTCACCTAGCAGCAATGTCTCGTCGTCGAGGGCGGTGACGAGCGAGTCGGTACAGCACGTGTTGGTGTTGTCCATGGATATGCGCACGGACGCGCAGTCAGCTGGCGAGTGCGGCAGTTGCTCCGCCGACTGCGCCGCCACGCGCCCGTTGGCGAGCCGCAGCGACGCCGCGCGCCCGCCGGTGCCTGTCGCTGCGCCACCTCCACCATCTTCGCATCTGGAGACAAGAGGTAAAGGGACATTAGAAAACTGTTAGGAGACATAAAATATCCTATCCTAGACCCTAGACCCTATCCAAATAGCCACAATACAGTCAGTTCTTTCTGGGTTGTGGAGGTCAGATAGGCAGTCGTAAAATACAGGTATTCAGCTGCATCCGGTTAGACTGGAAGCCCACATCACTATAGTTGGGAAAAGACTAGGTAGATGATGAGTCTGTTCTATCAGACACCTGGTTCTCCACTGTGGTGGCTTGTTCACACGGGGTCGACTTTGCTTTTTCGCCAAAGGTGCAAAACCGAAGGCTTTTGCTTACAAAAAGCGTGGTGTATATATTATATATATTATCCTTCTAGGTCTATAAGTATTGTTCACACTGTTTCAGACGCGTCTCGTTTTCAACCATTTGTATACCATAGCGATATTCAGATAAAACTATTGTGCAGACAAGCCTATAATGAATTGTTTCGCCCGAGTCGAATCGGTATGATCAAGGATGATTATGTATGAAGAATTACAGCAAATAAATCTCACAAGGGAACCGTGGAATATCCAATACTGCTCAAACTATGAAAAAGCATGAAGAAGACAGTTCGCTGTGCAATATTTTGCACTAAACACTACATAGATACAGTTCGCAAATAACTGTGTAAACGCATTATCGTACATTCGTACCGTTTCACTCTACTAAAAGTAGGTATTTTCACGAATTGATAACTAGGCATTCAGTCACTTCGTGTTTACTTTAGTTATTAATGGGTCAACATATGTTTTTCTTCAAATATCTACCAATAACCACACTGGTTCTCTTAAACTGTCCGGAATTTGGGTCGGATATAAAACCACATCTGCGTCTGTCTTTGATCGTTGCAAGCATTTTATTTCTAAGTGGTCTCACGTGGGATTTTCATGATGGGAATAAAAATATAAACTTCATAGCTATTAGAAACAACATAGATATTGTGTTAGCTAGCCCATGTACACAAGAGGGGTAGTTTTACAACTTTGCACGATTACCAACTCTAAAGCGTCGAGCTGAGCATTCAGATTCGAAACGTGCGCTTTTCCAACAAGCTAAGGATGCACTCGGTTGAGTTCACAACGCTCGCCTCAACTTCAGGACCGGGCTTGGTCCTGAAGTTACACTATTGCCAAATCACTGCAACTTCTGAAAGCCAGAATCAGACTGTGAACAGTGTCGACCACCAGCAAAGCGCCGAGACAATGGAGCTCGGCGAAGTCCCAGAGAAACATGTCTTGGATCCGTCAACGAAATAATATATAATAGATCAGAAAAGAATATCGGCAGAGTAGGAAAAACCTAATTTTCACTTCTCTCCATATTAGCAGGAGACAGGCAGGCTGGGCACTTCAGCAGTTGAAAATTGAGTGCACGGCATAAAAACGTGAACATATTGGGCGAGGTCCTCACACCTTAACCTAGCCCCCTAAATAAAAGTAACAAAGAAGTGTCGTGACAGCTACATAACTCATAATCATTAAGTTTGTTCAGTTTAGTGATCGCTTTATATTAAGCTATTAGCGAATACAAGAATGCCGCGTCTCATCATCCAGTTAAGGTACATAATGCCTTGGTAGCCTTGTGAGACATTTAGAGTTGAAGAGCGAACGATACGGATACAAGAGAGGTGTAAACGATCTACTATTAAACTAATTGGTAAGGTTTTCCTTATGGAATGCGGATACATTTAATAAAAGACCTGAAATGAAGCTGAAAGGACTTAAGTACTTGAATTGACTGTGTGGAAGATGATATGGTGACCAACGACATGACAACTATTAGTGAAGTATGCAAGAAGGAGACATGTTGTGTCGACCGCAAGTACATATATAGTATATATAGTGAATCAAAACTTAGCAATGCCGAGGCCAGTCTTTCTAAGGCGTTTGTTATTACTCACTAACTGGGTTGTGAAGTCAGATAGGCAGTCGCTCCTTGTAAAATACTGGTATTCAGCTAAATCCGGTTAGATTGAAAGCCGACCCCAACATAGTTAGGAAAAGGCCAGGCAAATGACATTATCATTCAACCGCCGAAAGAATCATGCTGTCCTATATAATACTGCAGCGTTTTAAACTTTTTCCTAGTCCACTGGTTCTCCTTATCTCTGCAGTATCTATGCTCCTAAAGATCATAATAGACTTCGCACATCAGAAACTCGTTTCTAAAAATGCTTTAAAATTTAGTTCGTTCGTGCTAAAAGAGCTTTGCCATTTAGCACACGTAGGTAGCTAGATTCTTCCCTTGGGTGTTGTAAAGTATATTAGGTAAGGTAGCCACTAGCTGTGTGATACCAGATTTGCAAAGCGTAGGAAGCAGTGTGGGAGCAACGTGTTGAATAATAATTTTCCACAAGTGGATGTGTTTTTCGCTGGGAAAGGACAAAGCTGTTATACTGATCGTACATGCCAAAGCGAAATAATCAGGTGTTCCATACAAAAGTGTTATCGTCTTAATGCATTGAGCTAAGTGATTTTTTGAATAGCAGCCGAAATGCAATCCCGGTCTAAAAACCTGCATGGTAAAAAATACATAGTAGGTCACTATTGGACCTCTTTCACTATCTACGATTAAGTTGCTGTTAACTTAGTTGGCAGATAATTTCAAACAAATGCTGTTTCATTTTTTAATTAATTTAGCCGTGTAGCCGTGTCAGTTTAAAACTGAATGCCATTGTTGTTGCAAACCTCCTGGGTTGCAAACTTTTTGGAAGATTTTTATTTGAATTTTGTTCTTTTGTTTCTTCTGCATGCTATTTGTTTTTGTCAAAAGATTCCGTTTGTTTTTTCACGGTCTAATAATTATTATGTAATAAGTTTTAATAATAGTCAGAGCCCTAACTATTGTCGTCCACTAATGACTTCATGTAAAACCCTGTTGTTAAAGTATGCTGATTTTAACGCGAGTTTTCGTCTACATTCTGAATACAGAATACGAATGATTTGTGAATATTCATTTGACAGTTTTCCATAAAGTCTTCATAGACTTGTTTATATTCATTTGGTTGGTTTGAGCTGGATATGAGGCTTCAGTACGAAAACGCCACAACTGGGCACAACTCACTTATTCAGTTCGTGGAGCTGTCACTTGGGAAACATGCTTTAATTGCCGTTTTACTATGGCTTGTATGGAAACCTTTAAAGAGTTGATTTCTTTTCCATTAACACTATTATTAACCCTTTGCCCGAGTTCTGAATCATTCCCAGAAACCCATGCACAATCAGCAGTCGCTTTTATAACTGTTTGAATAACAAATCTAAATAGAATCTAAATAGATCCTACATTTCAGAAATCTACGTACAAATCTGAAATAGCAACGCAACCAAAATAAATATAACTACAGACTAAATTAGCATAATCCTACAATTAGTTAAACTACAATATAAAGTAACTAGTATTACATTGAAAATTACCATAATTCTATTAAGCAAACACAAAAGCGAATACCTTTTATTCGGGAACACGTACGGAAGCCATTGGAAACTCATTGAGGAAACCCTACCCGAAAGATTGTGTCCCACTTTTCACGATGCCGAAAGCCGAAAGCCTGTCAAAGCCTACATTATTTCCTTTGTTTCTTTCAGTAACAAAGTATCGAGTTTCAAGGAATAGCTATTTAGTAGGGAGGTACGTACCCTACCTGGAACAATGAATAGGGTAATTGACAAAAAAATCTAATTAGTCCGTCAAATAGATTTCCAAAAAATATTGGACACATATTTTTTCTTTTTTCATGTAAACAAAAAATTAAGACGATAATTATAGTCTTTTGAAAACTCGTGTGACGTCACATTGCAGTACATTTTAACCGGCCAGTGACGTCAACTAAAATATACTTCGTGTTTATTACAACAAACAAATCAAATCCCTTAGGCGGATCCCTTAAGGGATTTGATTTCAATGTATCTGGTAAATGTTGCGTGTGTGTGTGCTTTACTGCTCTGCCCACCCTTTTGGGGAATAGACGCGTTATGTTCTGTTCATGTGTGTATTTTGTAATTCCACTTATTTCGGTTTCAGTGCTAATTTCAGATTTGTAAACAGTGAATTCTTGAATTGTGATTATTATGGTTTAGATTTAGTCCAGCTTTTGTATTCCTTTTTACAATGTATTGTAAGCAACTCAATATAAATACAGCTGTGTTCTTTGTGTATTTACTTCATTTAAATTATAAGTCACCATCTAGCCTAGCCTTTTTCCAATGTTCTATAATATAGTCTATGTTGGAGTTCGCTTTCCAGTCTAACCTAATGCAATTGAATACCACTATTTTACTTGGAGAGACTGCCCTTCCCTCTGAAAGAGTGGAGGCCTGTGTCCCAGCAGTGGGAACATTAATAGGCTTTTGATGACTGCCTTTCTGACCTCCACATAGTACTAGGTATGATAAAAAAAATGATACCCCTTGATAAGGTTGATTGTCAGTCTATCAGACTACTGACTACCTGTGACTACTGTCAAAGATCTACTTATGACAGCCGAGACCAACAGCTTAGCGTGCTTTCCGAGGTACGAAGGAAACTTGGTATGTAATTGGTGATCACCAATCCACAGACCAACCTAGGGACGCGCGGCTTAACCTGAGGTTTGATCCGAGTGACTGTTATCTAGCCACAAGTATCTTAGTATTATGGGTATTTTTGTGATTCAAGAAAGACTTGTTACTGAGAATTTATCTTATAGATTTTTCCCGCTTCGGAAAATATTGAGTAATAATTAATAAAATAATAATTTTATTATGATGATGATGAAGGTGTCGATAACAGTAAATGTATTATTTTTAATGTACTATTGTTATAAAAAGATGACCAATCATTATAGCTGTACAAACATCCTTATGGTTTCTTGAGTAAATTTTATTATTTACGTAGAAAGCAGTTCATGGTACAGATAAAAAACGCCCAAGTACGAGTTGATTTGAACACAAAGGGTTCTGTAAATATTTTAAATATGAAGTCGAGAAAAATCTCTAATGCACGCAGATTTACCCACTCACGTGCCCGGGTGTGAAAAAAATCACGCTCAAATTGCCCACAAAAAAGGTCTTCGGGCGCCGGAGCGTATAGACGTAATGAAACTTAATTTACGACCGTTTCAAGGGGTGTTATGATAAAGTAGTGACTGTTTTGTAAAGCTAAAGAAACAAAGAATTTGTTTATCTTAGTTTCTAAGAATTGTACTTGATGTATTAATTACAAAAAATGCAGAATGATTAAACACAGTGATTCTAAAAAGTTGTTGAGAAAAAACATTTTTTGTACGAAATCTAAATCGATAACATATGGTTTTTTTGTTATAATTATGCAGAATATTAGTTTATCTTTACATCCAGTATTTATTATGTACATGACTTCTAACTAAATACGGCTTAAAATAAATGTTGAATACGGTCAATATTTTCGGCAACGCCTTATTACGCAGCTAAACAATGCGCGAAGTTAGTGCCTATTTTATAGCAAATATCATGCCTGTAGGATAAAAATATATCTTGTAATAAAAATAAGCATTATTTAGCCTTAGGATTCAGTTAAAACATACATCACTTTTTAAGAAAATGATAACAAAAAAATAATAATCCTGAAATCGAAGCCCATTTGCCTTAACTATAATAGGTAGTCATAGTTGTAAACAGATTCTAGGTAACTAGTTATTATTATTTTCCTTGAAAATATTATGTATAGAAAGAACAGATTCTCTAGTTAATATCAATATGCATTAACAGGCCAGTACTGTACTAATTTTTTAATAAATAAATAGAAAAACAGTTACATTACTAAAGTGCCTCTGGTAGCCACAGCTACATGCGAACTATAGGTACTTACGACTTGACGTCCGTAATCGCTCATCCTACGTAAAAATACAAAGATAATCTTTAAAAAGATATTTATAATTAAGCACTAATAACTAGATTACTCTATTTCATATGAAAATTCTGTTCCTATACGATAATAGTAACATTTAGCAGCTTCAAGACAGGGTTATGTTACCAAATCTAGCGTAGATTACTTTATAGATCAGAAATATAATAAAATTCAACAATTTTGATTCCAAGTGAGGATTAATCGAATAGAGGAATAAACAAAGATTATTTTGATATATAACACTTAGAAATATATAAAAAACAAACTACATATGGCATTTTTCCAAATATAGATTAAAATCCAACAAACGTCACTTCTGACTTCTGCCTTCCCCAACTTCACAACAGTTCTCAAACGAAATATACTCAACGAAATGCTTCAACTTCACACTCACGATGTTGCCAACCAAATAAACTAGTGATTTGACACACACTGACCCACTGAACTATGCTTTAAATCTAAATATCGTCGTTAAACGGAACGCACACCTCTTGTAGCCACAGTTACCACAGGCAATACAAACGAAAATGTTTTGGTAACTACAGTTACCAAAGGCACGTGAGTGGTTACTCACGATGTCTTCCTTAACCGAAGCAAGTGATAATTACAATACGCACATGAATCGGAAAAATGTGAAGTGCGTGTCTTGGGGTCAAACTTGAGACTAAGAATTTGGCAGTCCGTCACACGCACACCACTATACCACTGCTTATTGTTTGTATTGAAAAGTAGCAAAACAATATGTACCGTTAAGTACATAAATACACCTCTGAAATATCTATATAACGGTATTCATTTTATTGTATTTACTCTCGCAGTTACAGGTTAACCACAGAAATAAATCAGTTTAAAACATCTGCATTTCGTGCGCAGTCGTTTAACAGGGTTTTAAAAATATCCTGAAGTTGAACGGCACGAATTCGATACGATTCTGTCTTATCTAAATGAAATGTGTGTCTTTTTATATACTGTAAGCTGGATCTGAAAATAAACATTTATGACACCTGTATTTTTTGAAAATACAGGTGTCATAAATTGAAATAATTTGTTATTGAATAACTCTGGTAAAAAATGCATCACTTTTGTTAGTACTAGGAGGAGCTCCGCTCGGGAGGTACTCGGGGTCGATCTTCAGGTTAAACCACGCTTGCTAAGGTAGGTCCGTGGATGGGAGACCACCCATTACATACCAAGTTTCCTTTGTGCCTCGGAAAGCACGTTAAGCCGTTGGACCCGGTAGTCATTTGAAGATCTTTGACGGTCTATGGTCTAATCAGTCTATGTAAAATCCTAGTTAAACTAGAAGCCAACCAATTTTTTTTTTAAATAAGGCAACCCCAACAATGTTGGGAAAAGGCTAGGCAGATGATGATGTCTGCTTCAAGTAAACTGCTATTACAATAAGCATACATCAATTAAGCATCCATCAACAATTACTAATTGCTCATTGACTATGCAACGAGGAAGAGTTGAACCTATAACCTGGTTAGGTTAGGTAACCTACCTGGTTGCGCGATAAGGAAAATCGTATAAAAATACGATCAAATAAATTCATTACTTTTCTGGTATAGGTACTAGTTTCCTTTGCCTTAACTTGAAAAATATTTTCTGGGAAATTGGAGCTACATTTTCTTTGTTTGTTTTAAGGTTTCTTTGCTTCGATCAACTTTTTCAACATAGATTGGTTATTTAATTGCTACTACTTAATTGAGAATGACATATATAAGGTTTGCTGGTATCATTTGATTTATTATGTTTTCTTTCTTTACAGATTTTGTACTTCAACCTGTTACTTTCTTCTCTTATTAATATGTAGGTATATTTAGCTGATGGATATTAATTTAAAAGTAACTGCAAATAAAACCTTGTTGGTGTAGTGGCAGCAAGCGCTAATAGTGAGCGTGAGATTTTGGGTTCGATTCCTCACGTCCCAGTGTTATTGGGATCTTCCATCAGAAGTTTCTCATTGGCAGCCCAGAGTTTTGAATCCGGTTTATATCAATAGGCGCGCCCTCTATTACATAACAAGCTCTGGCAAGTTAAATAAGATACAGTACAGGCACACCTCTATCGAACCCTTAACGAATAACAGGCGTAATGTTATGTTATGTAACTGTAAAGTAAAAAAAAAACTGTATATTACTGTATAATAGTCTTGTCCAGAGCATACTGGAGTATTGTAGTGTCGTATGGAGACCTCATTACGCCACTCATAAACTTGTCTTAGAAAGGGTCCAGAAACGATTCCTATGGCACCTTGCTTTTTCCAAAGGGAAAAGCAAGCAGCTGCCTTCCTATGTGTCCCGTCTGCAAACGTTTAAGATGCTGTCGCTATCGACCCGAAGAGAAGTTATGGATGCACTGTTTCTGTACAAACTTCTCAAAGGGCAAATTGACAGTCCACAGTTACTGGGTCTCCTCAAGTTTCGTGCTCCAGCACGCTATCCTCGAAATCCCATCACTCCGCTTTACCCGCCCTTGCGTAGAACTGTCCTAGGTGCTAACTCTCCAATATCACGAATGTGTAAAATCACAAACAGTTGCAGTGACGTGATCGATGTTCACCACGATAGAATAGGGACATTTCGAAAATTAATTATTGAATACTATTCACACAATTATAAGACATAATATGAATTGCCAATTTGTTAATATATGTACGTACCTGTTTACATTTAATTAAGTTTTAATTATAAGTATTATCTAATTTTATCCAAATATTTAATCTTAGTTTAATTTATTTCTGTTATTCTCTATTACCAATCTTTATAATCCACTTAATTTAATTTTGTTAATTTGTCTGTTAAATTGATTTTATAATTAATAATTCACAACTTATTACTATAATATAATAATATTAATAATGTATAGTATAAATTAAATTGTGCATGTGGTGTTAGCCTGTAAGTAATTGTTGCGCTCATAAATGTATATTGTGTTCTTTTAAACGAAATGCAATGTGTAAACAATTGTAGGCTGACCTAAATAAATAAATCAATAAATAAATAAAGAGATACAAGTCTCCAAGATCATTAATAATTCTACTTAAATTTTCCAACATAATATTTCGGCTTATTTTTACTCAGTTATTGTCATCAACAGTAAGATTATTGACCATAGCGAACGAGTCCGTCCGTTGGCTTTATGGCAGTTTATGGTCGCCATAGACAACGCAGCGTCGCATTGTTTCCTTCAATTTCAGACGAAACAAAGGAACGTCATGTTACTAATTGTGTGTAGACACAATCGCAACAAATATAAACGTGTACTTGTTAGTTTTGTACATTTTTTCTTGGAATTATGATTTATTTGGTGTTATTGTGGTTTTTACCGCACTTATAGGTCTGACTGATGGACGCAAGGCATAAAAAAACTTTTTTGCAAAAAATAAAACCGACTTCAAAAACACAAAAAAGTGAAAAATAACTTTAGCTTCTGAAGTCGGTGACTTTTGTTTGTTTTATTCAGTTTTTTTGTCACCGACTTCAGAAGCTAAAGTTATTTTTCACTTTTTTGTGTTTTTGAAGTCGGTTTTATTTTTTGCAAATTTTTTTTTTTATTTTTCCATTTTTAGTTGTAATATCCTGTACAAATATTTGATATTCATTAATTTTACGTTGTTAACAATACATGTCACGTAATAGGCTTATCCGCAATAAAATGGAACTTAACATACCTAACTCTCGAAATCTGGGCGTCCTGTACACATCTGCGTACCCCGTCAGAGCATACAGGCGTGATGGTAAGTTAAGATGTTGCGTAAACAATAAACATCCAAGCGATTGCATCAATCACGACAGATTTGCCGTCTATTTTTGAAGAGTTCTATTGTATATCTCCGAAGATCAGGATCAGATCTTCACCAAATTTAAATGGGACCACCTCAGGAGTATACTCTTTCAAATAAAAAAAGAATTTTGAGAATCGGTTCACAAATGGAGGAGAAATCAGGTAACATACATAAAAAAAAAAATACATACACACGAACATATAACCTCCTCCTTTTTTGAAGTCGGTTAATAAGTCCCTTTATCCCTGTTTATCTGAATTGAGGTATGGGGACTTATAGGTAGTGATTCAATACCACAAATAGATTAAAGTTATGTACATATGCCAGCACATCAAGCTACTATACACGTAAAGATTTTCAACTTTATCGCTAAAGTTTATTAGGATTAGATTGCAAAATTTCATTTTGTTACCATCGATTTCACATCTTTGATCCTTTTTATCTAAAAAGTCTGGGCTAATATCCTTATTGTGTAAGTTATGAGGACCGTTCTTTGATACCTTTTTTATAGGCAACCTTTGTCACTTAACAATAAAATCAATTCTGTATAAAAAAAATTACACTTGAATGTTACCTGTTATTGACATTTTCCTCTAAAACAATCGAGGTGAGAACCAGAACTAGCGTTTAAAAAGAACAATTCAGTTAGTGATTACAATTGGATAAAGTGAATCGATTTCCAACGCCACTGGGCGTTCGGTTTCACGTACGCGACATGCATACAATGCAGTACATTTCTAGATTTAAGCCAGTTCAGCTTGGGGCATGATCAATAAATGCTTATGCATGTGGGTGACTCAATCTGGGGGATTTTATTTGCACGGACGTATTTTAAAATAACCTACAAAACAAAGAATTTAAGAGATAGATACTTCTTAGAATCACATTCTGGCAATATCTTTACTAAATACGTTTTGTAAGAAACAAAAACCAAAGAGAATTAATCTAGATATCTTTGATTAATTCTGCTACGTTTTTGTCTGTCTACGTACTTACTTTTACGATAAAAGACACTATTGAACCCATCGATTACGATTCGAGAAGACGCCGCAATAAATTACCTTTTTTTGTCAAAGTAGAAGAAAAACCGAATTGTGATATAATGATATAATACCACGCGAGGATGCGGCAATTTCGCGAAAAACGTTTCAAGGAAATGTAGAATTCAATGTCTCCTAACACTTAAATCACGGTAAGAATTTCCTAGAATTTGAACACAACAGCTTCCCGTAGAATTTGTTTGAGGCTTCGCTAAAGATATACCAGGAAACCGTTCATGTCATCCCGCGCTTAGCCGAACCGAAACACTACGGGGACCCATTTCTTTTCAAAATTTTCCACGAACAAATAATATTCGCTGGCATTCGCTGGCACTCGCACAGAACATTATTCATACGAAGACCTGACTTCGGTAAAAACTCTCGGAGGGAAACTTCGAACTGAACTTAACCTACCTTATAATTGCTAGTGGAAGTTTGCACTTGTTACATTTTGTTTCATTGCCATTTGGAAGTTGGTTAATGGCGTTATATAATGTAACCTTTGGAAGTCGCTCCAAGGCGACGTCGAAGCTTAATACAATCAAGATTCTAGATAGCTGAAATCGTGCATGCGATGCTCTCTTTTGTTGTTTTTGAATTAATGTTTCGGGAAGAAAAGGAGGACAATGTGAAGGTTAAGTATAGTAATCTACGAAGCAAGGTGAGGTCTAACAGACAGAGAGGTTAGATGATCAAGATGTCTGTGACTATTCTCAAAAACATTCCAGCATCTGATGTCCTAGTTCATGAGGGATCACGCTTAGTTAATGCCAAAACAGCGAGCAGAACCACGTACGACACAGTTCGTGATAGGTTTCAGTAAGATATTTCTGTTCGAAGGTCGGCGTATAATTTCAACGGTTGGATTACTGTATGTTTCCGCTCCATCCCCGTGGGACAGCTACTGAGTGTCGGGCATGACGTATGGCCACCGCATGGCCCCAAACGAGGGAGGTTTCATACCGGGAATTCCTCTCAAAATCACCAGAATAGCTTGACCTCCCTCTCCCCTCCTGAACAAGGCCTCGGAACAATGGGAAATGAAGCCTAATGAACCGTCGCAGCTCAATTTTCAATGGACGTCGCTCAAATGGACGCTTACACAAATTGTATAATATGTTTGTTACTGAAACTGCGGTTGTGTCCATATCTGTATGTCGTTTTATTGTTATTTTTGTTGTACTGTTAATTGAAATAAAAAATGCACTGCGTATATTTTTTGCTCGTTGCCAAATTTAATCATGTGAGATGTTTGTTTTAGTTGCTCAGTTGGGTATTAAAGTTTCAACTGAAATTTAATTTCAATTTACTTTGAATAAGTTTCTTCAGCGATACATTTCAGTAATTTTAATCAGTTTAATTTCAAGAACACACTGTAAAAGGTCATCATCATCTGCCTAGCCTTTTCCCAACCATGTTGGGGTAGGCTTCCAGTCTAACCGGATGCAGCTGAATACCAGTATTTTACATGGAGCGACTGCCTATCTGACCTCCACAACCCAGTTAATACTAGGTAATACGATACTCTTTGGTAAGACTGGATGTCAGAATTTTAGGTCGCTGACTACCTGTAACGACTGCCAAAGATTTATATATGGCAGCATTTATATATGGGACCAACAGCTTAACGTGCTTTCCGAGGCATGGAGGAAACTCGGTATGTCGGGCGGTCACCCATTGACAGACCGACCTAGGCAAGCATAGCTTTACCTAAAGATCGACCCGAGTGGCAGTTCTTATTAAGCCACGAGCTCCTCAACACACTGTAAAAGGTGTCATCTCCAAATTCAACTTGAAACCTCCAACAAACAGAACCTTCAAAATAATATCTTTTTCAGCATCTTTAGTCAGGAGATAACACAGAGTACCAGTACTTATCTATAATCCTGTAGCCAAAAAACGTTTGGTGTCACACAATATTGAAGTGGCTGAAGAAATCTGAAGCTGTGCTCTTGACACGCTCAAGTGTCAGCGATGGGTAGGTAGGTATCCACCCTACCGTGCGACAATTTCTTTTTGTCTTATGGGTAGGAATTTATCCTTAAAATGAAACGTTTAAATTAAGGATATCGTCACCGTTTTTAGGGTTCCGTAGTCAACTAGGAACCCTTATAGTTTCGCCATGTCTGTCTGTCTGTCTGTCCGTCCTCGCTTAATCTCTGTGACCGTTAGCACTAGAAAGCTGAAATTTGGGACCAATATGTGTATCAATCACGCCGACAAAGTGCTAAAATAAAAATTGGAAAAAAATGTTTTATTAGGGTAGCCCCCCTATATGTAAAGTGGGAAGTGTTTTTTTTTTTAATTTTAACCCTAATGTGTGATATATTGTTGGAAAGGTATTTAAAAATGAATAGGGGTTTACTAAAATCATTTTTTGATAATGTCAATAATTTCGGAAATAATCGCTCCAAAAGTAAAAAACAAAGCGTCCCCCCCCCTCTAACTTTTGAACCATAAGTTTAGAAAATACGAAAAAAATCTGAAAAGTAGAACTTTATAAGGACTTTCTAGGAAAATTATTTTGAACTTGGATGGAAACAACAGATGGAAACTGCAGTTAACCAATATAATTTGGTCCCTGAATCGTATGAGCGCCTATACAATCCAGAGGTCAAGTTTCATTTGCCCGTATTTTTTTTTTAACTTCGTTTACATAATATTTTATTATCTACGGAACCCTACACTGAGCGTGGCCCGACACGCTCTTGGCCGGTTTTTTAAACATAACCCCAGTTTATTTTAGTTTAGTTATTAAACAGTTTAAACTATCAAGCCTGGTGTCTTAGCTGACTGCTTTTGATGTTTTAAGAAAATCCTCCTTATTGGCTTTGCCCTTTGAGCCACGGAAGAAACAAATTTTTATAACTAGATACAGACGATTTTCGTATGAATTGTGATCTAACAAAGAAATAGGAACAGGGTCAGATATAGAATATCTCTGTAACTTTGAAAATGGATGCCTTGTTCTTGATGTCTATTTTATTACTTAAATTATTTTTTCTTTGAATATGTCTAAAGCCAGCCTAGCCAGGGCGTCATTCGTACTTACTTACTGTACACTGTAGGATGGGGAGCATTACCCATTTATTGTTTTTTTTGTCACTTTGTATGCACGTCATGTATCTGCGACATTTTTTTTCTTTCCTTCTTTCTTACATCATCATAGTAAATAAAGACAGTCCTGACCTACCCCTCTATATCCATGTTAACCCCCTGACATGGTGCAACATGGCCTTGGAAGCAATGTATTCCAACCCCCCGAGTCTAAGTATTGCACGAAGGTCAGTAGTAATATCGTGAACGGTACTGTAAAATGGAATGCAAATAATAATATATTTATTCAAGCACAAAGTATGGTGCTTTATTTAATGCATATAGCTGGCATATATTTTCAAGTAAACTTTAAGCATGGGTAAACTCCGAGATTATAGTTTTTTTAGATTTTAAGATGTTAAAGTAATTCAAATAGGAAATTTAAAATTACTCCTATCTGAGAGACATATGGGGTTGCTTTCGCTATGGTGTTGAATCGTTATGAGATAATTTATTTATTTATTTTATATGTCTAACTTGTTGTGACTTTTTTTAAGTTTTTGGGTAAAGGTCCAGCTGACATATTTTTTTTTTCCAAAGGTAAGTCTGAAGTTGAACTGAGCTGCGCTGCGGGTTGTTCGCAAGAGATACCGCGGCCCCGGACACAAAGGGCTAAGAAGGAACATGGTTTTTAGTCAGTAGAATCAGACGGTCCCTCCCGCCGGGCCCAGAGCGGGAGGAGTCATTTGATGACTCCGGGCCCTCCGAAATAAAGATTGAACAGAGAGACTATAGATACAGACTACTTGAACTAGCTATCTGTGATAATTAACCGATGTAATGACGTTTCATGCAGCAAACATCTAAACATTTTGATAATAATTTTCAGTGCGAATTGTAATCGAACGCCACCACACATAAGGTCACTGGGTCAATATTGTTATAATGTAGGACACGATCATTAGTCGAGATCATCATCACGTTATCAACATTGCTTATCAACGCGGATATAATTAAGTTGTTAACCCTTTATACGATATCTTACTCCTTACATATACTTCGTGTAGGAAATACTGCAGATATAAGGAGTTTATTTAAAATAATCGATGTTAAGCTTTAAATTCATGTACTTACAAAGGGCTAAGAAACATGGGTGGTTTTTAGTCAGTAGAAGTCTGACATTCCCTGCCGGTCTGCCCAGAGCGGGAGTCATTTGATGATTTCTCACCACCAAAAAAAAACACATAACATAACGTAAATTTATTCGTACATTTCGAATCGAAAATACAATTATCCATTTCATTTGAATTGTTTGGAACAAGCATAATTAATCAGTATCAACCAAGGAAATGAGTAAACTCCTAAAATTATAATAATATAATAGAGAGTAAGCGAGTATTTTATTAAATTGTAATTGGTATTACGTTTGCACGCGCGCTTGTGCATAGATCCCCTAAGGCTAAAAATTTGCCCGTTAAATGAATAAGGGCTTGCTTTTCCCACTGAGTAAGGAAAATACATGTTTAGAAACACATGCACGATCTCAATAAATTTGATTCTATTACTAAAGATACTTCTAGCCCGTCTCAGTCTCGGTCTAAGTGTACCAACTTAACAGAATAATTGATGAGCATGTCAACAGTAACTCCATCAGCCAGCCAGTCACTCCATCTTAATTAGTACTGAGGTTACTTTCAGTCACACGTCACTCAGAGGAAACACCCGAGATTGCTTACAAATGTATAAGTCAACTTGTTACTTACTATGAGGAAAAGTATAAGAAAAGTAATGTAAATCTTATGTTTCATAAATGGTGGTGCCGACAATACGACAATAAATGAAACCGCTAGTAGTTCTAGTTCATAGGAACATTATTAAACTATCGGCACCACCCTGTACATGATAATGCAATAAAAAAGACATAGTTTATGTTTTCGATCTGAGATGAGGAAACGTCTGAGAAGATGATGAGTCGGATAAATCTTATTTGAAGCGAGAATTTGTGTAGTTCCCCTAACACGTCGCCACATACCTAAAAGTTTCCTCGTCTTAAATGACGTCACGGTAAAGAACATACAATTTGGCCCCAATGTTCCGGGAACACATACTTTATGCAATATTGTTCCTTTAAACTCAAAACATACGCGATAGTACCCAACGTTACTTCCAACAAGTATCCAGCCCAACTCGTATAAAATATACATTTCCATTCACACATTGTTTGTTATTAATTTCGACAATGAGGCTAACTGACAAAACAAGGCATGAATACACAGTTTTGCAGCCTTTTAGCCTTAACTAGGTTGAGTCTAAATCTCATTTAGAATTGAAATGGGTACGCTTCGTGTTTTAGCTTAGCTTTGCGTACAATTAGACGTTAGCGTTGTGCAAAATTAAAGACTTTGTTTAGCTTTTAGGCTCGAATTTGAATCTTGTTGTCTTTGTGGCGGGAATCTTTATGATAGCTGGGAAAACGTTAACGTTTTGTGGCTGTTCTCGGGAATTTATTAATAAGTTTTGGTTTATATTTATTGTAAGTTGTAATTGTTGGCTGTGATTTATGGTCGTGTCTTGCGTTGTTCAATGGCAAAGGGTTTTAGTTAAAGCGGTTTTGTGGTAGTTTCTCGTAGGTACGCAAGTGATTTTATTCGTCTACAAGACCTATGCGCTATTACCTAACCACAGAAATGATAGCCCTTTTGTAAGTTGAAAATCTTACCTTAGTGCTCAATTCTGATACAGTTATAAGGAAATCGTGTCTCATACTTCTAAACCCAGTTGTTTTGATTGTCTGTCAGCGGGCCTATATGGGGTGCCCCCCAACATATCATCATCATCAGCCTATTAATATTCCCACTGCTGGGACACAGGCCTCCTCTCTTTAAGAGGGAATGGGCTATAATCTACCACGCGGGCCCAGAGCAGATTGGTAGATGTCACAAGTCTTCGAATTTTTGGTTCTAGTACATGCCGGTTTCCCCAACATATACCATAAGGTAATTAAAAAAAAACCGTAGTATTTGACCGTGTTGGTATTGCAGTTTTGTAAGAAACAGCAATTTTTTTTTAAGTAACCGATAAAAAAAATATATTTGTGGCACAAAATGATGCTGAATGACACTGTATTTTTTTTTTAAAGTTAGCAAAAATCTCGTTGGCTCTATGCAAAAAGAACTACCTTATTACTTAAGAAACATGTGAATTTATGACATTAAATATCAATATCAAACCAACTAATTATGATCAGGAAATTATAGCAATGATTGATCGATTAGCCTCTGGGGTATGCCTACGGAGCGACTAGGGAGGCCTATACATACGTAGGCATGTAACGAACAGAGTTATGCATTTGCATGGTACATGGTTATTAATTATAACAGCCTTGTAGGCTGTAGAACTTCATGTCGAATGTATCTACTGGGTTATTATAGGTATGTGGATGTTAGGGTTGGTTTTCTGCGGGTTGTTCGAAAGTGATACCGCGGCCTCGGACACAAAGGGCTAAGAAGGACCTTGGGTGGTTTTTAGTCAGTAGAAGTCTGACACTCCCTTCCGCTCCGCTCAGAGCGGGAGGCGTCATTTGATGATTTCCCACCACCAAAAAAAAAGGGTGTAAATATACCCTTAAAGACAGAAGCAAACCCACTTGATTTTCCCATCATTGCGATATTTTTTATTTCTGGACCATACCTGGGAACCTTCAGTTACGGAGATATTGGAGGTCACAGTGTCAAATTTTTCACAAGTTTTTCTCACACAATCCTTTAATTTTTTCAGTAACAGGCACCAGTTTCAAACGTTCTCTATACTAGATTTGATCAGAACTTACTCGGTTAAAAGAGTAAATTCTGGTTCATGCTAGTCTAAACCAACCGTTACAGATGCAAACTCACTGTCTAATCGATCTGATGCAGCAGGGATGTCTGAAACACAGTACTGCTGTACAGTGTCGAGCAATAATAAGTACTTATACACTTGGCAAAGCTCGAACTCGAATTTCTGGTGAAATAACATGGGTATGATAACATGGGTTCTAAAATTTTAATTTCTTTACGTAACATGAGAATGAAAACAATACAGTTGGTGAAAATTGCGTCTACACGTTGCTAAGTGAATACATATTCGTGCTGCTGACTGTACATTGAACTGCAGAGGGTAAGTGTAGGTAACTGTTATAGTAAACACGTTCTGAATGTATCTTCGACTGAGCAAAACATTTGGGGACTTGATGGACAGATTTTGGATGCAATGTTTTTAAAAGAATAAACGTGATTTGAAATGCTGTTTAACACTTGCCTCTATCTGTGCTCTGAGTTGTTGATAATATACATACATACATAACTACACGCCTGTAATCCCCGAAGGTCTAGGTTGAGGTGAACTTAATAGTACACCCACATCAACAAATCCAGAAAAAATCCTGATGGCAAAACCCAATAACACTTTTTCCAACCCGATAATCGAACCCAGACCCAGGCCTCATGCTCAGCAGTCGCGCTTTCCACCATTCGACCGACACATTACTCTATCTTAAAATAAAAACTACCCATTAAAAAGTCATAAAAATACAAACATTCGGTAACCTCCTCATAAAAATAACCTCTGCAACAGTTAACACGAACGAACACATTTGAATTTCGAAACACCTCATAGTTCCATAGACAAGCATAAAAGCTTTTACCAGCCTGATACGGTATGACTGGCAAAGATAATGAAACACGCAGCCTTTGGCTTCCACTTGGATGTGGGTTAAGGCTGTGATAGACCACAAAGGTTAATTGCTAATATTCTACTTATTTTTGGAAGACTAATTAGGAACAAGCTGATTAGCTGCTTTCTTGATGAAGTGATTTGAATTTCCTTTGGCGCTGTGACGCCTGTAACGCCTCTATAAAATGGCTATAGGAGTCTGTGTAGCTATCTAAGTATTTCAGGCAAGTATGAACTTACAATCTAAGACTGCTGAAACTTATCAATCAAGCTATTCAAAACCAGTTTATGTGAATCTGTCATTGTACGGGAAATCTTTACAAAGCAAGGTCATGTTATACAGGTATAGCTTGATGTGTCGCTGTATCTACCAGAGTAATAATTTCTACATTCATATGTAGAAATTATAATTTTCGAAACATGTGAAGCAATGAATTAGGAATTTCCATCGAAACCCTTTGGATTTTGATTAAGTGTTTTACGAAATTAGAGTGAAAATTTAATTATATTCTCATGAACATCATTAAATTTACACTCTAATTTCGTTTCTTCTGGGTTTCGATGGAAATTCCTAATTCATTGCTTCACATGTTTGGAAAATTCATCTGCTGGACATTTTAAATAACGCAATGAATGATCAAAACGAAAGGCATTGAGATAGCTGTTTAACTGTAACAGATGATTTAATATGTTTAATTAAACCAAATAACTGTTGTATAATATATCCTGAAATCATATAACATGAAATCCTCATATACACACATCAAAAGTGTCTAGGGATCAAGCATTTTTATGCGGATTTCTTGAGATTGAGATGTGGCTTTGTAATAAATTTATGATTTTATAAATTTATATGGATCCTTTTTGGTGCATTTCATAATTTGAATCAGGAACTGTGAATCAAATTCGAGTAAAAGATGAAAATCAGCTGTCAATATTTTCCCTATAAAAACATACAACGCATTGAAGACATTATTAGTGCTACTGTTTCCCTACTACTGATTAAAACCAACGTTATTATGAAGCGGCGACGTCATTTAAGCAGGGAAGAAATGCTCAGAGCCGTGGGAATGATAGAAGCTGGTTCCCGGCAACGTACTGTGGCTTTAGCTCTGAATACAAGTCAGAGTGTTATCAGTCGACTTTGGACACGTTACCGAAGCACTGGTACCGTAGCTGAGCGCCATGGAGGACGGTATCGCTGCACCACACGGAGACAAGACCGATACATTCAAATCTTAACTCGAAGAGCTCCAACAATAACCGCCATGATGTTAGCCGTGAGGCTTCATCACTCTTCAGGGAACTTAATTAGCGACCAAACAGTCAGAAACCGCTTGCATGAAGTGAACCTTCATTCCCAAAGACGGCTACGGGTACCACCTATAGCAATGCACAATCGTAGGATTCGATATCAATGGGCTCTTGAACACAGAAATTGGGCAGAAGAACAATGGCGTTTCGTGTGCTTTTCTGATGAGTCTCGTTTTGGTATGAGACCGGATACAAGACGTATACGACACTGGAGAACCCCTGGACGCCAACAGCGATTAAAATCCTGCCAGGAAGTCCATCCTTATAGTGGTGGAACCATCATGGTATGGGCGGGTATTTGGATCGGCAGAAGAACTGAGTTGATTTGGATCAGAGGCAACCTCAACGCTCAAATTTATGCTGAGACGATTGTATCAGACGTCATCGTTCCTCTACAAGTGCAAATCGGTCCCTTATTTCAGTTAATGCATGATAATGCACGACCGCACACCGCAAGAGTTGTAAGACAGACTCTCGCCGCAGCTAACATCAATGTCCTGCCCTGGCCTGCTCAGTCGCCAGACTTGAACCCGATTGAGCATGCATGGGATATGCTACAGAGAAGAGCTCTGCCGAATATGGAGGGTATCCAGTCGCAAGAAGACCTTTTTTTGTTGTTGCAACGAACATGGGCGGCCATTCCACAGCGTGATTTGGATGAACTCATTTTGAGTATGCCAAACCGATGTTCTTGTGTTGTTAGTGTTCGCGGTAGAAACACGGATTATTAATTGTTTAAGTTACCCAATAAAATTTTAAAGAAAACTGTTATTTCAGTCTTTTTTTCGAACTTTAATGTTAGTGGTTCAAATGTCAAAAACCCCTTTATTAGGAAAATGGCAAATTTCTTTATTAATGCAAAGGTGACTTGGTTTATCGTTACTGTGACAAACGAAAACACTTTATTTGATGAATCCTTAAAGAAAATTTTAATTAATATCAATCAGGAGAAAAGTTATTGCAAAAATATATGTTGATCCCTAGACACTTTTGATGTGTGTATTAAGAAGGAAAATGACGTTAAAATATTATGTATAGCTATTAATATACCTACACATCAGTACATTATGTACCAATAGCGACTTCCTTCGTTTTATAACTTAACATAACATCACGCTTTGTAATTCCAGAAGGGTTTGGCAGAGGTGGACCCACATTTCGCCAGTTATGTTCAAGTCCATATGATAGGGGGTGAGCCTATTTCCGTCAACCGAGCACAAATCCAGACTCCGTGGCTGCTACTGACAAATTCCTGATAGAAAAACTCAATATCACTTTGCCCGAGCCGGGAATCGAACCCAAGACCTCATGCTCAGCAGTCGAGCTTGCGACCACAAGACCAACGAGGCAGTCTTTTATATACTCGCCCATATAATTAAAATCCCAAGTAACTAATCTACACTCCAGAATACATTTGCGTTTTACAGCGTCAAACTGCATAAATTTACAAAATATAGATCCAATTGAATTGCTAGCTTTTGGAATATACACAGTTTGAATCCAGCATTTCCATTAGCAGTGATTAAACCCAGCATGCGATCTCTGAATTACGATTCCAATTTAATATTTAATTCTATTGCCGACGGAAGGCTGTGAGGTAACTAAAATGTGAGGCTCATTACATGTGTCGTTTTGATGTAATGTGCTGTTATTTTTGGTTTTAGGACCGGTTGTTATCGCGGCTTTGTGTATGGGTATTTTTTTTTTATTATCATTTAATTATTTGTTTAGGCTAGTTCTTGCAAGTGATCTTTGTGCGCGTGAAATTTACAAAATGTTAATTGCATATTTGAGTCGGATTTCGGTTACAATTTCATGATTTTTTACACAGAACTCTAATTTCTATTCTAAAACAAGACAGGCCTATGTTACTCCTAATAACATCAGCTATCAGGTAGTAACAGTCCAATCCTGCGTTTCGGAGATTAGCCGGAATAGACAGACATAAAAAAAGACGTGTTTTTGTTTTAAGTGCCGTATTTCATAATTGTGCCTTGAGTAAAAAGCTGTAAAAAGTAAGCTTTTTTCCAAAGGCTAAAGTTTTCCAGGTGGTGTTCAAAGGCTAAAGTTTTCCATGTTTTAACCATACCAATTAAAAGAAACCATATATGCTGTCATTCTCTTAGTTGTCCTTAAGATTATAGGCAATTTACAAGTAGCCACTACTACTTAGACTTAGAAAAATAAAGAATTATAGCTGTTATTATTAGATATAAAAAATGTTGTGATCTAGTTCCTACTCGGGAGTCGGGAGGTCGTTTCCGTACTACATAAAGATAGTTTATATGCATATTATTAGTTATTAGTATATCTTTTACGGCGGCAACATTGTTATGTAGTATTGACGTATCACAATCATTCTGTCTTTTCTATTATTACAATTATTTACGTTAATAATTTAACATTTATTGTTTCCGTACCTACTTACGTTTCACTGACATCGGTGAAGGAACACATTGTTGAAATCTGGATTTCTAATAAAATTACCAATACCTCTTGAGAAAGCCCGCTGATTTAATGATGTCTTATTTTGAATCACAAGACGTCTTTTCTTCTGCAGTGGGACGTAATAATGAGCTAGCTATTTTCCAAGCAAACTTATCAATACATTAGCACAAACGTTACTCTTCGTTGACAACCTATAGAAGATCCCGGGGAAGACCCAGACCAGACTTGCACAGACCAGGAGCTGCTTGTTATTATACTATTCATTGAGTCAAAAGCGTCATTCCAATAAAGGGTTAGTAGTAATGCATTAAGAAGTCCCACATTTTGTAAGTTACGTTATAGAGGTCGTAATATTGCACATTGAAATTGTCACTAGTTTGGTATGAGCTTCTATTGTGGGCATACATTCTATTTTCAGCTGCATACAGTTTTCAACTAACAGTGCGAGAACGGACCTTTTAACGCGCACATTTCCATTTCTGTGCCATTTGGAAGTATACTGGCATTACGGACCGCACCTAATCCCAATCGTCCGAGTCCAAACATTATTTGCTTTAACTGCAAGTATGGACAAAAGTAACATGTTAATAGCTCATTTGGACTTAAGAAACACCTGCACCATCTAAATTAGCAAATTATTCTCAAAAGTAACATAAAATGCGAATGTTGTAAGCCTTAAAACCATGGTGCACAGAATTGATCTTTGACTAACATCCCGAAGTCCAAACTCCAGGTTTACCAATGAGCGATGGAGCGCAGTATGACACTAGGTGTTAAATTAACGGATCGTGTTCGAAACACAATATTGCGCTCCAAAACAAATATAGCTGACGTGGTTCAAATGGCTTCCCGAATTAATTGGGACTGGGCAGGACAAGTGGGCGAAAATAGCAGGAACCTGGTGACCTGTGTGCTTCTGACATGGTGAGGCAGTGTGATCGCGAGAAATGGAAAGTGGAGGGATTTCTTTGGTCAGGAGAGAGAAGGAGCAGCCTATAAATAAAATTAAAAAAAAACAATATTAAACTAACAATACGCAACCTAGTGTTCGCACGGTTTTTAAGTGAAACGGTCTTAAAGACAGCCACCAAGAGCCGCTATATAGAGATACAAATATAGATTTTCATCATCTGCCAAGCCTTTTCCCAATTATTTTCGGGTTCGCTTCCAGTCTAATCTAACCGTATGCAGTTGAATACCAGTATTTTTCATGGAGCGACTGACCTCCACAACCCAGACAAACACATACAAATATAGAACCACCCACCCAAACAAATATAGATTTTGTAACGATAAAAGCGCTATTTATTTTCTATCACAAAAATCTAATAAAACCAAACGGCTATAAAGTTCAGAGTACAATAATTTTGAAATTGGCGAGCTATTTTATTGTGCTAATATTGGAATAATCCTTTTACCTTATCTATACTACACTATAATGGCCGATGAGGGTACCTAATGCACGTGGCTCCCAATGATATTGTTTCTACGTAATGTTGCCCCATTGGGAATCAATTGAAAATGTTGCCAGAAATACTAAATGTCCGTTTTATCGATCACTTTAAACTGGCGCCATACCTAGAACCTACGCTTGTTCTAATATTAGTGAAATTCTGTTGAATTCAAATGTTACGTAACATATAGAAACATGACACACGTACCTATTCCCGAAGTGTTAGGCCGATCTGTAACTATAAGTGAAGCACATTTCGTTAGTTATATTTCTAAATCACATTTTAAAATCAAGTCTATTGCACAAAGGCAGACTGCAACTGAGAATTTCTGATGGAAAAACTATGATTAACTTGCCTGAGAACCGAACAGATAAGGTCTTTATCAGGATGGCTGCGGGTTGTTCGCAAGAGACACCGCGGCCGGCACATGGGTGGTTTTTAGTCAGTAGAAGTCTGACACTCCCTTTCGCTCTGCCCAACAGCGGGACTTATTTGATGATTTTCCACCCGCCAAAAAAAAAAAGACCTTATCAGGATTAACGCTTGCGACCACTAGACTAGGCAGTCACGTTACATAATATATTTCAAGAAATTATTGTTACCTTAATGATGCAAAACAATTTCATAACGCAAGTAATCTTGTAAAATTATCTGTAATGCTTGCAAATACTGTAATCATTTCTTTGTTACGTAAAGGTAATGGTAATCCCCAAGTGAAGAAGGTAAGGTAAATAAAAAAAGTATTGCTCATTATTAATTGCATACGTCTTGCATGATTTGAATAAGATGTTAGATGGAATAACCGATTGACAAAAAAAAACCATATTTAACCTTATTGCCATTTGTGGTTTATCATGTCATGCACTAGCTGTACGCTGTACCCAGCATGCGTTGTAATGCACTTATGACTTATGCACTTATACCTTCATGATCGCAAAGTTTTCCTTAATTTTCGACGACTATAGAAAACTTATCAAAAAAATAATTAGCGAAATCGGGCAAGCAGTTCACGCGTGATGCCTTGACCAAGGAAAGAAGGGATTCATTTTCATACAAATAGAAGGTACATTACTTTTACGTTGCCGACCAGATAAATTTTCAAAAGTACTAGAGTACTAGAATTCATTGCAGTATTTAGTTACGTTGTTAACCGGATACATTTTCAAAAGTGTGGAGGTGTGGGTGTGGATTAGAATTTGTTATGATATCCTTCGTATTATAATAATATGTAATTTATTGAAATCGTGTTACGCAATTTGGGGTGCGTGTTTTCTTGAGACTTTACGCTCGGAAGACTAAGCTTCTAACTATCTATGTATTTCATTTAACAAAGCGATTTTATGTGTTTTCTTCTAGAAGGAATTATTATTGAACTTTGGCAATAGGCTCGCCCCCTACTACATGGGACTTAAATATAACTGGCGAAATGTGGGTGTACTATTAGGTACACTTCTGCCTAACCCTTCGGGGATTATAGGCGTGATGTTATGTTATGATAATATTGAACTTTTCGCTAAAGGAAGAATTAAGAGCTTTAGGCATACTGACTTCCTAAAACAAAATGTTTGTATGTATTTGAAAGGAAGTTCTGGTTTACCTACATATTCTGGCTTGTCATACACATAAATTACCTATAATTCATTCATGCAGTTTGTGCATTTTCTCCTTAAGTTTGAAGCGGTACCATTCCGTGCTGCCACCGGTAAGAACCCGGTATTCCATCAATTTGTGGCTTGACTTTTACATCCAATACAGATTGTAGGCAGGTATATCATATGTATAGGTAACCTTTTCCTCTGCAAAGTTAGATCATAATCCTCTTTTTATATCTATTTGATTGACTTTTTCCAGGAAAATGCGTTGTTTTTTATTAGTAACATGACGTACCTACATAACCACTGATGTTTATCAATGGGTATTTTAAAAAGTCATGTTTTTTTTATTGATTATTCGATTCTCCTGCAGTAGGTAGGTATGCATGTACTTTTGTATGTAGGTACCTACCTCATGTGATTTCTGTGTGAATGGAGATATCTGCCAACTATTGACGCCATAATGATCATTGATGCTTAAAGTTATCAATAAGGGATTATTACGCCGACGACTTCTGGGTAATTACCACGTTCAGACAGAATTACTATTAATACTTTAGAGGGAGGTTTAAAATAAAATTAGGTCTACTAAGGCATCGTTAAACCAATGTATTCTGAAAAAGTAGTCACAGAAAAATGTAAATGAGTACCTATTATCTCGTTTCCAAAAGCTCGGATAAAAGAAGCTCTAACTATACTAAACTAGCCAGTTTTTACATTTAAGATTCTAATAGAAACTCCCAACATCTTTTATCTAACCATCAAACGAATTGCGGCGCTCAGAACTAAATCGCAAAATCTTTCACTCGATAAAAACTAAGTCGGCCGCCCCTCTAGTTATTGGTAGACGATGTAACCCTGGGGGCTCAGGTAGGCACGCGACCTCGGGGTCAGGGTCGATACTGTACCACTTTACCGGTGTATCTTGTGCCGACATCGATGACTTTCGCAAACAGCTGCCGTGTTCACCCCCGACGTTACGTCACTGCCCCATTTTAGGGTTGAAAATTGGAGCAATTATTTTAAAGTTTCATGAAATTGTCTCTAATTAATTTTCTGCGATTTAAGTGTTACGGTTTTGTGTAATAAGTAATTTTAAAGCCTGAATGCAAATGATATCATGACCTATTTTTATTAACGCCATCTAGCGTCAAGTAGCAGAACTAAAACGTTCGAGTGCAGCGCCATCTACACTACTGTGACGGAACTACGTGTTGCGGAAGTTGAACACCACCTGAAATCAAGTGAATGGCGCCACTGTGCTGTGGTTGCCCGCTACTCTAACTTTTTTTTTTGTGCTTATTACGCTTAAGTGCACTTCAAAAAGCTTTAGCAGTGATACATTTACTTTAACTTCAAAGCTAGAGGTACTTACTTGTGTACTGGAAACATTTTTTATTCAGTACAAATTAAGTTCATTAAAAAGAATAGCGGGCAAGTGAGACTCAGCGAAAAAATATGCATTCTTTTATGATTATTTATAAAGGAAATGGCGCTGTGGTATTTTTGAACGTACTCAGCTTAAAAATAGCAACTAATAGGAATTCAATTCACGTGATTTAATGGTTTTAGGAAATTATGTCCTTGTGAAGTAGGTACTTAATAAATAAATTGGTCACTAAAGCGTAGGTGAGTTTTACCATGAAAGTACAGGGTTAAAAAATAACTTTCATTTCATAATTAACTACGGTTCTTTTTAAATAATGCGGAGGCGTTCTCACACGTAACTTGACACGTAAGTAATTAAAATTGTGTTCACTCACGATTAGGGTTTGTTTTATGTACTAATAAAAGTAATGTGAATATTGTAGTTCATTATACTACCAATAGATGTCGTAAGTGTTACTTCAATATGTCATGGACAACTTAATCGTCTCATGTATTTAGTTTTGTACAGATGGGACTACCAGAAGATTTTTTTGTGGTTTCATCGGTATTGATCTACTCCAACATATATTATAAGTTTTAATGTGGCTATTAATTTGGCTTTGGGCTTTTGTAATTACTACTTTTGATTTATAATAAAACAAATTAATAATATATGCATATATGTTTATTGTTATTTATTTTTTAATTATTTATAATACGCACGCCGAAATTAATGGCAGAATAAGAAATTATACTTAATATTTTTAAGATCCTTCTGTACCTTATTTACGCAAATAAATGATATTTTTAATTTATTTGTGTAATAGTTTCTGTGTAAAAGCACTCTGATACCCATATGCAGAAGTAAAATATATTGGTTTTAATCAATAGGTACGCAAAGAAAGGTTTAATGTACAATGAAAATTAATTCTACCTTTTCAACAATACAAAGTATTCTGATGTTTATAGCTTAGTTAAAAAACGTTTCCATCACACATTTCAAAACATTTGAAACGCAAATCAAGCCGGAGCCGTTTGCGACGTAAAATACTGCATAAAATCACATGCATTCGGTCTATAGGGCTATCGAACGTAATAGATGGCTTTAGCGACTCGATCCGATCCATCAGCCACATGCAGTTGTGGATAAAGTAGTGGAAAATTATTGCATACCTACGTAGTTTTTGAAGTATATGAGTGACGTTCGTTGCTTTATTATTTGCGGTTTAAGTATAAATGTCGTCAGATCAGTTAAAATTATAAGGTTTAAAATGACATGGGCACTAACATTATCATTATATAATTGAAAATGTATATACCTACGTGACAACTCGCGCCTTTTTCCCATGGGGGTGAGCAGAAACTTCTAAACGCCACCTGCTTTCGCACGATGTTTTTATACTCCTTTTGCCTAACATAAAAATACTGTAAGAACATAATAACCTGAATGAGACCCCATCGATCCGAAACCGAATGCCAATCGTGTTGATAATATGAAGGCTAAGTCTTTCATAGAATCGGAAGCGCCGCCCATATTACTGCTATTATGGTCTATTATGATGGTTATTTTACCTACTAGCTTTTTCCATGCAAAAAAGGTGAAAGTATTTACCAGTAACCTAATGGTTGAAGGCTGTCTTAGTATTTCTTGGTAAATGTTGGAGGTAAGGCCGCAAATCCAATATTAAATGTATTTCAAATGAACTGGTACAAATCGCCAATGCTTCATTGGTTGATGGGAATGGACACGCCTTCTATTACATGGGACTTAAAAATAACAACCGAAATGTGGGTGTACTATTAGGTACAGCTCTGCCTAACCCTTCGGGGATTACAGGCTTGTTGTTATGTTAGATAAATTGGTTCCTGGGGAAAGTCTACCCTCTTCCTTACATAGAGGAAACCTGTGACCCAGCTATGGGGACGTTAAGGTGAATTATGCTGTACTTTTAATTGCTTGTGAAGTACAATAAAAAATGTTTTAGGTTTCATGAGAGTTTAGAGTCTCCTTTTAAACAAATAATGCCAGAGTAATGTGAGTGTGTGCCTGTTAGTCGTGTGTGCAATAAGGCATTTACTGCGAAAAGTCAACAAGCTGAGCATGGCCCTGCTGCTGAAAAGCACTCACGCCAATACCCGATTTATCGTAATTGAAAAAGTTTGAACAGACAAAATAATTGGATTTATTCGTGACACGGTAAATTAGCCGGGTCGGCAACGGGGGCGGCATTACGTGGACTATCTGCCCCTAATTGCAAGGGTTCCCTCCGGTTTATGGCAGGTTTTATTAGCCCGCCTCCCTCGTTGCTCTCGAATAAGCGGCTAAAAGCTTACATTGGAGGCACTATGGTTATATTTGTGCTATCATTTCAGATTATTGGCAGTGGTTGAAGTGTTATGTTAAGGCTTGGGAGATTGAGGTTTATTGGTAATGAAAGGGGTGAAAACAATACCAATATAAGATCACGCCTGTAATCTCCGAAGGGTTAGGTAGAGATGTACCTAATTGTACACCCACATTTCACTAATTATGTTTAAGTCCCATGTAATAGATTGCAGGCCTATTGCCATCAATGGGGTACTGATCCAGGCATCGCAGCTGCTACTAAGAAATTTGTAATGGAAGATCCCAATAACAGTTTGCCCGACTCCGGAATCGAACTCGACTCCAGAGCTCAGTAGTCGCACTTGCGACCACTCGACTAACGAGGCAGTCAAAACAATACAATGTTAATAATTCTGTGATTCTTACTACAGAAACAGTAAGACTAATATTTATTTTATTATATTCTATTACCTACATCAGTTTAACTTATGAATATCGTAGTTAAAAGCAAACTGCTCGAACATTCAAACAACAATGACAAAACTAACAAATCAAACCCAATTCAAATTAAATCCCTATGTCAACAACCCGACGACATTGATTGTCCATTACATTATCACTCCTACAATCAAATCATAACCCCCTCGCTATAATGCCCGCAACACAGTCGAGACAGCGTGTCGCTAGTAGTCGCTACTAGCTTGTCGCTAATCAAGCAAGCTACAAAGTTCCGCAAGCGATAAAAGCGATCGCTTGATCGCTTAGATTCGCAGAACGCTTCTAAATATAGACGGGTCAATATCACGAGCGCCCCCGGCGTTGCGTCTCGTCGCGGGCTTACTAAACACCCAATGTGTCGTGTTTCTATTTACCGACGCTCTTTCAATTTCAACTGGAAGTATTAGGTTTAAAATGGCGAGAGTTATTTTCGTTTTGGGTATGTTTTGCGATTAATGTTGAAAGCTAAGGTCGAGAACCTTTTGGAGCTCCCTTTTTATGTAAAAAGATGTGATTGAACTTTGAGTGCGTGTTTTAAATGTAATTATAATGAACTATGAGTCAAACTGTAAGTTAATCGAACCCTCTGACCTAAGCATACGTTGGCAAGGACACTGCAAGCCTGAAAATAAGGCCACATTTCTGGCACACAATTTAATGTGTAAAGCTGATTGTGAAAGAGAAAATGTATAACAAAGCCGACCTAGATGGGTCAGTTATGTCATTAGGGCTTCAAGAACTCTTGTAGCTTTGTCCCGAATTATGTCACTGGGTCGTGACAAATAAATATGTCTAGAAAATTCCATCTCACGAGATAGAGACGTTGCCATGATGTCATGTTGCAATTGTAAACTAAACTGCTCCTTCAGATATAAAATGGAAGCAGTTCAAGACGATAAATGGGTATAATTTAAAACGTCATTAGTTCGAGCTTTAGTTTACATATTTTCGTCGTAAACAGAGAAAATTCTGTTAAATAAATTCGATTTAGTCTCGTGGACCTCGAAAATAGTTTGACCTTTCGACTTTAGTTGTAATCGAATTAGGTTAGGCTAGGGTTCGAATTTACCTTTCACTAGTCCTAAGCTCGCTTTGACCAATTTTTCTGCCTACGCCCTGAATACTAAACAACGGTTTTAGAAGCTTAATCTTGACATCGCTTTGAAATAGACTTATTGTAACCCAATCAAACCTTTGTTAGAACTGTCTCGTTGGTCTGCTGAACATGAGACCCTTTTTTTATTTTTGGGTGGTGGGAAATCAACAAATAACCCCCCCTCCCGCTCTTGGGCAGAGCGAAAGGGAGTGCCAGACTGCTACTCACTAAAAACCACAAATGTTCCTTCTTAGCCCTTTATGTCGAGGCCGCGGTATCTCTTGCGAACAACCCGCAGCCCCGACCATGAGATCCTGGGTTCGATTTCGAAGTCGGGCAAAGTGTTATTGGGCGTTTTATTTTGGAATTTCGATAGTAGCCACGGAGCCTGGATTTGTGCTCGCTTGATGGCTACAGGCTCGCCCCCTAATACATGGAACGTAAACAAAACTGACGAAAGTCTGTGGGAGTACTCTTTTTCTTTTAAGTCTTCTCCCGAAACGCGTTATTACGTCATTTACGTCAATGGGTACGTTTTTATGAACGTGGAGAAGTGCCAGTCTGGTTAGGCGATCTTCAACCATTGAGGATCTTAGCCACGATTTAATTCTGCGCAACGTAGAGAAAGACCTTTCTGCTGTCGCTACACTGACAGGTAGTTTAGCCATAATACATAAAAATTTTACCCTGACCTAATGACAGAGAGAGAGACAATAAATACGACATTCAACACAGTCGACAGGGATGACGAACGACGCAGGTTCTCTGTCCGACTCACATTTTCTTGAAATTTAATTAATAAAAAAATCAGCTTTCATATTTTTTCACAAATGAAAAGGGCATTATTTAAATTATTGAATTTCCTTGTGTAAAGAAATAAAACAAATAAAATCAACTTTTGAAGGAGATGAAGATTTACTTCTATTTTAGTGGTTTTTTTGTGAATTTTTAACCAAGTAAATACGAAGCTTAATAAAAAAACTAAATGGGGATTTTAAATATAAAACATTAAAGAATTATGTGGACTTTACATTTACTTTTCATTTCCTTCAGTTTTTGAGGTATAGCATCTAAAGATAGCGAAAAAAACGGGATTGGGTCCGGGAAACGCCTTAATGCTCAATCTGCCTCGTCCAAAAAAACATATAAGTAGGTACATAAGTCACGCAGCACTCTTTTAGTTCAAATGTCGATGCGTTAGTTCCCAAACGTTTGCCATCATACAAAGTTATTATATTAAATTAATTAAATATTGAAGGTATGTAGTTGCATAAAATCTGTATGGTGACAAAATATATAAATAAAATCATTATGTTCAATTAGTGGTCCACCTAAGTCCTGGAACCAGCTCAGGGGGGGGTCATGACCCCCATGACCCCCCCCTGGATCCGCCGTTGCTTCGTAATGATATTTGCAGTCCTTTGGACACAAATTAATAGTCAAGTGTTTAGTGAAGTGGATAAGTCAGTGGGTAAGGATAGTAGCGAGTCTACAGTCACTGTCTTAGTTCTTGCATCTCGCCACTGTTTTTGAGCAATGTGTTATTTATTATACGGACCTTATAGCTAGGGAGCTGGCGAGCATTTAAGTATATGATTTGCTCGTACTTCGAATTGATAGGCATTAAAGTTCGGATCAATACGACAAAATTTTCTTAAGGAATTAAGGTCCTATGTTGCTGCGTTTTTTAGCTACAGGGCTTTAAATCTGTACTAAATCATTTGCTCGTGTCTGCCTCTGGGGTTAGTGGTCAATACCATTTTGATAACGAAGAAAATCTATGAGGCAGACATCCAGGGCTCTGCATTATCACAGGAGGTTGATATAAAAATGTAAAATAAAAAAGCTCTACTAAATCATTTGCTCGTAGCTTTAATTAGGTCAAATCGATTTATTAGAACCCCTTGAATACAAAAAAAAATTGGCAGACATTTTACTTACTGACTTTAACCATTACAGCTCGTTGAAGTCTGCGAATTTGAGGAAAAGCGGGTATTACGGCTAATTAATGCGGATATCTCCGTCATTAATGAACCGATTTTCAATTTTATTTTTGTATTCAAAAGTGTATACTCCCGAAATGGTAACATTGTCACCAAGTCAGGATCTGATAATGGGATCCCAGGGAAATCGAGGACAACTCTCAAATTTTATAGGCACTTGTTACGTTTTCCATATATTTTCCAAAGCTGTTCATTTATTTGCGTCTGATAATCATAATCTCATGTGGATGCGCTGATGATAGAAGGTACAACTACTCCTCAATAGTTAGGAGATAAAAGCAATAATAAGGGAATCTTGAAGGTTGAGGGTTTGGTTTCTTGGTTGAATGTTAAATGCATAGTAAATATTTGTATAGGATACCTATTACAACTTAAAATGGAAAAATAAAAAAAACCTTTTTTTAAAAAAAACCGACTTCAAAAACAAAAAAAAATGAAAAATAAACTTCAGATGAAAAATCAACTTCTAAAGTCGGTAGCAAAAAAAACCGAGACAAACAAACAAATGTCACTGACGATTTTTTATTATACGCCTATTAAAATAAAGTCGAGAACGCAATGATTCAACTATCTTTCTTGATAAAGTCACTCGTCGTCGTCGCGTCGTCGTGCGTTGTCCTTATCCATAACGTTCCGCGCTAAATTGTAGTCGGTTGCGCGTTCGTCGTGTAGGTACAATAGCGACTGTATTACCAGTTGTCAATGCTGTCGTTTGACGAACGACACCAGTTGCAACGACGACCGTTTTCTGCAACCGTTTTCGTCGTCGGGAAAACATTTGGGTTTCGTCCGTCAAAAATTCGACAACGACCCACCACTAGAATGTACTGTAGTTGCCCATTCCCTAGCGAAGATCTCTATGGAGAAGAACGGGCAAGAAACTCCATGGACACTCTTTTAAATCAGAATATTGTTACAAAACCTTGGTTACATCATTCATGTTGAGATGGTATATTATGTGAGAACGATGTAGCAAGATGTGCACAATAAAAGTGTCCACAGTAACGTCCAAAACGATGATTCAAAAACAAAATAATAATTCAAACAAGCCGAGGCAGCTAAGAGGTGTTCCCAAACATCTTTAAAAATCTGTGTACATAATACAAATACGTATGTATGCATGTGTGTAGCTACGACGAGACCGACCGCCCTACACTAGCGTCTTATGTTTCGATGGTAGTGTCATCTTTAGTTACTGTGTGCGAACGTACAAAAACCCGTGGTTTCAAAGCCTTGGGCATAGTACACACAGGGTACTTTGAATCGCACGTTTTGCTAACGCGCATTTCGCTTTTCAAGGTATTAAACCAGCGCTTACACACTGGAATCATTAAACAAAGATTTAAAAAAAATATATATTCAAATAGTCTGCCTTCGGAATATCAGTGGCCTGGGTGTCTGCCTCATTCATGTTCTCTTTTTTATAAGCAATATGAACAACGGTCAAAGAGGCAGACACGAGCAAATGATATAGCACAGTTTTTTTTGACGACATCTTTGAAGCGCTGTTAATTGAAAACGCAGCGCTACGATGGTGGCAGACTATTTTTCTGAGGTTGTTCACAGGGTTTTTAAACGAACACTGCAAGTCTGCCAAGCGTGCATTTCATATATTTTTTTTAAATCATAAAAAAATCTTTAAAAATCCATAACTTCAAAAGTCAGAGTCCTAGACGTCTGCCTTTTCGATATTTTTCATTTTGACAAGGTTCCTAAACATCAGCCTTAGAGGCAGACACGAGCAAATGATATAGGATACCTATTTTTTTTTACATTTTTAAAGGGCTGTCAATTGACAACGCAGCGCTACCATGGTGGCAGACGCGGCTCTTAATATTTCTTATCGTATAATTAACGCTATTAATAAAGTCTGCCACGCGAGCAAATCATATAGATTTTTTGTTCGCCAGCACCCTAGCTATTATAGATAAGCACAAGTAGCAGAAATAATACTTCTGATAATAATATAGCATACGTAATTACGTATCGATTCTGTGGAGAAAACATTGCGAAACGATTGTTCACAATCAGTCCCTCTCTCAAAACTGGACTTATTATAAACGTAGCAAGCAGCTCAACGGGAACGTCGTAGAACAGTCCTGAACTAGCCCTTGAGGCAAGCAGACGGTCCTTTCGAGTTGCACTACACTACTTACTGATATATTGAGAGGTTTTAATCTAAACCCCAAAAGCCTCACAAGTGATTCTAGTCAACACCACAAAGTCTTTCAGCATAGTATACGTCGGCAAAAACACTCCCAAGTAGCCCGCATTGTATGACGTCAGGCCTCTGACAAGCGTCATTGCTTACATTGTATATTTACAACGGAGCGGTCAGATTGGTTCCTCCTTCACTGTTTATTTACGTGTCCGCTGCCTAATGTAACTGAAGGACACGATTGTTGCTCGTCGCAACCAGTAGTTACGATGTGGCTAATAGGTTGGTTTATAGAGGGTTGTCAGTTGAATCTAGTTTCAACGCTTATTTCACGATGACCGAAATAACACTACTTTCCGAATAAATTAAAAAATGGAACAGAATTTGTATGATAATTTCATACACATTCCATTTTAGAATGCCAAGTAGTTAACGGGAACTTAATAGTAGGTGGTGAAACAGACCCTTAAGATATTTCTGACCGTTGTGTAAATGTTGTCTTGAATTTGAAATGTTGGGCGAGTTGGTATTTTGCAGTTTGCCCATTAGAAAATAATCAATCCGATGCATCCTGGACAACGCAGTCACCCCATGGCAATTATAAAAGAGCTAGCAAAATGTTGGTGCCAACTAGTAGCCACATTTGCACAGGTACCTCTTTAATGAAAACAAACCACGTCTGTCTTAATTGGGTGTTCCCATTTATTATAATCAAGACGACCTTATTAATCATGAAACAGCTTTAACAAAAGCAATGAAGAAGTGAACATTATTAAAAGGAAAGTAGCTTTCATTTAAATCTTCCTTTGAGTAAGGAATCAAGTAGAAAAATTGCTGCCATTTATTTCACCCAAAACGCGTATGTGTGAGAGCTGTGTAAATTCCAATTTATTATGAAGTCTTAAACACGGCAGACCCTTTGCTTCTGAATAATTGATTGTGAACCATTTGTATTCACTGACAGCGCTTCGAGGAACTGTCTGACGTTACATTATAAGAAAGCTAATTTTAGCTTGAAAGTGTTGAGTTGATCTATTGAACAAGCTAATAATTGTTCTTTGAAAACTGGTGGGCGCTTCGTCATGCTACGCAGTGCTACGCGGCGTAGCAATGTGAGCTACGATTCTGTGCTTTATTTATACGTAATCGTGGTTATAGGTTAGCTTGGCTTTTTGACTGATTAATAATTCAAACCATAAACAATAAAGCGAATTTATGATTTGAAGCGCAAATGCTAGTCTATAGGGAATCTAAACTTGTCTGAATATTTACTCATAGGCAGTTTGTATTGGACATGATTTTTAGAGGAGTTAAAAGATAAAGAACTGCGATTCAGTCAACAAACGTATATGATGAGTGATACAAAGGTCCAGCCATGAACCATCGCGCCTACTGCCAACCGGTTAAGTTTATTTCTAAAAAGTCTAAAACCCCAAATTCCCAAACCACTGTTAACACCTGAAAGCCAGAATCAACCGTGACGACCGCCAGAAGAGCACAGCAACATTGAAGTTTGACGTACCCTAGTCCCAGAGAAATAATATAACTGTCTTGGATCCCGCAACGAAATTAATCAGAAAATAATAGCGGAGGAGTAGAAAAAACATAATTTCCAATTCCCTCTATATGTCAGGAGACAGAACACAACAAGGCCACAAACCTTTGCAAAAAAAAAAGACCTACATACAATAAAATAAAAACTATGCTCTAACGTCCTTGACATGGCAAATTTCAAGGTTTTACCAAGAACTAATTCCATTTGACTTTCATTTTATGAATATTAAATGATGTGAACAAACATTAGCGGCAATCGCTTCTTCTAAGAATTATGTTCTAAGTTAAATTCGTAGAAGAACTTTAACACCTAAACCAATATGTATGCTATAAAAACCTACAAATATAATACAAAATAGACTTGCCCCCTACTATATGAGACATAAACATAGCTGGCGAAATGAGGGTGTACTATTAAGTGCGTCTCAGCCTAATCCTTCGGGGATTACAGGCGTGATGTTATGATGTTATGTATGTCCACAGTATACCTACTCGCAACCATCCTACTTCCTACTAACATTGATTTTGATTTTTTGATTTTGTTATAAACGCGAAAGTTTGTAAGTATGTAATGGATGGATGGATGGATGGATCTTTGTTACTCTTTCACGCTAAAACCACTAAACGGATTTGGATAAAATTTGGTTCACAGATAGTTTATAACCTGGATTAATACATAGGATAGTTTTTATCCCGATTGTATCTTCCCGTGGGATAAATTTTCGAGTTGTAGCGGGCAAAGCCGCTGGCAACACCTATTCATCGATAATTTTGCCATGAGCTAGACAATAATCATTATTTCTGTAAAAAAAGATTAGCTAGTTTTCAGAACGGTAGCAGGGCCAAACACACTGGGTGTTTGGCCCTGCTACCGTTCTGAAAACTAGCTAATCTTTTTCCACAGGGTGATCACAACACTATCGCTTGTAAAGCAATCCAAAATAGCAATACCTCCTCCTAATCAAAAGTTGGCCAACAATCGTGCACAACACACGTAACAATAAAGTCTACCTAACAAACTCATCGGGCCTACTTTCTCCTTCATTCCTCGCGTGACTGCCTCTGTGTAATCACTAAATCAATAGAAACACCTTTCACGCAACCTTGCGATCCATTGCAAGACTTCTAGAAGGGAAATTAGAGGGTTGTGCATCGATAAGGGGGTATTAGGGGTTGAAGACGAGCAAGGTTACGTAATTATAGTGGTCTTGGACAATTAACAGGGATGTTTACTGACTACATAAAATATGATTCTTTAGTCCGTCTGTTAGATTATCGAAAAATATTGGATACGTATTTTTTGTTTTATCAAATCAATAAAAATTGACGAAGATAAAACGCGTCAAAGATTTGAGTGGGGGGTTGTTACGTCACTCACCGGTAAAAAATGTGATACTAATGTCTTAGAACTAATATGACATCACACGAGTTTTCAAAGCACTGTATCGTTTTCATTGTTTGTTTACGTGAAAAAAGAAACAATACGTGTCCAATATTTTTTGGAAATCTCTCTGACGGACTAATTAGATTTTTTAGTTAACTACCCTATGATTGGACGATGAGTTAGCACGCTAGGCTCGCCCCCTATTACTTGGGACTTAATTATAACTGGGGAAATGTGTGTGTACTATTAGGTACACCCCTGCCTAACTTTTTACATTTTACAGGCGTGATGTTATGTATGTTGAGTAAGCATGTTTTCTCACGCTCCTATTACTAATGTATGAAGAACTGGGTGTTAATTTCTTCATCCTCTGTAGAAAAGGGAGGATCCTTCGACCAGACCGGTGTTGTGTCTGGTGAGCTACTGCCCGACAGCTGTTGTTGGTTTTTTCCATGTCGCGGATAACTTCATTCACTTCACTTCATAGATTCAGGATTCCTCACGTAATGATTGTGCCAATTAGGTCACTAATACCTACAATACCCCACGGTATGGTTGGTCCTACATTAGCTACATATCGGAAACACTTAGCGCTTCGGAACACTGATTAAGCATATGGTCCCGGCTGTCATTCGTAGAACTTGAACAGTCGTTATAGGTAGTCAGCAGCCTCAAAGCTTGGCAACTGGTCTTGCCAGGAGGTATCATGAAACTCAGTAACTGAGTAAAGGAAGTCACAGGGGTGGTCACTCCTTGAAAAACACTGGTACTCCACTGCATCTGGTTAGACTGGAAGCCGATCGCAACAAGGTTGATAAAATACTAGAGAGTTCGTGATGATGACGAATGATTCAATAACACGTCTGCCAAGCGTAATGTTTACAGCAATTTCTCCGATGATCGCTCATATTGAACCTTTTAAATGATAAATGATGTTTATTTTGCAAATAAGTACATATTTCCAAACACTTTAACACAACATTTTTAACTAAACGGTGCCGGTGTTTCGTAAATGACAACTCTAACAAAAACAGTATGAAACAAACTCAGTTGACATCTTTTAAGGTCTAGACATAATCTTGGTCAAGTCACATGAAGACTACGCATATTTGTGTCTGAGATTGTCTTTAGAAGAAGGAACCACACAGATTTGAGTGGACCTGTTCCCTATATAGTCCCTGTCAGTGCCAGCATTTGTCAGTTATCGTGTAGCTTAACTTATAACTCAAGGAGCTTAACGACCCGACGAGCAATACTAAAGAAAGGACATTTGGGTAGCTCTGCTCTTTGGTCTCGTTACCATTATGTCAACATTTTCAAAACATACCTCTAAAGCTAACTTACGTGCACTCTTCTATATTCATAGTCATTCTAAACTTATCTCACGGTTGAATCAACATGCAAAGTTCTTGGAGGTAGATCGAAAGAGTTTCATTTGAATATGACGAATATCGCCACAGTTTTGGGCGGCAGCCAATAAAAATTGGGAGTGCATTGTACATAAAAGTGAAACATAATATCAAAAAGTTTGGTATGATTTTTAAATGCACATTTTTGGTAGTTGAACGAGAAGAAATGGGTTGCTGTTTACATAGAGAAATGTTGGAATATATAGGTAATGGTTCCAGACCAGGAGTAAACAAAACCATTTTTTTTAATAAAGCGTTTTATACACGGAAAATATTATTACATTAGTAAAATAAAGATTAGAGATAGAGATTTTGTGCACCACTTTTAATACGGGTTGTTGTAGGTTGCAGGTTTTATCTAACGATTAAACCATACAAATCTATCTATGTACAAGTAGTAATTAAGCTTATTTTCATCTCACTAAAAAAATCACGTATTGAGTGCAAGAGCAAGAAGTATTAAATCTTCAAGCGTCCGAACTTCCCTTCCGAAGTAATATAAGTTCATAACGCGAAACTTGAAACGTTATATGAATAAAATATCGCGCGCTACTTCCTATAGTTCTCACTTACATTGGGTAAAAATGTACCTATTAATACAAGTTTTTGGGTTACTTCTCTCACTTAGAGGAAATCGGATGTTATCTCTTAGGAACATAGAATCACGAGCAACAATATAATACGCAGTAACTCTTAAAACTGATATTCACCTACTTTTTACGTTTTCACGAACATGTTATTTTAAAAGTCATACTATTACGAAAATGAAATTGAGTTATAGCGAGCGGGTGTTCCGATTTGTCTGCTTATAAACACCCACCTGCAATAAATTCAATTCATCTGTGATTAAGGTGCTTGCAACTGCGCCGAAATATCGGGAAATCAAAATAAACATGGTAATTATTCCGTTTCCAATGTTAATGATTTCTATCACCTGCTATACATAGCTACTACTCACAAATTACAGTACTGTTGGTACTACAGTATAAAACTTGTTAAAGAAAATAAACTATTTGTAGTATGGGTGATTGGGTGGAGGGAGTCCCATTAATACTTCTCATGTTTCGAGTTTGTAACTACAATTAAAATCTTATAAAATATTTAAGTCAATGGAGGGTACTGATATTAAGTGATATTTTATTAACCTATCATTAGAGCTAATATTCAATGTTCATAACACGCACGATAGAGTGTTACATGTTTCTCGTAAAAAATATATTTTGTTTATTTTTCCGTTGCTGAATAAGTGTTACTTAAGTGCAGAGTTCCTAGATCAATTAAAAATATCTTGACATAATTCCAGACATTTATAGAAAAATCCTGCTGCTTCCTTCAGTGGAGCACCTTCATGCAGTACCTTTAATGTCGCTATTAAACTTATTATAAAAGAGAGATTTGTTTTCCAGACACTGAGCTAAAATAAAATACATTGGCCAGAGTAATTCCAAACCCATGGCAACCGTGCGTATGTATCATTTTGTAGTTTAATCTCAAGATACATTACGACATAAAACAGTACACAAAGACACTAAATCTTCTCGATTAATCCAGAAACAAAAATTGTCATTAAAAACGTACTTCAGATTTATTTAAACGACGTATACGCCCAGATATAGCCATATGAGCCGCTACATCGCTACGCCGCGCGCCGCCGCCGTTCCGTAGCTCGTAGACGCGGCTACGTGCCCGGCCTACGAGCCTAGAAGTCGTAGCTAAATAATTTTTCAATTCCGTTCGTAAGCCTCATTTGCATGAGTCGGTTAAAGGGGTGTAGTATAGCAGAACAACACGCCTGTATTTTCCTGAGTGGTTTCTTGTGTTCCATAGTGATTCCACATTTAAGTCCCATGTAAGGGGTGAGCCCGCCATCAACCAGACACAAACCCAAACAGTATTCGCTGTGTAAAGCCCTATTTGTAAAATAAATATCATTCCTACATTTTTTTATCTAGGCTACTGAGAAATTCCTAATGAAAAAACCCAATAATATTTCGTACGAGTTGGAAATCGAACCCAAGTTCTCATGCGCAGTAGTACTTAGCGCGATCACTGGACCAAAGGGGTATCTACATAACATGTTTATACACGTCCAAAGGCAGTCTTTATTATATATACTTAGCGGTTTTATCGTGGCCATCGACTACAACTTTTATACCCGAGTAAAGGGAAAGTATTTATTTACGTCGTTTTCCTTGCAACCCTCATGTTTGTGTTCCTCTCTCGTTAGGAGATAAACATAATCATAAACAGATCTGTTATTGTGAGGCGTTGTGGTAAATATTTGTGTTTTCTGTTTAATTCATTTGAGTACTTCCAATTAAACAGCTAATTCATGCCGTGTCTAATTGGGGGATGTTCTGAATGTAAATTGACCTAATTTGTTAGAGAAAATTATAACTAGGTCAGTAAGATTACTTAGCGAGATGAAAAAAAAGATAATTTGCAATTGACTTTCTCTATTCCGAGAGTTTCGCATAAAATATTCTTTCTTTGGATAATAAATTAAGCCAATAACAACCAACAAAGAAACCTACGCGCAAAATTAATAAAACAATTACGAGAACCTTATGTAAAAGTAAAAATGTATTTCATACTAACTAGATGCTGAAGTCTGGAGCTGGGGCGCTTGTACGTGAGCCGATTGCGAAATACTACCCCCCCTCAGTACCCCCTCCCACTTCTTACCTCACCCCCGCCCACGTCCTGCCCACGGCTAAAAGGTTTTTATAAGAACTTTTATATTGCCTGTAGAATAAGGCCTACATATTGTCTGACAGCACCTTATTAAATAATGATGTTCGTGTAATAAATATCTATTGGTAAGATTAGGCCGTAATGGTTTTTGACGGATAACGGCTATTTAAGTCGTGTTTTAATAGACGTAAGTATTATTTTTGTTTGTGCTTATTTTTAGAGTTGCGTGGGCTTATTTTAATCGTTAATTACTATAATACTGGTAATTTGTATTGATTGTTAGTTTTCTTTACTCATATAACAACGTTAAATTTACGATTTAAAAATAACATAAACGACAACGTTTAAACGTTTTATTTGTAAACGTTCATCAGTGAAAATATTTTGAGCACGATCATCCAAAACTATAAACGATAACATGCAACATGTCATTGTAATTCCTGAAGGTCGTGTACTTAAACTGATTGCTAGTAATCATTTACTGGAATTGTATGCGCTATTTCTAATTGAACTCCTTACTTCATTATACCTATCAATCCATTTCAAGTCTAGTTTAAAAACAAACTAAGTAATTAATTAATTTTAATGTATCGTCAAACTTCATTGTTCAAGGAGTTTGTCCAGCGCGCAGCGTACAAAACATCAACAGAGCAGGAAAACTTTAAGCATTTAAGCAATTTAAACTCGTACCACCTTTAATCAAAGAGTTCCAAACTTCCTCACACTCGTCGCCAAGACAATCGATTTTAAATGTCATCGCCCTTATTTTATTGTTTACTTCAAACGAAGCTACTCGTAACAACCGAAGCTATAATAACGGAGAGACTGTAACACATGTAATCCATTTTCTGTAATCTGATATTTGAGCGTTTTTTTTTGAGTATTTTCCCACCATTTTTCGGTTGTCCCTTGTGTTTGAAGTATTACAAACAAGATATGTTATGATGTGGTGAATATTTTAATGACTCTAAGCACTAAACACATATTAAACTAGTAAATGAAGTGCCACAAATATGAAAAAAAATGAAGCAATTAAAATAATGACCAATTTTAATCA
This sequence comes from Diarsia brunnea, assembly GCA_949774965.1. Lineage (NCBI taxonomy): Eukaryota > Metazoa > Arthropoda > Insecta > Lepidoptera > Noctuidae > Diarsia > Diarsia brunnea. The sequence goes on along the minus strand of OX459015.1, from coordinate 7,300,950 downwards.
GCAAGAAGTCAGTTTTTGACGTGTCCCCCACTCGAATTTCTCGATGATAGAAGCTATTATGAAAAAAATTTGTAAAATCTTTGGTTTGGAAAATCTCTAACTTTTCTGTCGTCTCCGGTACTTTTTAATTTAAACCTTAAACGTACAGAAACACAATTCAATTTCTAACAAACATGTAAAAAGTGGTACCGACCGGACATGACAGGTTTGTCACGGCTAAAACTGCTATTTTAATAATAAATAAGATCTTTTTCATTTCTGAACTAGCCTCATTAACCTTACAATACACCGTTCGAAATAAAAAAAATACCAGTTGTGATACAAAACCGAGTAAACAACGTGTGTATTTTGTTGTGCCACGAACGTCCAGATTTCTTGTGTCGGATTTGAGACACAATAACTGCTGATTCCGCTAAGTTTACATCATTACACGATATTTAAAAGATTAACAATGATAAAATGTAATCGTAATATAGTTTATAACTAATTTAGTGTAAATGTTTTCGTTAGAATACAGTTCAGAATATAATAAGGGAAGAGAGCGTCACGTCAGGTTTGCGACATTTTACCCCGTGACCTACCAGACTGACCAGCAAAGTCGCAAAACCGACACTATAAAGCAAGGTTTACATTACGATTTAGTTATTTTTTATTTCCTTTTTTATATTATGTCTGTCGGTATATAATTAATAAGTCTGTCGGTAATATACAAGTCCGTGATTAGACCTGTCGTACTGGATGGATCAGAGTGCTGGGCTTTGAAAAAGATGGATGAAAAACGATTGCATGTAGCGGAGATGAGAATGTTGAGATGGATGTGCGGAGTGACAAGAATGCATAAAGTAAGGAATGAGTATATTAGAGGAAGTTTGAAAGTGGCACCTGTTACAGAAAAATTGAAAGGAAGTCGTTTATCTTGGTATGGTCATGTAATGAGGAGGGATGAAACGCATGTGACTAAAGAAGTGATGGATATAAATATTGATGGATGGAGAGGAAGAGGAAGGCCAAAGAAAAGATGGATGGATTGTGTGAGGACTATTTTTGAAAGAAATCTAATACTATCGTATTAGATTTCTCTCAAAAATTTATTCATGTAAGCCCAGCCTTACAAAAAATGGACTGTCGGTTTTACGATTGTCCTGTGTTTTACGACGAGGGAATTCTTAGTATTTGTCAATTTTTAATATGAAAGGGACAAATTGTTTAATTTCAATATTTAAAATAGTCATGTATATTTCAAAAGAAATAATGTAGTGTCCCGGTGAAACTACTTAACCATCACAATATCGAAAAGGTAACTGTTACTAACATCAGTTGTGACAAAACCGAATTTAACATTAGCTTAAAATTCACATGGTATTAATTTTTTCACTATTATGTCGTGGTTTAAAAAAATATATATTATTATCTTCAAAATACAATTAATATAATTTGTGTGTTTCTTCAAAGTTGTAAGATATTTAGCTTTTAAGATAGTCGTAAAACTGACATTTTTTTCCACTAAGTCAGTTTAATTTTACGATTTCTCGTAAAATAGCTTACTATTGAACGAAATAAATATAATTTCATAAATTCCAATTCATCTAACTTATATTCTAATGAAAAAACCATCGAAAATATCACATTTAAAATCTGACAATAAATTCGGACATGGTACACTTTATTTTGAAAACGCTTATTTAGGAATGGTAGTCGTAGTGATAAACCGGGTTGATTGGTTAATTATGACTGAGGTATGAATGCCGCTATAACTCGGAGAAAAGAGAAAAAGGTTCTGTGTTTTCAAACTCGTATTCTTATTATTTTGAGCCTTCTGCTACGTGTGCAGTCTGCTTAAAGGGGCCTTATGAGCATTAGAGTTTGCGTTAAATCGTTTGGTTAAGCCTAGTATATGATATTCAGTTGTTGGAAGTGATGTCAAAATATAATGTGGAGATCATCATCTTCCTGCCTTTGTCCCATATTACTGGGGGTTTGGCGTAACATGTTGTTTTCTACCAATATCTTGATTCTGATTTAAAAACCATTCACAATCACCTCATGTCCAATTAATTGTTTCCTATCATTCTAGTAATTACTACACTAGACTTTAGTAAGCAGGCTAAATCTAAGATAAGATAACTCGATCCTAATGAAAGAATGCTATCGTGTCCTGTCTGTGTCTCGGAGGGAATATTATGTCTTTAGTTAATCTTTGTTTTATAAAGCAACATTGTTAATTTTCGTCGAAAATAGCTATAACAATTGTCGTTTAATTTTCTCTTACTTTTGTTGTTAAAAATGTGGCTTAATTGCTTGATAGTAAATGTGGCGAAATGTGATAATCATCATTATTATCTGCTTTACCCATCTTGTTGGGGTCCGCTTCTAGACTAACCGGATGCAGCTGAATACCAATATTTTACATGGAGCAACTGCTTATCTGACCCCCAGAACATAAATAAATACGATAATGTTAAAGTTAATTTCTCCAATAAATAAATCTTTGATAGAAGAAATATTCTAAGAACCAAGCATAAATCTGGGAAACTGGCACAAGATTCAAATGACTTCAGATGAAGGTTTCAACAAGTGAGTTTTGAATTGGAATTTGGCTATAAGAATAATTCAGCTGAGGATATTAAAGGAATTAATATTGAAGTTACTAGAACTGGGTCAAGTATCATGTCATTACTATTCCTTTCAGGAACATACGGATATAGACGCCAACAAAAAATAAGGACGACAAAGATTTTTTAAGCCAAGTTCCAACGGCATTGTTGAATTGGCTTACTAAATATTCATAATTTATTATGTAAGATGGTATTAGTCAGCTTTGATCACACAAAACCTTTCAGAAACATTGGTGTATCCCTAGAAAACTGTTCCGTAGAGTATTAAAAGCGGATTAGTAATATAAGCATGAATGGTCCGAACCAATTTAAATATTGATAGAATCCCTTGCCCCTTCAGAACGCCCACGAGATTTGGTATCTGTTTTATTTTTAGACAGAAACGAACGGTGAATGTTTCTAATTGAATTTGACACAGCTGGCTAGGTAATTGTGGTTTTGTGCAATGCTTGAGCTGCGAAATACTTTTATTTCTTTTTTTTGTAGATGTACGAGTCCTATACATACACCTCTGCCGTACTCTTCAGGGATTACAGTTGGTGGTATTTGTATAATGGTGTGAAAACATTATGCTAGTTTTAAAATGTTAGTACCGCTATTTAATCAAAATAGATCTAAACTTAGTTCGCCCACGCTGGGCGCCATTACTGATTCTTAAAATAAGATTTCATAACACGAAGCTTTAACTCAATTAACAATATTAGCTAGTATGTTCAACTCATGCGGGTTAGTCAGAACCCTAAGTCGAGTCTAAAATTAGATATCAATTTCACGCATTCATAGCCACAGACAAGATTTAGAAAATCTGTCCTTGTCGCCTTCTAAGACGCCCACGAATATATCTCGTCTATTTTTAGCCGAGAAAAAGCGTCGTCATACCGCACTCTTTTTTTTTTGATTTTTTTTTTGTGAAACAACGGAAAACTTTATTTTATAAGTCCCATGCTGGGCGCCATTATCATATTAAATTAATAACTATGGACTGAATTAATCGCAACTAATAAATTCTCAACTTATCTGAGTTGTATAATAATATTCAAACACTATAACCTAGCCGGACGGATAGCTTAGAGCTATTTCAAGCCTGTAATACTAAACCTACCCACAATCTACATACTTGTTTACGACGCCCTCGAGATATTGCGGGCCAGTTATTTATAGCTAGGTCTACTGTGACCGTATCTATTAATAATGGTCGCATGAATTACTTGTACCTGACTTGATAACCAGAATTCTATCTGAAAAAATACCTTTACCTAAAACCGTGTTCTGCCTAACATTTTTCCAATTATGTTGGAGTAAACTTGGAATGTGTAACTAGGAGTGTTATGCAGTTAAACTCAGTTTTATACTTTACATCGCTGTTATTGGGTAGCAAGATATACTTCGGCGAGGCTGGTTGTCAGAATTTCGGACGTCTGGCTTAAATATCTTCCCTATAACAACTATAAAAGATCTTCAAATGACAGCCGGAATCAAACACTTAAAGTGTAACTAAGGCACGTGAGTTGGAGGGATAGGCTTGCTATATAACCAATAAATGTCACGTTGCAACTCATCGACAGGCCAACCGTGGCAAGCGTTGCTTAACCTGAAAGTTCTACCCTTCTGTTATTACTTTCCATAAGCTAAACTGAAACTCCCAAAATACCGAAAAACTAATTTCAATTTGCCCCAAGCTGGGCGCCAATACTGGTTCAATACATTTCTTGAAACACGGAATGGTTTATTATATTATCTATCATCGTGACTATACGAATAACTCATGAGAGGCACATCGCGATTTCTGAAAGCTCGTAATCCAAACGCGTTCAATTGAAAGTTCTGGTCAAGGTCAGGGCAAGGACTTGCTTTTACACGTTTTGGCTCGAAAGTAACGCGAATGTCGTGTTGCATTTTATGGTAATAACGGCCTTTGCCCTATTTTCTCTTTATATTTGGCTGCAGTCAATGGAAACGAGGTTGTAACACAATTTTAAAATTTATTACTTTTATGCTTTGTTCGTAGATATATAAATCCCATTTGTAGTTTTGTATAAACCCATTAATATATTTAGCATTCATGTATTGTTTTTGTGTACTGTGTATAACTGTGTTCTTTATTTGTTCATCGTTTCTAAAGCAAAACCCCCAAAGAAACAACGTATAGCTTCACATTTAGTCATTTGTGTAACTTATTTATTTTTAAATTAAATGTAAAGTAAAGTATTGACACAAAACAGTGAGCCAAAAGTAGTACAAAATAGTCCCACGTCGGGCGCCATTACGTAACAAAATTGACTGGGGCATGAGTGAATTTGATGAACGTGCTGTATATCATACTGAGCAAGTTACATTGATCAATGTGCGTCTACATAATACTTAGGTACTTCATCTAAACATCAATCGCACGTTTCTATACATAAAGCTACAATAAGCATTAATGGTTACCCAAACATTGCTGAGGTGGCTGACATACATCAAAACGCAAAATAAAACAACAATTGGGGGTATAACATTTATTATAGCAGGCATTGCATTATGACCGACGATGCATACAACAGACTGGGACCGCAACTCCAACGTGAAATGGGAAATGTGAAAACTGGAAATGTAAAGCGGGTGAGCAGCTGGCAGCCGGAGCAAAACAAACTTAATGTGAAAGAGTCGCGCGGAAATAGGTTTGACCGGACTCTTTGCACGGACGCTTTGCTTATTTACCCACTTTTATAAAACGAGTGGGCGCTCTTGGAGCTTCATACGCAAACGTCACTTTAAAATAGCATTAGTTCCTTTAGAAACTCGACTGATATAAAACATAAAAGAGATTGAAAAAAAAGAAACACAGTGAAGGCAATGATAGCTCATGATTACAGAAGCTTGCAAGACAGACATTGAGAAGATAGAGGAAGAAACGTACAGATGGTTGGTCTGTTCATGGTCATTGTTGTCTTGCGCCGGCTGTGAGCCGGAGCGCCGTAGCCGCCAGATGGCGTGGCGGGCTGCCACCAGCCGCGCGAATCCGTGACGAGCCACACTCGGGAGCGCTACGCGCGCATTATCAACCCACGATCAACAAGTAACGCGCGAACACCGACTGAGTACCCACCTAGTGCTCACCATGCGACCAGGAACACGGGAACAAGGAATAGGACAGGAAATAACACAATCAACAAGTTATAGGGTGAAGGGACCAAAAGGATCCAAATTCCACAACGTCAAACGGCGGCTTTGACGTACACGACTCCGTTACACGGTCAAACTTAACAGTGCAATATATAATTATCAACAACTCACTAGCCCTATGATTCTACCTACGAGCAAAAAGCTAGCCTAAACGAATATATCACAACCGAATATCACAATAAAGCGGTGGCAAGCGAAGCTTCGTGGACGGCGGCGGCTTACGTAACGTTAAACCTAAACTACGCGTGTAAAACGTGCTAAAATTGATTGATCACAGAAAGAAGCCTTATCACTATGAGGTTTTAAATGTGCCCTTCGGGGTTCTTATGTAACGGAGTCGCGTTGTGTGGAAATTGTAGTGAAGGGGTATGTCGTAGGGGACATGCGCGCGGGATGGGGGCCGGGCGAGCACTGGCCGTGGCGGGTGGACGGTGCGCCGCCGCGCCCCGCACCTGAACCGACGACCCCTTCCCTCCCGCGTCCTACTCCAACTTTGACATTCGTGCTTTTCTGCCCAGCTGATCGCAATTATCCTCGACATAAACATCTCACATCCGTGTTAAGGGTATGAAAAATAAAAGGAGCACTTGATTGCTCACCCGATCCTTCATAATTCTGCCCCACAGAGCCGCGTTAAAATTATGCTCTTGAGATTACAAAGCCATAAATTTCATTTTCGAGGTTTAGTACCATTTCTAAGAATTGGGATAGGCATTTTGCTGGAGTACCTACTAATGAATTGGTCTCGAGAAAATTGCTGTACCTTTCGTTTCATATTACCTATTCATATATCTAATGTATGGGTGTAATAAATGTTTATGATTTATGTATTTATTCGAATTAGTTTTACGCCGTAGCGAAGGACATACCTAACTCAATTCGCAAAATACTACAAATAAATGATGAAATTCCTATTTCTTTTATTCTGAGCTAGACTCATTTATTCCTAACCTAAAAAGCAGGCTTTCCTTTTAAAATTGAAGCCACAACTTTCAGGCTATAAGCTAAATTAAGTAAAGAAATTGCGTACCGCGCTGATGTGCCGTTCTTAGACGTATAAAGTAAATGAGCGCTGTGGGAAAGACGAATGGCGCGCATAAAACTTTCATCAATCGAAATCCTCTCGAATGTATTTTAATGCTACTTTTACAACCTTTTGAACCCTAACGCATGCAGTAAAGACTTAAGTACCTATTAAGGACTTTCTAAAATCAAAGAAAGTCAGTAAAACTGGAGTTTAATGATTGGTTACCCTGGTCACATGTAACCTGACTGTCTACCGGTAGTTGTTACATGACAACCTGTGACAGGCTGTCGTTAAACTTTGTCACATTTTGAAGTCTGAAAGATAACCAAACAGCCGGGTTGACAGGTTTCCAGACCATGGGATGTAAGAATATTCAAATTCTGATTTTGATTCTGATTTTGTATAGGTCAATATCCCATTTTTAAGAATTGAAACTCGATTTCTAAACATGTAGAGAGCTGAGAAAAAGTACATTTTGTACAATATAAATACCAATACTTAAACTAAGCTTTACAGTCAGATAAAAATATGCTAACATTATCTATAATGGTGATTGTAATTTGAAACTCTGTATAAAACTGGAAAGTCTTAACATAATGGATTTTTTTTTACTGAACTAAAAGAATTTTGGTAATTTGATCAAAAGTGAAAAAAAATAAGATTGTACTAAAATGTACAGTCTAAGCCAACTAGTTAGTAACAGAATATTATCAATCAACAAAAATTTAAGCTTATATTAAAAAGGATAAATAGTATTCGTCAGTTATTTTGTGTTTAATAATCACCTTATGAAAAGAAGCTCTACTTCCAGTATTTACACACAACAAATTAATCGCGCCATCTACCGGCAGTCAGACGAACTACAACAATGTTCAGCCCGCTACTTTCAATGTTACATTTTTGTATAGACACTTCAGGTACCTAAGCAGGCGAAATGTGGATCACGAACTAATCCGCAATATCGGTTGCTAAACAAACATACAGCCTTCGAGCCGCCCTTGAACACTGCCCTTTGTGACCGACACATAAGAAAATGGCTTCTTTGTAAAGCTACTAACAATCGTACGATTTTATAGCTATGTTTCTTACATTGTGTCGACGACATCCGGCTCACTTTAAATGTAACAAGGGCTTGAGAATGAAAAATAACAAGAAATGAAAATTTGTTTTTGTGTTGATTTTATTTTGGGGTTTAAAAATATTTTGGTTATATTTATTACTGGTTGAACATGGTTACAATCACAGAACGTTTCAATAATATCAAAGAAGGTAGGTAGTATTCATTTTTTTTCTGTCCCTAGTGGAAGTTGACAGTACTACTATATAAAGTGACACTGTAGACTTTTACGGCAGACAGTGGAACTAACAAAAGTTTATGAGCTTTTGTACGAAACTCTTCGCTACTCGATAACAGATGGCGCTATAAGCCTACCTACTGTTTTGTAAACTTATATTCTTAATTTCCTGTTTCATGCAGTCAAAATTGAGAGCTACAAAACTGAAATATTAAACTGATCCCCTTGTAAAGTTTGGCATTTTTATTTTAATCGACACAAATATTTTTATAATAAGGTTAACTGGCAAAATGGCAATACAAAGTTTATAACAATAAAAAAAAATAAAGCGTTGCGCTTTCAGTCCAAGACTACTTTAAATCAGTTAGCTCAGTCACGGATTCCCGGAATATTAAATACTTACGCGTACTTAGAAAATATTTTATTAAGTGCTTTTTAATTACACCGTTTTACTGTTACGCGCGGGTATTGTTTGGAGCGATTAAAGAATTATATTATCAGCAGCAAGAATTTCATAATAAAATAATGTTACGAACCGATGAAAATTGACTTTTTGTTGGTTTTACTCTAGTTTACGATACTTTCGTTGAACGGATGAAGAGTTATATTATGTCAATAAAACAAACTAACACAGCAAGTAGAATAAAATACCTACTATAAAAAAGTACCTCGTCTGAAGTATTGGCTCTGTGGGTCACATTATAGTGCCTGTAATAATATGAGGTACTAACACAATTAGACGTGATATGAGTAGACGACATTGTTCCCATGATGGGAATACTCGTGAGAGACTGGCACAAGTGCCTGGAGCTTGGCACAAGCAAAGCACAAGCGGGCTGTGAATGATGGTGACTATCATAATAAATGTTACCCTAACCCTTAATAAGTAATAAACAGAGACATTCGCTTGATAACCGTGTAAGTAACGTGTTGTCAAAATTATTTCCTACTTGATAGGCATTCTCTCATTTTTGGGGTCTGTTGGGTCCTTCATAACCCAATTTTATGTACTGGAATTGCCAATTTTACGTCACAATATTATGCGTTTACGTCTAAAACGTAAGACCGTCGTAAGCGCCAATATTGTTCATTGTACCGGTTTATAGGAGGCGCTCACGGTTAACGACTGGCTTTTACGGCCAGTTATGATGACTGATTGACTGAATGGTTGAACGGCTGAATGGCTCAGTAATTTGATACGTCCAGTAATTTAAAAGGACTGCTTTGTAGCTGGTTATTAATATGCTTACTGCTGTTTGATACTAAGGGCCTTATCATACTAGCGGATTGCGAGCGTCTTCAAAGCGGAACGGGCGCGCAACGAATACGTTACGGGCGCGCAACGAACACGCCGCGCATGCGCAGCGAATTCATTGCGGACGCGCAACGAATTATATTACTACAAACACGTAATATATATATATATACTATTTACTTTATTACTACAAACACGCGACGAACACGTTGCAAAGTTGCCGCACGTCCGCGACGTCTTCGCTGAGCAGCCGCGGCGTGTTCGCGACGCATTCGCTGCGCGCCCGTTCCGCTTTGAAGACGCTCGCAATCCGCTAGTATGATAAGGCCCTAACGCTTGGCCACGAACATTACGCTTAAGCGACACGTGTATACGCAAGTCGCATCGTGTGAGGTCGTGAACAGGACGTTAGGTAAGGTTCATTACAATATGGTCGACTTTTGTCTGTATAGATCCATCCGAGATGCACATTTTTACTGACATTATGAACTTCTGTGATCCTTATTTCGGAAGTGTTAAAGCAGAAATTGCTGAAACTTCTTTTCTAGATCGTTAGGTCAGTTAAAGATTTCTCAGAGAACTTGTAAGACCGTAATTGCTGAGTATTCTCTTTGTATGCTATTGTTAAATCCCCGGGTTTTACTCTCAAAGCGAAATGTGTTGGATTAAATTTTATTGCTTTTCAAAAAGATTTTACAAATAGAGATTTTAAAAACTTTCACCTGTGGGTCTAGTAAAAGGAGTTTTAAGATTAACCTTACTTTCATTGGGATTGGAGACTGCTATAATACTTCCGTGATCATTTTATTTCTTTACTTAGAGTAAATTAAAAAAACTTGCCAAGAATGAATATGCCGTTCCAGAAAAAAAACGTCCATTAAAATCTGCGTGTCGATTTCTTAGGACCGTCTTTAAACAGCTGTCGATGAGAAAAGTGTCCAAAAAGGTTGGAAACACGATGAATGGCAATGCTTATTCTTTGGCCTTAAATAGGCCAGCCCTCCGGCCACGTGAAGAGACGACCACCTGCTCCGCGATATTATGAAATACAGGTAAATTGTAGACTGAAAATCGTACCTACCTTCATTGAAATTTAAATCCTAAAATGCTTTGTTGCGATAATAGTCAATTAACAACGCACAATGCTACAGAGAAACAGATTACGGTAAATCCAGACTGGTTTGTGTTTAGATGTTTGTAGGCGTTTGGTTATGCGCCTGCGGGCTGTACAAACAGACGTTTGAGCGATTAGAACGTCTGATTGTTTGAGTAGTTGCGTAGTTAGTTGATATCTGTTTGTTGTTTTATTAGAGTGGTAAATTGTTTACTGACATGTTATGTCTTTTTTATGTTTTTATTATTATATACATTTTTATTTTTGACTTGTGTCTGTAATCAATCGTAATATTAAGTTACACCTTTCTATTGTATCGAGTCTGGTTCTTCTAACCAAACAGACAGATGTGTTGCTGGGGAGTTTGTTCCGCCACTTCTTCTTTCCAGCAAAAAACACTAGGAAGTGTCGAAGGGTGGGCGTTTTGGGGGACTGTCACTTGTAAATGAGTAAAGTAAAGTAAAGTAAATTTTGACGTTCGAAAAGTGCTGATTATCAGCCTAGTTTGAATAAATGACTTTTGATTTTGATTTTGATTTTATTCGGCATTTTGTGCTACTGAAGTGTATTTTTTTGATAGCGTCAAAGCTTTATTCGGTCTGTGCAAAATTTTATTCGGTCTGTGCCGCGGTATCTCTTTCGAACAACCCGCCGCCCCGACGGGGCAGGAGATGCACTTAGCGTGTGGTTGCTTAGATTGTAAGTATTCTACCCTGGCTGGAGGCCATACACCAACAATCAAGACACCGACAGGATAGTCCAGTTGAACTGCGAGATACCATTCACTAAAAGAAACTTCGGGATTTCTCCCTTTGACATAAGCTTGTTTGCTTTTTGCTTGCTTTAGCTTTGTTTGTTGTTGTTGTATAAGCTAAAGATGTTGTTGTTCCGAACCACCATACAATCACCGCGTCCCATGATCAAACGGACGGGTGTCGAATAGGTGTCCTAATTGAAAATCAATGACCATTCGTTCGCGCAAAGTTCGTACCGTACTAACTAACATTCCTGTGATTTTCTTTGCATTTAGCATGCGTAAAACGCTAAAAATGTAAAAAATATATGATCGGATGCTTTCTATCTGAATTAACAATAAAAAATCATTTTGCTCGTAGTAGACATCTGTCTGGTAGTTGATGATAGTAATGCTCTCTTGGATTATTTCCATTATCCGAAACATGACTGTTACTAAATATTTCCAAAAAATCGTAAATTAAAGACTTATCAACTTTCTGCCTTTGGTCCCAGGATATTTGGCGTCGGTGCAAGACGTTTTTCCTTTCATTCTCTTCTTTTAATCGTCACGCCATAATTTACTTCTTTTTCCTCCATATCATTCCTGACACAATTCATTCATATTTTCTTTAGTCTTCCTCTCCCTCTCCATCCATCAATGTATCTAGTCATGACAAGAAACACAACACAACATTCATCATCAGTCTAAAATGTTCCCACTGCAGGGACTCAGGCCTCCTCTCTAGGAGAGGGATGGGCTATAATCCACCACAAGGGCCCAGTGCGGGTTGGTAGATGTCACATGTCTTCTTTTTTGGTTCTAAGCCATGTTTCCTCACGATGTTATTCTTCACCGTTTTGAGAGCAGCGGTGATGAAATAAATTACACACAGAAATGCACCTGCCTGGGTTCGAACGGCTTACTGTTCGTAAATCGGAGCCACCACCAGTGGGCCACCGCACATTACAACAAACAACATTTATTTAGACTTTTAGTCACACGTGTATGGAACACCTCCTCATCATGTCCTAAATGAAAGACTGTCAGGAGCCTGTTACCTGTGACACAGTAGATTAGATTTAGCATAAACAACATTCAGATTATAAGCACTTATCATTGTTCACTCACTGCTGATTACATTATCAGCGTAAATTGACATTAGACTAAGGGCTTAGTTGGTGTCAAAGTGGCCCCCTGGAAATGCGATACTCCTGTTAATCGGTAATCATGTAATAAGCAAAGTGCCTTGACTTTGGACTTTGTGATTCACATAAGTTGCTTTGCGTATACTCGTTTACCGTTGTTTGGTAGCGCGACTAAATCGAAGAGGTTAATAGTGGAAGTTTATCTACAAGATCATGTGATGAACCACAGTTATTTTTTAATTTAAGGATGGGAAATCATCCAATTGCTCCGTCCACTCTGGGTGCAGTAGAAGGGAGTGTCAGACTCTTACTGACTTAAACCCTGACCCTGACATATGTACACTTAAATTTTAGTGAACAGGTCACATATGTATATTGAAAGCTATCGGGTGACATATGTACATAAATATTGAAAGCTATCTATGAGCTACACTTAGTAAGGAGATTTCACACGACCACTCAATCGTGACGTCATTAAACATCTCCATAATGTCACAAACATTTTTGTCTATCTACCACACAACAACAGCTCACGCTCACCGCTACAGCCACGGGCCAGCGCTCGATTACACAGTTTTATTAGACGCACAATCGATACGCACGCACGATGAATAGGAATCGATTAGATATGCCACTCACTATCTACTCGAGTGCCGGGGGGAAAGGGGGGGTAGGTCTTGTTGAAAAATAGGGAAGTTCAAGGAAAAGGGTATTGATGTTTTGCTGAAGGTTGGATTAAAAATACAGAGTTAGGCAGCAGTTGGTCCCGTCGGGGCTGCGGGTGGTCGCAAGAGATGCCGCGGCCTCGACATGAAGGGCTAAGAAGGAACATGGATGGTTTTTAGTCAGTAGAAGTCTGACACTCCCTTTCGCTCTGCCCAAGAGCGGGAGGGGTCATTTGATAATCTCCCACCCTCAAAAAAAAAGGCTGCAGTTTTTATGTAAGGTAGCTATGATTGGACTTGACTTGGCTAAATGTCCTATGTCCCCTTGATGGTGCAGAGGCCGTCCATAGATATCGTCCATCATGATCGGTCTAGAATATTATTGGTTTGTAGGAATCTTGGTATGTACCTATAATAATTATTCGTGAATTCGAAAATAGTGTCCGGAAGTCAATGTACTGCGTTTTTTCAACTAAAAAGAGCTCATACGATTTTTTATAAAACGGGCCTACTCTTGGCCTCAATTTTTCAAGATAGGATAGATATGAGGTCGACAATAGAACAAGCAAACACAAAAAAGCCTATTAAATCGCGACTTAAATAGATTCGGGTTACATGAACTCGGGAACAACAACGCAAACTAGGAATTTTACTACTTGGCTGTGCGTATAATATAAGACCAGGCCGTCTAAAATGGTCACTTTAGCTGATCATATAAGCCTTAGCTTTAGCTTTCATAATAGTAACTGCGTTTGTGACCAATTTACAAATTTTAACGGAATTCATATTATTTTCCTAATATGATCTATTTTCCTAAATGGTCACAGACGCAGAACTGTTATAATTATGAAAGGTCCATTTTACGCAATTCATATCATGATCTGCTACAGTGACCTTTTTAGACCCCCACAAGGGTTCGGTAATACAATACGCTGACTGTACTATTTAGATATAATATATGTGTGTATAGTTTAGTCCCCAAACACGACTTAGTGCCTAAACTAAGTCCTAAGTATAAATTAAACGAACTGGCCTCGAGCGGTATAAGTTTGATAAATCTGTTTATTGTACCCCAGGGAGTTCTTTAAACAGCTTTGAGTGCTTTCAACAAGCGTTCTATAAACGAGTTAAATTTTAATATGTGACCCACAAATAAATTAGCCTGGGTTATATGATTTACTTACTAACAAGCCGCACCGGATCAGATACTGAATTTCTTGACTTTCTGTACGCATGTATAAACCTTCCTCTTTTATCACTCTATCCATTGCTGAGAACTGCATTAAAATCTGTTGCGTAGTTTACAAGATCTCAGAGTACAAACAGTGGGAGGGACTTTGTTTTATAAAATTAAGATATAAATTACTTTTTACAGCCATTAGGTCTAAAAGCCGCCTTACACGGTCAACTATTAGAGTTTTAGTCAAATAATAATATGATGTCAGATTTATCAGAAAAATTTCAAGCAGTTTACCGCCAATTACATGTAGGAATAGTTTTTGAGAAAAAACGAAAAAAACATAAATTGCGCAACACTGAATAGCAATTATGACATGATTAGCCATTTGACATGATGTGCTGATACCATAAACAGGACTGTGTTACGTTACTCCGAAGTTCGAAATAGCGATGTACGGTTTACAGAAAGTTTGTGACTCCGAATAACGTGAGTCAGAATATACTCTATGACGAAGTACGGCATTCAGAATGTTCGTTACTCCGATGTACGTTACTCCGAAAGTTTGCTATGACGAAGTACTCAATTCAGAATGTTCATTATCGCGAAATACGGAACTCCAACAGTTGTATGTGCAATCAAGAACAAATGTGAAGTTGGCTCAAGTAGCTGTTGCCTAAAAAAAGCCTATGTAAGGTCACCTTCGCAGAAGGAACATGACGTATCTAGCGGAGATATGATTTGATATCGTTCCCCTCACCCCGCAGTCGTCAATCATTCCATCTGAGAACTGGATAAAGTATTTTTTTCTCCTTTTGTTTCTACGGGTCCGCCGAATTGATGGGTTTCAGTCGAAGAAAATCTTCCTTTGTTATTCTTCACGAATCATCGCTAACGGTATTGAAAAGATAGTTTAACGTGAATTGATGTCCTCTATTTTTTTGGATGTGTGACGATATCTAATATTAAACCGAAAGTCGCTCTGTCCTTCAGCGACTTTCCCGGCTAGAGGTACTGACTTGGATGAACTTTGGTACACAGGTTATGACTGGGATAAATTCCGACGTCTACCTCCAGTTTTTCGTCATGGTTTCTTCTATATTAATTAGATCACTGATACATTGGAAAAATAAAATTGTTAACCACTAGACAAAAGCAAAATATAATTTAATTAATTAGTATTTTGCTACGATTCTGACCTCAAAAAAATTGCGTCTACACACAATGTCGGGTCTTAATTAGGCACAAAACAAAACAACGCTGATAT
The DNA here is from genome assembly GCA_949774965.1 of Diarsia brunnea. Taxonomy (NCBI): domain Eukaryota; kingdom Metazoa; phylum Arthropoda; class Insecta; order Lepidoptera; family Noctuidae; genus Diarsia; species Diarsia brunnea. The sequence continues at coordinate 7,285,489 of OX459015.1, read as the reverse complement.
TAATTAACAGTCTTCTGATGTTAAATGTGAAAAGGAAACCACTCATTTTGGTTATTCATTTATTTTCTTTTGATCTCAATACCGCGAGACAATCTGGTATACACAGTGAATGGGACAACGGAATATATACCTACCTTCCAGTATTTTTCCTAGAAAGCCTTCAAGTATTACGTCACGCAATTTTTGGAGATTTTTACCCCCCCCCCCCCTGTAACGCGCCGTAACGTTTTTCAGTAACCCTCCTCCCCCCTAGTAAAACGTTAAGTAGCCATCAAGTGATCATTTTTAATTAAAATTTGAAATTTGTTTAATAAAAACGTTTTAAAAAATGCGTGAAATTATCTCTCTACGCGGCAGTTCCAAAGGGTTAAAAAAAAGAATGTTACGTAGCTCAAACCACCCCACACCCGCCCCTGTAACGCATCGTAACATTTTACAAGACCCAACCTCCCCACAAGTTACATGGGTTCGGTACTGATTCTAGGTCACAAATCTTCTACAATGCTGCATCGACCTTCTATCACGTGGCTTTTATACAGGAGCTCGTGACTTAATAATAACAGCCGCTCGGATCGATGTTTATATTAAACAGCGCTTACCTAGGGGGTTCGTGGATTGGTGAACCCCTCCCGCTCTTGGGCAGAGCGAAAGGGAGTGTCAGACTTCGACTGACTAAAAACCACCCATGTTCCTTCTTAGCCCTTCATGTCGAGGCCGCGGTATCTCTTGCGAACAACCCGCAGCCACCGCCGCCGCCGCCGTGGTTGTCAGCCGGTCTGACAACCTGTCTTAACCATCTGATAACCAGTCGTATTTTTCGGTACACCTCTGCCTTACCTTTCAGTGATTGTAGGCGTGATATTTTGTTGTTCTTTCTATTGCAACACTGTCACATTGAAGAAGTAGAATAACCTAAAAGTATTGAAGTTGAATTTGTACAGATTTAAAAAAAATGCTTTCTTCCATTTACTCGCAGTCAGTTGAGATCCCGCATAAGTTGCGGGATTTAAGTCGGCCGGGTCAAGAGGTTGGTTTGGGTGCTGAGGCACAACTTGGGACGCAAACTGGATTCAGTAGATGGAATGGATTTAGAACTAGGTTATTCAAGAGGTACGTCAGTAAAGATCCTGGTTGTAGCCATTCATTTAGATAGGAAAATAAAATTTAGTTTGAACGAGTCACCACGACCCTGGATCACAAACGGCATTAGAATTAACACGTATGCGTTTTAGTCAAAAAGAGTATGCCACTCCGTCTTGCTCCACCCAGAGCGGGAGGAGTCGCCATCACGGGATGAGAGCGCATCCTTAAAAAAATTACAAATAAAACATCATTTTTGCTTAGTCAGAAGTCAGGAGATAAAAAATGTATAACCCCCAGCCCCGGCTGGGTAGGAGCTATAATATAAGGTCATTTCCGATACTGTAATTGCCTCTTATTATTAAACAGTGTACTTATCACCTGATATGTGTAAAAAATACTATATGCATCCCACTAAATAATAAAAAGGGTACTGTAAAAAATAAATTAAAAACCAACATCATGAAAACATTTCGAGCTCTCGCAAACCCAGGTACCAATTAGAAAGAAGTATGAAACAAGTAATTTAAAACGGTGCGAGTTATATCCACAGTTGTTCCATGTTTGTGGTACGAGGGTCGTTAACGCCACAGTTTTACGTCGACGGCATACCCACTCCACCTGATATTACTGCTTGAGCTAAGTGTTAAATAAATACTATAGCTACTTTAACTGGTTATATTTGAAACCAGCTGTGTCCCGTTTGCGTGGCGAGTTTTGGAATAACTGGTGTGTGAAATTACCACATGTCCTTTGAGACGCTGGCTTCCTGACAGGCAAATTTTGACTGACAAACCAGTTTTAGTTGGCCTCGAGTTCTTTTGCATGCACGTAGAAGGCCCTTAGTTAGATAAAAACAGTCGCTCGGATCAATCTTCAAGGGTGTAAAAGTATCCTTAACGCAAACGAAGGACACTTGTTCTCCCCACCACTGCGATATTTTTTTTGTTCTAGACCATACCTGGGAACCTCCTAGTTATGGAGATATTGGAGGTCAAAGTTACAAATTTTTCACAGCTGTTTTTGTAAATACTAGTTTTTCAGGTTATAACATTACTTAAATTACCTCCAAGACGCGTTTACTATTCAAAACATCCACTAGCACAATGCTTTAAGAGTGCTACATTGAGTTTTACCGTAAAATGTGATTTTTTACCAAAAAAAAAGTCGTTTCCAAGCAAAAATTTTTGCGTAGGGGTACTTAATTTGATGTACAGAATGCTTGGTTAACGGCTGTGTGATGGGTTGATTTACACCCTGTATATCCACGCTTGCCTAGGTTGGAGTGCGGATGTCGACTCATCCGAATTTATTACATACCGAGATTCCTCCGTGCCACGGCATCCTAAGCCGTTGGTCCTGGCTGACATTAGTAGGTCTTTGACAGTCGTTACAGGTCCGGGGCCCGAAAGTGTGACAACCTATCTTACCAAGAGGTATTATCCGGTACTAACTGGGTTGTGTAGGTCAGATTTGCAGTCGGTTCATGTAGAATACTGGTATCGGCTGCGTCCGGGCCAGGCAGATGATGTATTCTATTGCATGCCAAACTAGACAAGTAAAAAAAGCTACAATTGTTACCGACGTAGGGTTGACCCATCATCCTTCCCACATTAATTATTAACACAGGCTAGTCAAAATATCTCTGCTCCTATTATTAACACTGTGAACGGGATATTTATCTTGTATACTACTTGTTTTGAGCTGAGCTGTGGCAATCACCATGATCAAGGATCATCATTACAGCCTTAAGACGTCCACTGCTGGACATAGGCCTCCCCCAGAAGAGGGGGATTTGCCATAATCGCCACACTTGGCAGGCGGGTTGGCGATGGCAGATCGCGGTTGTTGCGAAGGCACAGAAAACGCTGCTGCCCATTCTCTAGTAAGTCCTTTAGTCGCCTCTTACGACACCCACGGGAAGATATGGGATAGTGCTATTCTATACGTCCGACACCATACGGCCACCACGGATAAACTGGAGTTATTGCGGGTGGGTGTTTATGAGCAGACAAAACCCTGTTTCAGTGTTATTGATAATGTTAGTGACCATGTCGGTTTAAAAACTTACATCTCCGCTCCTGTATGTCTCTCTCCCAGTCGCTTCTTAAAAGTGCTCGTCAATTTTCCTAGAGCTAAAAGTCTTAAACTAACATTCACGCATTCAAGAAATAGACCCAATAATAGTTCGTTTGGGACAGGAAATCCAAGGGATACAATGTTAATATTTTTCAGTTTTTCTGGCCACTCAAACCGTTCCCTATAACTCACAGGGATTGAGGATACATCCGAGGCCCACCCCTAGAGGCATTATGTCGTAATATCCGAAATTATGAGACAGGACGGCCACCCCCTCTCTTGAATAAATAAGTGGAGACGGTGCCTTAAGCGGCGAATTAAAATGAGATTATTATAAGGGTACATTTTCCTAGAAAGCAATTAGCTATCATCGTTCGAAATTAAATCAGTGTCGATCAAAAAAAGTGGGCAGTTTTCTTTCGTTGTCAGCTTTTTTTGGTTTTTTGTGAAATTGTTTTAGATATTTTTTAAACGACAATTTCATTGGCAAGAGAAAATATAAGTAGAATTTTGTCATGTTTAATTCGTTAGTTAAAGACTAGTGTCTTTAACTAATGTTTAATTCATTAGTTAAAGACTAGTGTCTTTACACCAGTTATTCCTGAAAACCATCATAATAAAACACCCACCCTAGTTATCTAATATTTAAAAACTTGCAAATAAACATAAAACATTCTTCAAAGATTAAAATACCCTGAAATGTTACCATTCTAAAAAAATAAGTAAGCTTCCTAGCGTAAATTTTACCAGTATTTTGCCAACACAGGATAAAACACTAAGGTGTCGAGTAAACGTTTACAATAGCGAGAGAATAATATATAAACAAAATATTATTTTCAGTAGAACATTTCAAAATATTTTCTGTTTCAATATTACGAATTTTGAGGTATCTTTTTAAGCTTTTCATTAGATTAGGTGCCTTGTTTATAGATAGCCTTTAGAAATGTTAAAGAGGCTTTTATCATTTGTTTGTCAATTGATATCATTCTACCTTAAAATAAAGGCCATTTTGTGCCCATTCTTCTCCATAGAGGTCTACGCTTTGGAATGGGCAACTACTACTCTTTCACAATTAATTGTGCCTTCTGACTGTAGCTTGGCTTTCTTGGTTTTTTAATTGAAATAATTGGTTTGAGTTTGACCATTGCTAAGTTTTCAAAATCAAGTTTAAATTTAAATATAACATCACATCTATAATTCCCCGAAGGGTTGGGCGAACCCCGCCGGGGCTGCGGGTTGTTCGAAAGAGATACCGCGGCCTCGGTGCAAGGGCTCAGCAGGATCATGGGTGGTTTTTGGTCAGTAGAACTCTGACACTCCCTTCCGCTCTGCCCAAGAGCGGGAGGAGTTATTTGATGATTTCCTACGGCGGATATGTGTTTAGTATTTAATAGTACACACACTCAGTTCGTCAGTAGTGTTAGAATGTCATGTACATGAATGCCACCACCAGTGTCAGCAATAGGGTCGCCTCCCAATCATTCAATCAATCTAATAAATAAATAATCCACTCTAATCCAAACCTGATCAAACTGCCACGGAATCTGGGTACACTCATCAGTAGATATTCAGCAGTCCCGCTTGCAACCACCATACCAACTAATAAGAAGTTACCTAAAATTACGTTTTAATTACCGTCTTAGATATCTATACATCAACGTGAATACAACACCTTTATACAATGAATCACCATTCCTGAATAGATCGGGACCCCTATAAATAGTGTCGTGGTTCCGTAGTGACTCATATCATCCACGTCACACCCCCAACTCCCCCAGTTAATCAGCTAACATTCCTTTAACAGGTTGCCGCTATACAAAGCGTGTGTTCAATTAGAATGCTTTAAATAGTTTTAATTGTGATTGTGTTTTGTCACAGATTTTTTGATTTAAATACATTTGGGCGGGTTGCTCTCATCATCATCAGACTTCCAAACTAACCGGATGAAGCTGAATACTATTATTGACATGGAGCGATCTTACCTGTCTACCGGATTTCCACAACCCAGTTAGTACTTGGTAATAAAATATCCCTTGGTAAGAGTGTTTGTCAGACTATCGGAACACTTTTTTTTTTTTTGGGGGTTGGGAAATCATCAAATAACCCCTCCCCTGGGCAGACCGGAAGGGAATGTCAGACTTCTACTGACTAAAAACCACCCATGTTCCTTAGCCCTTGTGCTGAGGCCGCGATATCTCTTTCGAACAACCGGAACATCGGTGGTTTTTACACAGTAGAAGTCTGACACTCCCTTTCGCTCTGCTCAAGAGCGGGAAGGGTTATTTGATGATTTTGGCGGGTACTAAAAAAAAAATATAAGATGACTGGGCAACTCAGATGTTTTCTTGATTACATAAAGTTGGCAGTAGAAAGAAAGAAGGTATTTTCTCAACTATGAAAAAGGCACCGGATTGATGTACAATATTCATCAATTAAATATCGAGAGATCATAAAAGCAACAAAGAAATTTAAAAAAATACATTAACAAATAATTTATACCTAAACCTTCAACATTGCTTAAAGACTAGATCGTACGAATTTCAGTGAATATACCCTATACCCTAACTCCCAGATAAGAAAATCCTGTGTCAGAGGAGTCAGAGTTCTGCATGGAAAATTCAGGTTTAAAAGTACAATGAACTTATTTTAAAAGATTAAACTAGAAATAGAGGATCTAATTATACGCAGTTGTATTATAATGAGTGTGCATGTGTAAATCACTGAAATTATCGTATTTTCTTCATAATTACCTTTCCTCTTCGGAAGCGCGTATGATAACTAAATTAATTTAAATAATGTAAAAAAGTCGTGTTTCACTCTCGAACGCCATCGTCCCGGCGCAATCCCCAACTTAATCAGCTAACGTGCCATTAACAGGGTGTTGCTTTATCAAACAACGTTTTCAATGGGGGAATTAATGTATCATCCTCTTATCTGGTGTAGGTAAACAGAGATAGTACACGTTGTACAAATACGAGTGTTTTGGTTTAATTTGCGTGAATGAGGAAAAGCCCAAGTTAATTTTTTTTTCATACTACAATATTTGGTTTTGGTAGATATTTCTCAAAATTGAAAAGAAATCCTAAGCTTGCTTGAATTTTAAAAACAACCTAGTCTGACCGAGACTCAATTTTATTAAAACATTGTCATCCCGTCACCCGTTTCTGGGTTGCGGTCGACGTCGGAGCCCCCGTAGGACCGCCGTCAACCAAACACAGGATACCTTTGCCTAGCGGTTGTCATTATAGCAATACGGCAACATGACAATTTAAAAACTATTACAGATCAAACAGGAAATATAACACATATCACAATCCACTCCACACATAAGCGGTAGTTAAGTCACTTCCTCATTCATTTCGATCTCAGCATAGATGACAGAATGCATGTAAATTAAGTAGACCGCGCCGTGTACTCCCGCAAAGAAACTCTTTTGCCTTAGAACGAGGGCTCTCGGGTGAAGTGGCTTCGTCTAATTAGTACGACGACAGACCAGACACTATCGTGCCAGAATAACGGTTTACATTTCACCCGAAAAGAAAACGGTTGAGTTTTTTTTTAACAGCCTGTATGTTAAGATATTGCTAGTATTATTGTGATTTGTAAAACTAATTTATTAATTATAATGGGTTTTGAGAATGTGCTTACAGGTATGTGAAATGCTTTAAACAAGTATATATTTCACTTCTCTTATCTCTAAAAAATCTCCTAGTTTTGATACAAGAAGGATACTAGGAGACTAAGATGGCCTGCCTCGTATTTCACCTTATATGAAGAACCATAGATAGATTTCTCACTTAGATGTTAAGATGATGATGACAAACAAAAATTAAAATACATACACACGAATAGAGAACCTCCTCTAAGTTAAAAAATTACAGAAACTAGTGCGATGCCTGGGGTCGAACCCACGACCGTAAGTCTATTCGTAACTTGGGGTCGCCACCACGAAGTGTGACTTGAAATGATATGAATATGGGTATATGTGTTATTTGATGTTTAATCATACAAACCCTTCCTAAAATAATAGAACATAATACCCTCCATTTTCCATGCCATTTATTATTCCCCCATCCACAGACACAGTTGTAGAAAATTACACAAATACAAATCGTGCCCTTTATCCCTTCACCGGACAATGGGTAAAATAATAAATCGTGGTGACCAACTTCCTACCCTGTTCATTATAAACTTGGGTTCATATTTGTATGACCTTCAATATTATCCTTCCTTAGGATAAGAGGATCACACAGAAAATGTCAAAACATTTAAATATTTGAGAGATGTTTTTGTTTTTGTCATTAGCTTTTTCCAGATTTCGATATTGTGGATTTTTTAGGATTAAATACAGATTCTCTTTGAGCTCGGTCTCGAGGGAAGCTTTTTCTGGGAATGTAGAATAATAATATTGGTTCTAGAATACTAGATTAGTCTGTGACCTAGATTTCATCATAATCATTTTAGATATTTTGGCAATGTTAAAACTGTTTTTTTTACCATTGTTTATATAAGTTTGTTTAGAGAGAAACGCAAAATTTGATTTTTAGTACCTTTTGTTTAGCAAACAAGCAAGAGGCTCCTCTGATACAAATGGATATGTCTGGATATTACAGATGTTTTCAACACTAGATTGTTGTAGACATCTATAATATCCGGACAGCACCGCTAGTGCTGTGGCTAAGCGATTAGCTGAGCTGCGTATTGCGGGGTTCGATTCCCGCATGGAACAAATATTTGTATGGCCTAACAGGAAGTTTTACCGGGTCTGTGAGTTTCAATGTTTGTAAACACCATCTATATAGGACGAATGATTAGTGCGAAGCATATAAAAAATTATAGCCCATCCCTCTCCTAGAGAGGAGGCCTGAGTCCCTGCAGTGGGAACATTATAGGCTGACGATTATGATGATAAAAAAAAATTGGTTTCTGACGTGTTTTGTTAGAATCACAACAGTAAACCTGACTTAGGAAAAAGCGGAGCTGAATTTCATGACTCTTACTGGGAATGTTAATTCATCCCCTGCAGACAGCTGCAGCTGATAACAGCTACAGTAGAACACAGACTATCTGGATCAATTAAAACCAAGGGTATTCGGAATCGTAGGCCTGTGGACGGTGAGTGATGGGCTAGCTCGCCGTCCGTCCGTCTTATGACGACGACAGGCCGTGTCGACGGCGCGTTCGTGTTCCACGCGCGCCTCAAAGAGATGTCAGCAACATGGAAGGGGCCCGCAAGGGCCGACGCCCGTCGGGGCTGCGGGTTGTTCGCAAGAGATACTGCGGCCTCGACATAGGGAGCTAAGAGGGAACATGGGTGGTTTTTAGTCAGTAGAAGTCTGAAACTACCTTTCGCTCTGCCCAGGAGCGGGAGGGGTTATTTGATGATTTTCCACCCGCCAAAAAAAAGGGTATTCCGAATTGTTTGATTCTAATCAAATAATTTGGAGGCATGTGACATCTACCAAACCGCACTGGGCCCGTGTGGTGGATTATTAATAGCCCATCCCTCTTCTAAGAGAACCTCCCTAAAGAGATAGATCCTCTTTAGAGAGAGATTCCTCTCTAAAGAGGAGGCCTGAGTCCCTGCAGTAGGAACATTATAGCTGATGATGATGATGATGACGATACTCCTTGGTAAGACTGGTCCTCCGGGTTTCGGGCTTCTGACTACGTAACGACAAATAAGTAGTGAGTTTTCGTCGTCGTCCGTAAATAGATTCAAGAGTTAATCTATAAACATGTACTGTATAAGGGCTTAGCGTGTTGCCAGGAATGTTCGGATTTAGTAAGTAATTAATGTGGGACACTACGCGTTCCATTATCGTAAGCCGGTGCGGGCCGTGTAGCCCGGTTTAAGGTAGTACGGATGAAAAGGAAGAATGTATTGATTTTGGTGTATTTTTTTGGGTAGTAAGGTTACCATTAGGTGAGGAAAGAGTTTATTTGAATCGCTAAAAGGTTTGCGACTAATTCCCAGCTTGCCAGTTATGTTTGTGTCCCGTTTATTGACGGTCAGCCTATTGTCATTAATCGGGAAAAAAATTAAGCTCCGTGGCTGCTACAGAGAAATTACTGGTGAAAAAAAACCAATAACAATTTGGCCGACAAGAGAATCGAACCCAGAATCAAGCAATCCCAGAATATAGGTAGGTAACATGTTTACATTAAAAAAAACTTTTTTGCAAAAAAAAAGCAACTTCAATAACACAAAAAAAGTGAAAAAAACAACCACGAAAAACACAAAAAAGTGAAAAATAAACTTCACAAGAAAAGCAGCTTCTGAAGTCGGTGACATTTTGTCTGTTTGATTTCGTTTTTTTTGCCACCGACTTCAGAAGCTGAAACATACAGACGAATTGATAACCTCCTCCTTTTCGGAAGTCGGTTAAAAAGAAAATAAAGAACGAAGAACATTCACTGACATCTGACTCATATGATCTCCGAAGCTGTCTAGTGTTGGTAGCGCTATTGCTGAGATCCCGGGTTATTTCCCAAGGTATTTATGTTTTTCCATCCATTCATTCCACTGAGGATCTCGTGGCTTAATAATAACTGCCATTCGGGTCAATCTTTAGGTCTCTAATGATCTCTAATGGTCTCTAATGATGGGATCTTTAGGTCTTTAGGTTAAGCCGTGCTTGCCTAGGCAAGCATGGCTTAACCTACAACCTAAACCTACACGGATCAACCTAGGTTGGTCTGTGAATGGGTGACCACCCATTACATACCGAATTTCCTCCGTGCCTCGGAAAACACGTTAAGCTGTTGGTCCCGGCTGCCATATATAGATCTTTGGTAGTTGTTACAGGTAGTCGGTGACCTGAAAATTTGACAACCAGTCTTACCAAAGGGTATCATATTACCCACAGAACAGATATTGAATCACAGAACAGAATCTCTTTTATCTGTTCTGTGATATTACCCATTATTAACTAAGTTGTGGAGGTCAACCGTAAAATACTGGTATTCAGCTGCATCCGGTTAATACTTTATTTAGGGTGAAATCACATTTATACGAACAACATTTTCTTCTCTTTCTGTCACCCAAAATTGCAACTCACTAAAGTGAGAGGTCCATTCGTTAAAGGTCTTCTAAAAGTCCATTTCACGAAAGAAGTCCCGCGGACAATTGTGGAACTAAATTTAACAGATCGGCCATGTTGTCGTTTGTCGATGTTATCAAGGTGCGTTTGTTGTGGTAGATATTTTGTGAGTTTATTATTGGATTAGTGCGTTATAAGGTTTATTTACGATGCCAAAAGTTGTGAAACAACATTATGTCGCGCGACATACAGCGCTGCGTCTGCGGGACTTCTTTCGTGAAATGGACTGAGATGTTACGACCGAACTTCTCGCTCCATCAAATGTTACTTGTACCTGACAGAATGAGATAGAGATAAACGCTGATCTGTGCCGTGCGCGTCAATGTAATTTCAACCTTAACACTTCAGGTCAACGTAGTACTATTTGTTTACTATCATGTCCAACCCTGCTCCAGACAGAATTCCAGGTATAAATGCATCCGACGGATTCCTGGTACGACCGTCGTTTCGTAGTAAAACTGTTTTATCCATTTTTATTGAGTCTCGGCGTTTATTAATACTTTCATTCATCGTTGGGTTTGTAGATAAAATGCAAGCTTGTATTTCCGGATAAAGTGTGAGTTTCTTTATTTATTTTAGTTGTGGGTAGTGTTATGGTTTTACGTTAAGATGATTACCTACTACGATTGAGATATCTAAATTACATTCTACACCTAGTTAGCAAAAAATAATTATCGTGAGGACGCCAGCATGCCTTTTTTTTTGGCGGGTGGAAAATCATCAAATAACCCCTCCCGCTCTTGGGCAGAGCGAAAGGGAGTGTCAGACTTCTACTGACAAAAACCCACCCATGTTCCTTCTCAGCCCTTGATGTCGAGCCTGCGGTATCTCTTGCGAACAACCCACAGCCCCGACGGACACCAGCATGCTTGAGAGATGTTTCGCAACGGCATCTAAAGTCAAGTCAGAGTAGTCCACGGGTGGCACAAAAATTCTGACACCAGACACGACGAAGAAACAATTAAAGTGCTGTAGAAATTATTCATATCTATATTAAAATAAGTACCTAAATGCTAAAGTAAATCTGTATCCTCTTAAGCATTAACGGCCAAACTATAAATTCAAACGTGGTAGAACATAGGTTGACCATGAACTAGAAGATTTTTTATTCACTTGCATAACATTATCCCAACTATATTGGGTTCGACTTTCAGACTGTCGAACTGGATGCTGCTGAAAACCAGTATTTTCCATGGAGCGACTGCCTATCTGACCTATACAACCCAGTTAGTATAAAATAATAATGTGATACCTACCCAACTTTTTTCTTTTGGAGGATGGGAAATCATCAAATGACTCCTCACGCTCTGGGCGGAGTGGTAGGGAGTGTCAGACGTCTACTGACTAAAAACCACTTAGCCCTTTGTGTCCGAGGCCACGGTATCTCTTTCGATCAGCCCGCAGCCAATATGATTCTCTTTGGAAAGACTGGTTGTCACACTGACTACTTATTCCGACTATCAACAAAAATTGACGGCACGGTTGGCGCAGTGGCTAAGCGATTAGACTGCTGCGCTGCGTGTCGCGGGTTCGATCCCCGCACGGAACAAATATTTGTATGGCCTACAGATAGTTGTTCCAGGTCTGGGTGTTTGTGTATGTGAGTTTAAATGTTTGTAAACCCACCCACGATAATGGAGAAATTCCTAGTGTGGGGCAACGTTTTTAAAAAACAGAAACAGAAAGATCCACAATTGACGTAGAATTTTACGAAATAATAATTTCCGACCAAACACCGGTAGTATTTAACGAAGTGACGATGATTGTCGAAACCACGGCAAAAGCTAGTTAGAAACTATTAAGTTATTCTCACAAAATGCCCTCGTTGGCGTTTTCAGTGCAAAGTGGCAAAGTTCTGTAAGACGGTGAAGCCAAGTCTTATAAGCCGGAAATCTCTTAAGGACCTCCGAGTAATCTTTAAGACTTACATCTTGTTGGTAGGTAGAGCACCCAGTAAGCCCATAGAAAAATGGCAACAAGCAACGATCAATAATTACGCGGTAGCTGGCGAAAATATGCGGCAAATTGTTGATATTTCGGCTAAAAATAGTAAAGTAACTAAAAAACTTATATTTTATCTATACATTCCGTATACTTAATGCCGCCCAATACATAATGCCCCTTGCATTAAATATTCGGCTTTCAAAAATCGACGATTTCGTATATCAATAGACAATAATTCATTTTGAGTAATAGCTAACTTCGATACAAGAAAATAAACTTTTACTAGAAGCAACATCATGTGCTTTTACTGAGTGCAATTTTTTTTAATATTTTACAAACTATTTTATTTATTTTTATATTTTTTTTTCAATTTTAAAAGGGTGCTAATTAAACCGGCTTCTTTTTAATAGCATTTTTCGCCTCTAAAAATCTACATTGCCTTCTAAATTACTAAGTGAGCCACAATTAACGAGCATCTAAGTATTCCTATCTTAGCCACTAGTTAAGTCCTATCTGAGCCACTCTAAATATAACTCAGCGTGGTGCTTATTTTTTACCCGACAACGGCGAAGTGACGCGCGCTCGCTTCGCTCGCATATTAAATAACACTAATATCTTCTGTCCCCGAAGTGCCGGGCCTCCGCCGGCCTCCTTCGTCGGCGTACGGCCCGGGCCCGCCCATTAGGGTGCTAATTAACTAATGTTAAAGCTATAAAATGTAAAATGGTTATGAGATATAAATTCCGTGGCTGCGTTAGTAAATTAGGTGTCTATGTAATAAGTACAAGTTACGATAATTGATGATCTTTATTTGACGCTTTCTGTAAGATATTTAGTTGGCATTGTAGAAAGACGAATTAGCTTTTTAGAGGCTATCTTATTTTCCCGTGGCTTAGTCATAAAATTAGAAGTTTGATCACGTGGCCATTAAAAAAATCTGTTGCTCGATTTATTATTTCCCATTTTAAAATAAATAAAATAAAATACATTTATTTCAGACCAAGTTGGTCCATAATTATGTGTGTAAGTACCGTTTTATTTTCACAAATTATCAGCGTCCCTATCCAGGCAGTTGCAAGAACGAATCACCATCTAATAAAATAATAAATGTTTATATTGTATACTTTCGTCAAGAGCCTTGTATGTGCTATTGTTGGTCGTCAGGATTATGTATACAGCCGGATTTTATTGCGTTTGTATTAATATTCCGCTCGGGGATCTCACATCGAGGTAACATATATGTACATACGTATATGTATATTATTTACCTACACACGAGACTACGAGATAAAAGGGATGGGTGGGGCCAGGAAAGAGTTTTGAGGTTACGCATTGAGTAGTAACTTAAGTTCTGCATTAAGATTAGACTGTTATTTTAAAGTAAACTGGCTTTGTGATTGTCAAAAAACGTAACGAAAAAAATTTCGAGCGCCTAATCTAAAATATTATATGAATGCTAGCATTCCTGTTAAAAAATTGTATAATGAAACCAAATAACAATGCAATGTTCAGGGCCTCTATAATGGCCACTCTATCAGATTATTATATGAATTGCGTTAAAAAGCGTAAAATGGACCTTTCTTAGTACCTAGTAACTGTTCGGTGTCTGTGGAAAGTAGATCATAATAGGAAAATAATATGAATTGCGTTAATATTCGTAAAATGGTCACAGACGCAGTTACTTCATTTTAGACCCCCAAGTCAATGTAGTTAATTTAATCCCATTTAATAACTATTTCATTAAAAAGCCATTCAATAAGGTTACATTATTGTATGGTAGTGATAGTGATTGACCTGCAAACTGGCAAAATGTGGTTGTACTATTAGTTGTACCTCTGCCGAACCCTTCCGGTATTACAGGTGTGCAGTTATGTATATAAAATAAGGCTCAAACTCACGATCGATCACTTAACGAATCAACCATAAAACCAATTATATTCATATCATTCAATAAAAATGGAAACACGATTCCGCTCCAAATACCACAAATAAACACTTTTGAGCGACAGGAACGTGGTTATAAATCATACAAATTGATAATCTACAAAGCGAAACTTCAAGCTGTACATATCCAGTATAACATGACCTCGTTTTGTATAAATTTCCTGTACAATGACAGATCCACATAAACTGGTTTGTATAGCTTGATTGGTCTCTGTGTGTACGTGAATGAAAATGTCCATTATTGGAGTAAATGCTGAAAACGGAGTGAATATGAAACATAATCCCTTTTTATTGGACATCAATAGACTGATAAAGCCTTTACGGATGATTTAATATTTTTTGTTCTTAAAAGTCTTCTAGCATTTCAATTTTAAAAGAAAATTCGGTTCAGTTTCAATTCTTGAGTGATGCTTAATCTTTTATCTTTTTTAATGTTTATTATAAGGTAATTAAATACGACGTCGGGGATCGTGTGGTGCAGCTCAAGTAGGCCTGGGCCAAAGATGGCCGATGGAGCAAGGCTTTGACCGAGTGGGAGGCGGTTAGATTAGGTCAAAGAAACCAGGGCTGTACTAAAGCTCGACGGGTCGACAATGTCGTCGGTCGCAGGGAACACCTGGATAAGGGACGTACAGAGCCCGATAGTTTGGTGGAAAAAGGGGAGGCCTATTATACACAGTAGTGGGTGATTCCGGGCTGATATAACATATTTGTACTTATAATAGGGATGTTTACTGACAAAAAAAATATGATTATAATTAGTTCGTCTGTTAGATTATCGAAAAATATTGGATACGTATTTTTTGTTTTATCAAATCAATAAAAATTGACGAAGATAAAACGTGTCAAAGATTTGAGTGGGGGAGTCGTGACGTCACTCACGGGTCAAAAATGTCATACTAATGTCTTAGAATATGACGTCACACGATTTTTCAAAGCACTGTATCGTCTTCATTGTTTGTTTACGTGAAAAAAGTAAAAATACGTGTCCAATATTTTTTGGAAATCTATCTGACGGACTAATTTGTTTTTTTTAGTTAACTACCCTATTCGATATATGAAAGCTTAAGAAGTTCCTATTCTGTTAGATTATGGTACATTTCCTTTGGGAAATTCTGAAAACATAAGCCACAAGACCCTGGGTAAATTTAATATGCTTAGATATCAGGATAATTAAGAAAACCTTTAATAATTCTCCACTAAATTAAGTTAATTATTGAAAGTTAATCAAGGTTCATTATCCTAATCCGAATTTCTCAATTCGCTGGTCTGTTCCCCGATGTTTCTAAATCACCTAGCGACCCATATTCGGGCGAGCCCCCGTGACCTCGCAAGTCTTATATACGAAGGCAATTTTGTCGGATAATAGGTAATTGTGAGCGTTTTGAGCGAAGCACTGTCGACTTGGGTTAGTTGTTTTTAGGTTGAAATTGTATTTTTCCATATATCTTTTGATGGAAGTATAAAAGGAAGATAAAGGGGTTTTCTCACGAGACATTTTTGACTTTATTTGCTTAAACAATAAAGTAATAGCACTTTACACCATCTTAAGACCTAGAGAAAGAGGTATTCTGTAAGCGACATCAATAGTGAATAATTTAAAATTACAAAAGGGATGAAACAGTTTTTTTTGGGCCTAGCCCGTCGCATTATTCCCAAACCACTACAACTCCTGTAAGCCAGAATCAGCAGTGGTGAACACCAGAAAACTACTGGAAAAATAAAGCTCGACGAAGTCCCAGGGAAACAATTTAACTGTCTTGGATTTGTACAAAACATAACTTTCGTTCCCTCCATATCAGCATGAGACAGAATAAAACAGGGCCAATAAGGCACAAAGAGACAAAGCGCATATGGAAAAACTGTTGAAAGTTTGTAGAAGAAGCGTAAATCCGTCCGAGTTATGAACAATTAACTTCCCTTTAAATATTCATTTCTGTTTCTAATAATGTTTGAATTACTAATAATGAATGAAACAAGCTACAAGGCAAATAATCACCTTTTTTGTTTAAACTAATTAGATTATTATAAAATTAATGAGTTAATTTCGACTAACCAAGATATTATTATGAAAATTCTATTATCTACGTAGTCAAATATAAACGTTTCTTTTTAATGAACTCCTCTTTATCCTCGTTTACTAAAACAAACTTTCCTTAGATAAAATAAAATAGAATACTCTTATTATATCATTACGCCTGTAGTTCCCGAAGGATTAGGCAGAGGTGTACCTATATAACAGTACACCCACTTTTCGCCATTTATGTTTAAGTGCCATGTAATAGTCGGTGAGCCTATTGTCATCAACCGGGCACAAATTCATACTTCGAGGCTGCTACTGAGCAATTCCTGATGGAAAAACTAATATTCCAACCCGGGAATCGAACCCAGGACCTCCTGCTCTGCAGTCGCGATCCACGGCCACTAAACCAACGAAGCAGTCATAAACAAATCTAAGTAATTTACTTTTAGAAATACTAGTAAAACTGACCCTCTTTTGAATTGACATTTGAATTCAGAATAATCCATTTCTGCCAATCGCAAGCAGGCTCGTGTCCCAGTACTCTACATACCCCACGAGTTGTGCCTACGTATTGTGAGCGACCTTCCTACCTTGGCCTCTCCATCAACTGTGACATTCTCTACCCACTTCACCTGGCCCACCCTATTGATAACCTCAACCTAAATCTATTGTATCCCCTTTTGTGTAACTAGCTGTAGTTTTATATGGACAAGCTCTTGATTTAATTTTAGTCTCAATGGAATATGTTTTTTTAGAAAGAAACTATGAATATTAGTTGCATGAAAAAACCTATTTCCTATTAATTATTTCGGGGTTTTATAAGTAGATACCAAAATTTCCTCTATGTTTCAGAAAGCACGTTAAGATGCTCAGACTCCGGGGCTGTTACTGAGGAAAAACCCAATAACACTTTTCCCGACCTGGGAATCGAACCTCGGACCGCATCCTCCCCGTCGGGGTTACGGGTTGTTCGCAAGAGATACCGCGGCCTCGACATGAAGGGCTAAGAAGGAACATGGACCTCATCCTTAACAGTCGCGCTTACGACACTTGACTAATGAGGCCGACGGGTCAGTCGGTTTCTCCAATCAATTTCTAAAAAATAACAAAGACAAGACTTATTAAGAACGACCATGGACAATTCGATGTGGATCTAAATTAAGTATATGATTAGGAACTTTACAAAATCGTTGTACCCATCTTAATTTATCTTAGTTTAGAGCTATAAATACTTAATAAGTAGGTACTGAGCTAGAATTGGCAATTTAGGTTTCAAGCTCTAATAGTCAAATGATAAAACTTGATAGCATAGTAATTAGCACATTAATTGGATGGTTTTGTACGGGACATGGTGTTAATTAGAATTTATGATCAGTGTACCGCTGGAACTTCATTCCCATAGATTTTATTACTCTGTAGCAAGTTCAACGAATCGTGCTGTATTTAAAAGTTTATCTTTTTTAATCGACTAAAAGAAGGAGTAGGTTTCATATTCGGCTGTATGTATTATATTTTTTAACCCCCGACGCAAAAACGACGGGGTGTTATAAGTTTGACGTGTTTGTGTGTGTGTGCGTGTGTGTCTGTCTCTGGCATCGTAGCTCCCGAACGCATGAACTGATTTAGATTCTGTTTTTTTTGTTTGAAAGGTGAATTAGTCGAGAGTGTTCTTAGCTAAGTTTGATGAAAATCGGTCCAAGATGGCCGCCGCCACAAAATGGCAGGTTACATATTTTTTCACAACTTTATCAATATGGGATCAAATGAAAGGGCTTGATTAGTAGAATACTATACACTATGACAAATTTCAAATCCAAGATTGCCGATTTAGATATAGATAAAGCTTCGCAAAAGAGTCGGGGGTTTTTTAAATTTTTAATTTATACTTATTTATGGATGTTCATTGATATTTCCATCAATATGGACCGACTTACGAAGGACGAGCGATATTTTGTGGTAACCGCTTAACTTAGTTAAGATCCAATTATCGCTACAAAACCACAAACATAATCAGCTTATAATGTTCCCACTTCCCACTGCTGGACACAGGCCTTCTCTCTATGAGAGGGAATGGGCTATAAATGCTATAATACAACACACAGGCCCAGTGCGGGTTGTTAGGTGTCACATATCTTCAAATGTTTGGTTCTAGAACATGCTTTGTCACGATGTATCCCAACAACAACAGAAAATAAAATTAGCATCATCCAAACCTAACCTCTTTATTATATTAAAACATGTTTTACTAACGAAACTCAGAAAACGGGAAAATGGGAGAAAAAGCATAAAAAGTAGGCGTTCGTACCAACTTGTAGGGCGACACATTCACACAATGCGCGTACAGTCGCGCGTAAAACTGGTGTACAAACATACTTTTGTGTGTTCCGTACTTGTTGTACTGCACCTGTTTTGTAACTGAATTAATCGGTGGGTGTGGTGTAAGTTGTAGGTGGTAGCGGGTTTAAGTAAGGTCTTCCTAGTTGTCGTACTTTTAGACAAGCCTCCAAGCTTGGCTTGCCCCTATATGGCCTACTACTCTGCATGATGTTAGATTTTTGGAACAGTCTGCCTTGTGGGCCTACCGTAGTTTTGGCCCCTAGGTACGTCAGTGACAGTTAACCCAAATGACCAAACCCTAGTCACCAATGGGTCACCGTGTGTACCACACACGCATTATGCTGCATTTCTAGTATACCAAGGCCTCGCTTTACTACATGACTCTTTCACATAACTTGCTGAAATTCTGAAAGACGGTAGCCTTGGCAGGGGACTGCCTAGTTGGTCTAATGGTCGCAAATGCGAGCGCTGAGCATTAGGTTCTGGGTTCGACTCTCAGATCGGGCAAAATCTTATTGGGCTTTTACAATAGTTCTTAAGAGTCTTAGTTTAGCTTTCTTAGCTCTAGAAGCCATGGAGTCTGGATTCATGCCCGGTTGATGGCAATAGGCTCACACTGTTACGTGGTATTTAAACATAACTGCCCAAATGTGGGTGAACTATTAGGTACACCTTTGCTTGCCTATGTATTATTAACAAGAAGTGTATTTCGTAATGAATAAGACAATAACATGCGGCGTAACACGGCATTTATCAGTTTTGTTAATGAAAATGAGCTTGCAAATGATAAAGGAAACATTATAACTATAAAAATACAGAAATTCTCATAAACAAATGATTTGATAGTAAAGTGCGCGTATACTGTTGTATATCATTCTGATTGAGGCGTCGACGACGCAATGAATTTAGAATTACCCTCGCACCACATATAACTTTATGATGGAAATAAAATTGAGTTTCATGAAATTATTTCCTTAGTTGAACGTATCGCGTATTGCTTATATTAGGATATTTGTAGATATGTTTGTTTTATGAAGTTTTGCAATGGGGCTGATTTACTGTTACACGTTAAAGTTAATCAAATCGTTAAAATATAATATGATAAATATAACACAGCGTTACGCCAGTAGATAACCCCTGAAGGGTAAGGTCTGAGTACCAAAAACCCGCCCCTCGCGAAGCCGAAACCAAGCATTATGTACATCAAACTAAGTGACCCTACGTAAAATTATTGCTGGGAAACGACCTTTTTTGTTTGGGGTGAAAAATCACGTTTAACGGCAAAACTCAATGTGCACTCAAAACATTGTGCTGGTGGATGAAAAGTAATCGGGTCATGAAGGTATTTAAAGTAAAGTTATAACGTTTAAAATTTGTGAAATTGCTGGAACTTTGAACTCATAATATCCTCCGTATACTCAAAACGGTGAAGTAAACCGGCATGTCTTAGAACCAAAAAAATCGAAGACATGACAAATGTGACATCTATCAACCCGCACTGGGCACGCGTGGTGGATTATAGCCCATCCCTCTCCTAGAGACGAGGCCTGAGTTCCTGCAGTGGGCACATTATAGGCTGATGATGATGGTGAGACTAGAAAGTTCCCAGGTATGATCAAGAATAAAATAATATTACAGTGACGCAGACGAGGAGAATAAGTGTCTTTTGACTTTGTCAAGGGTCTTTTTGAACCCAGTATAATTGGGTAGTCAATCTATTCTACATTCCACACCAAAACACGAAATAATTGATAACCACTCGTTACCTTTTACAAATGGTTTCATTAATTCAATTGTATTTTGAGAGGATCCAATTATTACATTGAATAATTGGATAATTAAATTTTGCTTGCACTCCGAATGTAAGAATAACAAACCCATAGATACGGCAAGTTATTTTTTTACGCATCGACCAGTTACAGAGATTTTAAGTGCATTCAATTATTAACTTAAGGTAGCAGAAAACTTAATAAAGTGAAAAAATTTAAACACAGTTCATTTTACTTATTACCTTATTCCTTTTTCGCAAGTTATGAAAATTAACTTAAAATGTGCACTGAATAACATTTTCTTAAGTTAAATCGTGAATTCTTGATGCAGCATAACGCAAGATAAGCTCTTTACAGCAGTTTAGCTTTATTCGCTTCTTTACCTTCAGCTTAAACTTAAATGCAGCTTAAATTTTATTTCATCATCGTTATATCGTTAATGTGCACTGTAACTACTATGCATTGCAGTTAAAGAAAGGTCGTTTGATGAAATAGTCCCGAAGGATATAGACCATCTTTTCGTTAGGTTTAGACGTTTTTTATCACGTATTTTGTAACCAATAGGTGCGCATCAGGTTACCACAAACTGTCAAATTTTCTCATTCCATTTTGACCTTAACGTTAAATCTTAAGATCAAAATGGAATGTGAAAATTTGACATTTTATTATGGAAAATCATTTGGAGTTTTACAGTTTTGTGATAACTTGATGCGCTCCATGGTGACTGTACATAGCTGTCACTGTACGAGACATGCAACGAAAAGTTCTGCTAAATGTAAAATGTTTTCTATACATATCTACCGCTTTGGAGACAAAAAATAAGATTACAAAGCTTTCGATACAATCTTCTTGTATTATTAAGCTCATCTCAGTACGTACTTGAATCTCGCTCCATTTTCATAACCACCCACAATATTATTCGAAGGCTCGAGCATTACCACCGGAGGCTCTATACAAAAACATTTAGTTCCCAAATCGCTACCGTAAACCTCTCAACACTTTTCACACTCCAACGTTGGTGAATTATGTAGTTCTAGGTACGCAGGTATCGCGTGACAAGCGTTCCATAGCTCGCGTGTTTCTGATACTTTGTTTACACTGCGATACGGCTATCATACCGTCAAACTTACACTTTTTACCTCACTACAAAGTCATGTCGCCTTTCGTCCACTTGGGAATTAGAGATAAAATCAACGGAACTGTCAACACAATTGCAGCAACCTTTGGGGAACACTTCGGACACATTGAGAATGGAATTAATGCTACAACCACTAGATTATTTACAGGCTTACGAACGAATGCAGGGCGAGTCTCTAGGGTGCGTCCTTACGCAACGTTTACGTTTTAAAAATAAATAAGGTGGAGCCTTTCATTTCCATTTATGATAGTTACGTTTTTAGTGTTTGTTTTGGTTTGCTTTTTCGGTCACCTTTTTTATATAAGCTTATTTTTATCCACCTATATTTGGGTCATCAGCCTAACCGGAGGATACTTGCACACAAAGCAACCAGAAGAAGAGATAAATTGAATACGAGTACATGTATTTGGCACATGCCACAACTGCAGACAATCATAATCATCTATCCTTTTCCCAACTATGTTGGGTCGGTTTTAAGTCTAATCGGATGCAGTTGAATATTAACAGTATTTTACATAGAGCGACTGCCTACATGACCTCCACAGCCCAGCCCACAATACCCCCTGGCAAAACTGGTTGACATTGTTTCAAACTTCACTGACTATATAGCTCTAACGAATGTCAAAGATGTACAAATGACAGCCGGAACGAACTGTGTAACATGCTTAATCTTGATCATTATAATTATTTTAGATAAGAATTGAAGTACCTCCTTTGTTAAATGCTGGTCCTCTAGCTAGCTGAAACTATCCGACGCTCCTGCCATGTTACTAAAGTCGAGCAAAGACGAAACTGATATTCCGCCAGTATGTTGCGGCGACGGAAACGTTTAATGTTTAGTTTTAAACGTCAAGCTCGGATGTTGTAACTACGGGTATTGTTTTTCAGAGAATAGAGAATAATGGAAGAAGACGTGCTGTTATTAATTTGCTGGTTTGAGGATTCACAGGAAAATAGCTCGTGGAAGGAATTGGAGGTCTTTGCCCAGCAAATACAGTACAAGCTAATACAGGTTGTGAACGAACCCTTCACGGAACCTTCAACCAAACATTATGTTCATCAAACTAAGTACCCCTACGCAAAAAATATTGCTGGACAACGACTTTTTTTAGGGTGTAAAATAATATTCAAACAAACATTCAAACATTTAAAACTTACTTACTTATTTTATATTTAATTTTAATAACTAAGTATTATTGTATTTTAATCTAATGTATTGTAATTTGTATTTGTAATCAAATTTTATGCTTATGGGAAATTTCCTGAAATAAATGATTATTATTATTATTATTTCTCTGAATTGGCACCCAATACTACTATTAGTTGTGCCAATTAACACTACACATACAACCAACCCTTTTCGTGTTCAATAATAAAAGATCGGTCACATTAATGTTAAGATCTCATAAAGGTTTAGTGATGTGACCGAATATATCAGTTATCGATACTTCTACGCGTTAATTTACACACAACGGAACTGATCAAGCAGTTGATTATCTTAAACAGAGATGTTATCAATTTTAATTAATGAGTATTTAAGATTAAATGAGGTTGCATACTAAAACCTAACTGGTGGAATGTGGATGTACGTATTATACGTATACTTGCTTAACCTTTCATGAATTGGAAACGTGTTATGTTTCATCATTATATCAATATTAAATAACAACGTAGCACAATATATGGCGGAGAAAATGGTAGCACATGTACTCCTCGAGTGCATCACCAGATCCGCGAGAAAACTCTTGGAACACAAGATCCCTTGCGTATGTCCTAAGAAGACTGGAAGATTGATCTGCTTCTAGAGGGAGAGCGGCTGACGCAAATAACGAACCACCAGGGCTCAAATACAATGGTCCACTTTAAGTTATAAGTCGGATACCAAATCCCTAACATAGAGTGGCATAATACCTACGTGTTTATTATACAATACTTGCATTCGTAACTAATATTTATGGAGAATTCCTAGCTCCTAAGCAAAAGTAAAAACATAATTATGTAGGTAAAATAAAGTGTAAATAGTTCTATAAACTCAACGAACCGCTGAACTAGTTGCCATTTCATATTTTGTTCACAAAATATACGTGATATCAAATAATATTTCATTGTGAGCAGTTTAGACACAACGTTTACCGTTTCATATTAAACCCGCTTATTGATAATTATTATTGTTAAAGCTCGTGTAAAATTTCATAAATCGCTGTCACCTAAATAGTGTTTTAGGTATCAGCTGTTACATATAATTTATTATCGTAGTAACTAGTTTTGTAGTTACGCATTTTATTTTTTTTCTATTCTCGATTAAAATCAAGGACGATCATTATATTCAACGAAGTAATCGATACTAAGTTAATAGTCGTATCTAGTATATATCGACCGTTTCGGTTACGGCGGCCAATCTCAGCGGGAGCAACTATATTGCACTAGCTGATGCCCGCGGAGTCGTCGCCCGCATCATATTATATACTAAAACCTTCCTCGAGAACCCTCTATCCATTGGCGAAAACAACATGAAAATCGGTGCAGTAGTTTATGAGTTTGTCGCGAACAGACACACAGACAGACGCGGCGGAGGACTTTCTTTTATAATATGTGTAGTGATAAGTGTGTGCGCAGACAGGTGCACTCTCTCTTCCCTTTTTTTTTTGGCGGGTGGAAAATCATCAAATAACCCCTCCCTCTCCGCTCACTACTGACTAAAAACCACCCATGTTCCTTCTTAGACCTTTATGTCGAGGCCGCGGTATCACTTGCAAATAACCCGCAGCCCCGACTCTCTCTTCCCTCACTTCCAAAGTTTGATGAGACGGCAGTGCAACACGATTTAACGTGGTTTCCAAGACTAGAATGTATCGTACCGCCAATCTTTCACGGGCTGCCACTAAGAAATTCGTAATGGAAAATAATATGTACTTTATTTTGCGAGACCAACGCAGCAGTTCAAACGATGAACTATAATTGCGAAGGCATGTATGTGCCTTGTGCCACTACTGAATAAACAACATCTACGCGTCGATAATGATCAGAACAACACTAGAGGCCGTGTAGTCAGGCACAAGTAAGTATTTGGTTACAGCCTACGTAAGAACTAGAGTATCCAAGCAATTCGGTCGATTATCGTGAAGCAGACAAACGATTTAACTTTAAAGGTTAAGAATTATGATGTAGGAAACAATAGCATGAGTATGTACCAAAACCAATTTAGTTTATTGGTAGGTACATACATGTGTAAGGTCGTTGGTTGAGTGGTCGCAAGCGCGATTGAGGTCCTAAGTTCAATTCTCGGCTCAGGCAAAGTGTTATTGGGTTTTATCATCAGTAATTCTCAGTAGCAACCACGTATTCTGGATTAAGGTCGATAGAAATGAGCTCGCCCCCTATTACATGGGACGTAAACATAACTGGCAAAATGTGGGTGTACTTTAGGTACACCTCTGCCTAACCCTTATAACGGGGATTACAGGCGTGATGTTATGATATCTTTATGTAAATCCAGGTCAACGGAGTACTATTTGTTTACTATCATGTCCGAGAATACAGTTGATTCAACCCTGCTCCAGACAGAATTCCAGGTATGAATGCAACCGACGCGCGACGGATTACTGGTACGACCGTAGTCTCGTAGTAAAACTGTTTTTATTTTTATTGAATCTCGTCGTCCATTAATACTTTAATTCATCGTTTGGTTTGTAGATAAAATGCAAGCTTGTATTTTCTGATGGGGTAAGCTGTGTTGTGGGTAGTATGTTTACTAAGATTGAGATATCTAAGTTACATTCTATTTCAGACCAAGTAATTTTCCATAATTGTTTATAGTAGTTACTTTAGTGCTAGGTAATACGATACTCTTTGGTAAACTAGTTTTCATACCTTCGACCTGCCTAAAACATCAAATAATGTAATCTAAATAAACTGAGCGAAATTGCCAAAGACTGTTTGTCCAGTCGTTTATTTATCTTACTTTAAAATTCATAGAATTAACACAAGAAGCAAGAAGACAAAGACTTAAAGCATTTTAAAGTACATAAATAAACTTTACAAAACACTTTGTCTTTTGCCGCCAACATAATTCTTAGTCAGAAACATTAAAAATATTTCTACGACAAATAAAAACGTTCTAGGGAGGAAATTTCGGTTTCCCGAAGCCGTTCTGCATTAAGTATAGGTAATTACCCGAACAATAGGTCTTTTTGCCCCTTCGTTTTTTTCCACCATGAGTCGTTGCTTTTTTCGCGCTCTCTATTTTATTTTTTTACGTTTATACGATCATCTTCCTTTACTCTGTGGTATAATAGGAAGATTGTTTTCATTGGTACAATGTAAGTTTATAAAATCTTTTTTGGATAATATCCTTTTATGCTTCTATTTACAAAGAAATATGCTGTATAAACGGGTACCTCGTTCACGGAGGATGAGCACCTGCCAGTTGCTTTATTTGATGCATCAAGACATGAATGGAAATGGGACTAATCAAGGCTACAGTAGAATATGAAAAGAGCATAAAGGAATCCCATACACTGTCAGACAAATCCGAACCTCGTTAAACTTCAAAGTCGCGGAAGCCGTGTAGGTGGAAAAAGTAGGAACAGGTGGAGGAATATTATTGACGAAATGACACTGTAACTAACGGATTTTTTTTGTGATTTTGAACTATTCTGAGCTCCCGATATTTTGAAATTGTTGTAAGCGCCATGATCGTAAGACGACACACATGAATGCAAATAATGATATATGAATAAATAATATTGACGACCCCCAGTATTGGGGAAACAACACAAGATGGAGAAGCCTCTAAATGCTCTAATATTTTTACCCACTTATGTCAACCTTCAAAGACACAACACAAAGCAAATAAAATTAATATAAAACACATCACTACAATTTTTTTTTTTTTTTTAATTGACTGAATTCTTCTATTAGTTAAGTCACTATTCCAAGTTATGATGTCCCCGAGATTTAACCCTCCATTGAGAGACCTCGAGTGCCCTTTTTCTATTTATGAATAAACTTGTTTTGTTTACCTTATGTCCTACCTGTGTTAGCTTCTCTGTAGATACTTGTTGACAGGATTAAAGGATTACGTCAGGTCAACAGGACAGGTAGGAACGTTGTACCGTTTGCAGTCATAACTGATTCGATTAGGGAATCGCTGATATCGCCTTTGACCGTTCATATTGATGGGCTGAACACCGATCCCGTCTTAGAATGTTCATATTGGTCATATTCAACAGAGGCTTATTGATGCCTTTTATGTCATCTGCGCTTCGTCCAAGGAGAGCCTTAAAACTATTCTTTTAATGCACTTCCCCGAAAACTGATAAATATGTTCATATTACTTAAAAACAGTCATTTATTTCAATTTAATTGTTTTCTTAAAAGTGTACGTAATATAGCTGTATAAGAGTATCATAAACTATACTAAGATCTTCTTTACTTATCAAACCACATAAATGTACAGTCCCAGACAAATAACGTTTACGTCAATTTCGTCAAACACCAGCATGAAACACGGAGACAGTAGACACCACTAATTCAATAAACACTGGGAATTGTGTAAACAATCCACAAACAGCCTACTCACTTACCCTGTAATTACACCCTTCCTTTGTTTACTTACGGGTCTAAATTCCACTAAAAACAGGTAGAATGTTCGAGCCGATTGATTTTCCAAAGCATCCGTTTAATGAAAACCCAAACAATTTAAAGCTCTCATATTTTTTCACTAACCTATCTAGGCTTTAAAATTAGGAAATGTAAAAGTTTTCATCGAGGGAAAGTTTGTTCCGTTTTTACGTTCAGTATCTCGAGTTTGAACGATGTAAGAGGAACGAGGAAGAACTGTTTTGTATAAGACTCATAAAAGTGATGAATGAAAGTGCTGTATGATCAAACTTCTTGGGGAAGACGTTATACCTGTTCATCGCATTAATATAAGTAAGCAGATGCAATCTTGCCTGCATGTCGAACAAAACCAGTCATATTTTATCACGGAATAACATTAAGGCACTTAGACATATCGTTGATTCCCTGTGTCCACCCCGGCTTGACTTGTGGACATTGACGTGACCTTTTTTAAATATCCCCGCTGACCACCACAATGTACAGCGACTCAACTTTAAACATGGTTCTCGTTGTCCACCTATGACGGACCGTGACTCAACTTAATAATTATTTTTCCAAGTAACAACACCTTTCAATTTTGACGGCACGGTTGGCGCTGTGGCTAAGCGATTGGACTGCTGCGCTGCGTGTCGCGGGTTCAATCCCCGCACGAAACAAATATTTGTATGGCCTACAGATAGATGTTTCGGGTCTGGGTATTTGTGCATGTGACTTTATATGTTTGTAAACGCACGCACAGGAGAAATTCCTAGTGTGGGGCAAAGTTTAAAAAAAAATATATATATATTTTTACTACTCTCTCTGAAGAAATAGTACAAGTTTTGCAGTTTTACGCAAACGTAAGTACATGATTTTCGACTGCACCATTGCTTAGAATCAGGCGTCATAGTGTTCAGAAACGAGCCATTCCAAGGTAAACAAAAGCCTCTTCTTATTTGTTGAATCTCGTGATTGTCTCAACATGTACCAACCAACAGGTCCCATTTCAACAGGAAATACGGTGTATTGGTTTTAAAGTTTGCCAAATTACCCGAACAGATGGTGTTGCTTGCCAAGAAGACGCTAACAAGTTTTATACACTATCGGGTGCTTCGCTGGTTTTCAAACTGCTTTAGGACATAAATAAGAATTTGATCGTTGACATAATATATGGCTGGGAAAATGGACGGTATATTTTTATGTTCGGCTGATGTGAATAACAGCGAAATCCAAGAAAATTTAAGTTTTTGATAAACTTGATAACTTATATGACGATTTTTTACCATGTTTTGGTGAGGTGGGTATACGGGCGTGATGCTAGGTTGATGACAATCTTATTGCCTTAAAAACGATGGGACACTTTGTTGTAGTGTCCTGCCTGTCTTGTTGCTTGCACATCACAGGAACTGATGGACGTTACTAAAAGTGCCAAACTCATCGCCTTTTGGGCCGACTTAATTGGTGTCATCGATACGGTAAGATTGACAAAGCTTTGAACTATACACCATTTTCTCCTTTTTCATCGTTTATTATACGGTATTGGAAACCCCGTAATTTGTGCTAGTATGAAGACAGATAATACTTTAAGAGAGATTATTAGGTACTTTGATTGAGTGCACTAATTAAGATTTAAGGCGCTCCCAAAATGTGTCTGTACATAATTTACAGTACTATTACCCACTTACACGCATTTAAAAGAGAAAGAGGTGCTTTTTCAAAGCATAAAAAAAAATATCAAATTTTAAAGTTGATTATGTTGATCTTTTCTAATAAATATTGCATGTTTGTTTAGAAGAATCTACCCACGCCACTTTACACCGTGATTTCACATTTAAGTAGTCGTCAAAAAAACATATTCCTAGAAAATATTACGTTATATGACGTGACATTTTGCAATTTAAATGTAATAGAAGAGACGGGACGTCAAGTTCGAATTTCAATATGACCGCTACCAATCTATATAATCAAGGTGTAAGGACTCAACACAGATCCTGTTACCATGATATCATCATCATCAGCCTATATGGTCCCACTACTGGGATACAGGCTTCCCTTATTTGAGAGGGAGTGGGCCATAATCCACCACGCGGGCCCAGTGCGGATTGATACCCATGATATCAGTTCCTACATAATTATAGACCCCTCCACGTAGATATTACTAAACATAAAATCACTCCTGTAATCTCCAACGGATTAGGCAGAGGTGTACCCATTAGCACCCACATATTTTTAAGTAATTTAACCAGATTTCCTGTCTACCTTCGAGAATAATTGCTGAAAAATGAACCCCTGTAAGCGTAGCATTACAGTAAAATCGTCTGAAACGACGTGTTGACTGTTATCACTCTGTCTGAATCTCCATTTAGAAGTGTAATGCCGTAGAATGAGACCGGTAATGGCTGTGCAGGTATGTTACACGATAAAAGGATTTATGGTATTTTTATTAAAGTGGTGGGACTGTATCGTTGGCCGAGTAGTCCTGCGAACGATTCGCTGGGGTCAGGCAAAGATTGTTATTGAATTTTTAGATCAGGAATTTTTCAGTAGCAGTAGTTGATGGCAATTGGCTACCCCTTATTATATGGGACTCAAATAAAACTGGCAAAGTGGGTGTGTACAGTCGAACAAGCTATTTGTTTTTTTTTTTAAAAACACGTGGCCCCTCACTCGGAATTTCTCCAGTTTCGTGGGTGCGTTTACAAACATATAAAGTCACATGCACAAATACCCAAACCCGAAACAACTATCTATAGGTCATACAAATATTTGTTCCGTGCGGGGATCAAACCCGCGATACGCAGCACAGCAGTCCAATCGCTTAAGCAACTGCGCCAACCGTGCCGTCAAAACGTAGAGATTTTTATAAATCTAGTACACTGAAAATATTGATTGCGATTTTGTTTTATAAAGCGTTTGGCATTAAGCGACTGATGCCGAACGCCGTATCGTTTGTCATCAGTTTCGATCGTGATGTTATGTTATGTTATGTCTAAATTGTCTAGAATTGGATACCGGTCCATTCACTCTTATAGAGAGGAGGCATATGTCCTTGTATAGAAACTTATTAGGCTGATTATGTTATCCCAGAATAGCAAATAAAATTACCTGTATAAGAGCCACCTTAACAAACCCACGCCTACTGAATTTTATTCACATAAGTAAATATACAAGAGCGGAAAGGGTACCCCGAAACTCCTCATTGAATTTCCTAAATTAGTGCTTTGGATGTTTCCTATTAGTTCTAGTCTTTGTGAATACGGTTCGTTCAGAATATTCGGTTAGGTATAACCACATTTCTCGTAAAATATTAAACTTGACACGTTACAATGCGGTCATTGGGCGCTCGTGTTAAAAACTATGAATATTTTAAAGAATCAGTCAGAAAAGTTATTGTAATTTTAACAGCGTTTTTCTATATTTATGATGCAGTTGATCGAGTATCGCAGTTTTTAAATTTTGAATTGCAATCGAAATAAAACTTTTATCTACAAAATAGGTTATTTTTTTTTTGGGGGGGGTGGGAAATCATCAAATGTTCTCTCAAATAATCTGGATCTCAAAGGTTCTATCAAAGACCTTCTCCGTCTCGGCGCACATTTCAAAATATCAGTTGTTTAGTTAGTTTTAGTAACTCATACTGCCTGCAGCTTGGGTGACCAAATAGCAATGACACTAATATCACAAAATAATCTAAACCAATTCAAGCAAAACACAGCCCACTTAAATGACTACAAAAATGATCTAAGCAAGCCAAAAACAATATTCGAGCACATCTACGAACATTTAAAGATTTTTACGAACATTCTCAGCTACACACAGCGAGCCAAGAGGCCTCAAATGATCACAGCAAGCGTGTCTTCGACAGTAATGTGTGTCGTAACTCGTCGGCTCTGGAACTTCGCCACACCACGACCCGCGACCGCGCAGCGCCCCATATAAGGCCTGCGCCACATGGAATTGCGTTGGTGATGGCACAGATTATAACAAAAT
This sequence comes from Diarsia brunnea, assembly GCA_949774965.1. Taxonomy (NCBI): domain Eukaryota; kingdom Metazoa; phylum Arthropoda; class Insecta; order Lepidoptera; family Noctuidae; genus Diarsia; species Diarsia brunnea. The sequence goes on along the minus strand of OX459015.1, from coordinate 7,254,481 downwards.
TGAGTAGGGCAAGATTATTTGATTACGGTATCGGGTAAAACTCGCCGAAATTCGTTCAAAGGTCGGCAATCGTAATTGAAAAAGGTGTGCAACTATAAACATGGTCATGTTTAACGGATATAGCTGTTAATATTTTTGCTAGGTGTATTTTACTTATTTTAAGTTGTTCTTTTTTGTGTTCCCGTGGATTGATTTCCGTACATAAGTAAAGCTAGTATTTAATATCAGAGAAACAAACAAGCTCTATTTTTCAGAGAAGATTTTATGTTTCTCATTAATAACATTAGAAACACAACATACTTATAAAATTCTGCCAAAAAAGACAATCCAGTTATGCATAAAAATATCGAAAATAGTCTAACAAAACTTCAACAAACAATGTGATTTTATTACCAACAGAGAGAACTAAATAAAAATGCAAAATGGCCTCCGTTTGGCGGACAGCGGGTAAATAAAATAAATTCAAAAGATTGACTGTCGCGTTAAGCCAGCCCCCAGAGCTGCCCCAGCCTAACAAATCCGCAGTTGGAATATTTTCAGGCTGAAATACCTACATTGTGTCAAATATTAGCAAATAGAACTATTGATGTGGAATGGAATTTTTTTTTACTTTTTATTGGATTATTATCTATACGAATTTTAATATTTTGTTTTGCCTTTGTTATAATATAGTCACATTTTTTTCTAAACTTCATATTCGAGTGATTACAGTAGATACTCAAAAATTACAAAGGTTCCCGTGTAATTTTTTCTATGAGTAACACTTCGTCCACGACTTCGCCCGAAAATCTGCGATAGCTCGGGTAATATGCATGTTATAAACATAATTTGTTTGTCTTTCTGCCAGTGAAAAAAAAAAATTGGATTTTAAGTTAGCTCTAGATACAAAGTTACAAACATACTAACTTACAAACAAATGTTACTTTTTTATAATATTAGTACAGGCAAGCAAGTAACACACAGAACAGAGACAGAACATTTCTAAATAAATATCCAGTACTTACACCGCCTGAAACCCAGCCTAAACCATGTCCTATAAATATCGGTCTCCTAAACTGTCACAGATTTAAGATAAACCCCAAAACCCGAACGGGGCCAAACGGCATACAAATCAAACTATCACTTACTCAAATTCAGACAACAATCTCAAGTTAGGTAAGTAAGCATCTATAAATTGGAGCCTAGCAGACATCTACTAAATGTATGTATTTGGCTAATAACTATTGCCCTGAGTTTGCTCCAGTTCAGAAATCAAGACACAATAGTTTGAGACCATAGAGTATGAAGTGAACAAGCTACAGAACGTTTACGGAAGCGTGACCTGCTATAGTTTAGCGCAGTATTGGTAAATGTATTTAGTTTCGAAGTCGGCCAAATATTCAGTTTTAGGTGGCATGTTTAGATAGTTTGTAGTTTGTAAGACTGCAGTGACTATCACGTACTTAGATAAGACAAAAACATGAACGATTCATTATTTACGAAACAGAGTAACAAAAATGTAGGGCGTTAACTCACCAGACACTACCAAAAATGCTTGATTTACTTAGTACAATGTCAATAATCATAGGTTTACTACAAAGATTTTGCAACAATATTTTGATATAGTAAATTGTCTATAGCGTTTCTTGTTCATTCTTCTCTGTAGAGATCTACGCTTCGGGATGGGCAACTACATTAATTATTTTATTGAAATAAATTATTTGGGATAAGTTTTACTTCTTTTAGCAATTGTTTCAAAGAAACGTTGTATCATACGGTTGAACAAAAAGTTAGCACCCTAAATAAACGCTCCATTTGTATAACATACTCTTTAGTGTCGAGAGAAACACAGGAGCTAATTGTAATCGTGCTCAGGTGACATTTGTACTAACATGTGTGAAGTAGGCTACCGTCCATTGTATGGCAGTTGTTCTAAGTGCATAAGTTTGGATGCTGCCTAACTTCGTTGCGCCCAAATTGCAACATACTTATGAAGACAAAACTGAGAGGTTTAGAACTGAGTTTGTGCGTCTGTCCGATCGAATTGAGAACCTCCTCCTTTTTGGGAAGTCGGTTAAAAATGTTGTTCATACAAAGTTCAGCAGGCTTATTGGTGTGGTAACCGTGAGTCGGAAGATATTGCGTTTGAAGGCCTCCCACTAGGTGTACCAATGGCCTGGTGAAAGTAGTGGGGAACCGCTGGATATGAGACGCATAGGACCGATCACTGTGGCGACACTCAGGGAGGTTTATGTTCAGCAGTGATGGAAGTGTGTCGGCTCAAATTGTGATACACAAATCTTCAATGCAATAATAATATGCATAATAACGAAGGTAAGCATTAAGGAAGGATTTCTGCAAAACCCCACTAAAGGGATTAAATACGGGATGGTAGTTCATAATTTTGTCCCATGAAAAACCTTATCAGTCTTCTACCACATAACCTACATACTATTTCAGGTATCAAACGTAGAATTCTATCTTAGTCATTTTATTTTGATAAATAAGTACTGCAGAAGTTTCCCAAAACTAAATTACTGTTTTAATATTGACTTTGTTTACCTTAGAGTATAAAGAAATGTGGGAGTAGCTTTCATTTTTGTTTGATACCTACTTACTCGTTACTAAAATGTCTATTCTACTGTGTAGGTAGCGAACAAGTTTGTTCAGCCAAGTTAAAGTTTCTGAAGGCGAAATAAATAAATTAAAAGCAAATAAAAAATTGCTAGAGCAGCTGGAGTATTTTATGTTAAATATAATTTGGGTGTCTTTGGGTGGTTGGTTGTTATTGAATCGCAACGGGGAGCTCGTGGCTTATTAATAACTGCGACTCAGGTCGATCTTTACGTTAAGCCGCGCTTGCCTAGGTTGGTCTGTGGATGGGTGACCGCTTATTACATACCGAATTTCCTCCAAGTCTCGGAAAGCACGTTAAGCTGTTGGTCCCGGCTGGCATATATAGATCTTTGCCAGTCGTTACAGGTAGTCAGTGACCTGAGTCTGACAACCAGTCTTACCAAAAGGGTATCGTATTACCCAGTATTAACTGGGTTGCGGAGGTCAGGTAGGTAGTCGCTTCTTGTAAAATGCTTGTATTCAGCTGCATCCGGTTAGACTGGAAGCCCACCCCAACATAGTTGGGAAAAGGATAGGCAGATGATGGATCGCAACGTGTGGTGATTGGGCTGTCCACCGTGAATACAATACCTATGTTAAAAACTCTGTCCGATCCGCGATGGTATTATGAGGCATCAACATTAGATTCTGTAATCCTTTTTTGAAAACAAGAAAAAAATATACTTCGATGAAAATTAAACTCGAAGAAACTCATATGGCAACACACGGGCGCGAGCGGTCGCTTCTTTATGTATTCGACTGAAAGACTTGTATCTATGGTCATGAATCATCATCTGCCTAGCCTTTTCCCAACTATGTTGGGGTCGGCTTCCAGTCTAACCGGATGCAGCTGAATACCAGTATTTTACATGGAGCGACTGCCTATCTGACCTCCACAACCCAGTTAATACCTACTAGGTAATACGATACTCTTTGGTAAGACTGGATGTCAGAATTTCAGGTCACTGACTACCTGTAACGACTGCCAAAGATCTATATATGGCAGCCGGGACCAACAGCTTAACGTGCTTTCCGAGGCACGGAGGAAACTCAGTATGTTGGGCGGTCACCCATCCACAGACCGACCTAGGCAAGCACAGCTTTACCTAAAGATCGGCCCGAGTGGCAGTTCTTATTAAGCCACGAGCTCCTCTGCTATCTATGGTCATGAATAAAGATTATTAAAAAAAAAAAAAGCGGTCGCTTATCAGGTAGTAACGTTTGAAAAAAAACAATTGACGATCGAACATACCTATTTTTTTTTTTTAATAATTTTTATTCATGACCATAGATACAAGTCTTTCAGTCGAAAACATAAATGGGTCTTAGCTTAAATTAATATTACATTATGAGATACACATTACACATACAGTTTCATACTTAATGCACATTTCTCACTTTTAATATACAAAAATATTTTTAAACCTTGTTTTTATAAAAATATTTTTCATTAACTTGTGTTTAAATTACCAACTTGCCGCCCTTTCGGGTTGGGTGGGTACATCTCAGTGATATTATCGTAGTTAAACTATTAATTAACCTAAACATTAAAAATATAAATTACTATTAATTATCCTAAACATTAAAAATTTCAAAATAAGTTAAATTTTTCCTACAGTATTACGAATATATTTATACAACACAATAAAATACTTCTTACTAACTAATAATTCCTGAACGGAGCGGGGAACACTTTCATTTTCAATGTCACTGTCATTTATTTCACTTAATTCCATAGACATCTTACTCAATGCTTAATTCACTGACCAAAATCAAACGTTGAATATTAAAACTTGAACACTTTAGGATAACATGATCCAAATCAGCATCCTCTGCTCCACAATGATGACATCGGCTATTGTTAATTATGTGCATCCTATTCAGGTGAGCTGGTGTTAAGCAATGTCCCAATCTCATGCGTGATATAACAGTTATAAATCTTCTTGTGATGTATTTGAAGTTATGGTACCAAGGTTTAGTCAATAATTCATTTTGTATTCCAGCATACCATCTGCCTTTCGTTTCCTGTGTTATGTCCCAATACTCCTTCCAAAACCGTCTATTAAGTTCATTATAAAGGCTATAATAATCAGTAAATGGGACCTTGAGCAACTCGGATCGATCCTCGTCATGGTCTGAACAGGCCGCTGCATCAGCCACCTCATTTCCACGAATGCCACTGTGTGAAGGTACCCATACAAATTCTACTTTTATATACTTATCATGTAGTTTGAGTATAATAAGTCTAATATTAAAAATAATATAATTTAGCTTAAAAGTAATATTTACATTATTTAGAGCAGACAAAACACTTCTAGAGTCTGAAACTATCAAAATATTCTGTACATTATTTACAAGACTATTTACATGCTGCAGTGCACAATAAATAGCATAGCATTCTGCAGTGAAAATGCTACATATCTTGTTTAATTTAATGCATTTGGTGAAGTCTAGCTGTGGATCATAAAAAGCTGCATTTACAATATGGTCTGTTTTAGATCCATCTGTGTATAAAATATAATGTTCTGGTCTATTGTCTTTAAACTGTAAAAATTCAAATTCATTGTGCACCGTGTCTAAATGGATTGCAAAGTTGTTAAAAATACTATTATAGGGAATTTTGTATAGAGGCCAAATATTGTGTAATACAATATCTTTTGATTTTTTATTAACATGTTCAAATATTGTTGGTATTTCAGGTAGAGTTCCACCAACCAAAGAAGAAGCAGAGATAGTATTGGAAGCTATTGACTGAGAGATCTCGGAATATATAGTTAATTTCTTGAGTAAAATATTATCATTTGATGACATGACTTTTAATAAAAATCTCTCAGCCAACAACAACCTTCGTAATATTAAGGGAGGTATACATGTCTCAACTTCTAATGAATTAATAGGTGTGGTGCGCATAGCACCACAAATAAGTCTTAGTCCCATATTTTGAATTACATCTAACTTTCGTAACAAGGTGCTACTGGCATTCATGTAAGCTAAACTGCTGTAATCAAAATGGCTTCTCACTATACTTTTGTACAGCATACTCATAACTTTAGGGTCAGATCCCCAAAAGCTTCCTGCTAAATGTCTCAATAGATTAATACCTTTCAATGCTTTGCTACATATGTGTTTAACATGTTCATCAAACTTTAATTTATCATCAATAATGACACCTAAGAATTTATGTTGTTTAACAACAGGAATTTCTACTCCATTGTATGAAATTTTAACATTGCTATGAATATTTTTACTGATAATTAAAACTGAACTTTTTTCTGGATTTATTTCTAATTTAAGCTTACTATGATAGTAACTATATAATTGAGACAAGGCCTCATTGATTTTAGCTATTGCTATATCTATGTTTTGATTTATGCTGTACAAAAGCAAGTCATCTGCAAATTGCAGGATATTTACACCAGGTACAACTACATATCTTAAAATTTCAGAAGTATATATATTATAAAGTAAAGGAGACGAAGTTGCTCCTTGCATTGTGCCTTTGTTGACAGTTCTAGGGCCATGCAATTTATTATTATATTTAACAAATACAGTTCTATTGTTTAAAAATGAATAAAGCCATTTTAGCACATGACCAGGTATACCAATATCGTGAGTAACTTGCATAAGTTCTTCTATGTTTACATTATCAAAAGCACCTTTTACATCTAAAAACACGCAGATTGCATTGGAGTGACTCAATTTGACCTGTCTCAGATCACACAATAAGGGTACAAAGCTTTCAGAACAACTTTTACCCTTTCTAAAGCCAAACTGTATTGATGGTATCAAACTTTGTGATTCAACAAAATAATCTAATCTTAACTTAATCATATTTTCAAAGATTTTACCCAAACAAGATGATAAAGAAATAGGTCTATATGAAGAGGCTCTATCTACAGGTTTATTTGGTTTTAAAATTGGAATGACGCACTGTGTTTTCCAAGACTCAGGTATAACTAATTCATCCCATAATTTATTAAAAATATTAAGTAATGTTGTTTGTGCATTTAAATGTAATTTTTTAATTAACATGTAAGGTATGTCATCCAATCCCGGTGTAGTATCTTTCCTACTCTTTACAGATATTAACAACTCTTCTATAATGAAATTGTTCTTGAGAAATACATTTACATCATTTTCTGTAGCATGTTCAAACAGATACTCAAGCCTATTGACATCTATTTCAGTAGAGTCTTCCATATTATCTAAAAAGCTTGGAACCCACTCATCATTTATGTTTTTGTTTCGATTTGTTCCAATTTTCTTAAATTTTTTAATGTATCCCCATATCCTAGAAACTGGTGTTAACCTATTGAAACTACTACATAAATTCTGCCAAGAAGTAGAACTTTCTTCCTTTAGTATTCTTTTCTTTTTTGCATCTAGTTTTTTATACCTTATCCAGTTTTCTATGGTAGCTTGAGAAAAATAATACTTTAATGCCTCTTTAGATTTTGCGACAGCATCACTACATTTTGTATTCCACCATGGTACTGGTTTTTTTATTGCAGTGTTTGCACCTAATGTTCGTTTTGGTATTGTTTTATTTCTTAAATCATTTAATGTCTCTATAAATTGGTTATATAAGTTGATAGGGGAATCATTTATTGAGTTCAAATAGAAAAAACAAGTCTCTGATAGGCTATAATATTCATCCCAATCTGCCTTATTATAAATATATTTCTCTTGATTTATAGGTGACGAGTCATACATTGATGGTTGAATGTTAATCTCAAGTAAAGTCGGAAGATGATAGCTACCCATGGGATCGTCATGAACATACCAGTTACATAAATGAGCTATTGAAGAACTAACAAGGGCAAGATCTATCGCTGAAGCTTGTCTATTAGGATAAGGAACAGTTGTTGGTGATCCATCATTTAAAATACATAAGTCTAATTCATCAATTATATTAAATAAACATCTACCTCTATTATTGTCACTATGGCATCCAAAGGCTATGTTATGAGCATTAAAATCACCCATAACTATACAAGGTTTGGGTATGTTATTGATTAAGTCCGCTTTATTAACTTTGCCGAGTCAAACCTGATACTTGGAGGACTGTACACACAAAGTATTGCCATCGCTCCAAATTGTGTTTCTATAGTTATACATAAGTTTTGAATAGATTCTGAGAAGTGTGTATTAACTACTTTGTATTTTAAACGATGACTCACCAAAATGGCAACTCCATTGTGAGTATTTATGGAATTTTTGTGGATTAAATTATATGTAGGAAAGTGTGGAATTATAGAATTAGCTTTGAACCAAGTCTCATTAAGAAGACAGACATCTATATTTTTTTCAATTAATAAATTTTGTAGTAGGCTCTTTTTACTCTGTAAACTTTGTATGTTATACTGTAAAATGTTTAAATAAATATCCATATTTAAATTAAATTTGACAAAAATATTTCTTTTATTTTCTTATGTGTGAGTGGCCCATCAGAGTCACTCTTGTTCCCTAATGCAACCAACGATTTAACAATTGCGTTAATTATAATATCATTATTTGCTACTTGTTTCATATCTAAAGAGTCATTGCTGTTAGTTTTATCAGCAACCTTAGGTAAAACCGGGAAAGATTTCTCATTATAGGTTGGGGGTGTGTTCACTACAGTGGCATACGATTTTTGCAGAAACTTGGCCTTTTTCTCTTCCATCTTTTGTTTTTTAATGGGACAATCTCTGGAAATGGCAAGATGATTGCCAGAGCAGTTTATACATGTAATTTCCTCCACATCACATTCTTTATAGGAGTGGCGACCAGCACAAGAAGAGCAGTGTTGCTCACCTCTACAAGCCTTAGCTGAATGGTTAAATTTAAGGCACTTATAACACTGCAGTAATGGAGGTATATACACTCTCACCTTGTATCTAAAAAGTTTAATGTAGGCGTATTGCGGTAGAGATGTTGAAGCAAAGGTGACTGCAACTGTATTAAGAGGTACCAGTTTTCCGTCTACCTTGCGCATAAATCTTTTAATTGAAATTACTTCAGAGTCACATACAATATTTTTATAAATTTCTTCATTGGAAAGCTCTTTAGGTACAAACCTCAGTACTCCAATTCTTTCGGTCAAATATGATGGTATAAACGCTTTCAGTTTATTTTTCCTCAGAAAGTCTTCCATCTTAAGGAAATTGTTAGCTGCAGTCGCCTTTTTAAAAGTTATACCTATTTTGTGTGCATTTATTCTGTGTACTCCTATGACTCCAATAACATTGTCGGATAAAAGGTTTGTGAGTGTGATAGGATTTTTATTCCCTACCTTCTCCTGCTCTGTTGACTCGACGTAAACTACGTATTCATTATTGCTATTTTCTATGAATTGTCTTGTATAATTTAGTTTTGTATAAATATTATACTTATTGTTAGACTCTGTATTGGTGAACCTTCTTTTTTTCGTGTTCCTCGGGTCTGGCGGCTCTTCGCCGCCACTGGTGACACTCATGGTTGTCGGAGATGTTAAAACTTTTTATTTATGTGATATTCCTGTATACTTAATAATTAATTAAACTTTTTGTGAAATCAAAATTACCGCCTCGTTTGACTTCCCGCCAAAAAGTCCGAACATACCTATGCCGAAGAAGGTGTGCCACGTTACAAAAGTATGTTAAAATTTAGGGAAACTGTAATAATTTGGGACAAAGTGGTCGCCGCCACTAAAAATCCAGATTTCGGAGAATCAAGCGCCAAAAACACCAACCGTTTCCTGAAATTCTCGCTGCAAGTAAAAATCGCGAACATAAAGCTCTCTAAACGTGATCCAGTTACCTGTAACATGACGGTACTGACAGCCCTAATGTCACTTGTGTCCACTTGCATATTCAGTTATCGAGAACGTGCTCTCATTGGCTGGCTTCCAAATTGGCCTCACGTTCGCTATATGGCCGTGTGGGCTACATAATTGTTCTACGGTGCTAGGCTAGTAAACATCACGTTTGTTGTTACCTATTTTCACTTTCTGTAGAATAATGGGATTACTCGCGAACTCTGTGAGCGTTTCAGTGAAAAATAGTTCGATTATCTGTTTTTGTGAGCGTTCGGTAATTTGTTTTTTGAGCCTTTCTGCTTGATTATGGAATGTTTTGGTCGGATGGAGCTTCTATAGTCAAAAGTCTCGAATAAAATATAATTATACACTTGGCAAAGTTCGAAAGCGAATTTCTGGTAAAATAACAATTGCAACTTTGAGATATGACCTAGTTTATGGTTTCAAAATATTAGTTTCGTTACGTAAAATTAAAATACTGTGGGTGAAAATTGCTGACGTATTCGTAATGCTGTCTTTACGTTTACAAAATAAGTAATATTTGTACTCACAAAATCCAATGCCAGAAACGATGAAAATGGAACTTACCTGAAAAGATAAATTAATAATTATTAGACACATTTGTATGCTTTTTGATTCCAGATTAAAAACAAAACATATGTCACACACGTTTATCAAAATCATTACAACCCACGAACACTCCACTTAAGTCAATAATTAAATATTAGGTCCTATAAAAACGGATCATTATAAAGATCAGAGAGATAGTGAAGTGCTCAACAATTAAGCGCTTTTAGCTGCTTTAACGGGCGCTTCCTCGCTGCTTCCTCAAAAAAAAAACAAATAATGAGGAGCTGCTCCCTCTAGGCGAGTCATCGATACCACCGCATTACTAACGATGCTTTACGGCCTCATTAAAAAGGCCAATGCGTCAGAATTTAATTTACTGGCTGAATCCCGTAAATCCTCTTCTGTGGAGGTTTTGAGTTACGAGTTCCTTTTATGGTTCAACGCCCTGTTGTCATGATGAATCTCGTACGATGAGGTCTCGTGTGCCATGATCCGAATTGTGGGTGTTATATTTAACCGATTTCAAAAAGGAGGAAGTTATCAATTCGTCGGCGATCTATTTTTTTATTATGTATGTTCCCCGATTACTCGAAGATGACTGGACCGATTTGAATTTTTTATTTTGTTTTAATTTAAATCTTATCTTATCTTTTTGCGTAGTACTCGTAACCGGCGTGCGTGTATGACCAGATGTATGAATGTGGACGAGGCAAAAGGAGTATGTAAGGATCGTAGCAAGTGGCGTTCTGTGGTTTCTGCCTACCCCCATGGTAAAACTACTACTACTACTTCGGTTTTTTTAACGTTTGGTTAGTGCCAGAGTGTCAGAGTTTTATACCATCCTATGATTGGGCAGGTCGTCATTCACACCACCAGACTATCAATCCTTCATTATTACGAAGTATTTTTCATATGAAAAACAAGTACCCAATTGTACGATAATTAAAGAGCTCTCAAGAGAACCATTCAGCTCAGCCACCAACAATCTCATTATTTTGGTTGGCTTATTCCTTTTTAAGTTAAGTTTGAAGTGACATGATGTAATAAGAGCGAGCCCATTGCCGTCAACCGGGCACAAATCCAGACTCCACGACTCCTATTGAGAAGGCGAGCCTATTGCTGTCAATATGGCACAAATCCAGACTCCACAACTGAGAAATTCATGATGGAAAAACCCAAAAACACTTGTCCCGACCCGGGAATCAAACCCAGGACCTCATGCTCAGCAGTCGCGCTTGCGACCACTAGACGAACGAGGCAGTCTATTACCCATCATCTGCCTAACCTTTTGCCAACTGTGCTGGTGTCGGCTTCCAGTCTAACCGAATATAGCTGAATACCAGTATTTTACATTGAGCGACTGCCTATCCGACCTCCACAACCCAGTTAGAACTTGGTAAAATGATAACCCTGGGTAACTCGTTTGCAAAATAAAATTCTATTCCATTCTAACTCGCAACTCGCAATCACATATACACGACACCACAAATAGACATTTTTCTCGTCAGACCTGGCACGAGGTGTCGAGAGCTACCCCGGGGAACTGTCACCTGTATTTTAAATCACACCGTCTCTCTAAGGATATGTCACAATCGTGCGAGATAACTCGCTACAGGCACTGAGATATCGAGGTTACAGAATACGCCTTTTTGTTTTACGATTTTCGCGTAAATCGGTCGTGGGATATTGTAGATTTGTTTTATGTTTGGGTGGATTATGGATTTATATTGTGTAGGGAATATGGGGCCGGGTTCGGAAGTGGGTTTGGCGGAGATGATATTTAATTGTGATGTAAGGACATGCCTTTGCCGATCCCCATTACGACAGTCGTCGGTGCAATAACATGTCACGTTTAGCAAGCTAAGCATTCATATTCTAGTAAGTAAGTAATTTAGTACTTGGACATTAATAAAAGGAACTTTGGAATGAACAGTCGTTTCCATCAGCCACCTATCCTTATGGATATACCTCAGTGAACTGTTAGAGAGGATAGGGCCTCATCAGAAAGCTGAAAGTCACCCAAAGGGCAATGGAGAGCTATGCTCGGAGTTTCCTTGTGTGATCGAATTAGAAATGAGGACATCCGCATTAGAACCAAGGTTACCGACATAGCCCGAAGAATTGCCAAACTTAAAGTGGCAGTGGGCAGGGCACATTGCTCGCAGAACGGATGGCCGATGGGGCCGGAAAGTTTTAGAGTGGCGACCGCGAACCGGAAGACGTTGCGTTGGAAGGCATCTCAGTAGGTGGACCGATGACCTGGTGAAGGTTGCGGGGATCCGCTGGATGCGAGACGCACGGGACCGGTCAATATGGCGACACTTAGGGTAGGCCTATGTCCAGCAGTGGACGTCTTTCGGCTGAAATGATGATGATGATGATGAGAGAGGACAGGTAGATGGAAGGTATTATGAAATTATACAACGTTTTGTTGAAGTGTTGGGCAGAAGCGTACACCCACATTTCATGGTAATGGGAATACAACTTTACCAACCACACGCACGATGTGCGTGTGCAAACCGAATTGCGCAGGCAAAACTGTGGTGAAGCTTGTGCGTGTGGTAGGCCCATATGTTTAAGTTCCATGTTTTACGTGGCGAGCCTATTGCCATCAATCGGGCACAAATCCAAACCGACAGCCAATAACACTTTGCCCGACTCAGGAATCGAACTCAGGACCTCATGCTCCCCGTCGGGGCTGCGGGTTGTTCGCAAGAGATACCGCGGCCTCGACATGAAGGGCTAAGAAGGAACATGGGTGGTTTTTAGTCAGTAGAAGTCTGACACTCCCTTTCGCTCTGCCCAAGAGCGGGAGGGGTTATTTGATGATTTTCCACCAGCCAAAAACAAAAAAAAAATACCTCATGCTCATCAGTCGCGCTTGCAACCACAAATCCAACAAGGCAGGCTTAAACAACAATGAGTGAAAGCTGTTCTAATGTTCTACAAATCAATTGAAATTAAAATAATAAGCTCAAGGTATCAAGTTAAACTAAAGAGGGGCTAAAGTACAAAAGCGAATAAAAGCCTTTCAGACGACGAATTAATCGATAAAACCTTTCAGACAACAAATTACTCTAAGACAACGATCGTTTAAGTGGTGATCGGTTTGCAGTGTCGGTATAAAATGTTCCACCGACAATTTTATTACAAAATACCGGTTTGACGTTGTTTGGTTTACCTGGCTGTAAAGTGCATTGAATAGGATGCCACTACTCTGCATTTGCAACATTTTAACCTGCCCATCCTGCACAAGCATTTGCACTTTTAAGGATTTAATCGAAATAGCAAACGCCTGTGATATGACGGGGCTATTTTATTTTTATTTTATTTATTAGGGACAAAAAACAGTTACATGCTAAGCTTAACTAAAGATTCTTAAATTAGCACAACTTAGAAATACATTTATACACAATCTCACATATTTATGTTATTACACATGTAACCAACAACATTGTCCACGGATTCAAAAGAAAAAAAAATATATATATATATTATACTGGCTATATACTGGTTTGGCACAGTTTGAGCTCATCAACACGTAAAGTGTAAGAGCATTTTGACTGCATCATCTGCCTAGCCTTTTCTCATATATGTTGGGGTCGGCTTTCAGTGAAACTGGATGCAGCTGTATGTCAGTATTTTACATGGAGTGATTGCCTATCTGACCTCCACAACCCAGTTAGTACTGGGTAAGTATTAACTTAGTAAGAGGAGGAGGAGGAAGAGTAATACGTGAGGATTTGTAATTGGCTTTCTGGTGACTATGGTTTCTTTTCTTCTTTTGTTTGTTTTTATCAGCTGTAAATAAATACTTACTGCCGCAGTCAGAGAGCTTTAATGATTACTTAGGCCATCACTTAGTAAGGCAGGCCCAAGAAACGCTGGCGTGACGATCTGGACTCATTCTCAACGGATTGGACGGAGAAGGCAGATTGTAAAAAAACTTGGAAAGCCATGGGGGAGGCCTTTGCCCAGCAGTGGGACAGTGTAGGCTGAAGAAAAAAAAAAAAAAAAAAATCACTTAGTAAAGGGTTGTCATACAAAAGTATGTCAAATCTTCATTAAGTGACGGCCTAAGTAATCATTAAATATCTCTGAGTACCGCAGTAAGAGTGGTTGTCAGACTTTCAAGCCACGGGATACCAGTTACAACAAAGATGTTCGAATGACAACCGGGTCCAACGGCTTAACGTGATTTCCGAGGCACGGAGGAGACTCGGTATGGTATCATCGCTTCTGTTTCTCCAAAGGGCTAGGCAGCGGTTCCGAAGTTGATAAACCCACATTTCGCCAGATATGTTTCAATTCCATGTTAATAGCCTAAGGAGCGAGCTTATTGCGACTAATCGGGCATAAATCATGAAGCAAATCTGCTTATAAAATATATTTTATCAAAAAAATGGTTTAAATCCGATTCCAAAAATCTCAATAAAATATCTAAAGATGAGTGCCAGTAAAGACTTGCACAACACTATTTATTGTCACATTAGTGATGTTCCACTGAGCCGGGAATTTATTTCTTTGATGGATGGGCAAAGGAAATGATTTCATTGCTATTCTGTTCGGATTGCTAGCTTTTTTTGTAAATGAAAGGAAAACACATCAAAGGGAGAAAGGAATGTTTTTTCGTCGGCTTTGTAGACGCAACAGCTGATCGCTTTGTGTGTATGCGGGTTCTATACCCGTCCACAAAGTGCTAAAAATAAAAAGGTGTAGAAAGTAGTTTTATTTTTGGAGTTACATTATGTTATTTAGTGGACATGATTTAGATAAATTAAATACGACATTTTAAACATACTTATTCTTGCCTATCTCCTACTGATAATGAATCAACGGGCTGTCAGGTCGCTACGTACTGGTCGAACATCATTTGAGCCATATCACAAAACTCGGTTTGGAAGGAATGGTCACCCATCCACGGATTAATTTTGACTACTTACGTTGAAGATAAAGTCGTGCGGCTGTTATAATTTATCCACATGCTCCCGAAGGAATTCTTCCATAAAAAAGCAACAGCAGGATATTCCACACCTCCTCTCTTGCCCGTCAGTCGTGCACAACTAACTGTACCCTTCAAGACTTGAAATAAGCAAACGACAGAGTTGTCCAGGTTGGTCGAACAAAATCTGAGTCATCGATCCGAAAAGAAGAAGTGTGAAATAGTAAGGGTAGTATTTAATCGAGTGAATGTAAGTTAAAGTAAGTGACAAAAATAAATAATTTAGGTCATCATAGTATTACTAAGTGAGCGACTGACTGCGAGTGACGAGAAATCAACAGAACATCAACTAACAAACACAAAGAGTTACTTAAATAAAATACAAAATGAGTAGCTTCATAATATTTGAGCTACCTAATATTTGTTTGAGTATCAACATTACGTCATGCATTTTTTTCAATATTAAAATTTGGCAAATATTTATTTATACTGAGGGGCATTTTATCTTAAATGAAGTGTTTCGAATAGAAAAACCACTTAACTTCCCTAGGCCCAGTCGACAAAGCCACGCTTTGCGGGGTTTCTACTTCTGGGTGGTTAAAAAAAAATATCCACGAAGGAGATGGCGGGTTCTAATTGCTCGCTTTGCTCGCTCACTCGACCCCGCCATCCCCTTCTTACCTAACTTGTCCGAGTCGGGGTACCTCAAGTCCCGAGCTCGCTTCGCTCGCTCTTACATCCAAGTTTTCATAGTAGCGGGTTCGCAGGGTATGTCGGAATCTCAGTTCGCTCGCTTTCCTAAACCCCCCTGTTGTGTGAGTGATTGAGATTGTGTGTGTGAAAATAAAACACAAGGAATTTGTAAATATTTGTTTATGTAAATATCGTATCGTATCGTTATGTAAAACTACGGCCAGAATTTTAATACCTGAAATGTATTAATCACAACCCACTTTTTGTAAGCTCGTTCTGGATTTTATTAATAATCAATATTCGTCGTTAGTTTAGTTAATTTTTCACTTACTCAAATTCATACCGCTCCAGTTATTAGAACAGTATCTCATTAGCAGTCGCTAAGTTTTTTTTATTCGCTCGTTTTATAATTCCCCTAATATAGTAATAGTACCACTTTAACTAATACTGTGCTAATACTTAAACTTTTCACACATCTAACAGATAAAACAACTAATTGTTCTTCAACATTATAAAGGCAACATTAACGCTAATTTAACATTCAGGCAGTTGGAATCGTCAAAAAGTTCCAAAGCCAGCCTAGTCACGTATTAACTGAATTTAGTTATTTAGTTAAGTAATATAGACTCAAGGACATGAGAGTGTACGCATACTAATTTGTTGGCAATTAAAATATATGATAACGTTAGGTATTAGTTAATCTGAAGGGTTTTAGAGATATGGATAACGTGGGTATATGTGTCTACATTGAGTACCCAATTTATTGTTTCACGTATAAGTTACACAAAGTAATGCGCCTGACTGGGTTCGAACACTTCGAACCCACGACTTACTGCTCGTAAGTCGGGGCCGCCACCACTGGGCCACCACTGCTCTTAAATAGATTCTTCTCCAGTGCCACTTTCTCTGAACCAAGGTATCTGGAAACAGAGGTTTATAAGAAAAAAGTTTACGACAAGAACTGCTATGAACAGAGATTCTTTTCTTTCTTTTTTTTTTTTTTTTATTTCTGTCGAAACGTGCTGTTTAGGAATAGAGATTTCTATCAGTCGTGCTTTCTGTATGTAGTCATATCGTTCAAGCGTTGTTCGAGCGTTCCACGCTTGCGGGGCACAGCTAGTTCACTATAAAAAGAAACCTTACTATCATTTTAGCTCCGTCGCAGTCGGGCAAATAATGCCTACAATCATAACACTTAACACAAAACAACAATCCTGTTTTAAGCCCGTATGTAATCAAGTTAAATAAACACCGCAGACAATAGTCATAACGGGATATGTCTGGTTATTGTGTTAACTTAGCGTTAGAGACGTAGCATACGAGGGGTACGTGTTTTGGTAGCAAATCCGATGCACTATAAACACATGATACAGTGAGTGGTATTGTTTTTTATGTGTTTAATTTGGTAGCTAGGATTTAAACTTGACTTCGGTCTCCAAATCTGCCAAAGAGTGTTAGTTAGACAAGTCTCAGTACCAATACTGTCACCGAACGGCGTCCAAGAACTGGCAAAAGATGTGTGAGTCGTCTGGCGCGCGGCTAGATGGGCAGACGACATATTTGCCATCGGTGGCAAAATCTGCATGAGGCTGGCATAGAACTGTGGAGGTTGGCACACGAAAAGAGAGGCCTATACCCAGCAGTGGGTGAATTCAAAATATGGATGATGATGTTACTATACGGGGTTGACGTGACACCAACGTGAAAACAGTTACCATGTATTCAGTACATCATTCTGAGCTCCCTACATGGACATATTTTATCGGTAATTTTGCGTGATGTTATGTTATGTTGTTTCGAATGTTCGAATTTTCCGTAAAAATTTAAACACACTTCACGAAACTTACGCTGCACACAGATTCTAATTTTACCTTAAAATATTCCCTGTTTCACACGGAGAGTATGTAACAGGGAATATTTTAGCGTTCCACCATTACAGGTATATATGTGCTACGCTTGAGTGCACACCAATGAAGCAGCAAGTCTATATTTTACAAGTAATTTACCCGTTTTTTTTTTGGCTGGTTGAAAATCATCAAATAACCCCTCCCGCTCTTGGGCAGAGCGAAAGGAAGTGTCAGACTTCTACTGACTAAAAACCACCCATGTTCCTTCTTAGCCCTTCATGTCGAGGCCGCAGTATCTCTTGAGAACAACCCGCAGCCCCGACGGGCGTCGGCCCTTGCGGGCCCCTTCCATGTTGCTGACATCTCTTTGAGGCGCGCGTGGAACACGAACGCGCCGTCGACACGGCCTGTCGTCGTCATAAGACAGACGGACGGCGAGCTAGCCCATCACTCACCGTCCACAGGGCCGCGTCTACGGTGGCCGGAAGCCATTACGTGGCCCCCGACGCCCGGAGCGTCTCCCGCGGCGGCTGGGACGAGAGGTTCTCTCCCTCTCACGTTCCGCCGCCTCCTTCGCTAGCATCACTGCTTCGCAGAAGGAGGCGACGGCGTCCCATTCCTCCTCGCCCTGGACCATGGCTTGCACGCCGGACGCGAGAGGTCGCCGCCGCCGATCGCCGCTACGAAAGTAAATTACCCTTGTTACCAGTTCGACGAAAGGGAAGTGATAGTTAGATTGTAATCGTAAGGTTGTAATATTCGTATTTCTGTTCGTGGTTTCGAAGAGTTTTTGTATTTAAACTTTACTATTGACTTTGGCAGACGCGATGTAAATGTTTTTTAGGGTTCTGTTACGGTGATCCTACTGACTACTGACAACTGAGGTATCAGTTGGCAAAAAGCGGAACGCTTACAGGCTCACTGTGTTGTCGGTCCGTCAAGACCTTTTCTCAGGCCTTTTCCCACAGAACGACAGTACTAGACACCTGTCCTTTCTGAAGAACATCACCAATAAAGTCAGTGTTTGTCCTTCTAGGGCGTCCACTTACTTACATGCCACTTACATCTGCCTTGTAAATACCTTTCGTTAATCGACTTCTACTCATTCTCTCTAAATTTCTTTTTATTCTGTAAAATAAATTCAAAATCTAAAACATTATTAACTAACCCTCTTAAGTGTCTTCGCCGCAGTCGGGTAATAACGAACGAAAACATTACTTGAAAGCTTGAATGATTGCATATTGTGAAGACGGAATATTCTCTAGGGGATGAAACCACAAGCAAGCCATGAATATTTCTACTAGCTGCTTCTAGATAGGTCATGCGATTGATGCAAAACTTTTATAATATTTTCGTCGGGTTGCACTTAGTATACCTACTCCCAGTACAATCGTAAATTTCATAACACCACGCATGTGATCCCCGAAGGGTTAGGCAGAGGTGTACCTTATAAAATCCCATGTAAACGAGCCTGTTGCATAAATCCAACCTGTAGCTGCTACTGAGAATGATCTTTGCCTGTCCTGGGAACCGAACTAAAGCGCTCATGCTCACGCCGTGCTTGCTACTACTAGGCAATTCCAATGTTAATTTAATAATTTAACCAATAAAGACTTGGTTTAATTACCATATTAACCATAAGTTGCACGTTTGGGATCTCGGGGTCCCTTTAATGGGAGTCAGAACTCTGACCACCGTTAGAATAACAACATGGGAGGAATAATTCCAAGCACATTAGAGAGGGTTCAAGTAAATTGTTCTGAGAATTATCTCTTAAAACAATCCTCGGATTTTGGAATGACAATAATATACTGTTGCTTTGAGAGAGAGTGTTAGCTTGACTTATAGAAAGTGCGTAGGTATCGCATTGAAACGGCATCCATACTTTGTGCTTGTGCTATTTATATATTTTTGTATTTATATATTTTATAAATACAAAAATATATATGTTACATCCTACATTGTAAACTGAAGGTAGTAAAGAAAACATACCAACATGGTACACACATCAATCTATCCGTAACTGTCCAATTTTTTACTGAGCCTAAAATTTAAAAAAAAAATCCAGAAATTAGTTCAACACTTATAGATTACAAGAAAACCTATAAGTCTATGATGCTAAAATAACAAGTAGTAAAGTTAAAAATCTACTAAAGAAAGACAGATTGTAATTAGTAGCTTGATGTGCTAGCGTCGGTTCATTACCCTTTGCCATAGTAGTCATTTTTCATTGCATCTGAAATATCTTAAGCCAATCCTATTGTGGTCTGTTTAGTGATTTTATAAGTAGCTACATACATACAGCTTCACAGTATGCAGCCTTCTTTTGTAAGCTCTTTGTCTGCCTTAGAATAGATGTGGCTCAGTGATGAAAGTATGCGAAGTAGAAGCTTAGTTTAGTTATAAAGTCATACACAAAGATGAGATAGTCTTCTAAAGGTGACCACACCTGCAAACCACAACGGCAATATCATATAATTATAATGGCATGACTGAAATCTACGTAAAGAGTGATCCTTTAATGTTGGGCAGCAAGGAGAAATACGAATTTATAAGATAAAAAAAACTTTCCTAAGAAATTGTAGCTCTTTTTTGATAGAACCATTTTTTGGTCTATTAAGTATTTCAGTTTAGATTAGTTTAGTATTTTAGTCAAGTATTGTAGTTGTCGAAATTACTGAAAGAGTTTTTTTTTCAGGTCGTTCTGTTCTGTATAAGGATCATTTCATTGTATGGGAAGATAAAAATCGGGACTGTGGTAGTTGCACGATACCATTTTTAGGGTTCCGTAGTCAACTAGGAACCCTTATAGTTTCGCCATGTCTGTCTGTCTGTCTGTCCGTCCTCGCTTAATCTCTGTGACCGTTAGCACTAGAAAGCTGAAATTTGGGACCAATATGTGTATCAATCACGCCGACAAAGTGCTAAAATAAAAATTGGAAAAAAATGTTTTATTAGGGTAGCCCCCCTATATGTAAAGTGGGAAGTGTTTTTTTTTTTTAATTTTAACCCTAATGTGTGATATATTGTTGGAAAGGTATTTAAAAATGAATAGGGGTTTACTAAAATCATTTTTTGATAATGTCAATAATTTCGGAAATAATCGCTCCAAAAGTAAAAAACAAAGAGTCCCCCCCCCCTCTAACTTTTGAACCATAAGTTTAGAAAATACGAAAAAAATCTGAAAAGTAGAACTTTATAAGGACTTTCTAGGAAAATTATTTTGAACTTGGATGGAAACAACAGATGGAAACTGCAGTTAACCAATATAATTTGGTCCCTGAATCGTATGAGCGCCTATACAATCCAGAGGTCAAGTTTCATTTGCCCGTATTTTTTTTTTAACTTCGTTTACATAATATTTTATTATCTACGGAACCCTACACTGAGCGTGGCCCGACACGCTCTTGGCCGGTTTTTTTTTAATGCTGTATCGTCTCAGTTTCATGTAATGATCATTTCACTGTTTGGGGAGAAAATCGTTTGAACGCTTCGGTACAGGTCGACATTGCCGGATCTATATGTTTTTATAGTTTACTCTAGGACGACTGCACCCGTCCATAGTAACCTTCGGAAAATCACCTTCAAACTTTATTGCAAAACAAATGAAAAGTAATAAAACATGTTCACAGTTTCGTGATTACCTAGCTCGATCATAACAAGGTGACTCATTCTATAACACTGCAATACCGCATCGCGTGTATGTACCGACCTCCTACTAATGCACTACCCTGGTACACTACAACAGGAAAATGTACTGAACAATATAATATATATCCGTGCCTCGAAGCACAGACTCCCGGGAAATCTTAATTTCATAAATTAAAAACGTCCTAGAAACGTCGTGAATAAAATATTATCTTTTTCATGATGTTCTGTGTTTTTTAATACGATGCCTACAGGCTTTCCACAAACCAGTTGAATTAACTGAGCTCTGCTATTCTTTTGATTTGAGTTGTACACTTTATTTTCTGAACAGATAGGACGCGAAGTATACTATGTAGGCTTAATTTGTTTTTTGGGACACCAAATAAGAATGTAGATATTTTAGTAGTACCCACATACTCTTTGTGAAATCCAATCATAAAATGTGCATAATCGCGGTATTTTGTTTGGTGTCACACATGTACACTATGTACAGTCATGAACAATGAAACATAGACACGCAGCAACTTTTAAAAGTGATTTTCACCTACTGAATTCATTAACGTTTTTTGGTTTGACGAGTACTGTATTTTGGAAATACTGTACTATTACGAAATAGGTTTGTTTATCTGAAAGTAAAAACTGTTATTTCCCGCCATTGAATTTTACATGTATACCTCACACGTCAGATAGGAGACATATACGCTGCTGTTTTATTCAAATAACCGACAAAATACAACCACGAAAGCGTTTCATGCACGCATATTACGATTGCTTTGAATAACTTTAAAATTTCCACGAATATTGTAACACACTCTGTAAATAAAACCATGTTATTGTACGTCAGGGATGGGCTACACACACGCTATGTACCCCGAAATAAAATATAAATTTACCCTTGCAATATTTACCACGGAATTCAGTTATTTTTTCGAGTCGTGGCTAAATAATTACAACCGCACGGGTCGATCCGCAAGGTTAAGCCGAGCTAGCCAAAATCGGTCTGTGGATGGGTAATAATGGGTATTTATACTACATGTGATATGTTGGTCCATATGATTACATACCGAGTTTCTTCCATGGTTCAGAAAGCATTTTGAATTGGGACCTCCGGTGGTCCCTTCAGGGACTTTGTAAAATATTGCCATTTTAAATCTCTTTAAAATTATACCACGCAACCATAATATCAACCACTTGTCGGCCTCACCGTACAAATATTTTGTATTATTCTGCAGTGCATTAAATAAAATAGTAAACTTTAAAATTAATAATGGTAGGAATTAAAAAGACAGACTGTTCTCAAGAACGCGTGGTGTTTTCATTTTAAATACAAGTGCTTGGCCTGAATTCCTCGGTTGGCAGGGAGTGTAATACTATACTTCAGTGGTGTTAAAAACTTTCCAGACAACCGTGTCTGTTGATATAAAAAAGTATTTTTAGTAGTAAAATATGGCTTGCTTTGGTTTCCTCGTAAAAATACAGTATTAAAATATGGCGTAGTTCATTTTATACTTGATGTGGAATGCTCTTTAAGAATGCTGCAGTAAAAGTTTACTTTTTTAATTTGTCGCGATTTAGGTAGCGAATTGCTGAAATTATACATAGCTAACTATGACTTAAGGAGGTCACAGATCCAGTCGGGGCTGCGGGTTGTCCCGTCGGGGCTGCGGGTCGTTCGCAAGAGATACCGCGGCCTGGACATGAAGGGCTAAGAAGGAACATGGGTGGTTTTTAGTCAGTAGAAGTCTGACAATCCCTTTCGCTCTGCCCAAGAGCGGGAGGGGTTATTTGATGATTTTCCACCTCATAAAAAAGTAGGTCACAGATGTTTTAGATCACTTTGGAATATTATTTTTAATATTTAGCCATTTTATTCAATAGATACAAAATATAGATACAATGTCTGAAAATCCATTTGTCAAGCAAATTTTCCTGGATACCCAACTTCATATTATTTAAATTGTTTCTTCTCTCCTTAGCTACAAAGAACAATTTTGCATTTTTATCGAATTTACATTTTGCAAGTAAGAATCTACATTTATGTAGTGTTAAGAAAGTCTTACTTGCCGATACACTTTACTATGAGTAAAACTTTCAAAGAAAACACGTAAACTTGCCTTCACTAAGATTCAATTAGATTTGTACACGAGTTTATACAACTGCATATCGTAATATATCCATTCACAAAGCCTTCCATCATCATCATTCTTCTGCCATTATCCTAGTTTATTTGGGGTTGACGCAACATGTCTTCTTCTTCTATTTCTCGTCATCTCATCGGTTACCTCCTTTCTAGCCATATCATCCTTCACACAGTCCATCCATCGTTCTTTGATCTTACTCTACTCTTATAACCACATTATACATTTTTATTGTTTTTTTTTTTTTAAAGTTGCCCCACACTAGGAATTTCTCCTGTATCGTGGGTGCGTTTACAAACATTTAAATTCACATACACAAACACACCCAGACCCGAAACAACTATCTGTAGGCCATACAAATATTTGTTCCGTGCGGGGATCGAACCCGCGACACGCAGCGCAGTAGTCTAATCTCTCGGCCACTGCGCCAACCGTGCCGTCGAATTATACTAAACATTTCCCTCGCAACATTCACAAAGCGTAAACGACTACAATATATACAAAACATAAACATTTACACAAATACATTTATAAATATACGAGTAACTATCAGATACCGATATTTTAATTGAATTTATCTCGAAAACTGCCACTCTTTGCGCAACTACACAAACATAAATATTGCCTAAACGGTTCCAATAAAAACAAACCAGTGACTTTTTATTCTGTACATTGACCAGAATAAAAAGTGGATTTAAAATTTACAAACGCGGTGTCAAACGCAAACGGTTAGTTTGATTACTACGCATCGCTGTGCTACGAGTGTAGCCCGTAGCAGCGTAGCACTTTTGCTACGACAGAAAAAAAAATATGATTTTAATTTGTCGATAGTATAGCAGTGTGACTACTTTTACCGCTATAAGTTTACAATTGGATAGAGACAGAACATAACATCACGCCTGTGCTCTCCAAAGGGTAAAGGGGTAGTATAGTTGTAGAATACGCCCCACGTTTAAAAAGATCATGATATGAATTGTGGGACTGTGATTTAGTTATTAAAAGACATAAATATTTTTGCAGTTAAAAAAAATATTTTACGATATTTCACTACTACTGCAAAATATTTCTAAACACAAGAAGATATAAATTTATCTTAGTTTAATACTGCACCACAATGCAACTAAATGTGCACCAGTAGGTAATATGTCTCCCGGACGACATTAACGACTTGTTACTTTGTGCTCTTCTCTTAAATGGAACACAAACAACAGGATTTTTTGCAAAAAAAAAATGTAAGACCATCGAGCTCTGTGTGTAATCGTCCGTTTAATACATCTATTAGCTTCCCGCAGTTTGTGAGAGAAAAACTGTAAGTAGTGTTTGCAGCTGCAGCGGTACACTAATGGAGCTATTACACTTTGTCGTTCTCTCAATTCGATTGCCAATGGAATTCGTGGGAAAAAAACCATCTGTCATCTGTTGGGGCCGGCTATCAGTCAATTTGACGCAGCTAAATACCAGTATTTTAGAGTGACTGTCTATCTGACCTGACCAACTCAACAACGACGAAGGAAAACATCTTGAGGAAACCGTCATTCCCTAAATCCAAGACAACGAAGACGTGTGACATGCCCGCTCTGGGTTGGCTTGGTACAATATGTCCCACGCCAGCCAACCCAGAGGTGATGTAGAAGTGGGAAGTCTAACCCTAACCACTCTTGTGCCCACATGGTAAATTATGTCCCACTTCAGCCCACACGGCCACGGAGAGAAGAATTGTGTCAGAAGTGAGAAGTTTATACCCAAATCATTTTTGAGCACAGAACGCGTTTGACGGTCAGTATCTTCAAAACAGCACAAAAGTAACCTCTATTTAAATAGCCAACAGGAAACAGAAAGCCAAGGAAAATAATAGGAATTATAATAAAAACTTAGCTCAAGACCCGCTCGTATCGAACGATGAAATATCAATTTTGTGCGACAAGCTTGCTTCTGCCAACGTAATAAGTTTCAAGCTCTGCAGATGTGGCACACACGAAAGTTTAAATTGCATTATAAGATTGTGGACTTATCTTTTGGTGAAATAATTATTCCTGTGTTCTATAAAGGGATAAGCAGTCTTCTAAAATATCATGTGGTTAGTGCCTAGCCTGGTGTCAGAGTAGTTATACCACCCAAGGGCCGCTGATTTATGGCTTCCGAACACCGTAGGCGCGGGCCTGTGGACGGTGAGTAATGGGCTAGCTCACCGTCCGACCGTCCTATGACGATGACAGGCCGTGTCGACGGCGCGTTTGTGTTCCACGCGCGCTTTAAAAAGATGTCAGCAACATTGAAGGGGTTTGTTCAAAAGAGATTCAGCCCCGGACACAAAGGGTTAAGAAGAAACATGGGTGGTTTTTAGTCAGTAGTAGTCTGACATTCCCTTCCGCTCCGCCCAGAGTGGGAGTAGTCATTTTATGATTTGCCACCCTCCAAACAAAAGAGCCGCTGACTTGGCTTTATATGCTGTCTGGAAATATCTTGCAGGCATGCTGGTTTCCTCACGGTGTTTTCCTTCACCGAAGCAAGTGAAAATTTTACAATGCGCACCAGAATCCGAACAATCTGATGATAGGATTGAAGATATCCTTACTAATTAAAAATAAGCTTTTATAAAAGACTAGCTGACGTCACGTGGTTTCACCCGCGTAGTTCCCGATCCCGTGGGAATACAGGGATAAAAAGTAGCTTAAGTCACCCGGGGATATATTTTTGAAATCGTTCCAGTAGTTTCGGAGTCTATTCGTTACAAACAAACAAACAAATCTTTCCTCTTTATAATATTAGTGTAGATTACTTATTTTCAGGCATACCATCCGTAGCTCCTAATGTTCTCACCGCTGGATTCGGGTTTCTTTGAGAGGGAGTGGTGTGTAAGCCATAATGTGGGTTCATTGCGGGTTCGTGGATTAAGTACAGCATCAACAATGTTATAAAGTCCATAGTCTAACACAGGTAATAAAACAGTACCTATCCTAAGAAATATGTTTTTCTCTTAAAACTTCTTGAATAATAATGAAATTCAACGAACGGTCTACATAATATCGGTTTCGTACAAGGGAACAAAACGTGCGATCATTAGCTGTCGCACGAGTACCCTCGACATCTATAACATTACGCGGATGGGGGAGTCGCCTGCCATAGACATTGTTCGCGAAAGAATTGCGGAATTGGCCTATAATTTGTATAGACAGAACGCTTTTTTACTATTCTTTGTTTCAGTTTTGGATATGGTTTTAATAGACTGAAGGAAAACTGAACCTGCAGAGTTTTCTGTACTACTTATTATTTTGGATACGTTTTCTACTTATAAGAGTGTCAAACACACTGACCATCAATGTAGAGCAACTCGGGTACGTCGTATGTTCTTATGGATCATCCGTTAAGGCTCTACTAATGCCCCGTCAGGGCTGCGGGTTGTTTGAAAGAGATACTGCGGCCTCGGTGCAAGGGCTAAGAAGGAACATGGATAGTTTTTAGTCAGTAGAAATCTGACACTCCCTTTCGCTCTGCCCAGAGCGGAAGGGGTTATTTGATGATTTCCCACCCTCCAAAAAAATGTAATTGTAAAATAGTAAAATTGACTATCCAAGAAACACTGAAATATTTACAGCCTCATAGATCAGTAATGGTAGAAGCAGATTTACACTACAAACTTTAGTTCATCTACATTGCTCAAAAAGCCTTTAAGCTGAAATGGGACTGGACTAGCTACGTCTACCGCATACCCACAAAAGCTGTGGGCCAAAATAGGCAATTTTTGGGAGCCCTGACAAAGCCAGAAAGCGTCACGGCAGACCTTGTAGTAGAAAACGGGACGAGTTGGACAAAACCAAAGACCAGTGGTCCACATTAGCCCTGGATCGAAACAACTTAAATTCATGGATCCTTTGCCTAGAAATAAGATGACGCAAGCTAACAGTATCAGTATCTTCTACTTATGAGCGGTGTATTAATATGAAAATGTAGGCGAAAAACTCGCTCTCTCTTGCTGGCTCAAAATGTCTGCCATGTGTATCCTTGTCAAGGCCCTAGTGCCACATGGGGCCTGCCCTTTACTTGGTATTTAGGGAGCATTGTTGCCGCACTGAGGGGCTATTAATATCTTTAAGAGGCATAAACTTTAATATCCTGATAACGGTACAATATATCAAACTTTATGGGACTTGGAGCTGAAAATAAACAATACTTTTACCCTACTGAAGGTGACATTTTTTTTATATAAATCGTTACCCCTTAGTAAGGGCAGTTGTCAGATTTTCGGGTCACTGACTACCTGTAAAAGCTGTCAAATGTCTAAAAACTACAGCCGGGAGCTTGACCAACGGCTTAACGTGCTTACCGAGGCATGCTTGTTTCATTTCCCCCACTTCCAAACTCCATGCTACGACTGAGGTTATAATGGAAAAACCTTATAGCACTTCTTTGTCTGACCCGGGAATCAAACTGCGTGACTGCTCAGCGCTTGCACGTTTGGGAATGCGAGATCAACAGGGCAGTCAACTATGGATGTAAATTCGATAATAAAAGAAAAAGAACTGCCGTAATAAGAATGTCAATCGTGTTGAAACTTGTAGTAGAAACGAAATTATTTGAAAGCGCGCGATGGTCACTTGTGGGACGCCTCTGGTAGGTAATTAATAATAATATGATAGCAATGCTCTTTAATTAATATTAATTCCATGTATTACAGCATCAGCACCAAGATCACTATAACATTTACGATAACTAAACTAATTTCAAGGCACAGATTACATTATGGAATATGGAGCATAGTTTAGTAGGTATGTTGAATTAATTAAGATATTAATCCCTCATCGTTCCATTAAATGACGGTGATTATAACCGCCGTAGTAAACTTATTAATAATACCTACAGGAAATGGAATTACAATTAGAAATGTTTTAACGAAACATTTCGCCTTTGCAGCTGAAAAATCGCGGAAATAAAAAAAACTTAAAATCAAACAGAAAATAAAAAAGATATTAAAAGATTACTCCCGGAATACTAAATGAATTTCACTCTGATTGAAGATTTTTTTCGTAGAAATAACGTACTGCGTAGGACCCTTTCCTATGTTATTTCTACGAAAAAAATCTCCAACTCCACTCAACGCCACTCAAAGCGCCTATTGTCAAAAAATCTCGACTCGATGACGTTTTTAACAAGTTCCCTTTGAATCTCGACCTCTTTCGGAAAATCACGAAAGACCACAGAATGTCAAAGTCACTTTCAGAACGCCAGACCGTTTTCTCTAGATTCAAATATCGATCTGTAATCCACTGTTCTATTATTCTTAGTTCAAAAGCCAGGCTAAAACAGTTCCAGTGTCGACAACTTTATAAAACCCGCACACAATCTAAAGTTGTCCCTTCCAGTATAACTTGGATGCAACTGTATCGAGCAAGCGCCCACTCTCCCGCTACACCCAGCTTCATTCATCAGAGCAAAGACACTCGGTTTCGTAGCGGTTGACTTGAATGAATCACGCTTGTCTATGGCACGAACATACGTCACAACATGGCAGCTACGTCACTGGAATCGACTGAGGGCGCGTTTATCTACTGGTGTCATGTAATTCATTTATTTATTACTAGGCCATCACTTTTATTCGACTTTTGAAAACCTGCCAAACGTCAACAAAGTACAAAAAAAAATATTCCAAAAGGACACTGATCCTTACTGAGTTAATTTAAATCTACCCCTCTCTGTAAAAATTCAGGACAAGAGTTAACCAATATTGGTTGTTACAAATTGGTTGTGCATATTTTAAGCATATTTATTCAACTGTTTAATGATTCCTTTAACCATACAGGCATACAAAAAAAATCCTTTAGGGAAATATATTGCGTGCTGGTTGAAAAGGTTTTTTGGTATTTACTTTTGAATTAATTGATGAATCGGTTCAATGGGTTTAAATTCATAAGCCTTTATAAAGTTTAAAACGTAAAGGTCAACATTCTATTTTCATGATATAAATCGGCGGTGGTATAAATAATGCCGAGAGTTTTAATATTGTCCCAAAATATTGTGTTGAAAAGATGATTACAAATTGATGACCGAGAATGATACCCACACAATCAAATAAAATGTACTCGTAATGCAAAAGTAGCGATAACTTTTTGGCGGGGTGCCTAATGTGACAGTTAGATGAATTTAATACTGAAGTTAGCTATAACATTATAACATCTACTGATACGTAATACGCGACTTTATTTCCTTGTGGTCTTACTCACATAATATATATTGTAATGCTTGATATCATTATCATTATAAGCTATGATTAATTAATATAATATCCCTGCTACACAAACTATGCTCCATCTTCTATCCTGCCGTCTTAGCCCAAAAACATGCAGCTGAAGGAACCTTCGCGCTGCCACCAATGACGCGGTGGAAATGGCGACGTCCTGGGCTAACAAAAATTAAAAAAATGTAGTGCCAGTGACATGAAGAAGAACAATACTGATAATGTAATGTATCCTACATAAGAATAAAATTCACAACAAATTAAGGTCAATTAAAATCTAAATATAGCATTAGAAACCAAACCAGGTATATCAAAGCACGACGGCACGGTTGGCGCAGTGGCTAAGCGATCGGATTGCTGCATTGCGTGTCGCGGGTTCGATCCCCGCACGGAACAAATATTTGTATGGCCTGCAGATAGTTGTTTCGGGTCTGGGCATTTGTGTATGTGACTTTATATGTTTGTAAACGCACCCACGATACAGGAGAAACTCCTAGTGTGGGGCAACGTTTTTTTTTAAAAAAAAAAACAGCCCTCAGAATATCCAGCTTAATTTCCTTTAAAACGAACATTATGTAGCGTAAAGTTTTTCAAAAAATATCGCTTCTCATAACTCTCCATTTTTATAACTATCGCGGTCCATCCAGCTTTGCTTGAACCACGTTGTGGGTTGCAGGTGGGTCGGCCAGCATCATGTATTCAGGGCACGCGGACATTGACTGATGGCCGGACGGTCTAGAACATTCCAAGATGTGATGTGGCCGTTTAGAAGAATTGCTTCAAGCCTCTGTGGTTGTGGCTGGATAGTTTGCGGTGAATTAGTTTGATAAAGGTTTTCGCTAGCTCTTTGTGGGGTTGGTTGGTGTTTGTATGTGTATATGGTTGTGAAGACGTCAGCTTATCAAGCTACTACATTATTGTCTTATAGATTTTCAACTTTATCGCTAAAAGGTTGATTTATAAAAAAATGCAGTGTTGAATCGCTTGATGTGTTTGGCGTTTGTACAATAGAAATACAGTTTTAACGTCATGTTGTTATTCATATAAGTGGTGGTACACAAATTGTGTGGTCTGGAATGCAGTATGCTGTTTTATAAATAAGTTGCGATTAACTAAAAAATTAGTACCTACATATTGCCAACTTCATTGGCGATTACTGAGGCGGTTTTAAACTAGTTTCATTCAGTATTAAGATTTTGGTAGCTACAGATATTTTAGATACGTTTAGTTCATAAAAAACAACATTTATTTCCAATTCATGAACAAAACGGGAACAAAGAAATAAGTTTAAAACCATTTCACACGAAATTGTTTTCTGCGGGTACTTCAATAATTTATAACAGATATAAAATATATAAAAGCGGTGCTGTCATCCGCGTGTATTAACGAGAAAACCATTTTGTTCCCTCCCTCACATACGAAGCCCACGGTACGTTATTTTTCTTCATTCCACTGCATCTTCATTCGCATTTATCTTTTTATATCTCTGTTCGTAAAGGCTCAGTTATATGGTTTCAATCTTACCTGTATATTTTTTTTATTTCCGAATGCGACCTTTTTATTATTTGGTAGAACTTACGGCTAATAATATAGGCCACTTCATGTCAAAGTTATCGGAAAATCCCATTAAGTTTTTTTTCTTTTTTTAGTTTTTATTTGGTTATATGGCTTCCATTGGTTTTTTTCGTCGGTAATGACCAACATTTAACTTTTGAATTACATATCATTACAAAAGGTTTTTGTATACTTACTAATTTAGTATTTTATCGGTGTTACGGCTGGATGTCGTTCTAACTGGAGCGCTAAATTATTGTAGAAGATGCCACAGGAATGTATGTATATTATGTAAATAGTAATGGGAATTATGAACTATATTATTATAATTTCTTATAATATATAATAATAATATAGCAGTATATACAAGAGATTCGTGCTATTCAAAAAAAGTTCACCCATAACGTTTGGATCACGGTTCCAGCTGGTTCTTAAATTTCATGAAAATATGTACTGTTGTAGGTGTGTAAGCAAACCTTTATTCTTCATACATATTTCGTGGAACAAATAAGCTCAGTCTCCCCCCACGATCTTATGAAGCGGCGAAATGGAGAGGAAACTTCTACCTTTTTGCAAATTGAGGCTCAGGCTTCGACTTACCGAGATTAGATAGGAATGTTTCTGTATGTATATTTTGATGGGACTCCACCGTGGGAAAGATAAATACAAATAAGGCTGTTGTCGTGTAGTAGTTGGAGCAAATTTAGCTATCCACCTGACATATTTTGCTGTTCTTCTTTACATGTTTTGTAAATTAAAAGGAGGCAGAATATGGCACCTTAAAGCCTTACTGGTTAGGTTTTCCTGCATCTACTTTCATGCATTGATAAGTTATTATTCAACTGTAAATATTTAGTTCTAGACATAGACACCCCACTTTACTAAAAAACTTTACACAAACCTAAACTGACTGAGTAAAAGGATGCTGTGTTCACGTCCAGTCTAAATTAAACCTCCCCACGGAACAACCCTAATGTTTATTTTACAAACAAGATCTAAAAATAGCCTCAAACCATTGACCCCCAAAAATAAATAGACACTGAAGTAACAACACGTCAACAAATTTCGTAATTATGAGGGTAGTTAACAATTCGGACAGTAGTTCGTCAAATATTTGTGGTTTTCGTTCGTAAACAGGAGAGCGAGGGAAAATACGGTCGCTAACATACCGATGTGGTCAAGTTTTAGTTTTACATTGATGTCAGACAGGCAAAACTGATGGATGGCCCGATCCTAGTGTAAAACGGGGACGATACGTGTTGGTTTGCACAGTTGATGCG
This sequence comes from Diarsia brunnea, assembly GCA_949774965.1. NCBI lineage: Eukaryota > Metazoa > Arthropoda > Insecta > Lepidoptera > Noctuidae > Diarsia > Diarsia brunnea. The sequence goes on along the minus strand of OX459015.1, from coordinate 7,222,204 downwards.
TTTTTGTTTTCGTTTTGTTAGATATTTTTGAGAGCGGTTGTGATTGTTTTTTTTTTGTCTGCTGTATAATGGAGTTGTTTGTTTGTGTCGATATCAATTGGATATCAATTCGAACGGTTAAATGACGCAGTTTTGGACGTGGTTTTATTGACGAATTTTGCGTGTATTTTTTGGCTATTATGGCTGGGTGTAATTTTGTTACCTTTGGTGCAGACTTGGTCTTTGACTAACATCCAGAAGACTAAATTCAAGGTTTTTCAACGATTTATGGGAAATTAATTAATCGTGTTCGAAACACAATACTGCGCTCTCAGAAAGCGGAGCTCGGCATGACCTTTCTGTGGCATGCTGGACAAACTGTGGGCCATAAATGCCCAAAATAGCAGGAAACTGGTGCCTATCACAGAGCGGCGGGGTCGCGGTAAGCAACGAAGAAGATGGCGATGGCGGGAAGTACTAGACAGGTTCGGTCAAAACTGGAAGGAGAACGCGTGTGCTCGCAAGAAATGGAAAGAGTGGAGAGAGGCCTTTGCCCAGGAGTGGGACCGAGCAGGCTTGAAAAAGAAAAAATATAAATGGACATAGAGTGAATTTTTCCTGTTTACTATTTGCATTAGACATTTTAGAATATGTTTATGAGAGCACACTGACTTCTCCGCGTTTAACAAAATTGACTAAAAACCAGAAATGAAAAACCAAACAACATAGAAAATAAAATGATATTGTTTCACTTTCCTCCTTTCAAAGCGGCATGGTAATAAAATCACTCATAAAATTTCTACAAGAATAAGCTCAATTGAAGATCACCCGTTTAAAATATAAAGCATCGTTACACAAAATACGTATAAAATATTTGACAGCGTTCATAAAATTCATCGTTAATTTTCCCCACGATTATGCACGAGTAATAACACTGTGGAAATGAGTGAGCTCCCCAAAGTCCACTCGTTCATTCAATCAATCATTTCATTCATTCGCGAGGATCCTCCCACCTCGTAACTCAATTTACCTCAATATTATAATAAAATGTGCTCTGATTATTATGTTTCGTGTCTTATTTTTATTATTTATATTTCAGTCATATTGAATATTGTGTTTACAATTTTTTTTATCATGTCATGTGTATTTTGAAACAGTGACGCTCGTCTATGTAGGGTGTAAAAGTACCCTTAACGCAAACGAAGGGCACTTGTTCTCCCCACCACTGCGATCATTTTTTTTTGTTCTAGACCATACCTGGGAACCTCCTAGTTACGGAGATATTGGGGGCCAAAGTTCCAAATTTTTCACAGCTGTTTTTGTAAATACTACACTCGGTTCCAAAAATAACGGGTCAGTCACATAAACCCGAATATCTCCGGAACTACGCATGCCATCCTAATGAAACGAAGAATGTTCAATTGAGAATTTAATGTAGAGATTAATATTGTGGGTGCAACTAAGTTTTATTTTATTTTTTATCTGTATAATTAAATTCTCAATTGAACAGTCTTCGTTTCATTAGGATGGCATACGTAGTTCGGGAGATATTCGGGTTTCTGTGACTGACCCGTTATTTTTGGAACCGAGTGTAGTTTTTCAGGTTTTAACTTTACTTAAATTAGCTCCATGACCCGTTTACTATTCAAAGCATCCACTAGCACAATGTTTTAAGAGTGCTACTTTGAGTTTTACCGTAAAATGTGATTTTTGACCCCAAAAAAAAAGTCATTTTTGCGTAGGGGTACTTAGATTGATGTACAGAATGCTTGGTTGACGGGTGTGTGATGGGTTGATTTACACCCTGTATAATAATAGAATAGAAAATTATGAAATGCAATGTTGATCAACCTGTGATATTTTGGATTCATGTTCGTATTGTATGATTATCAATTGCTTCGGTGAAGAAAAACATCGTGAGAGGAAAACAGCACGCCATTTTATTTTGGAGTGAGGTAAATCATCAAATGACTCCTCCCGCTCTGGGCAGAGTGTCAGACTTCTACTGACTAAAAACCACCCATGTTCCTTCTTAGCCCTTTGTGTCGAGGCCGCTGTATCTCTTTCGAACAACCCTCAGCCCATTGCCTGAGAGATATTTCTGAACGGCATGAAAAAACAAGTTAGAGGCCAGAAAACAAGAAAGAGGTGGCAGAGGAAGGAAGATGGAAGGCAGGTGGTGGAAGAGGTGGCACGAACACTCTGACACCAAGTTAGGCACTGACCACGCGATATAGAAGATTTCCACTATAAAATTATTCTTTTAATGCCTTTAAGAAGGCATTAAAATTAAATAGGAATAATTTTGTGTTATTTTTAGAACCACCAACAAAGCATACATTATAATTGCAGCCTTAATAATTACAGTACCCGGCGATAAATATTGCACATCGACTGTTTGAAATTGGTGTGTTTTATTTATTTATTTAAACTTCATGCACAAACGTGGTACATAGGCGGACTTAATGCCACAACGCATTCTCTACCAGTCAACCTTAGGGTCAAATAGGACAGCATTTTATACAAAGAACAAAAATAATTATCAAAAGAAGCAAATCATAATTGTTTTCCTAATAGATACCGGACTGTTTGTATTTCGTGCGACAGAGATAACGCTCTACGAAGCCGAAATTAGCCGATTGTCTCTTTCCAAAGGTCGATGTGCAATATTTATCGCCGGGTACTGTAAAGAGGCTGTTTTCTCGTGGGCATACTATTTTGTCATACTAGTATGAGGACAACTCGAGCGCACGCGCGAGTTTCACACTCGCCAGTTGATCAACAAGCCGTGCACTAATTACCAGACACCCTCTATATTTTCTTTTTCTACAGGATATGCAAAAATTATAGTATGACAAAATAGTAAGACCACGAGGAAACTGCCATTAAAGGCTGACACGCTAGCTAAATCGAAAACAAATGTACAGATATATCGTTCAAAATTACCATGTTAGTTTGTATACGCCACGAATATTCTCACTGTCTCTATTTTGTACCGAACAAAGTTCAAAATGTTATTTGCAAATTGCAATTTATTGCAGTTGTGTATTTCGAAACCTTGTTGCGTTAGTTCAGCTAGACTTTACTTATGAGTTTACGAGTATAATTCTGCATCCCTGATCTGGGATTTGAGAGGAAATATGAGGTAATATTGTGAAGTTTATATTTCTCTGTGGAGTAGTAAACTGTATACATTCTTAGCAAGTTAAGCTTAGAGCTCTAGCACTAAGTAGCGAGCTAATGGGGCTAGTGGTGGCAATTGCGATTGCTGAGCATGAGGTCCTGTATTCGATTACCGAAATAAATTAATTCAATTGTTATTGGATTTTTCCATGACGAATTTGTCTTGACATAATGTTTGTAATAAAAAAAAAAAATAATAAAGAAACTATTTATTTCCTCATGCATTCATATGGTTTTCGCATCTCTAATTCTCCGCGCAAACTTTGCTTTAAATACCTTCTTGGCATTGTTTTAAGTGCTTTGTCATTGAGTCCTTCCGGAAAACGTGACTTGAAACACTCCGTGGCTGCAACTGAGTAATTCTTTATGGAAAAACCCAACAGCACTTTGCCTCACCTGGGAATCGAACCCAGGAAGTCATGCTCAGCAATCACGCTTGCTACTACTAGACCAACGAGCCAGCTAATGCACCAATGATCAACAAAAAGGCTAATCCTATCAACTGAAACAACCCAGAGCATTCTCATTCATTGTAAAGTGTTCACATTGTTCATAGTACAACTGTGACCGCTTGTCATCCGACCATTGTCTAACAGACTTCACAATGGGCTGGATCAAGTGGAATTGCTTTATTACGCTAACCTAGTAACATAATAGTGTAATAGTCGTGTTTGTGTAAGCTCTAAATGGTATTGTTTTAGACCGACCAAAATATTAGGCTGGAATACAAAAGCATGCCAGTTTCGAGCAGCTGGTCACTTAGTAGCATAAGGGGTGTAAAAGTACACTTAGCGAAGCCGAAAGGCTATTTACCCATATTATATTTGGCCATACCTGGAAACCCCCCTAGTTACGGAGATATTGGGTGTCAAAATTTCAAATTTTTCACAGCTGTTTTATTTTAATATAAGTTTTTCAGGTTATAACTTTACTTTAATTATCTCCATGACCTGTTTACTATTCAAAGCATTCACTAGCACTAAGTTTTAAAAGTGGTACATTGAGTTTTATCGTAAAATGTGATTTTTGACCCCAAAATAAACAGTCGTTTCCCAGCAATCATTTTTGCGTAGGGGTACTAAGTTTGATGTACATGATGCTTGGTTGACGGCTTAGTGAAAGCTTCGTTTTTCTTTCGAAGTAGCTTGCTTATGACTTTATCGCAAGCCTGTCTATTTTTCGTGCTAACTAGCACACGGTGTTTTGACGATGAATAAAACCACTTTTTTGTAACTCTTTGGTTTTACTATTTTATATGTTTTTTAGGGTTCCGTTTTTTTCTTTTGAGGTACGGAACCTTATAGGATTACTCGTGTGTCTGTCCGAAACTACAGAGCCTAAAATTAAAAAAAAGAACATTAATTAGTTCAACACCTTTAGATTACAGGAAAATATAAGATAGATACCTATAAGAAGACTATGGGGTATAATGATACGGAACCCTTCATGTGCAAGTCCGACTTGCACTTGGACAGTTTTTTTATGTGTAATGTCAGTCAGATGTGCTAAAAAGAAATATGTTCGTAATAAGTATGCTTTACATGTGTTTTAGAGGAAATGTACACACTCAGAAAGCATGCTGTACATGAACATATAATACTACCTAGGTGCCAGCAACACCGGCCAGAATATTAAACACAGAACGGAACATCCGAACAGAGTCATGCGTGCTTCATTCAGAGCTTTTGTGCTAGTGAATCAATTGCACTTGATATGTCAGCACTCAGCTGTGGCCATTCGAGCCCTATGTCAGTTTCGTTCACCTGAATCGGTCTGTTAGTAAATTGGTAGCGTTGTGAGTTGTGAAAGTATCAAGTGACTTTTAGTCAAGCATTGCCTAGTTTAGTGAGTGAACTCTTGAACAGGATATTTCGGGTTGCCGAGGGTAAAAGCAATGTTTTTTGCCTTTTGATACTGTTACAATCAATGATTTTCTGAAAACGAAAGTGTTTGTTTTTCATTGATATTTATTTTATCATCATTCTCCTGTCGTTTCCTAATTTTATGTGGGGTCGCAAAACAGCCAGGTCACAAAGTAACGTATATAAAAACAAAATAATAAAAATATTAACAATAAAACTAAAAATAAAGCATAAGAAAAGTATAAAAATTAATCATAAATTAAACTAAAATAAGGTCCAGTACGAAGTCAGTAACTTTTGTCGTTAAAAAAGTAAATACATTAATTCCAACCCTATTTGTATGTATTTATTTAGCTTACACATCAATCTTTAACATACAAACAGTTAAGTCAAAACTAACAGAAAAATAATACAATACCCGAGACGATCACAGAATTCAATGCAACACTCTAAGGCCGCCTACACACGGTCGACTGCGACAGTCAGTAAGCAATATACAGACCGCTCAGACTGTATTATGATCCGCACATCAATCAAGCTCACAGACACAGTCGCCTGGACTTGAAGGCTGCCAACAGTTTCAACCCCAGCTAGAAATCTCGGAGATTTTAATCAATCATAATGGTGTTTCTTGCAGAAAACTGAAATTGAAGTCGCATTTTGTTGACTCTTTCTTGTTATTTTGGTAAAAGGGGATTGTTCAATTGTCTAGCCCTTGGGATACCAGATTACAAAGCTTTTGGAAAGTACAGTAAGTACTACAATGGTACGTAAGTATGACGTACAATAATGACGTTACTTTACTGACCCTAAATTGACTTATGAATGTCGTCATTTTTTAGTCGCCGACGTCACCTGCTACCTGGGAAGGCGTGAGTTTATGTTACGCAGGAGCATTATTAGTAACTATACTGTAAGGCCGTCGACACACGCTCAGTTCTGACACTCGGTCTGTGTACGATCTACCCATCCATCACAGCTGACAGCTGTTCTAACCATGGCTCGAATGTAGTTGGAAATTGTTCCGTGAGGTGGAAGTGTCAACACTTAGACAACTGGTAAAAACAACATCAAGCCTGTAATCCCAACGGCAGAGGTGTCTAATAGTACACCCACATTTCGGCAGTAATGTTTAAGTCCCATGAATTAGGCGGCGAGCGTATTGCCATCAACCGGGCCCAAATTTAAATAATAGGGTAGACGACAAACAAAATCTAATTCAGTCCGTCAGATAGATTTCTAAAAAATATTGGACACATTTTTTCTTACTTCACGTAAACAATAAATGAATAGGTACTTACAGTGCTTCGAAAACTCTAATGACGTCTCATTTCAGTATTTTTTTTACCTAAAAGTGACGTCACAAGCCTTCTTGCCGCGTTTTATCTTTGTTATTTTTTTTTAATATGATTAAACAAAAAATACGTAGGTATCCAATATTTTTCGATAATCTAACTGACGGACAGTCAGGCGATATCTCTATTTGATTTTAAATACTGCTGACTGCTTTGGTTTGCTTTCCTCGTAGAGCTTTATACACAAACTCTGGGTCTTTGCAAATTTTTAATTCTTCCACCACCATACAGAAAATACCTTTTAATAATTCAAAACTTTCAATTTTGTTAGCTACCAATAGGTCGCAATAACATAAACCTTCATTGTTGATCGATTTTATTAGAACATGTGGATGTGTGCAAAGCCTTGACATGGTTGTTGCGTCATTGGCTTCTGTCATTACTTATTCAGCTAAGTATAACAATGCAGCTTAAATAGCTATATAGAGAGAAAATTGAATAGACTGAAGGGGGGTTTTTGCCCAGCTGTGGGATACAATACTTTCAAAGTAGTAACACAGTGCGTTTTGAATTTTTCAATAAATTTTCTACTGTAACAACTTAAAGTCTGTATGCCCGAGGTATGTGTCGCCGTTTCAATAAATGACATAGACAGAAAGAACAAAACAATCATAATTTGGTTAGCCCCTTTTCCCAACTATGTCTTGGTCGGTTTCCAGCCTAATTGGATACAGCTGGATACCAGTTTTTACATGTAGCCATGCATGGACGGCTAAACTAAACTCCGAAACTCAGTTAGTTATGGATAATACAATACCTATTGATAAGACTAGTTCCCAGGCTACTGGCTACCTGTAACGACTAACAAAGATCTGCAAATGACAGCCGTGACCAACGGCTTAACCTGCTTTCCGAGGCATGGAGGAAACTCTATACGTATATGTATAAATACCTAGGCAAGCGTGGCTTAACCAGAAGATCAACCTGAGTGCCTGTTATTATCTAGCAACCAGCCCCATAAGTAAATACCGAAAATAATCAAGTTAAAATGTCATCAAAATATCTCTTCATCCTTTTCCCCCTTCGTAAAAAGTTGTATGACATAATGATCCAGATTGAAGGTACCTACGTAAAGTATATATGAAGGCAGAAGTTTCTCGTTCATAAAGACGGGGAGGCGCCAGTGGGCCATACAATATGTTAAGCGCTGTTCTCACAAAATGATATCGTGTCTCACGATTCGGTTATTTCAGTAATGAAGCGTAGCTTGCGTGCTCATTATTATATTTTGTGAAGCACTTGTGTGTGAGACTGTACTGTTAGTTTGGGGAATTTTTACTTTAGTTACAAACTATTCTGAGGTGATTTTTTGCAAAATGGCATTGTTATTGCAGATCAGAGTGATCTTTTCCAATAAATAAAATATAATAAATAAATAAAAAGACGTGTGGCACTCGGAGACTGCCGCGGTAAAGCTATTGCATAGCATTTTTTATCAACTTATGCAATTATAATTATTTATTTATTTTATTAATGCAGTATTTTTATTAATTTGTTTTTTTTTCTTTGATATTAATAAATGCACTTTGTTTATTCATATTTAAAACACTTTGTACACAAATTATACGAGTACAGATATTCACTGTTGTACATAGATGATAAATACCTATACACCTATATACTTTCTCACAAACAGCTGATTACGGTAGTTTTCCAATACAACCAATGCCACCTAAAGGCGGGTTGCTGAACTAAAGAGACAAGCGTGATATTTCAAAAGTCATTAAAAGTTCTGGTATTTATCGATAGATGGAAAAACTAAAAAGTATCACCGCTGTCCCGGTCGGAGTGGGGGGTGTTAGGTTTTTTTCGTTACGGAATTTCTGGATTCGGTCCCCACGCTCAAGGCCCGCGATAGAAGCTATGCAATAGCTTAATAATGTGAAAGTATTTACGGTACTTATATGTAACATTATTTTTCAATCCATCTGTCTGTTTGTTCCGGCTAATCTCTGAAACAGATGATCGGTTTTCGCCCGAATAGTTGATGTTATGAAGAGTGTCTTACTGCGGTACTCAGAGATATTTAATGATTACTTAAGCCGTCACTTAGTAAAGATTTGACATACTTTTGTATGACAAAACTGTCAAAACCTTTACTATGTAATGGCCTAAGTAATTATTGAGTGCGGCAGTTATTAGACTTACTTTTATTTTAGAATAGTAAGTCTAAGAAACTACACCGTGGAAGGTCGCGGCCCATTGTAATAAATGATAATTTTGTGGTGTTACAAGTTTTTGTCTTTCAATTCCGATGAATGGATATTAATAGACCACAAAAACGTCGTTCAATAAATCGTATTAGAACTCCAGTCCAGTCCCAAAAATAAATTCCGAATTTGTATGCAAGGTATTTGGTATCACTTCTGTACGACAATGTACAATCTTTTACACGAAATCACTCGTGTACGAAAGCGTACGAGCAAGCCCTTTTATGACTGAATTTGAAATAAATTACAGAATTCTTTACCCATAAAGTTTACGCTCTATAAATTCATAAGGACATTATTTTCTTCTTAATTCTGTCGGCGCGTTATTCATAGTTTAGTGACTTATAACATCCTGAATTTATTTTATTTTCCAGAGATGTATGTAAAAAGTGGAATAACAAGATTTCCTTGATGGATAGTCTGCTTAAAGATAAAACGCCTACCTACCTACTTAGTTCATGTTCATATATTTTTAATGTTCAAATAATAACTTACTTTTGCACAAGCATCACCATAATTATAGATAGTTTGTAAAACATGGTTATGGTCAAGGATCATTTTAATACATAATCACTTTTACCGGAAATTCACAAAAAAATCCTTAAAAATAAAATTGTTCTTAGTGGACTGCCCCGTTTGTCTTCTAGTCTCAAGCGCATCTGATGGGGATAGGGAGAGCATCTGATGAGTTCCATTCTCATGTCGAGTACCTAATTGGTTGTTCCCAACAGAATTTTTAAGCAACAGTCATGGTGTCTTAGGTATTTGTGCCCGGTTGAAAGCAATAGCCACGCCCCCTATTACAAGGGACTTAAACTCAAAACGGCTCAAAATGGCTCTCAAAACGGTGAAGGAAAACATCGTGAGGAAACCGGCATGTCTTAGAACCAAAAAATTCGAAGACATGCGACATCTACCAACCCGCACTGGGCCGCCGTGGCGGATTATAGCCCATCCCTCTCCTAGAGAAGATGCGTGAGTCCTTGCAGTGGGAACATTATAGGCTGCCGATGATGATGAAGGAACATAACTGGCGAAATGCGGTTGTAAATATAATGTACAATTGTATACATCTGCCTAACCCTTCGCGGAGTACATGCGTGATTAACATTGAAAACGGGATATTTCCCATGTTTACTGTTTGTTTCGAGTTTCCGATATTCACCCACAATAACTTCAGTTTATCCGTGATCATGGGGCTTGCAACTGCGGAAACTCTAAACAAACAATAAACATGATAAATATCCCATTTTAAGAATTAATGATAAATTTTAGTGACCGATGACCATCATCTTCAAGCCTTTTCTTATCTATGTTGGAGTCGGCTTCCAGTCTAACCGGATGCAGCTGAATACCAGTATTTTACATGGAGCGACTGACCTCTACAACTCAGATAATACTAGGTAATACGATAACCTTTAATAAGGTTAAGTAACATAATGACTGCTATGCCCAGTCAGTCTTTCAGTTAATAATTATACAGGTGTGATGTTATGTTAGACGGCCGATCTCTAGTCTCTGGATATGAGCCTGGCTGACAGCAATAGCCGCCTACTTTTCTAATGACTAAAAACCTCCCATGATCCTTCTTAGCCCTATGTGCTGAGGCCGCAGTATCTCTTTCGAACAACCCGCAGCCCCAACGGGAAGCACATGATTCAAGGAAAGACAGGCGTGATTGCAGTGTTTAGTAGTGTTTTGTTATTTTATTGCAAAATGGGCTTCCTGTTGACCTCGGTCACGCCTGATGGAAAGCGATGGAGGTTTATGATGTAACAAGCGTGCCCAGAAGATTAATTCCCTCTTGCTTTGAAGGCAGACGGAAAAAATCGTAAAGTCGGTAAAGTCACATTTTTTTTGTGACATACAACCTGACACTGACCTGTAAATTGCAAAAAACCTAAAAAAAATTGAATTTTGAGGCTACCCTGAAGAATTCTTTTTAAAACTAAGAGCAATCCGTATAGTGCAGTACTACAGTTACTTGCGAATTCCGCAAAAGTGTCACAGTCTATTTGAGAAAACGTGTTGTTTCTTACAGGTGACGTTGAGCGCACCCGGAGCTTTAGCCTGAACTTGTATATTGTGGTGTTATGTATACGTAATGTGGTGTAAAAGGAAATCCTTATTGTACCGCATGTGCTTCGAGGGTTGTGCGCTTTTGTTGCAAGGTAATGCAGGAGGATGTGGGTAAATGTGTGGGTGGGTTGTTCGTCGTGGTATTAGAGAAATGGATTCTGCTGTAAATGGAAATATAGATAGAATTTAGAATACGCTTTTTGTAGCTACTCCCAAATAAAACAAAAAGACGTGTGGCACTGGAGACTGCCGCGGTAAAGCTATTGCATAGCATTTTTTATCAACTTATGCAATTATAATTATTTATTTATTTTATTAATGCAGTATTTCAATATAGTGTTTATACTTACACTTTTACTAATCATCCTCATCTTTTATAAAATGTCCTTTTACGTCTCATGTCGCGCCTTGGCGACAACTATTTTTGTTGGCAGCCTTATAATCGATCTTATTCGATTTATTAACTTTGATTTTGCTGTTTTAAAATATTAAATCTAATAATTTTTCAATGTTTACTTTTCATCTGACAATACGTCAGTTGTGAAGATGTCATTTACTTTTTCTTTTATTTTGTGTCATAGTTTTTCTTAGTGGTTAGAGCTATGAAGGTTACATTTGATTTATATAATTTAATTTATTTTTATTAATATGTTAGCTCAAATAATGTAATTTATTGATAATTTCTATTAATAGTATCTTATCTTACGCTTATAAAATTAATTAACACGCTCACAGAAATTCTTTGAGGAAGTTTTTGACTGAATAATACAGGCCGTTTTAAATACAGGCAACTCACAATTTTTGATTTCAAGAAATTTTCAAGTGTCAATTTGTCAAGTGTCAGTTTGTTAGGTTTTTATTTTCGTTACGGAATTTCTGGATTCGGTCCCCACGCTCAAGGCCCGCGATAGAAGCTATGCAATAGCTTAAAAATGCTCATTGTAAAATAGTCCTTCACAATATTGATTGATTTGACAAAAAGTTGGCCGTCACGCCACGTCTGGCTGATACCTATGTGAAACATCTATTTTAATATACAAAAATCGCAGACTCTTTAGGATTTTTGTATCGTAATCTTACAAAATTACCTACAAGTGGCGTTGACCGTTATGTCAAACGAGTCGGTTTTACTGCCTAGGCGCGCCTAAAGATGTTTCACATCAAACAAATGCGAATATTAACCAAGCAACAAAACCGCAATAAGGAAACCAACACACGTATCTGCCACATACTCAAAGTAACTCCCAAATCACCTCACATTAGCTTCTATAAAAAACCTAAAATTAAAAACAACAGGCCCACGGTACCAGGCAATCATAAAAATTAAGTTTACGATGTACCCGCGTGCGTCAATATAACGGCCCATAAAGACGGTCGAACGCCCGAGCAGCGTTTAATTACTAGTCCCAATGATGTGGCTGACAAATTGCTGACAAGCCCGAGTGCCATATTGTTGTTATGTGGTCCGCTGCTTCCTCCGTTTCTATTAACTGCTGGATCGATTTATGTTGCTTTGTTGTACTACATGGTTATTGCGGGGTCATTGTTTAGATATTTTTGGGTCAATTTATTGGTTCGTGGAATAGTGGGGTCGTATCTTGGGTGTTGGTAAAGAGAGTGCTAAGATAAGGTTAGCTTTAGCTATCGTGGCGGTAAGTTGTGCGAGCAATATTCGTTGTGCTGTTCCAGAAATTTTGAGTGTGTCGATATTGCAGAAAACAGCTGTTTATTTTTTTACTGATTAAAAATTTTTATGTTCGGAATGGTATACTGAACACGTAGTGCCCGTTCCCATCTGTGAGGCGTTGTCAAAAAAATAAACTGAATGGGCGCTCCATTCAGTTTATTTTTACCCGACTGCGGCGAAGTCCAAAAGGAGGGTTATGTGTTTGACCTGTGTGTATGTAGGTCCGTTTCTTTCTTCCCTCGTAGTCGTTCGATTCGTCTTGGTGAGGCGAAAATGGAATGACAGGGCCCGCATGCTTCCAACTTTTGTTTAATTTAAAATGTGCTTTTTATTTGTTTTTCAGTATATTAGTCGCGCTTTTAAGTGTTTTCAATTTATTTTTATATATAAGTGTTCATGTTTGGAACCGCCGACCGATTCGCCTAACATTTTACCAAAACCCAGTTTTATGCGTAAAATTATGTTGTTCAATATTTTACATAAAATCTGAGCCGGTATTATATTGACCTAGTAATTGCCGGTTTAGCCAATCGGCCATGGACGTCATAATTATGCCATGTCATACACATTAGCGGTGAACCATCCCCGTTGTGGTCGTCAATTACCCGGTTTTGTTTTCCCTTCATTTTCAGATAACTGTGATTATAAACGACCAAAAAATCCTAATTTTCTCTTTTTTAAGTAAATTAAAATACAGAATATGAAAGTATATGAATCATCATCATCATAAGTATCATGTTAGCCAAAAGACGTCCACTGCTGGACATAGGTTTCCCCCAGGTGTCGCCACATAGACCTGTCTCGTGCATCCAGCGGGTCCCGCAACCTTCACCAGGTCATCAGTTCACCTAGTGGGAGGCCTTCCAACGCATCGTCTTCCAGTTCGCGGTCGCCACTCCAGAACTTTTCGGCCCCATCGGCCATCCGTTCTGCGAGCAATATGCCCTGCCCACTGCCACTTAAGACTGGCAATTCTTAGGGCCATGTCGGTACTTTATTATCACAGCCCAGAATCACCCACAGTTGGGTATCCTCTTTCTTCTGCCACTCTTTCCTGTTCTGTGTGTCCCTTATCCCCAGTTCCAGTGATCGTGACGATATCGTCAACCCAACGCGATTTTGGACGGCCCTATAGTTTCAGCCCAACCTTGGCCACCATTTCGTCAAAACCTTTCTTCATCGGCCATCTCCGCATTCAGATGTCCTGGCAAACTCCACTTTAGGAGTATCGACCTGTCCCCGACGTTGAAGTCTTTCGTCCGACGACGGATTTCGGTTTTATGCATTCGGTCTAATAGGGTTATGCCGAGCATAGCTCGCTCCATGGCCGTTTGTGCACCTCGTATTTGGCGAACAGTCTCCTTTGTGAGCGTCCATGAGGTATTAATTTCCTTTGTGCTAATTCTAAGTCCAATTTGTCTGGTAGTACTGTCATCACGGCCATAACAAAGGTGAGTTTTTATCATTTTTGGAGGGTCATATTTTCTTTACCTATTAGTAGTACTTACTAGTATTTTTTTACCTACTAATGGTAGAAAATGACAAGGACATGTCTACAGTCGACGTTTAAGTTTTAAGTTGTAATGAATGAATGTATTCTTTTTGAGAAATAAATATATCTAACAAGTATAAATTAAAAATTTAAGAAACCCCGACTCAATTATTTTTGCGAAGCTTATTTAACCCATATGGTATTAATCTACATCTAAATCGGCCATCTTGGATTTGAAATTTATCATAGTGTATAGTATTCTACTAATCAAGCCCTTTCATTTGATACCCATATTGTGATTAAGTTAAAAAAATATGTAATCCGCCATTTTGTGGCGGCGGCCATCTTGGACCGATTTTCATCAAACATAGCTAAGAACACTCTCGACTAATTCACCTTTCAAACAAAAAAACAGAATCAAAATCGGTTCATGCGTTCGGGAGCTACGATGCCAGAGACAGACACACACACACACACAGACACGTCAAACTTATAACACCCCGTCGTTTTTGCGTCGGGGGTTACAAACGTAATACATTTATTTGGAGAATCGCACCACCGCTGAACCGTGTACCCTTGTAATGAAGATTTAAACTTGACTTTTTCCACCTATTGACTTAGGAGTTGTTTTCTAGTTTATCTAGTTACTTTAGTTAGAAGTCTAACTACCAGCTAAGCTTCACAACTCCATTAAATATATCTCAGTCCGAGCTTTTAAAAGTTAGTTTTATCTAAATAATTCTCCCCTTTTTTTTTGGCGGGTAGAATCAAATAATCCCGCTCTTGGGTAGAGCGAAAGGGAGTGTCAGACTTCTACTGACTAAAAACCACCCATGTTCCTTCTTAGCCCTTCATGTCGAGGCCGCGGTATCTCTTGCGATCAACCCGCAGCCCCGACGGGCGTCGGCCCTTGCGGCCCCTTCCATGTTGCTGACATCTCTTTGAGACAGACGGACGGCGAGCTAGCCCATTACTCACCGTCCACAGGCCCGCGTCTCCCGCGGCGGCTGGGACGAGAGGTTAAATAATTCTCCCCTTAGTTAGATATGTGACTGCCTCGTGAGTCTCAATCACTCCTGCAGAGCTCGAGTTAGTAGGCTCGACTCCCATGTCGGGCAAGGAGTTATTTAAGGTTTTTTACCTAGGCAAGGAAAGGGTTATTGGAATTTCTCATTAGCAGCTGCGTAGTCAGGATTATTGCCGGGTTGATGGCCGCCTTATAATACACTAGCGGCCCGTCCCGGCTTCGCACGGGTGCACATAAAATCCACCCGTGCGAAGCCGGAAACTTAATCAAGTTTTAGTAAGGATCCTTAATCTTTTCTAGCAATAAATATAGCCTATATTACTCAGGGTGAATGTAGCTTTCTAATGGTGAAAGAATTTTTGAAATCGGCGCAGTAGTTTTTGAGTTTATTCTTTACAAATATACACACACAAAAATACTAATCTTCCTACATTCCATCAATGTTTCCTCAGACGAGGAACCTAAGTACTTATTTACCTATCAGTAATTCAGTAAGGGGAGTGAAAGTAACAATCCCATACATAATGCATGACCGCTCGTCTATAAGGAGGTTACGTGTATTCAGACTCATGAATGCCAATACATACTGCATTACATTCTAATAATAGAAATACCTAACTTTCTGAGCAAATAAGTAGAACAGATTATCCTTAGCTGTAATTGAGGTAGAATTCTGAGTAATATGTACACTTTACGTAGCACATATTTGAGTAAATTGGTCCTAAGTATACATTCGTAAAGCGTATAGATTTTTATTTTTATTTCCAATTGTCGCACATTTTTATGAAGGTTTTTCAATAACTTCAGTAAGTCATGGCTTACTCTGACCAAATCAATATTCTTTCTTTCTTTCTGTTTTTAAAAAACCTTACCCCACACTAGGAATTTCTCCTGTATCGTGGGTGCGTTTACAAACATTTAAACTCACATACACAAACAGATCCAGACCTGAAACAACTATCTGTAGGCCATACAAATATTTGTTGCGTGTGGGGAT
Organism: Diarsia brunnea; assembly: GCA_949774965.1. Taxonomy (NCBI): domain Eukaryota; kingdom Metazoa; phylum Arthropoda; class Insecta; order Lepidoptera; family Noctuidae; genus Diarsia; species Diarsia brunnea. Next base: position 7,206,333 of record OX459015.1, on the reverse strand, counting down.
CGAACCCGTGACACGCAACGCAGGAGTCCAAGCGCTCAGCCACTGCGCCAACCGTAAACCATAGCTTCTTTTGAGCTTCACCGCATCATCATTCTCCTGCCCTTATCCCAACTCATTTAGGATCGGCATAGCATATCATTATCTTACAATGTTCTCTATAATCATTCACCGCTGCATCATCAGCTGTTGGTCCCGGCTGCCATATATAGATCTTTGGCAGTCATTACAGGTAGTCAGTGACCTGAAAGTCTGACAACCAGTCTTACCAAAGGGTATCGTATTACCTAGTATTAACTGGGTTACAAGTAAAATGGCTGGTATTCAGCTGCATCCGGTTAGACTGGAAGCCGACCGCGACATAGTTGGGAAAAGGCTAGGCTTATGATGATGATTCTCCACAATCATTATCTCATCAGACACCTTTTTTCTTGCCATATCATTACTTACACAGTCCATCCATCGTTTCTTTGGTCTTCTTCTACTCTTTTAACCATTCACATTTATACTCAAAACTTTCCTCACGACATTTTCCCCATTAATTTACTCTTTTTTTTTTCTCACAAATTTTGGAGCTTCGCCGCAGTCGGCTAAAAAGTCTCCCTCTAATAAACGTAGCCAAGTTTTACTTCACAGCTAAGGTAAACTCTTCACAAAATACCTAGGCCAGGTATGCTGCCAGAACTTTATAAATTATGGCAACTTAAAATTATGACTTAAAATGAACAGCAATTACTCTGTAAACACAAAGAGTTACTTAAAACAGTCGACCATTGTTGTAAAATAATTAAGACGCAGCTTACGACGGGAAACTTTTCGAATATATTTTTCTTGGGAGACACCGTTTTGTACGAGCGCTCTTAAAGAAAAATACGCATTTTGTAAGATGTTGTATTAAAGCTGTCTATCTATGGGACAAGAGATGACGTTGCAGGAATTTGAATATGGAACGTGGAACAATGTCGTCCAACGCTAGCACAATGACACGATGTTGCTACCGGGCAGTGTATTTTTCTCACGAGTGACGATGCTTCATCCAATGCATTTTAGACTAGCTCACTACCAATCTGGCTGACTGGGTAAAACTTTTACCATGCCATCGGCTATTGTCGTTTCGAAACGAGACAAGATCAAAATAATAGAGCCGTGAGTATATATTCAATTAAATTAAATATACAGGATGGAAGAAATATCGAGGCAAAAACAGTTACTACTTATTCAGAGATACTCAATAACAGTTTAGCCGGCCAGTCGTCCTTGCAACTACTATACTAAAAGGACAGTTCAATGTAATTTAAAAGAGAGATAGAGAGAGAGAGACTTATAAAGCGGACATCCACATAAATTTATAATCCCGAACATTGGCGATTTTGACAAGCAGACGCACTATTTATAAACTACTATCGCTCGTAAATTATGTCTTTGGGACTGTTACATAGTTGAACAAAAGTTCCAAAAACATGTTGACCAAACTAGCACATACGCAACAAATATTTGCTCATTAACCAGAAGGCTTTAAAGGAATCAGTTTCAGTTAATATCAGGAGTCACGTAAGTTAAAATATTAAAGTGTTACGTGTTCCGGACATTGTGATATTATCGGGGGCGTTAAAATCGTTTTCGTTTTACCAGTTCATTTTTCACTGGCTGGTTTAGGTTTATCGTAGTTGTACTGTTATAAATGGCGCGATTATATTTCACATAGAAATAAAGCTTTCTGTTGTAGTTTGTGGAGTCACATTTGATTACTGAATTACGATTCTTAGGGCATTACGTCTCACTTGCTCAACTTTAGGACAACGTTCTGTACTCAGGAAAAAGTTTTACAAGTAAGCAATTGAATACTTGATATCGTGGCCTGTCTGTCCTGTTTTGCACATCACAGGAGCTGATGGACGCAACAGGAAATGTCATACTGGTCGAGAAATGTTGGGTTGAGTTAATTTTGTAGGTTGTCAGCGACACAGTAGAAGAATTGGAATGGGGAACGTTGGAAGCCGTTGAACTGTCGAAAGGGGTTGCTTTTAAGTAGCAGAAGAATTAAACCTGTAACTGCCGGTTTCAATTTTCCAGAGAAATACGATTTTCAGGAGTTTAAACTATCAGCTAAATTCAATAACAAAAAAAATCTACAAATCCACCCACGTAAGGTCACTTAATCATCCGCCAAATCGAAGTATATTCCGGTCACATGGAGTGTCCCCAATCCTATATTAGGCACGTCCAAGTTCCCCCCATTTGCTGCTAACTGAAATTACCGAACTTAAGGGCTACGGAACCGGAGGCCATTCTTTTCTTCGCCCCTCGCCCCCTGGCCGTAATTAAGGTCCGCTTATCCCGCTGGCTAGTTGAACAGTCCTATTAACAGCCTGTTTCCTCAGTTATGTATCCCTGGATAGGTTTTGTGTTGATAATGGAAACTTGATGTGTTTGAATTGTTTTTGTTGCTAGGTTGTGGCTGTGAAAAAAATTGGAGACAGTCATTGATTTTTATCCAAGGTTTTAGTACGAAAATAGTACTGATTTATTTTCAATTTGGTGAAAAACCCACCTTTGAATATACCCCAATATTATCAGCGAGGTCCACACGATCAATTATAAAAAGAAACGTTTTTTTAACCCACAAAAATAAAATTTTCCCATCGGCTGCGACGCGGCCACCACCTTTATGGACACAAAAATATGTCAAACAAAATAAATTCAAACCGTTACGTAGTACAAAGCTAAACGAAATTGTGAAAAAAAAAACACCTGACACGTCGACGTAATTGAGTAAACATTGTTAAACATCACTCTGTATGTCCTGTATGAAAAATTACTTTCGTTTCAGTTATATAAATATTCATATTCATATTTTTATTTGCATTATCTGTTCTAAATGTTGCTACATAGCAAAATACCGAGAAAATTGTTTGCATTTATTAAAAAATCTGGCGGAATATAATTACGTTTTTAAATTAATTTTCTCCTCAAACAGTTGTAAGAAATTGTAGGCTTTCAATAGATAAAGAATAATTGAGCAAAACAAAATATATCAAAAGAACATAAACCATGATCAATTATTAAAAAATAAAATCCCATAAACCCTCAATAATTGATTACTATAATACCTCTAATAACAATTCGTGAACGAGCAACAGAAGTTTTACATAATAAAAAAAGAGATTCCGAGCAAGCAAAGCCTGTTGCATTCCAAGTGCGTTGCTAAGAATCCGTAGCAAATAGAGTTGACACCGTTCGGAATTTGCTTAGAATTTATATCCGAAATATGCAGCTCTACCTCCGTTATACACAGAATTCCATTCAGAAATGCATCAGTTTGGAAATAGCAACATTACAATTTCAAAACGATACGTTACTTGTAACTTTCTGTCTATTTATATAATATGTTATATATTTATACAGAAAGCTGTGTGCAAGAATATACATATTATGACTAAAACATCTATGAAAGTTAACTGATGAACGACCGAAAAGATAGAACGGAAACTTATTTAGATCAAAGATGCAGGCAGGAAATTATTCTGAATTAACATTTAGCTGGGAACTTACTTCATATTAAATGTGTGGATGCAGCTTAGACTGAAACAATCTCTAATCGTAGCAAATGTAATGTAACTGTTATGCGGCCTTTCATATAAAACAGTATATTCATACGTACACTTCGTCCTACATAAGCATACAGACAAAAACCGTTAACGCTTACTTTCTTGTTAACCAAAATGAAATGCAAAACGTGGATAAAAATGCAAATCATAGTCAGCGACTAGTCCAAAATCCTTTAATGGTTTCAACACAAGTTATCTTCCAATAACACAGGTAATAATAGCTGAACGTCAAGAAAGCGTTTAAACTTTTAAAGCAACGCTAAACAGGCTCCACGCGTGTCCTTACGCCAAAAAACTGCGACATCTTTCACCAGGGATCATTCACGCACGAATTTACTGCTACTCAAAATTAAACCACGATGTTGTACAGTTATACCTTTAGATCTGTCTGCACTCATCAAAACCTATCATCATCTTCGTTCCCTTGTCTCATGTTACTTGGGGTCGGTGTAACACGTTCTTTTCATATATTTTTCTGTCTACCGTAACGCTATCATTTACTACTTTTTCTTTCAATAAATTCCTCATACAATTCATTCATCGTTCCTGGGTCCTCTCCATTCATCTTTTTTTTTTCAACATTTATACGCATCACTCATAAGTCTTTTATTCACAAGCGATTCTAATCAAAATAGTGTGAGCTTTAATGTACGTCTGTAGTTACCTCAAGATCCTCAAGATCTTTGTGACGGTCGAAGTGTCCAGTGTCTTTTCCAGCGGAATTGATCATGTTTAGACTAATGAGTTTAGATTTTATAGGCCACATGACTAGGCTAATAAAAAAAATACACGACGTATATTGTCTCTGCAGATGGTTCCTTCAATTTACGATAGTCTTTAAACTCTTATTGCGACATGTCACACGTCAAATCGCAATCGCGGTAGACTTTTTTAAAAGACAACGACGGAGGCGCAGATAATCGCTATGGGTAAGTGTGCGCGCGCTCACTTACAACGTGTCATGATTGGATTGGAATCAAGTGTCTTCTTTCATTTTGCCGTAAATTGAGTTCTGAACGGTTATTTTCGCCTTTTCTCGTCGGTTCGTCGACTGTGGACGTCGCATCTGTTTTACTTTTTTGGAGCGATTAAACCCAAGGCTAGGTGGGTAGAATTTTCAGCCAGTCCTAATTTTTATTAATTTTTTCTGGTCTGTCTGCATTTTCTTTTGATTCTTTCATGCGGAATAAATAATTGATCTGGTGGTGGAGATATCGATGCCTTGTTTAATTTCTCTGGTAATTGAATTTTACGGTCTGATGGCCATTAAACTTTATTGAATCAATTTCTATTTTATGAGTCTCATGGCCTGCTTACAAATATACCTATAGGTCCTGTCTCAACAACAACCTTATAGCCCTAATCACCGGTCTAACATAATAATGGTATAATCTATAAAGACAGTACCAGTATACAAGATTTTTGTATCCGCATCAACTTTCAAGAGGTTAAATTGGCACAAAATACATAGATAAATCAATTTAAATTACGGTACCAGGTCAATAATTAATAAAACTCCTCGCTTTTTGAAGTTTGTTAATAAAGATTGCAACTTTGAGAGTGGAGTACCCTTTTTTTTTTTCGAGGGTCGGACTCATCGAATTACTCCTTCCGCTCTGGGCAGACCGGTAGGGAGTGTCAGACTTCTACTGACTAAAAAACAGCCATGTTCCTTCTTAGCTTTGAGTCGAGGCCGCGGTATCTCTTTCGAACAACCCTCATATAACATAAATAGTTCCACTCTTGTACCCATAAATATTATTACCTAATATAAAAATTAAATCAATAAAGTAGGTGATAATTGCTTCTACACGTTGCTTGTACTGCTGATTGTACGGTAGCAAAATTAATAAATAATATATAATATATTTGTACTTACATACAAAACCCAGAGACAGTAACGAAGAAAACGGGACTTACCTGAAACGATACAAAAGTAATTATTAGACATGGTTCTTTTGTTATGTGGTTACTAATTACAGATTTAAAAACATGGTACACACACGTGTATCAAATTATTATTACAATAAAAATAAAACCGACTTCAAAAACACAAAAAAGTGAAAAACACAAAAAAGTGAAAAATAAACTTCACAAGAAAAAGCAGCTTCTGAAGTCGGTGACATTTTGTTTGTTTGATTTCGTTTTCTTTGCCACCGACTTCAGAAGCTGCTTTTTCTTGTGAAGTTTATTTTTCACTTTTTTGTGTTTTTCACTTTTTTGTGTTTTTGAAGTCGGTTTTATTTTTTGCAAAAAAGTTTTTTATTTTTCCATTTTTAGTTGTTCCCAAACAAATAATAGGTTTTATTTATCCCCAATAAATGGAACATTACATAATATCTTACTGTCCAAATCTGGGTGTACACATCTGCGTACCCCCTCAGATCATACAGGCGTGATGTTACGTCATGATGTTGTATCTATATATATAAAAATGGAACCCGTTTTCCGTTGTCACGACTTGGCATGAAAACCGCTTGACCGATTTGGCTGATTTTTTTTTTTAAATGTTCGTTGAAGTTCAAGGATGGTTTTTACGGCGAGAAAAATTCGAATAATGGCCGGAAAAGCCCTAAAAACAGCCCTTTTCTTTTTCCCATACAAACGTTTTCTAACTAAAACGTAAAATCAATTTGAGCTTTAATACCGTACCCATAAAGTTCAAGTGTTAGTGGAGAGGTTCCGGGAAGGCAAAACAATTGAGTGACGTTCAGTTGTTCAGTCAACGAATGACAACTTCAAACGGACCATACGACATTATCACAATAATCACAAATAAATACTGTTTCTTTCCCAATAAAAAACGATTTTTCAAATGGTGTTTGCGTAAAATATAAAAATTAGTCGCGCTAAAACTAGAGAACGGCTAGACCGATTTGTCTAATTTTGGTTTTGAAACATTTGTGGCAGTCCAGAGAAGGTGAGAAATTAGTAGTATGTAGGTAGGTAGGTAATAGGTAGGTGGTAGATAGTTGGTACGTAGCCAGGTAAAAGGGCATTGCAACGCACGCGGGGTACAGCTATATTATATAAAAATGAATAGCTGTTCGTTAGTCTCGCTAAAACTCGAGAACAGCTGGACCGATTTGGCTAATTATAGTGTTGAATTATTCGTGGAAGTCCAGGGAAGGTTTAAAAGGTGAGAAAGTGGTAGGTAGGTAGGCAGGGTAGTAGGTAGAGTAGTAGGTAGAGTAGTAGGTAGGGTAGTAAGTAGGATAGTAGAGTAGGTAGGGTAGTCGGTAGAGTAGTAGGTAGGGTAGTAGGTAGGTCGGGTAGTAGGTAGGTAGGGTAGTAGGTAGGTAGGGTAGTGGGTAGGTAGGGTAGTAGGTAGGTAGGGTAGTAGGTAGGTAGGGTAGTAGGTAGGTAGGGTAGTAGGTAGGTAGGATAGTAGGTAGGTAGGGTAGGAGGTAGTAGGTAGGTAGTTGGTACACAGGCAGGTAGTAGGTAGGAAACAAGGCATTGCAACGCATGCCGGGAACAGCTAGTAAACAATAAACATCCAAGCGATTGCAGCAATCACGACAGATTTGCCGTCTATTTTTAAAGAGTTCTATTGTATATCTCCGAAGATCAGGATCAGATCTTCACCAAATTTAAATGGGACCACCTCAGGACTATACTCTTTCAAATAAAAGAAGAATTTTGAGAATCGGTTCACAAATGGAGGAGAAATCAGGTAACATACATAAAAAAAAAAAAAAAAAAAAAAATACATACACACGAACATATAACCTCCTCCTTTTTTGAAGTCGGTTAAAAATCATCGCTCGGAGGCAAATCCGCATATTTTGATGGGCAACTAAGCAACCCTACATTGTGCGTGGTCCGACACGCACTTAGCCAGTTTTATTGATTCGGGTCGAGTAACGTTAGTATAGTTACCTCCTTGAATTTCAAGCGAATGCAGAACGACGGCTTGTATAAATTCTAATTATCGTGACCAGTGGGCCTAAAATGGACGCTTTAGTGGAATCATAATATGAAATAAGTTACAATTTATTAGTTATTGATTTAAACGTCTTAATAGTAGTACATAGGTGGACTTAATGTCACAAGGCATTATAGTCTACAGTCAACCTTTAGGCTATAAATAGGACAACATTGTGATAGAGTACAAAATAATATCAATATAATAATACATTCAAATGAGTAGCAATTTTTAACCATCAAATATCCCTTGCCTCACCTCAAAATCAAGCTCGAATAAGCGTTCTATACCTTGCCTCATTGATACCCCAGCCCTCTCACTATTCATTCCGTTTATATAGGGCTGTGAGCGGTATTGGCCGTGGCATATTTACCAATATTATAGCATTGTGTTTCCGGCCTCTTCGCAGATTGAATGCTACCAATCTGTCCCAATTTGTATTAATCCTATTAGAGATTGACGACCTGAGGGGACTGAATTGAGCTTACGGTAGCTTGGAAGCGAAAATCAAGCCCTGAGTTTTGACCGAAATAATTGTTTTAAGGTATATCATGTGCAAAATTTTGCATTTTTAACAGTTAGTGCCCACCACTTTGTCATCCAAGGTGATGTAGAGATGTGCCTAATAGTACATCCACTTCGGCTTCTATATAATTTGGTTCCCATAATTATTGGAGAGTAGATGATGGCGCCCACCGACCCCAAGTAGAATGAGACAAGGGCAGGAAGATGGTGATAATAGAGGCTTAGCTAGACACAAATAAATCGGGTTGCTTCTGACAAATTCTTGATGAAATAAACAAGTGGGGTGTAGTCTGGATTTGTGCCCGGTTGTGGCAACAGGCTCGCCACCTAATACATGGGACTTAAACATAACTGGCCAAATGTGAATGAACTATTAAGCACATCTCTACATGACCTTTCGGGGATAACAGGCACGACGTTATTTTATGGAATAACCAACAATCACTACCCCACCCGCTCTTGGACAGAGCAGAAGGGAGTGCCAGACTTCTACTGACTGAAAACCACCCATGTTCCTTCTTAGCACTTGCGCCGAGGCCGCGGTATCTCTGGCGAACAACCCGCAGCCCCAACGGGAACTATCACTACCGTTCAAATGAATTTAACTTCTACCAACTATAGATTTCAATTTCAGAAGAAAAACGATAAACCTCGCACCTTCATCTCTGCTATCAACCGACATCTTTCTGTCAACGACATAAGGGTGACAATTTCCTTTGTCTTTCCAGCTATGCTACATTATATCTTCGGCCCCCTTTCCACGTAATTGGATAAAGTGTGTAACGTTGATTTGTGCCAGGTTTTGGGCGAAGTGTCGGAGCAAAGGGGAAAGGTTTTAATTTCCCTAAGTAGGCTTTACTTTGGCTTATTAGCCAGCCGTCTGCTATATTTAATTAGATATGCTTGGTTACAGAAACGTTGGTATCTATAAAATTAAGTTACAGTTCTGCAAATCTTTTGGAGTTTGGATTGCATTGTCAGTTTGTAAATGTTTTTTTTTGGAACGAAGTTCCTTATCGCGCGTTGTGAAAGGGGGCTAGACGGAAAAAATTCTTACGAAAAGTTGTCACGACACTTTTTGCTATAGTAAGCTACTGTAAGCTGTGCGGCGTCGCTTTTTTTTTTACATAATAAAAAATAATAACAATAACTTCGTTCCATCCGGGTGTTCCTTGACACCTCTCAAGTTTTTTTTTTTTCAATTTTCGGTGGAAATTGTAAAGACCTGCTGTGACTGCTGAGCATGAGGTCCTGGGTTCGGTTACCAGGTCAGGCAATGTGTTATTGGCTTTTTCCATCAGGAATTTTTCAGTAGCAGCCATGGAGTTTGAATTTGTGCTCGGTTGATGGCAACAGGCCCTCCTTATAACGTGGGACTTAAAATATAACTGGCGAAGTGTGAGTGTACTATTGAGTACACCTCTGCCTAACCCTTCAAAGATGTACTAAAGTATGATGTAGTATTCTAACATTTCTTCGTCGTATCGCTGACTCCTTTAGTGTTAAATAAGCACCAAAATCATATATTTGTGGCAACGATTGGCCTTCTGTTACTAAGACTTATCAATCGAACCATTCACAAAAGGGACTTTCACATTAGATTTAATAGGATACGTTCTTAGAAATCTTGAGAGGTCAGGTAAACAAAATAATTGTATTGTATTGACATATTCTAACAAAGGCATTTATTTCACAAGTGGTAACACTGTTGCTAGGCTGAATAAAGGAATTACATGAAAAACAAGCTTTTGCCCGCGGGTTTGCCCGCGTGGCTGTCGTTATATCCCAATAAACTTTCATCCCTTAGTTTACTTTCCTAGGGGTTGAATTTAAAAATATATATATATTTAAACCTTCCTCAAGAACCACTGTATCCTTTGGTGAAAACAGCATGAAAATCGGTGCTGTAGTTTTTGAGTTTATCGCGAACAGACAGACAGACGCAGCGGAACTTTTTTAATATGTAGTGGCTATCATCAATGTTTAGACGTGTAATATTTTCGAGCACCTATCATCGTCCCTATGCAGGATGTGTCAGAATAAACCCAAGACCTCTCGTATGGTGATACGACCAAACTGAACCGCTTTTGTTTTATGACTTTTGAAAATTCATAACTTATTTTTTACCGTTCCAATACAAGTAGATCAGCTGATCGCGTCAATTCCTATAGTAATATTTTTTGGATGTTTCGAACAATAATTGTTCGGTTTCATGGTCTGAATCCCCCCACACGAAAGTCATTTAGGTAAGATATTTTTAAAGTAAAGTGCAAAGGTCCTCTAAGCTCACCCATAAATAAAACATATTATAAGTACAATTTATATAAAACCTCACCAAACAACAACTGTCACCAACAGCACAGCCTTAATACAAGTATATTTAGAAAAAAAAGCAATTTCCGGACCAATGAACGCGTCGGAAACATCGTAAGAGATCTTCACACAAGACTTATCATTTAATTCAGTTGCGGCTTGTCATTTACAGACTTTGTTGATAATTATGTAGGTGCGAAAGGAATTGTAAGTAGGTCAATTGTTCTCCCTGTGTACACCTAGACCCTTACCTGAGTTCACTCGAGATCCCGTAAACAAACAAGAATATACAATGCAATGTATAAGAAAGTACTAACACTACATATATTCTATTGTTAGGGTAGTTTTGTCGGGCTGCGGGTTGTTCGCAAGAGATACCGCGGCCTCGACATGAAGGGCTAAGAAGGAACATGGGTGGTTTTTAGTCAGTAGAAGTCTGACACTCCCTTTCGCTCTGCCCAGGAGCAGGAGGAGTTATTTGATGATTTTCCACCCGCCAAAAATAAGGGTAGTTTTGTTATTTATAATACGTTGCTAACTACAATATGCTACGTGATTATTAAATGTCTCTATGATACTATCGATCTTCAAAGTTTTACCAAAGTTGATCCGTGCATGGGTAACCACCCGTTACATACCGAGTTTCCTCCATGCTTCGGACAGGTACGTACAGTACCCGGCGATAAATATTGCACATCGACCTTTGGAAAGAGACAATCGGCTAATTTCGGCTTCGTAGACTGTTATCTCTGTCGCACGAAATACAAACAGTCCGGTATCTATTAGGAGCTGTTAAAACAATTATGATTTGCTTCTTTTGATAATTCTTTTTATTCTTTGTATCAAATACACCTCTTTCCAAAGGTCGATGTGCAATATTTATCGCCGGGTACTGTAAAGCGATTGGTCCCGGCTCATATTGTAGTTTGACAGTCGCTAACAGGCAGTCCGTGGCCCGAAAGTCTAACAACCAGTCTTAACTGCCAAGGTACCATATAACCTAGATAGGCAGTTCAACATCATCATCATCAGCCTTAAATGTTTCCACTGCAGGGACTCAAGCCTCCTCTTTAGCAGAGGGATGGGCTATAATCCATCATTCGGGCCCAGTGCGGGTTATTAAATGTCACATGTTTTCGGATCTAGTTACTCCATGTAAAATATTGGTATTCAGCTGCATCCGGTGAGACTGTAAGCCGATCCTAACATAGTTGGGAAAAAGCAGATGACAAAAAGAGCTAAATGACGAACTAATTACTGTTCTTCTATTTCTTTACTCTACTACTATATCACTACCTATATTATTCCCTACTTACAACTAATAAACGTGATTCTCCACAAACAATATAGACCCGTTACCTAAACCCTGTGTCGTAAAAACCGACGCGGGGAATATGTCAAGGAGATGGGATGTGTTTCCGTGCCTGCTAATAACAACAAACTGCCTACGACGTGATTAAGGCAATTTCCCCTTTGTCCGTTCATTGGCAGTGGACATTTATGCCTTTACACGAGAATATAAGTTACTTTTTGTTATGTAGAGTGGGCGGAAAAACTTGTAAGGACAAATTGATCGTATAAGGAAATGCATGTGGCGTTTGGAACACTTCTGGCTATGAGGAGAGACGGTCATCGCATGGTGACGGTTGGATAGGCTAGTTCCTATCCTCTAATCTATGACAGTAAGGTGATTCTCGTACGAATGGAGAGACGTATGTTCAGAAGTAGATTTTAATAGACTGATGGTGTTACTTGATATTATGAAGAACTAGCGGACGTCACGCGGTTTCACCCACGTAGTTCCCGTTCCCGTGGGAATACAGGGATAAAACGTAGCCTATGTCACTCCGGGATAGTGTAGCTTCCCAACGGTGAAAGTTTTTTTTTTAAATCGGTTCAGTAGTTTCGGAGCCTATTCGTTACAAACAAACAAACAAATCTTTCCTCTTTATAATATTAGTGTAGAAGAACGCCCCTAGGCCAGGAGAAGTAGCGATCTTCCAATATTAACTAATAAAATCTAGACGAAACTAGTCAATAACAGAATATAATTCATGCGAATTGAGAGGTCTATGTCCAGCTGTGGACTGCTATAGGCTATCATCATCTGCCTAGCCTTTTCCCAACAATGTTGGAATCGGTTTGCAGTATAACCAGATGCAACTGAAGACACAACTATATATTGCGTTTTGTAATTCATTTTAGGAGTAATAAAAATAAATAATATGAAAATTGTTATCAATAGACGTGGGTGCAAGCATGTAGCCGTACAATACAATGGTACTCCAAAAATAGAAGACGGTCTGTTTAGTTTTTCACCAAATTCAAGTCTATGGGGGAGAGACAACAAAGGGACAAGAACAGCTTAAGCAACAGTTATGTACTAAAAAATGCTTAATAAAAGACAAGATTTGGCTTACGTAAAGTAACTTAAGATTAGGGGAGAATTGTCGGCATATTCCTTGATTCTTGATGGGACATTTTGTAAGTAAGATAGGAGTCGAGACGCGGAAAATGTTGTAAACAGCAAAAAAATGTGTTACAATTACAGAAACGCTTTGGCGCCACGGTTTTATCTATGTTTTTGTTTCTTCCGGCTGTGAATTAGTACTGTGAATATTTTCGTTGTCGACGCAATAATATAGAAACAATTCAATGAGTTCTTAAAAATCATGAGTGAATCGTAGATCTTATCACAACTTTAGTTTTAAAATGTTATATACTTATTGAAATGTCTCTTTTGGGTCTCCCGTCGTTGGCACTCACTTCGGTTTTCAGTTATCCTCTTCACAAGATCAAACCATCTAAGCCATATAAGCATGCTCCTTTAAATTTTTGTCCCCACATTTTCTTTTAAACCGCAACGTCCTCATATAACCTTATTCCACGAGACATACTGACACGATGCTTACACGTTTTCCAACCAAATATTATTGTAGACTGTATGTGTAGATTTCTCGTGTGCAATTTGTATGATTACCCTGGATTCAAAAACTAATCAAATCCGCTCAAAAACGTGTAGTGCTATTTAAAAGCTTCATAGAGTCGTTGAATGACCACACATCAAGATAACTATGAAATAACACTCTGATAAACAACATCAATTAACAAGGTAATATTTAATTTTACATTGTTCAGTGGGCCCATGTTTGGCCAATTAATAACCCACATAGGTAACAAAATCATATTCGTACGGCCGCTGCCCATAAACTGATTAACTCATTAATTTAATTACATGCTGGTTGGCTGTTACAGTATGCAACATTATTACATAGTTTTCTACTTATTGTTATATCCTCATTATGGCAATGAATGAATAAAATGAATCCACCTAACTAACATTAGAATTTACAAACCCGGTGATATCTCAGGGGGTTAGATTCCCATAAACTTTTAATAACACTGGAACGAGCTGTGTTGTTAATGAGAACACAGAAGTTCAAATAACAGTCTGTGCCTTGTAAAAGATTTTGGCATACATTTTAGGCTCAACTCGCACTAATAATATACAGGTAAATCACATTGGTAATTGATTGAACAGAAAGTGCCAAGACAAAAATCTGGGGAAATGACCTTGAGACGACCGAATCATCATCATCTGCCCAGCCTTTTTCGAACTATTGCCGGGTCGGCTTCTAGTCTAACCAGATGCAGCTGAATATCAATATTTCACATAGAGCGACATGATACGAACGAATATAACAATTTAATATGTCAGCAGTTCAATATGCCTCATTAGTCTAGTAGTCACAAGCGTGACTGCTAAGTATTTATGGTCCATGGTTTGATTCCTAAGCCGGGCAAAGTGTTATTGGGTTCTTCCATTGGGTATTTCTTAGTAGCAGTCACGGATTCTGAATTTGGGGCCGTGTGATGGCAATAAGCTTTCGAAGTCCCATGTGCCTAAAAGAGGATTGGGTATTATGTGTCACACCTCTGCCTATCTCTTCCGGGATTACAGGGATGGTGTTATGAATTATACAGAATTAAATCAAGTAAATCTGTGACTTTTTCATTATTATTGTTGGATAGATAAGTCCTTCAGGGGTTCGAACTTTTTTGTATGGTCGCTGGCATATCGACCCACCGCAATAAGTATATTTTTAATGATTGTCGTTGTACTCATTTGTCGGTCTTTACCTTCAAATATCTCGGTAACGTGACACTTTGAGGTACCGTGTTACTGGACATTTTTTGTTCGTCTATATGTCCTCTATTCATACAGACCACTTTCATCGTGGGCCGCGATATCTAAATAAAATCAAAATGGCGGACAGGTTGATATGCCACATCGGTTCTATCCCCTTTATGTCGTGATATATATGGCAATATTTTGGCATAAATGTCAGCAAAAAGAGTTTCAATCATGCCCGAAACATCATCTCTATTTTTAATTGTTAACCCGGTGAAACACAAACTGTTAATTTCACAATTTAATTAATCCAGCACGTCACGGTTAAAATGCTTACCCCGTTACCCCATCAGGGATGAGCCGAATCCGAGTGGGCTAATGAAGTGAAATAATTGATTAATTGCGAGCCACCCCGCGGGTCGCAACCCTGACTAATTACGACTTATGACGGTTTGACTTACGACTGCTCTGACTTTAGACTATAAATCGCTTTGGAGTGAGGGTAGGCGTTTTCAGGGTCATATTTTGGTTTTCAAATAAGTTTGATGATATGGGAGACGATTTTTGTTTTGATTTTGCGATGTTTCTTTAGCCTTTTTTTTTTTTTTTGGCGGGTGTAAATCATCAAATAACCCTTCCCGCTCTTGGGCAGAGCGGAAGGGAGTGTCAGGCTTCTACTGACTAAAAACCACCCATGTTCCTTCTTAGCCCTTGCGCCGAGGCCGCGGTATCTCTTTCGAACAACCCGCAGCCCCGACGGGATGTTTCTTTAGCCTGACTGCGTCGTTGGTCTAGTAGTCGCAAGGGTGACTGCT
This sequence comes from Diarsia brunnea, assembly GCA_949774965.1. Classification (NCBI taxonomy): domain Eukaryota; kingdom Metazoa; phylum Arthropoda; class Insecta; order Lepidoptera; family Noctuidae; genus Diarsia; species Diarsia brunnea. The sequence continues at coordinate 7,191,015 of OX459015.1, read as the reverse complement.
GAGCACGACGTTTTGGGTTCGACTCCCGGGTCGGGCAAATTGTTATTGAGTTTTCCATGAGTAATTTCTCAGTCGTAGCCACGGAGTCTGGATTTGTGCCTGGTTATTACATGGGACTTAAACATAACGGGCGGATAAGGTTATATAAGGTTAACAAAAAAAATCTAATTAGTTCGTCAGATCTTTTTTCACGACAACAAACAATGAAGACGATTCAGTGCTTTGAAAACTCGTGTGACGTCATATCCTAAGACATTAGTATGACTTTTTTTACCGGTGAGTGACATCACAACAACCCACGCATCTTTGACGCGTTTTATCTTCGTCAATTTTTATTGATTTAATAAAACAAAATATACGTATCCAATATTTTTCGATAATGTAACAGACGGACTAATTAGAATCATATTTTTTTGAGTCAGGAAACATCCCTATTGTGGGTGTCCTATTCGGAACACCTCTACCTCTCCCTAGGGAGATTACAGCTAGTTGTGATGTTATGTGATATTCTTTAACCTACAATGTGGGTTAAGACTTTCATTATCACGTTTGGATTAAAACCCATACAGAAAACGGGACATCTTTCATCTACTAACAAAAACAAAATATGTCCCAAGCATGGTGATTATGGGATACTCAGCCACAGCTGTATGGCATTTGCAGGCATGTTGTACTTAAGGGGATACTTTAGACCCCCAATCCGATTACCTACATACATACGCCATAACACCAACACGAATATATTAAGAGGGCCTATACACACACTCGTATACAGCGTTATATTCTCAGAATCTCGAGATAAACAAATCTGTATTAATAGTACTCTTACGAAGTTATCATGTTACTACGTATAAATCGGGATACTATTAAAGCAAGATTTATACAAGCAACACCAGAAATAGATGACTCGTCTAATAAATATATCGGTTAAGGTTACCTGGCGAATTTTATGGGTCAAGACCAAACGTGATGTTAGTCTTAAATCTGAAATAGATACTGATTATATTATCACCCATATTACTAGTTCCCACTCTAGTCAATTTTTGAACTTGGTTTGACAGTCGTTGTCATGACAACAGGGAGACATCGTCCAGAAAATCAATCCTAGAATTTCTTGCCCACTCTTCGAAAAAAGTACTTCCACCGTATATTTATGAACATTGCCTCATACACCAGCCATCCTTGTCAAACCCATAGATGCATTCTGCTTTAAAAGTTGGCCTTTATGTCAAATTTTTAACAAACTTTAGCTGTCAATAAGTGTAATGAGGCAGAATATAGGCGTGTCAAGTCCGACTCAAGTTTAGTTCCTTGACTAACGATGCCAGTGTGTGTGTGTGAGTGTGTTAATCTTTTCATATAACTCTCTGATAAGTGCAAGGAAGATCCGAAATTAGGAAATCCGCCGAAGAACCTGGGTCACCGACATAGCTCTCAGAATATACAAGTTGAAGTGGCAATGGGCAGGCCACATCGCTCGAAGTATCGACAACCGATGGGGAAGGAAGGTTCTCGAGTGGCGACCAAGAACCGGAAGACGCAGCGTTGGTAGGCCTCCCACCAGATGGACCGACGACATCATGAGAGTCGCGGGCAACCGGTGGATGCAAACGGCAGGCTGCCGTTCTTTATGGCGTTCTATGGGGGAGGCCTTTGTCTGGCAGTAGACGTCTTATAATGGCTGATGATGATGATGATGATGAAGTACAATTAAAAACCGTTTAAAAAGTTAAATAGTTTGGGTTACCTTGAAAATGAACCAGACAGACTCACGTCACATTTTTAACTTTAGAGTGGATTATACATTTCAATCAGATTCCTCTCACGTGAAGTTGAATCAATTCATTATAAAGCTAGCTCGCTAGGTAGACTATAAAGCTAGTCTTGTCTCGTTTTGTGCAAGTAAAATGTCAACGACAGACTTGACTTACAAACCGTTTAAAGATGAAACGTTTAAATGGAAATGTTTCACGTGATCGTTTATATTAAAATAGAGTTTATTGTGTGTAAACGACTTGCTAAGATGACGGTTGGCGCAGTGGCTGAGTGAATGGCCGCTGCGCTGCGTGCTGCGGGTTTGAATCATGCAGGGAGCAATAATCTATGGTTGTTCCGAGTTCGGCTGTTTGTGAGTTTAAATGTTTGTAAATGTATTCACGACGTCCAACGATTCTTTAAAAAGAGAAAAAAGGGATTTAGCTTTTTGGGTAGGATAGATTAATACCGGAAAAGTAAAGCTTGTCATTTTAAACACCCAGCTTTGTACTGGTTCGAAGGTAAAAACCATTATCTTTAACTTTTTCTTTTGGCGCAAAAGATGGTTGAAATAATCGTGCGCGAAAGCAATTATCGATTTACTCAATTCGTATGAATGAAATCTTAAATTCGTTTCTGCTAAGAGTACATACGTGTTTGGAGGAGTATAAAAACGACTAATGTAGTTGTGATGTCATGTGTGTGTAGGAAGGACTGGCGCAAATCGGATTCGATAAAAAATGCATAGACACTTTTTGCTGTCTATTTTTAACCGCTCTGCAGGAACTATGATCATTGATCATTGAATGAGAATATAAAGAACGAAAGCAATAAAATTGACTCCAATTAACATGGGACAAGGGCAGAAAGACAATCAAATTCGCCATCCGTTCGTCTTATGACGTCGACAGGCCGTGTCGACGGCGCGTTCGTGTTCCACGCGCGCCTCAAAGAGCTGTTAGCAACATGGAAGGGCCGACGCCCGTCGGAGCTGTGGGTTGTTCGAAAGAGATACCGCGCCTTCGGCACAAAGGGCTAAGAGGAGGAGGTTTTTAGTCAGTAGAAGTCTGACACTCCCTACCTCTCTGCCCAGAGCGTGAGGAGTCATTTGATGATTTCTCACCCTCAAAAAAAAAAAAAAAAGGGCAAGAAGATGATGAAATAAAAGAAACAAATAATGTCAAAAGGGCCTCAGCCAGAGCTCAGCATAATGCCAAATGGCAACACAGGGTGTACATTTTCCATTGAAATAAAAGAAACAAATAATGTCAAAAGGGCCTCAGCCAGAGCTCAGCATAATGCCAAATGGCAACACAGGGTGTACATTTTCCATAATGACCTTATTTACCATTCAAACAAAGCCACACCCTAAAAACAGTACCTTTCTTAAAAAAACAAAACTCTTAAACCCGTGCCTAGATTCAAAGATATTTTCAAACCGATTTACATAATTGAGTTATTCGGGTAGTCGAGGCAAAGGTTTTCGAAGTTATTGTCTCCAATTACTAAGCGGCGTCTTCGGACGAAATGAAATAAAACGGACGAAAAAAATGTCGTTATATTTGCCCGACTGTATTTCTACTGGGACGGTGTTATAGCTCCCGGTAGGAGAGCATCGGTAGTGAACCTAACTAGATTTTGATTCCTTGATCCTGGAGCTTAGAATACAGTTATGTCTTTGAATCGAACGTTTTACGTCGTTGGGTAATAAATATTTTAAGAAGTAGACTGGGGTTTGGAAGTTATTGCCATTGGTATTTGTTGGTCACGGCAATAAACAACAATTATAATAAAACCCCTCTTTTTAGTGCTAAATGGTCTTGACTTCGAACCCGCCTGATATTAAACTATGGATGAGGTCTATGATAGAACGAACGTGTTCAGAAGATCGACGATGCCTGACGATGGATTAAATGTGGGAGGGAACACGGAATTTCCATGACTTACACTAAAAGCACACAGATGTACAGAGGTGGTAATATCCCATTTGCATTATGCCATAGGTGTTGTCTTCTTCAATGTCACTTCTTAACAAACAAATAATTCATAAGTTTATTCCAACAACAGAAAACCTTCTTTCAAAACTCGGTAAAAAGAAAAAAAAACATTCCAAATTACGCAAGCGTCTTTAATATTCTATCTCCAATGTTTGTTATCGTTGTGTTCAAATCTCATTTTGTGTTTTAATTTATTAAATCAAGTTTGCCGAGGCAGGGAAATTGAAGGCGCCTGCCATTTCTCCATAATAACACCCTTTATCTTCATTATTTTCGCCCCGCCCTGGCTCTGTCAAAAATGCTTCTTCACTTTGCCCGAAGGCGCATTACGGTGTTGTAAATCAACTGATATTGTTTTGGACGATAAGCTAATTATGGGGATTTGTTAATGTTTTAGTTCATTAGCTAGTTCTACGTGTCGTTTTTTGCTGTTTAGAACAGACTCATTTGTTATTTAATTTGAGTCTACCACTTGAAAAACTAGACTTCTACGAAATGCACTATTAAAAACCAATATTCTATATCTGACGTGGTAAAGGTTGCGGGGATCCGCTAAATGCTAACACATAGGGGAGGCCTATGTCCAGCAGTACGTCTTTTGACTGAAATGTTTTGTTCTATATCTACCTCTATCACAAAGTCATACATTCAGATAAAAAACTTCCATCATCTGACTGATCAAAGGTTCAGAATATGAATATCGAATTGAATTTGCTAAATTCAATTCGATATTCATATTCTGAACCTTTTCAACATTCAATTGTTTATCAAATTAAAATGTTAGTAGCAAAGTGCTCGAACTTAAAAATAAAAATTGGTAAGAAACAAAGATAGAGCATAAAATGTAGGCACATCATAAAGATTTGGCTGCTAGAAAACTACAGACCTCCTTTGTTGAAAAAGATAGAGTGACCAGCCCACCCCGTGAGAGTACTGGGTGGTGAATGTTGGAAATCTTTGAATATCACGGTACTATGACTTTTTGGTTTCCTCATAATGTTTTGGCTAATAGATGGAATCACTCAAAACAGTCTGGGGGTCCAAAATGGCCGGTTCAGCAGAATCAAAACAAAGCGACAATTCATAATAATAACTGCGTCTGTGACCATTTTGCAAAATTTACGCAATTCATATTATCATGCTATAACAATTCTGCTAAAGCGGCCGTTTTTAGGCCCCCTGATTTCAATTCTATCATTTTCCCGATCAAATCGTTCACACAAAGAAATCTCTTTTTCCGCTTTTTATTCGATAAACTGCGTTCAAACATGGCAAGTTCGAAAACTTGTTTACTGCAAGTTACGAATACTGCGGACGCGACGTCGGCATCGGCACAATCGATTGATGTTTTATATCGAACCAAGATCGTTGATAATCGGCTGTACTCGATTCTAGAAGAGATGGAAACATTTTTCTAATCATTTAAGAAAATTCGATTTGCTTATGTTGTTTCAGAAATAAAAAAAACTTTTGAAGAAGTATTTTATTAGGTTAATTAATCTATCTATTTAATCGTGTTATTGGGTTTTTCATCAGAAACATCTCAGTAGCAGCCACGTAGTCTGGATTCGTGCACATTACATAGGACTTAAACATAACTGGTGAAATGTGGGTGTTTACACTTCTGCCTATCTTTCGAGGATTAAAAGCATGATATTATGTTATGTGTTAGTTACACACAATAAAAAGAACATTGTAAATACACATAACATTTCGCAGAAACAACTAAACTCCTCAAAAAATTATAAACAAAATTCATTACTGACACGGCAGTTGCCCCCATCTGTTGTTGCATAACTTCGATCGATCGTCAAGATGCGGTCGAGGAAGTCTTCAACTTCGGAATAGGTACCACCAACTGGCGTTAGTCCAAGGAGTTCTAAACAGAACAGGGCCTGTACCACCGCCTATTGTAACAGTATTACTTTTATATCAAATCGGTGTGTGAAAGAGTTGAAGCAGGTCAGTTCCCATTTTACGATGTCACTAAACACAGAATTTAGTCAGTGTTGGTGGTATTAGTTAAGTTTACTAACATAGTTGTTAAATATTGTTACTAACATTTTGAGTCTATGATACTTGTGAATTAATCATCATCAGCCTATTAATGATCCCACTGGTGGGACACAGGCCTCCTCTCTTTGAGAAGGAATGGGTTATAATCTACCACGCGGGTCCAGTGCAGATTGGTAGATGTCACAAGTCTTCGAATCTTTGGTTTTGGGACATGCCGGTTTCCTCACGATATTTTCCTTCATCGTTTTTGAGGATGAAATTATATTACACATAGTAATGCGCCTGCCTGGGTTTGAACCCACGACTTACTGTTCGTTAGTCGGAGCCGTGGCCCACTGGGCGACCGCTGCTCTCTAGTGGATTAAATATAAATAAATAAATAAAAAATTGCCAATTACGAACTCATTGCTAGTTAATAGCAGCCACTCGGATCAATCTTCAGGTTAAACCGCGGTTGGCTAGTTTGGTTTGTGGACGGGTGACAGCCCATAACATAGTAGCTATAAAATTGGGTACCTACCCGCGTATCCTCGAGCATGTCGGAGGACACGCTTAGGGTCTGCATCGAATTTTACCTTTGTGACTAGCTCCATGTCTTTCCCACTCAGAACAAAGATAGAAATAATGTTTTAAAAGATGGTGTTTAGTCTCAGAACAGAACTTCGAAGCAATTGAATGATGTTAGGTTTAAATCAACTTAGTGTAGCCCAGTATAACCTAAAGTGTAAGGGATACGAGATACTGGCTTGTAAATTAATTTGATTTCTCGTTTTATTCTCGAAAGTACTTTTAAACGATCTGCGGCGTGGTATGAATTGTTTATGGTCCTGTATTTTCCTCATTGGAAAGAGGTTTTAAATGTAAGGAATAATTTGAATTGTTGTCACTCAAAACTCCCCCTGTATTGTTGGGAGGCAGTGAACCATTTGTTTTTTTTTATTAGAAGGTAAACGTCAAACATTTTATTATTTCCTCGTTTTGAGGTACCTACTGGTATTACATTTTATCCCTTGATAGGATAGGGTGCTACCTTTTCCAATCTTTTTTATCCTGATCATACATTGTTACATTCTAAATATTCCAAGTACCATTAAGGTAAATAGGTAAGGGATTCTCCATCCCTAGAAACCTTAAAAAGGTGGTCAGACCGGATGCGGAAGGTGGAGGACGTGGTATAACGTGCAGCTTGGGAAAGGTTTATGTCCAGCAGTGGGCGGCGATAGGCTTAGTAGATTGAAGTACAGGACAAGTATGAGTTGCGTATTTTTAATGCTCATTCGTGTGTCAATTTGTAGTCAACAGCAAAATTTTAGTTTGAGTTTCATAGTATGTTAATGAAAAACAAGTTTACCTACTGCTGCAGTTTGACGAAAAATGACCATATCTGACAACTAAACACATGTTTTATTGAAAACAATTCTCAGTTGAAAGTTTATTTTACGTTTAACAAACTTATTTTTTAATAATCTTACTCATATTTCCTTAGAAATTAAAGGGGGGACCAAACTTTAAACAGACAGATAAAGAACAGGGCGGGACCCTAAAAGTATATAAGGGCAAAACAAAATCGGAGCCAAACTACACCCAGTTCGATAAACTAAAATATCAAAACATATCACAGAATCAACTCACAGAAACACAATAACACAAAAACACATGCTATACCTACTAGGCATACAGGTTCCTATAGCAATTAATCAAAAATGTTTCGCTACCAAACCGGCATGATATCGAGTCGATACGCGAAGGTTGGGGTGTAGATACAAACTATAGTTTCACTGAAATGGGTCATAATGAACTTTTCAAGCAGTTTCAACATCAAAATTAAAACTTTGACTGAAAACTTTATCTTTAACGAAGGAAGTTTAATCTTTTTCGAGAAAAAAGAGAACTATTAATAAGGTCGCTAATTGTTAATGAGTTGGCTAGACTTGTTTTTATGGGTCAATGTTTTGTTTTTCTCATGCACGATTTACCTTCATTTTCTCATGAGAGCTTTCCTGTCTACTTTGCGCCATTTTTTTTTCAATCGTAAGCTTTATTATATTGAGCAGAGTAACATCTTTGACTTGCAAAACGAAAATGAAACGTTTTGATAACGAATCAAAACTGGCATTCAATGAGTCCAAAATAAATTTTACATTAAAAAAAAACTAAACAACTTGCTCTCTCGTATTCTTTTCACCAAACCCCTTCATTTGATACCATTAACATTATTGTTTCTTCAATAACTAGTCAGTCATCTTTGGAAGTCCGCCATATTGGATTTAGAATGATGTCACTTAGCTAACCATGCATTGTCATCCAAACATGTCATGCAAAATTTCAGCTCAATCGAAAACCGATGTGGCTCAAACTTCATTTCCAATTTTTTTATATGTTTAGTTTCAGTTGTATTTGACAAGGTTGTTAACATATTGTTCTTATTGATTTACAATATTTACAAACTACAATTTACAGAACTAAAATTATAATAAAATATATACACGTATCAAAAAGAGAAGAATTACATGGCGTCAAAAAACTCATCCACACCGCTGTCAACAGGAAAAGTGCCCAGAAGGCTGGCAGCATTCCCACGTTGGATGGCAATGCTGATTCTTTGGCCAAAGAACAGGCCAGCCCTCTGGTCACGTGAAGAGTCGACCAACCGCTTGGCAATTTCTTTAAATATTAGGTGAGCACTCGGACCCCAAGGCCCTAGTGTTTCAACCCCAAACGGCTCAAACACATAACTGCCAATTAAGTTGTTGTATTGGCGCCGTTTGAGGTTTTCAGCACCTGCAGCAGCCGCCCCGGCACAGGACACCGTGCTAGGAAGATGGAATGGATTAGATTTATTTATTTAATACTAATTATAGCAGCATTACCGAATCATTCAAACCATATTATAATGATCACACACGGAAAACAAACAGAAAAACAAGCCTAGAGTCGTTATATTTTAATTTTGCCTTTCTATATGCGAACGGGAGTATGCTCTGTATGCTGTTGCATCATTTTCAGTAATTGCAAAACTCTAAAGGGTGCGTGGAGGGCGTCTATTCGGGTCAATATGGATTACTGTTGGCGGGGGAATTGGTACGCTTTTGAAGCTCTGCTGTCCGTATTAATGAGTGTCTAATATGCAAAGGAATGTTGAAACAGTTCCAATTGCATATTATGTTTATTTTTTTTTTTAATTTCTGAGATAGTATTCCTATTACGAACTTCAAAATTACTAATTTCCCTTCCACTCAACATGAAGCCTAAATTATTCAGCTGTATCCGGTCTTATCAAGGGATATTGACGGCCCGGTTGGCGCAGTGGCTCAAGCAGTTGACTGCTGCGCTACGTGTCGCGGCGCGGGTTCGATCCCCGCACGGAACAAATATTTGTATGGCCTACAGATAGATGTTTCGGGTCTGGGTATTTGTGTATGTGAGTTTAAATGTCTGTAAACGCACCCACGATACTGGAGAAATTCCTAGTATGGGGCAACTTTGTTGTGGACCACCGATAGGCAGTCAATCCATGTGAAATACTTTAGTTAGACTGGAAGCTAACCTCAACTGCGGGTTGTTCGAAAGAGATACCGCGGTCCCGGACACAAAGGCCTAAAAAGGAACATGGGTGATTCTTAGTCAGTAGAAGTCTGACACTCCTTTCCGATCCGCCCAGAGCCGAAGGAGTCATTTGATGATTTCCCACTCTCCAAAAAAGAAACCAACCTCAACATAGTTAAGAAAAGGCACAAACATAGGTAGGTATCGGATAACGCTAGAATGATGATAAAGCCTGAATAAATATAGGGTTAATTTTCGGGGATTTTAATTTCACCCAGTTTTTTCTATTATTTTTAAAAAGGCATTATGTAAATTTTACTAACACGAAGATAATAATTATTTACCTGGTTTCATTTGGGTCACCAACAAATACACCCATCTATCTTTCTTTCTGAATACGGAACCGTATTCAGAAAGTCTCCCATAACTCTGCACAAGAGTTTTGTTTGTGACCCAATCTTATTGCAAACGTGTGACAGGTGCTGATGAAATTCTACACAAAGAAATAAAGCCTCGGGAAAAGAAATAAGTAACCTTTTATGCCGAATAGCCCGATGCTCCTCCCGCGATATGAAATAAAACATTATTTCGCAGTATCGCTCGAATGTACGAATATCTATTGAAAGAGATGTTGGAGAAAATATTTCCTTTACATCTAAATTGTGTATCGGAAATTGATGCGTTTAATACTAACATCCCATAAGACAAAGTGTGCAGGTAAACTTTGGTCATATTATGATATTGTGTGCACAGACACCAGCACATCAAGGTACTCGTACCACAATCTGTCTAATTTCTTTAATAGATATTCAAATTTATCGCAAAAGTATTAAGTTCAAATTGATTCGAATTTAAAAGTTTTCGGGCAGCGAGCGTCTGTATAATCGCTTAAGGCACATCGACTGTCGCAACTCCGTACAGGGCACGCCACGAGTGGCGATAAGTCCCCTCTTTGGGGAGTGGTGACCACAGCGCTCTCACCTTCCGTCTGACGCAGGTCCTCACCGAACACGATTGTTTCGGGAGGTAAGAGAAGTATGAAAGAAGAAAACATGCTGCGCCGACTCCAAAAGAATTGGGATAAGAGGAAGAGTATGATGAATCTTCTTCTTCTTCTTAGCGTGTCGATGACAATTTAAATTGAGTCGGCCCAAAATTTGGCGATGAGTTTGATATGATGAACCTTGAACTTAATACTGTAGTGATAAAGTTGAAAATCTTTTAAAGAAAGACAGATTGTATTAGCTCCATAACTCGTACACTCGATACGTGTCTATGAAATGCAAATCCATGTAATGAATAGCCGAGGAAGCTGCGTGTATCGTAAATTGATTAATGGATAGTTTGCCGAACACGTCAGGCTGGGAGTCGGGAAACAATTTGTATTAGTCATAGATCAAGGACACGAGGAGACTGTAAAGTTCATGTTGTATTGTTGGAATATTCTGGCAAGTTTATATTGAACCTCATCCGAATGATCTTTAGGAATTCCATTCAAGTCAGGAGGCCATTTTCATATAATTTTTAAAAGACTGAAAAACGGAGGAGGTTCTCAATTTGGTACTTTTTTGTCTGTTACCGTAAAAGTTTATAACTCCATCATTTATAAATCGTTTTTTTTTAGTTGAAAGGATTGGTCCCATAGAAATTTCATCGGCAGGAAGATCGTAAGTAACCACAAAAATCATTTACTAGGACAATATTAAACGTATAAGTACAATGTTTTTATTCCTCTGTTTCTGTGTTACATAACAACGCGCCTGTAATCCCCCAAGGGCTAGGCAGGGGTCCGAGGAGATACACATTTCGCCTGTTATGTTCGAGTCACCGTAGTCGTCGGTTTTGTTAGTGTTCGGTCATGTAGAGAGGATGAATGAAAGTCGTTTAACAAAAGGTATTTACAAGGCAGATGTGAGTGGCAACGCCGGGAGGGGACGCCCTAGAAAGACATACACTGATCTTATTGGTGCCGTTTTTCAGAAAGGACAGGTGCGTAGTACTAGTAACCGGCGTGCGTGTATTGTATGACCAGATGTATGAATGTGGACGAGGCAAAAGGATCGTAGCAAGTGGCGTTCTGTGGTTTCTGCCTACCCCTATGGGAAAAGGGCGTGAGTTTATGTATGTATGTTTGTATGTTTGAGTCAGTAATAAGGGGCAAGCCCATTGCCATCAAGCACAAATTGAGACTCAGTGAATGCTACTGAGAAATTTGAACCTAATAACACTTTGTTAAACTGGGGAATTGCACACAGGATATCATACTTAGCAGGCTAACATTCGCGGCAATTAACCCATTGAGACATTTTTCTATTTATTTATTAACATAACTAAAGTCAATAACTCGGTCTTTTTTTTCCAATTCCCAAGATAAACCAAAAATAGATTACAAAGATACAATATATCTTCGGAAAGTTTTGAAATAACAATAAATAAATAATACAAAGAGGTTCTTGGTTTAGTAAGTAGGTGTTGTGTGGGAGGACACAATAATGTATTCATTTATGTAAATTGGGTGGTATTGAAATAAGATTGAGTACCTACGAGAGTCTGCCCCGGTCAGTGGCCTTCTGTGGGATTTGCAAAAAAACTAAGTATCTATTTCGAGAAGAAGTTGGTGGGACGAGTTGGATAAAATCAACGATGGTCGAAAGAACTGGAAGTCATGGGGATAGGCCTTTGCCCAGCATTGGGATGGCGCAGGCTCAACAGTATCAGTATCTATATCGAGAGTGGAGTTGACACGGTATCTATAACGTCACGTCATCTAAGCTGGTTTTAGAAACATACTGATATAAACTCGTATTATAAAGAAAATCTTTCTTAGTAACCTAACATAACATCACGCCTGACATTCCCGAAGACGCACTATGTGGCCTTCAAACTGGGCACACCCACATTTCACCAGTTTTGTTTAAGTACAGTAGAATCCTGATTATCCGGATCAATTAAAACCAGGAGTATTCGGGTTCACTTGAATCCGAATAGTCCATTTCTAAGTAGTAAGTAAAATTAAACAATATTAATAACTTTTATTATGGATAGTGTTTCACAAACGTTATTTATACAATAGGAAATAAAAATACGGTAATTAGAGCCGTGAAATGAATGCGGATAATCGGATATCCAGATAATCGAGGTTCGGATAATCGGGATTCTACTGTACCATGTAAAAAAGAGGGCAGTCTATTCCCATCATCAGCATCATCTGCACAGCCTTTTTACCCGAGTATGTTGGGGTCCACTTCTAGTCTAACCGGATGCACCTGAATACCAATATTTTACATGAAGCGACAGCCTATCTGACCTCCACAACCCAGTCAGTACTGGGTAATACGATACCCTTTGGTAAGATTGGTTGTCAGACTTTCGGGCCACTGAGTACCGGTCACGACACCAGTACTTATACTGCGGCTGCCAATGAGGAATTCTTAGTGTGATAGTGTACAAAAAGGCGGTCTTTAAAAAAATCTATTTTGAATTTACCCTGCTACACATACAACAGTCCCAAAAATACGATGTGGCAGTACCCCACAAATCACGTATGTGGTCAGAGAATCCTTTTAATAAAGAATGAGAAACATCCCTCCCTGTGGTACCTTCAACCACTTGCACCTTTCAAGATTTCGAATCAAATGTTAGAGCTGTGCAGGTGGCTCGTACTGGTCTAACACAATTTGAGTTCATCGACACGTAAGAAAGAAGAATACCTTTATAGATTTTTATCAGAAATCTTTAACCCAAATATCAAGTACGAATTAAAACAAAAGAGTTTACAAGATGGCTGAGCACATACTTTGACATATAGTAGGTCCTGACAAAAGGTTGAAGTGTAGAGAGAACAATTGGGGTGCTGTGAGCACGTCCAATTTTTAAAACGCTGAGAATCAAGTACCTTTTGAAGGTTCTGCCTCCGAAAAAATCTAACTAGGTCGCAGGTACCTGACTTTGTGACAATCTGCAAGATAATCCAAATTTAACACAAAGTAAGTTAACACTAACTTAGCGTCAGATTGTCTAAAACTAATCTAAAATATCGATACCAAGTACATAATACTGTAGATATAGTTATCTATCATCTACAAACAAAATCAATCTAGGTTTATACAACGGCTCGGTATCTTGATTACATTGACTTCTAAAGAACTTTTCTAATCTGTGCGATAAAATTTTAACGTCCGTTTAAAACGTGCTGGTTATTGTGTTAAACGGGGCTTAAAGAGCTACTTGAATGACAAAGTTGGCAATAGCGTGTAAGCCCATCGCCTTTGAGTGCCGTATTAACCTATTTTCTTCCGAACACTCTGGAAATACCACAGATATTTTCTTTCCGTCTTCCTATAAAATAAGGCTTTTGAGGAGTGTGAAAAAACTTGTTGGTAACCTATAAAACTAAAACCTTTGTGCTCTCTATTGTAATGTCCTTTTATGTGTTGTGTTTGTACATAAATAAATGAACATTTGACTGCAAAACAGAAAACAAGCAATTTTCAAATGAAACGAAAATTGGAAACAGGTGTTGACAGGTGAGACCCAATTGACGATAAAAATATTAAAATAAGTACTTCCAACATTTCACAACACTCTCGTCACTTTCTAATCTAACGACGTATTATTTATTCAAATCGGTTTATCCGTTTAAGAGTCAAGGTAAAACATACATACGTACACGTCTAAGACATAACCTTCCTTTTAGACTTCGCCGCAGTCGGGTCAAACCAACATCTCAATCTTAAATCAAAGCAGTTAAATAGATCCAAGATCCCGCAATCCATACAGAATAGTAAGCTGATATATCCTGACAAAGCCTCTGATTTAACAGACAACAGCTAACGGGAAGTTACGCAATAATAAATTTATATAGAGAAAGCTCAGTCGACGATGGATTTTGATTCCGTGGGAAAGAGCAATAGAGGCACCCCTGCCCTATTTCCCCATTTTATTTTTTCCGCATTTTTATTCGTCTGAACACACCTTAGAGCCGCTTTGTGAACGTTTTCGAATGTGTGTATGTAGCTTAGGAATAAACGTGTTTATACGGGATTCGAATTCGCAATTGTGTCATGAATATCGAATATTATCGGGCGGAGGAAAACTTTTATTGGTAAGTACGAGGTTATATATACGTATATGCTATTACAGCTATAGGTGTTTTGCCTAGAATTTTGATTATGAAATTAGTTCTCATGATAGAATAAGGCATAAGCATAATCTTCCTATAATGTTCCCACGGTTTCCTCACATACTTACTTATAAGATCTCTCTAAAAATATGTAGCGTATTTATTAAGTGTCAGGCCCAATCTATAAAAGAATTCCTAAAATAGATTCCTTTGAAGTGAGTGACAAAAATAAAAAATCACAAAGGACCTTTCGTTGAGACTTATAACAAGAAATTCGCACATTTTCAAATATCTGATGGCCAAAACGGTATCAAGATTTTCGGGTATTTTTATTCCGTTTCATCTTACCCCATGCTAGTCAATATAAAAAGCAAATCCGAACTCGAGCCGCAATTGAAAAAGTTCTTGAAAATCGGGTCCACTTGACCCGAATTTCATTTTTTAAAGCACCAAAAAAATTATAGATACAATGCACCGTTGTCAAACATCAAAGTCAAGAGTTTGGTAATTAAAAAGTGAAAATTGGGAACGGCTAGTATTTCACTCTTTAGTAGATAACACATTCTGGCTGCCCGCCAACTTTTGACATTTGGGTCATTCGGGAGGTCATCAGAATTTTTAAGTTTTTTTTTGTTATGAATAAGTTACAAGTTGGTTTTTGACTGTTGTTATGATTCGATCAGTTTTCGGTTTTGATTGCTGAATATATTACCAAAATAATGAATATTTATTGTTGAATTCAATGAGCAAACAGTTAACGGTCCATCAATTAATTTCACAAAAAAAGTATGAATGTTAAAACATCAACCATTGACCCGGTCATCAAATTATTGTAAGTTACTTTAATCACTCAATTCCCACACAATCATTTTTACACTTTAGAGATAAACTGAATTGCCATAACACAATCACATACTATCAAAAGTGGAGAGATCTGAAAGAGCTCTACGCTAAGCATTTTTTGGCCAAAGTTTGAGGAGAATTTTTACACATCCTTTACAAAATAAAGTTAGAACCACACCAGCCAGCAGCTTCGCTCAATAATTCAAAAGAGCCGCGGCACATAGAATTGAGTGGCACAGTCGGACGAGGCCATCAGATTAGCTATCGCACCTGTCTTTACAAGCTGGCTAGCTGATGCGTTATCAGTTTTACGTAGCCTGTGAGGTGCCAGTTCCTCTAAGAGGAGGACTTTCACAATTGTTTGCGTTACTTTGATGTTAAAAGAATGACTGTATTGTAATAAAGTTGAAGATTTAATAGGATAATAAATTCTTGATATTATAATTTTGGTTGAGTTGCCATATTATAAAGGCGAAGCAACATAGGAGCTAGTCATAGCCTGATGTTATTTCATCTCAGGTAAAAATATTTTCACGATCAATTTACATATAATGCAATAATAATTTACACATAATAGGTACAGAAATTCTTATAGAACTGACCCATCATTTTCATTTCTGACATTTTGGCTAAACCTGAACTAGCCCAGATTTTTAAGTCTTATTAGTTGCTGATAGGATTGTAGCCCACGACCTCTCATGAAGAGGTGTCCTGTGTCCCAGAAGTAGGAACATTTTAGGCTGTTTATGGTTATATTAATTCTTGAGATTGGTATAAACTCTAAAATCTCAAAATATAAGTCCTTTTTAACATAGCTCATCAAGTACAATCTGTTCAACACAACCCCGCATTAGCAGTCCGATAGTTTAATGAATAAACAATAAAGTCCACCCTTGTGTAAACGGTGACGTATTGATTGAATAAGAAGTTCTGGCTCGGCGCCAACTGGGGCCGTCCGCGAATGAAATCAAGTGGCTGTTTTACACTCGTATTATAATGACTAGTGATAATTTGGACATTCCACCAATGTAATGTATGTTGGGATGGCATGTTTGAGCATTTTAAAACGCCTTTTTGTCTTACCATTTGACACTGACCATACAATTTTGCATCTAAGGATACTTAATAGACTGTGTTACTAAGGAATTTTCTTTCGCCACTTCTTCTTCCCGGATAAGACGCAATTAAAAAGCGTTGTGTTTGTGCTGAACTTGCAACAATAGATTAGATGAAAAAAAATCGAATTACTCCGTCAGATATCAAAACATATCTGATCTGACCTCCACAAACCAGTTTATACTGGGTAATACGATACCCTTTGGTAGGACTGGTTGTCAGACTTTCAGGTCACTGACTACCTAGTCGGCCGGGACCAACAGCTTAAGGTGCTTTCCGAGGCACGGAGGAAACTCGGTATGTAATGAGTGTCACCCATCCACAGACCAACCTAGGCAAGCGCGGCTCAAACTAAAGATCGACCCGAGTGGCAGTTAATACTAAGTAGATATAGTGATAATTTGTATTTTGTCCACCATCACGCCTATGAGCGAAATGCCTTCGTTTTTATATCGCCGGCGATCGATGCGTAAACGCACCTTCGTAATGAAGAAAAGCTTAGAAGGTTCATTACTGCCGATGTTCCAATAAATAACATAAAATAACATCACGCGAGTAATCCCCGATTGAGTTTTCGCCTAGTTCGTAGGTAAAAATATAACAGACAGGCGAACAACTCCCTAAATAATAATATATTTAAACCAATGCCCTAAAGATTTGTCTAAAACGTACCAACCCTTATCAAGTTCGGGAAAGGCCAGGGTTGTAGAATTTTATTAGTCATTTAAATAGAAGGAAAAGGCGAGATATTTGTTACTTCTCATATACGAGTAACATCACGCCTGTAATCCCCGAAGGGTTAGGCAGAAATGTACTCATTAAGTACACGATCTCTATTTCGCCAGCTATGTTTTAAGTCCTATGTAAAAGGGGGCTAGCCTATTGATATCAACCGGGCACAGATGCAGACTACATGGCTGTTATTGAAAAATTCCTGATGGAAGAAAAACCCAGTAACAATTTGCCCGGCCCAGAAATCAAACCAAGGGACCTCAGGCACAGCAGTCGCGCTTGCGACCACTAGACCGGCGAGACAGTCCGCAACACAGCGATTCGCAATCAAATCAATCAATCAAAATATTTTATTTGCTAGAATATGGTACATAAGATGTTACAGTAATTTTATTTCAGCATATCCTGCCATAACATGGCGTGCAAATGTCTTTAAAATAAGATAAGTCACTTAATCTAGCTTACAGATTAAAGGTTCTATTGACTTGTCATCTAAGAAGTCCTTGACAGTATATCTTTTACATAGCAACAGTGTGAACAGAATTTTTTTAAACATTGTCAACGGTAAGTCTTGAAGACTATTTGGTAAATGATTGTAAATAATAATCGATATGCAGTACACATTTTTCTTAAATAGTTTCAGTTTTATTGGCGGCAGTCGAAGTCTATTTTAATAACTATTATTTCCATATAAAATAAAGTATTGAAATAGAAATTCAATGATTAGCTGCCAAACAAAAATGATATCCATCACGAACATCGAACAAGTAAACAGTTTACAGTTCATAACATGTCTCTTTGTAGACGTCAAAGTGAAGGCCCTTTGTCATAAGTTCAACAATAATTTGTTTTTGAGGCCAATCGATTGCTTGTTATATCAATTTTAGGGTTCCGTACGCAAGGGGTGCCAACGGGACCCGTCGGGGCTGCGGGTTGTTCGCAAGAGATACCGCGGCCTCGACATGAAGGGCTAAGAAGGAACATGGGTGGATTTTAGTCAGTAGAAGTCTGACAGTCCCTTTCGATCTGCCCAAGAGCGGGAGGGGTTGAGGGGTTATTTGATGATTTCCCACCCCCCCAAAAAAAAAAGGGGTGCCAACGGGACACTGTTAATAAGTTTCCGCTGTCTGTATGCAGTAGGTAGGTTTTGTAACTTTTTAGTATACCCAGTCGAATTTTTATAGAGTGTACATTTACAGACAGAAGGTGAAGGCGCCGTGGCGCCTCTCCAGCCACTCCTCAAAGAGGGATCCTGTGGGTGCCTTGACTGTAAAGATTCCAGTCAAGGGTAAAAAAAGTGGTCATGCCCGAAAAGTTTATTGATTACTAAACAAATGAGAGTCACCACGATCAACAAACGAGTAACGTCTCTTTGTGGACGTTTATTTTAAGGACTTTTTCCACAACTTCAACAATAATAATTAAAGGGCATTAAAAAAATGGTTAAGCAACAGTTTCCTGAAAAAGAAAAAGGAACTTTAAAGTTATGTAACTAGCATTCGAAATTTCATATTCAGGTTTTGTCGTTTTATTCGCTTTTGTTCTTAACACCGTCAAATTTGTTTTCCCGCCAATCGATTGGCTTGTCATTTCGTTTTCCATTCAGTTAACACTGCAAACACTGTACGAGGCGGTCCAAACGACCGTGTGCACATACATTGCGTAATTCGTTCCTTGTACCCTACAATGTTTGTATCGCCACTGTTCAGTGGTTGCGTAAGGTTGTGTTGGTTCTGCGTTATGTCTTTAGTATTGTGTGTTGTATTTGCTTTAATTGTCAAGGCTTTTTTGTGTGTTTTGTTTTGGGTGGTCACCCATCACCCACGGACAAACCTAGGCATGTGCAGCTTTATCTAAAGATCGACTTGAGCGACTGTTATATTTTAGCCACGATCTCCTAAAAAGATAGATATTTACAACAAAGTACCTATTTAGAACTTGTGATTAGTTAGATAAACCGATTAATAAGTCATGGCTCAACATTTTGTGTGTCGAGAGTTCGTGATCTGATAAATTAAATGAGAAATAATTTACGAAATAAACGCGATAACTTCGAGTCCAATTTGTAACACATCCATTGCATTCGTTGCGAATGAAAGCTCCAAATAAACCAATTTAACGAATATCCTACTTTATTCCAAATATTAATATTTTTTTGGGTTAAAACTGTGAATGCGTCGCAAACAAATTAATATAGAATACTGGGTTTTACTCGCGGTTTTGGTCACCTGGATGTCAGAAATGGTCCAAGAGGAAAGTATACTACTACTACTAGCATGAAAAGTATTCTTTGCCATATCCTACCTTTGCAAACAAACACACACACACGCAGCTACATCTGCCAACTATTCTACAGTTTGGCAGAAGTAATGTACTTTGTAACACACACGGCCGGATGTAACCACGAATATTTTTTTTTTTTTTTGGATGGTGAGAAATAATCAGATAACTCCTCCCGCTCTGGGCAGAGCGGTAGGGAGTGTCAGACTTCTACTGACTAAAAACCACCGATGTTCCTTCTTAGCCCTTTGTGTCGAGGCCGCGGTATCACTTTCGAACAACCCGCAGCCGCGACGGGCGCCATAACCTACCTTAGGGCTTTTAATGGTAATTTCTAAAATCTTTTCAGCAAATTCTTTAAGTGTGAAATATTATGACAAACAAACAAACTCACTTTCACATTATTATGTAAACTCCAACACTTTATTGATAAATTAAATCTCGTCGCAAATTCCGTTCCAGATATCATTTTAATGTTTTTTTTAACGGTCGTGTGTGTAAGTGGTACTCGTTAACTTTTGCGACCGCCACGGTACCCGCAACCCGCCTGCACTTTCAGAAATTTATCGTTCTCATTCGCTGGAACCATGAATATTTAGAAGCTATATGCGGCCCGCCACTGCCGTTCAATTCATTCACATAACCCACCAAATATTAAACGTTTGTACTGAGGGTTCCGTACAAATGTGTTACATACGACTCAAAACAAAAATTAGGCCAAAGGTGGCTTAAAGTTTTTGTATGAAGCGTATAGAAATATAATATAACAGGTAACACCATTTAATTTTATTTTCAAAATACCGATCACACATAAATCTATTCAATAGCTGAAAAGAATACAAACAAACATTGTATGCGACAAAATCTTCTTAATCATCACATTTCCGAAATATAAGCTTTCACAGTTCTGCTGATGGCGAAGTAAAAGAATAAGTCAAAGTTGTAATAACTTTGACTTATAAGTATCTCGGAAATGTGACGCTTTAGAAGATTTGTTTTCAAATCAAACATGTTTGTATTGATGCCAGCTATGTATTAAAACAGGCTTAATGCGTGGTCGCCATTAAAATCAATACAATAAAATGACAGAAGTTAGGCAATCCAAATAATTCTAAGCTAAACAAACTGCAGGGATTAACGTATGTAAACCGCATTCAGAAACTGTCCGTATTAATATTCCATTTGACTCTAACAGCTCTTGAACGCAGTTTTAATGAGTTTCATTAACTTTTTACTATGGGGAGCAAATCGAAAACGACCGCGTTCGGCAGTTACTTTTTAAATCCTTGTCGTTTTGTCAAATATTGTGTGCTTATGGGAGATGATTACACTCATGTGAGGTTTTATTATTTGTTTTCTGGGTATTTATTTTTTATGAGTTGTGAATACGAACATTAATGCAGATAAACCAACATCAAAACGTTTGTTATTTCACTTCGGTGATTTCTATTAAAAGGTGAAAATTTAAATTTTTGACATTTGATTACCTCGATAATGGGTTTTTTCATTACGAAGCTCTTCGTAGTAGACGTAGTCTAGATTTGTGCCTGGTTGATGGCAATAGGTTTGGCCCCTATTACATGGGACTCAAAATACAACTGGCGAAATATGGGTGTACCAAAAGGGTGTGATGTTATGTTATGTTAGTATTACTTCTAAAGCTAGCTAATAAATTTTCATGTTAATTATAATGCCTAGAGACGGTTCCTAACAGAAAGCCATTCTAAATATCTCTAACCAAAATAAGAACATCGCCAACTTCTAAAGAGACCTATATCCACGTAACACTAAGCACGCATTCTTCTTAAACATTTGCCGAGGAAAACTTTCCGCGTCGGTAAGCAAGCTCGTTGGCCCAATTAATAATTTCCTCCGAAAACAATAACTATAGTTTACAGCGTACAGTCGCAAAGTTTTTGTTTCGTCCTCCGGCGAGAGAGTTGTATGTAAGTCTCTAATTAGATCCATGTATGTATAGTATGTACATAAGTTATTTGGCTTGTGGAAAATGTACCTGAGCTATTGGCGGCCATTTTGTTGTAGAGGTAAGTATGTTATGTAATTTTATTATGTTGCCGAATCGTTTTGACGATTTTTTTGTAGCATAGTATATTATGTTGCTCGCGTAATGAAGGGTTCCTTATCATCTTAGAAAGGACTTCCCTTTATTTTTTAATTATTTATTTAATTTTTAGCAGAAATATACCAATACACTTTCCTTGAAAATTTCAACGGTCTACCTGTAATGGATCACGAGATACAGCCTGCTGACAGACAGACGTACGGACGGAGGTTTAGTAATAGGGTTCCGTTGGTTACCCTTAGCCAACAGAACCCTTAACAGGACCAGAATCTCCTCATGTCTGCTACTAAGGCTATTCACCCCAAACTGCCTCAAAATTTCTTCTTCACGTTAAGGATGACTATCCCACATTCACATCACATAGTCCAACGCTTCCTCCAAAGGCCACATGCACGACCGAGCACCTTAGTTTCCTTTCCCACCCCTCCCGAGATTACAATCCATATTGTAATTCGAAATATTCAAGCTCGAACCTTTTGGGCCCGAGCCAAGGTCGAGTGACGTCATCACCATGACGTCAGCAAACATCTCTCTATTTCAGTTCAAGATCTCTTTGGGGCTATTTGAAGGAATGCCACGGAATAGAAGGGTGCAGAAGCTCAGCTTCAGGTCAGCAAAACTGGCGTTCGCACACATATTCAGACTGACGCACGTAAGCAAGGTGACAAGGATGATGCAAACGTCAAAAGCGTTAGGGATGATGAAAATGTCAAAAATATATTGGATTTACTTGCAACGCGTAAAAGTTAGGCTAGGCCAAAGGTGCACATCCACATTTTGCCAGTTATTTATACATCATAATTAAAAAAGGGCGAGCCCATTGTCATCAACCGGGCACAATTGGCAATTGGCGCCATAATTATTAACGTCACGGTTACGTAGTACAAATGGTCGTATCGCGCGACAAGGATAGAAAGTGCCCCCACCAAAAACTTCTAAAGCATTCTCCATTTTTAATCGATATTATTACTTTTTTCACACACCGTGTTATTTTTGTTAGTTCTTTGAAATAACATAACATTTTAGTGAATTTTTAACAGCTTAGTCAAGTAGCCAATTGTAAACTCCGTGGCTGCTACTGAGAAATTTGAAACGCTATAAAACCGATTGTCATTATTTTGTGCGACCGTTTTCGCTTGTTGCTTAGTATTAGCCCTCTGCATTTCTATTCTGTGTTTTGGAGCTATTTGAAGATTTGCCCTATGACGTAGTCTCTTGTTTAGATGTTCGCGTGGGAGTTAGTTCACTTCGTCTCTGTGAATTGATTTTACGTTTATGTTAGTTGGTATTTTTATGCTTGAATAGTTTAAAATGGAGTTGTGAATTAGATTTACAGTGTCTTTGGGGGTGCAAAAATACATAATAGACTTAGTTTAGTAGTATTTAAAAATATAGGTACCTTACCATTAGTACAACTACAAAATATGACCAACTATTAAAAAAACTTATAATTCCAAAAACCGATTCAAAGCTTTAAGACAGGGTGACCATTACTCCTTTTTCCTTTCTTCTTTATCGTGTTATTGCCCAACCTGGTCTCATTGATATTTATTCCGCATATGGGCGAACTTGGCTTTATATGCCGTCGAGAAATATCCCTCACGGTGATAATTATAAAAGTTGGTTAATTTTCGGGCAACCGAATTGCCGCTGAATTAAAATTATTTCATACCGGCCCATTTTTCCTTTTAACCCAGTTCAAACTTATTCGTGTTATAAAAGTAACCCCAGAAGTTATTCCTGTGAGTTGCGAGGTGTCATTTTTATTCGCTGTTCTCAACAAATCCTTTTTATGAAATACTTTTTTCATTCTCCTGCACAAATTCTCATTACTTACTTTTTGCGTTTCCCGGGCCCAAGGCAGGACTATTTTATACGCTAGCCTATTCCCCGTTTTATTTTTCCACTCATAACGCGCTAGTTTTAATCTTGTGTTTCGAAATGGGATTGTCCGCTTTCATTAAAATTATAATTCTGTCCCAAAAAGGCTTTTCTTTTCTGCTTGTTGTTCGGCTCTTTCTGTCTTAATCTTATGGTTGTTTTCACGAACAGTTAGAGACATCTAAATGACTTGCCTCAAATATTAGTGCACTTTTGAAAATTATTTTTGCCAGCTTTGCTTCAGAAGCATCAAAACTGTCTGTTAACCAAGAATTAGAATTTATTCATTTGTCAGAATGCAGTTGTACATTGTATGGTGTTAGGTTCGTTAAATTCCACCAAATTAGTGTTTTTACCTCCACATATTGAAAAACCTACAAATTCTACGAACATGAAAAATATATCATCCATGAGGAAAATTCATGTTGGTTATTTTGCTGATAAGAATTTAATTTTACCGTCTATTCGTCGGCAATATCCCGATAACATGACATGCGTTCTTATCGACTATTACACTCAAAGAAATACGCTGTATGGCGGGGACCTTCATCGCCGTATGGTAAAGACTTATACTAATAAATCTTCTTTTGTCGTCTTATTAGTATAAGTCTTTACCATTCGCCGATACCGCGTGTTCCCTTTTTAAAAAGAAACAGTATGAAAAAATATAACACTACCTTTTTAATTAAGAACAGTATTCTAATAAACCACAATACACTTTTTAAAATATTAATAAAAAATACCTCTCGTACATTTTGCATTTTCGTACAATTTAATTTTAATTCGCATAAAAGTTTCAGTCGCCACCACGCGTCGTTCGTATTTTATTTAGCGAAGTAATAAAGTATGCATCGTCATGAAAACTCGCAGATTTTCCTGACATTCGACAGTAAGCTATATTTATAAGGCTAACAATAGGCTTTTTCATTTAAAAAAAATGCCGCAGTACAATACCATTTACTACTTATTTATTATAAAAATATTACTTCCCTTTTTAAATCGGATTCTGTTGAAAATTTCAATGGTATTTCTCTAAATTATAAGTGGCGTAAGTTAGTCCTTATAACACCAGCACGCTTAGTATGGCGATTCTATCTCTATTCTACCAAGAATAGACAAAGCTTTTTCCATACAATTTGACATGAAATTTTGCTACAATCTGTCATTTTGTCGATTCCTCCGTCGACAAAACAAGTTTCTTCGGTGGTCATACTACGCGTGCTGCTATCTGCCAGTTACAATTAGTCTAGCCGTTTCGGAGATTAGTCGGAAAAGCAGACAGATAATATCTCCCGCGCCGATGCGATACAGCGATGGCTAGGCTCCGCTAAGATAAGCCGCTGTGGCCGGAGAAAGACCAGGAGGACTATATTTGTACATATATTTTTCTCTCAGAAGCGGTCAGTAAAATAAAAGAAAAAATGAAATATTTGTAATTCCTACAGCTAGTAAAAACGCTTAAACAAAATATACTCCATTGTTCTGTCCCATATATTGCTGAGTCTTACAGTTTGAACATAAGAATAAAGCGGTGTCAGAAGAAAGGGATGGTGCCTTGACTCTGATTCACCTCACGTCTATATTACAGCCATAGTTAGGATCCGTTTCATCCACGCATTAATATAACTCCCTATTTTTTTCTCTATTGTAGGTATAGTATATTTGTTTTACAACAAATTGCTGGCAAACAGCCGCCGCTGTGTCCACAATATTTTACCTACAACAATTCCGCTTGTGTCACTAAATCTCGTTCATACACAGACACTATATTAAACTCGTGTTAACATAAAAACAAAGCCCTTTATAATACCAGCTCCGATATTCGCAACAAATGCAGTATTTTCATAACAAATATTTGTTCTGTTGTGTCAAGAGTACTTTCAACTTTCATTGAAAATTGTACCTACAGAACATTAAAGTAAAAGGGAACAGTGATCAGACACTTTAATTAAAGCTAAGTGGGTTAAACAATAGCACTTTTATACCGACAGCCTACACATGCCACGACTGTGTTCGCAAAGGGCGGAAATACATTCTACGCGGTTTGAAATCCACTTTGTGGTGTGACCTTTGTACGCTGCGCGCTGGCCAAAGACGTCTATGCAACACCAATATGTTACGCAAATATCAACCGTCTAAATATGAGAGTAAGATTAAAAATACATGAGCAAAGTATTGAAGTGTCTACGCCGTAGACATCACAGAATCCTTTGCTACGAAATTCTACGGAGTTCCAAGCTACGCCAAATTCTTGTGTGCTACGCTGGCCCGTGTTATATCAGATTACACGAGAACGCGATATTTTTTGCTATGAAAGAATAATATTGACTTGTTATTTATTGACGTGTTCTGTACTGACCTAGAAATCGAGTTTCTGGAGCAAAACGAAAAAGCCAATTACGAATAGTGTTGATAAGCTGCTTATCACTAAACCATAATCTTATCAATATTTTCATAGAATAACTTATCAGAAACATGATAATTAACTTGATTGCTAAAATTGTAGAAAAAGCGGTATGATGCTTTTATTCACGACTTCCGGAAATAAAGTAATTTTTCTCTTTTTAGTGTTTTTTTTGGAAGTCTGTTATAATTTTTGTTTTGTGGTTTTTTTTAAGCTATTGCATAGCTTCTATCGCGGGCCTTGAGCGTGGGGACCGAATCCAGAAATTCCGTAACGAAAATAAAAACCTAACGAATTGACACTTGACAATGACTTTTTGAAATATCACGCTTGTCTCTTTAGTTCAGCAACCCGCCTTTAGGTGGCATTGGTTGTATTGGAAAACTACCGTAATCAGCTGTTTGTGAGAAAGTATATAGGTGTATAGGTATTTATCATCTATGTACAACAGTGAATATCTGTACTCGTATAATTTGTGTACAAAGTGTTTTAAATATGAATAAACAAAGTGCATTTATTAATGAAGAAAGTCACGAAAAAAAGTGAAAGAAAATGAGTTAGTACTCTATATACATTCATTTTTAACCGACTTCAAAAAAGGAGGAGGTTATAATTATGTTCGTGTGTATGTATTTTTTTTTTATTATTATTATTATTATAACAAATGCAGTATTATTTTTTGTTTTGTTAATTTATATATAATACTGCTATAAAGATAACCAAAATGTTGGGGAAATATAGTATTTATACTTACACTTTTACTAAACATCCTCATCTTTTATAAAATATTGAAATCTTATAATTTTTCAATGTTTAATTTTCATCTGACATTACATCAGTTGTCAAGATGTCATTTACTTTTTCTTTTAATTTG
The DNA here is from genome assembly GCA_949774965.1 of Diarsia brunnea. NCBI lineage: Eukaryota > Metazoa > Arthropoda > Insecta > Lepidoptera > Noctuidae > Diarsia > Diarsia brunnea. The sequence goes on along the minus strand of OX459015.1, from coordinate 7,164,366 downwards.
TGTCATAGTTTTTCTTAGTGGTTAGAACTACGAAGGTTACATTTGATTTATATAATTTAATTCATTTTTATTAATATGTTAGCTATTAAAAAAAAAACAAAGAAAAAAAATACTGCATTAATAAAATAAATAAATAATTATAATTGCATAAGTTGATAAAAAATGCTATGCAATAGCTTTACCGCGGCAGTGGAGACTGCCACACGTCTTTTATCCATCCCTCATTAGCGATGCACTCCACTATGCTTTATCTTTCGCTCTAGCAAATGACGGTTCTGAAGAACAGAAAAATATAGAAGCAAGAAAAAGTGCAATCCAATGCTGCTCAATGTGGCGAAACCTTAGCTAATAAAACATAAACCAACCAAATTCCTGTTACCTACATCTTCACCGAAATACTCCATAATACTTTTAATAAAAACTATAAGTACGTAAATAATAAAATAAATCAGCCCTTGCCGAACCATAAACCCGTGGCTTCCAAAGATAAAAGCCAATCAATGTTTTCTTTGGATTACCCATAAAAAGGGGAACAATGATTTACCCGCGGTTTGGGAAAATTTCCCACCCTTTATAAGGGTACTAACATCGTACGTTTAGGGAATATTATGCTTTAAAAAAGGTTATTGATATGTAAATTAAATATAAAGGTAGGTTAGTAAAATACAGTTGAAAATAAGTTTCAGCAAATTGTTATTTCACATTCCCTTTTTATAACCTACATTATTTTATTTAAAAAATAATATTGAGCACGATTTATCTCCCGTCGGGGCTGCGGGTTGTTCGCAAGAGATACCGCGGCCTCGACATGAAGGGCTAAGAAGGAACATGGGTGGTTTTTAGTCAGTAGAAGTCTGACACTCCCTTTCGCTCTGCCCAAGAGTGGGAAGGTTATTTGATGATTTTCCACCCGAAAAAAAAAATACGATTTATCTGGTACAATATATAACTGTCGCTAGTGGAATAGCTAGTTGAAATAGTTTAAAAATACAATGTTTGTTTTTCAAAATGAACGTGTTCCATTTCTGACAAGAAATACTGATTTATCAAAAATCAGTTTTAATCATTATCGCACACGAGACTCCTTTGAGTTTATTTTGTTGAGTAAACTTGTAGTACACACCCACATTTCGCCAGTAATGTAATGTAATAGGGGCGAGCCTATTGCCACCAACCGTGCACAAATCCAGACTCCGCAGCTGATTCGGAGAAATTCCTGGTGAGGAAACCCAATAGTAGTTCGTCCGACCCGGAAATCGACCCCAGAACCTCTTGCTCAGCAATCCCGCTTACAATCACCAGACAAACAAGGCAGTCACACACATTTAAACGGCATTGTAAAGATAGAATTTTCCAACGACAATGCCTGGCAGACTTTCTTATTAAGAGATAGTTCTGCATCTACTTCTGTCTCTACCCTACTCTAAATTTGACACATCCAAGCCAATATGTCTCAAAACTATTCACGTAACATCAAAATAGGAAGCAATACACGTAGAGGTTCTCTAATTGAAAACGGCAAATCATATCAACAGTTTCCGTGACATCAATAGTGAATGCAAACTATAGCAGATGTCCAGCCCATTGATTGTCCACAGTGGAGCTGGACGAACGATCCACCATACAATGTATTACTTGTTCCAGTTGAAATCCAGCGTCGGGGACTAGCTGCTCGCAGTTTGCTGAACGGGGTATATTTGGCGCAGCCGTGAGATACAACACAATTGTGTCTTTTTTATTTTTATTAGACATTTTGTTGTGTGCACTTGTGTTCATCCAATAAATATGTTTTCTTTCTTTCTTCTATCTACCTCATTGGACATTAGTGTAGTGGTCGCAAACGCGACTGCTGAGCATGAGGTGCTGGATTTGATTCCCGGGTCGGACAAAGTGTTATTGAGGTTTTCCGTCAGGAATATCACAGTAATTTCGCAGCCGCGAAGTCTGTATTTGAGCCCGGTTGATGTCAATGTAGGCTCGCACTCTTAAATCTTAAACATCATAACTGGCGAAATATGGATGTCTGCCTAACCCTTCGGGGATTACAGGCGTGATGTTCTGTTTCTTCTTTTATGGCCCAACAATATCCAGCATGAACCATGCGTTTACGATCGTGTCCCATGACCTTGTGACGTCACAACCCTTTCATACGTCCATCAACTTGATTTATTATTTATCTTTGGAAGCTTTCCGGTATCGATGTCGTGGTTTTTTTTTCTTGCTATTTGACCAGTTTTTGGTTCCAACTAAGCAACTAGATTTACTTCGTTGGTCAAGCTAGGTTGCGACTCTGCAGAGCGTGACGTTATTCTGGGTTCGATTCCCGATTAAGTCGAGGAAAATTTGGTTGTTTTTTTTTTATCAGGAATTTTTCGGCAGCCTCGGTATCTGAATTAGTGCCCGTTTTATGGCAATATGCCTTTATTATGTACGTGTGGTGTACTATTTAGTATACATCCGCTTAACCCTTTGGGGTTTAAAAGACGTAATTTTATAAATTATGTATCAACTTAATGTTAATTATCATCGTGCTGCGCAGGTGGTGCCGCTGCGGCTGCAGAGAACCTCAAGCAGCGTAAATATAGTAACCTTTGTGGAAACTATATTTTTGAGCCGTTTGGGGTTGAAATTCTGGGGCCGTGGTTCGTGTTTCGAGTGCTCATAGCCTGTTTAAGGAAATTTCAAAACGCTTAGTTGACGCTTCTCGTGACCCAAGGGCTGGCTTTTATCTTTGCCAGAGGCTAAGTGTAGCCATACAACGTGGCAATGCCGCCAGTCTTTTGCGCACATTACCGGCTGACAGCGTTGAGGAGCAGTTTTTTGATGCCCTTTTATAGTTTCTTGTTAGTTTATTTATTAGTTTTTAATTAATGTACATAGTTAACTCGCCATTAAATAAACTTAATTGTAACTAGGTGAAGACTGAGCTCACGATGTTCTACCCCAATCAGGCTGTCACCACTTGAATAAGACAAAAGCTTGTTTAGATCAATGAACGCGGCGATTCTTACCCGCAAAACCAACATTACCTATAGCCTATGCACACGCAATTTGCATAAATTATACCACGATTATCACCCCTAATTGTGCCTGCTAGAAGTTATAACCGATTTAGATTCTGTTACAGACTAAACTGACACTAGTCCCGGTGTCATAAGGTTCATTTTCGCTGGAATAGGCTGGATTCATGGCAATGCGCTCTGGATTTAGGTTCGGTAATTGAATATTCACATCCCGATGGTCGACGTTCGACATTTTGATGACTTGGCGGTGAAGTACGTTCGAGCGTCTTTCAGATTGGAATAAATATGAATGGGTTAGCTTCCAAATCGACCCGTATCAATTATTGGGCTGAGTGCCCAATCAATGTGATTATGTGCATGTCCATTAGTTAAAGTCAATGGAAGCTGTCTATCGTTAGCTAGTTGATGTATCACGTTGACTGGCATATACATACATGTCATGGAAAATCAAGCACCCGTAGTATGACTTTCAGTTTTAGGAGGTTCACACATCGTTTGCAGCGATCCTAGCTTAATCAACTTACTTCAGTATTAAATAATTGGTTTAGAAATGTGTATCCTTTTATAATGACGTAATTCACTGGCACTGGAAGTCATGTGATCCGAATTTTGTGATTCCATTTCACCTTTTCTTCTCTGAAAAATGGTACATATAATATAGAGCTACTACATAATTAAGTAATGATAAAACAACTCACGTGTGATTGGCGGAAGATAGTCGCCGGTGCAGGCTGCGCAGCGACATGGCGTACCCCTAGCAGGTGGGACTGCCGCTGCCTTTCCCGCGCGGCCGGCGCAGCGCACGCGCCCCGAAGAACGCGCCCTCCTCGTTGCAGGACTGCGAGCGCTGCGATGCCAACATCACTCCAGCCGCGCGGCCCAACGCGTGCAGCGGTCGCACGCGCGCGCGCCTGCCCCACCCGCACCCGGCCACCACCTCAATCTTGCCGGCACGACGCGCACGCGCGCGCGACTCTCTCACGCCGACAGCCGGCCCACGCGCGCGAATACACTCACACACATTGATCCCCCAGACTAATTCTCCCGACACGGGCGACACCTCGCGACTTGCGCCTGCGCCTCACAACCACAACTTTATCTTCTAGTTAAGCTATTAGCTAAGCTACACTAACTTATCTTCCTCTTATTTAGCTAGCTAATGTGTAATTGGAAAATTGAAGGCGCTTCGTCGTTTATTCGATAATTTTATTAATATTAGACTAATAAATTTTATTAATTTTGTGAGGTTGCTGCTGCCCGTCGTTATAGTATCTGTAACAAATAAAATGCGTAATTAGAGCAACGATTCAGATGAATCCAGAGAAAATTACGATTGATTAAACAGGGACCCCACGGTAATCGAATCAGTGCGTCCTAATTAATTTTACGGAACGAACAACACGGATGTAATGCGAGCAATACGCATAATGTTAGTCGCCATACGTCAGTGTCACAATTAATTCATACATTTAGCAGCGTCACGAATTACACGTACTTTTAATTGAGTCACGGAATGATTTTTGTTTTGAACGTAATTAGGGTGTTAGGCGGGAGGAAGTTTTAATGAAATGGTCAGCTGAGGTCTGCCCCAGTTAATCTTTTGAAAGCTTCTAATCCGAACACTTCGAAGCGTGCACTGTTTATAATGTATCTTGTGTGGTTATAATAACGAACTCTGCTAGAGAACTACGGTTTGTTATTAAAAAAACTTATTAATGTTTCTTTTAAAGTAGATATATAAAAAGTTAATTTAGTTGAAACTACGGAACACTATCAAATGCTTCTCGTAGAAGTACGCGAAAGAAGTCTTGAGATAAATCCTGTGGCTTATACACCTTGGTATATTCTTGGTTATGAACTGAGACGAAAGGGGGGATAATAAAGAAACTTCGAGATTGCCGGCCTCGTGGAAACGACAAAACAAAAAAGTAAGCCTAATATTTTCGTGATGTTTTTAACAAGTGTTCGAGACAGCTTGCAAGATTAGCGGCAAGTTCATTATTTCATTATAACTTGATCCGCGACTAAAGAAATACTTTTTCCGAGTGGCAACACTGAAAATGCTATTGACATTTTATCTGGTATCCAGTTAATAAAGTTACAATTACGAACGTTTTTACGTTTTAATTATCAATTTCCTTTTAATTAATCACGGTCCTGTCGGGAACACTTAAATATTTCAATTAATCTTTGATTCTGAGCCATTAATTCTTAATTATTGGCGTAGCCATAACTTTTCTCATTTATATTTAAATATAGTTTAATATTAAAAGCGGGGCGTGCGTGGAACAAAGGTAGCGAATGAGATCGAGAGTTGCTCATTTGTTGCGACTTTAAATTATTTCCCTTCGCTCTCTGTATTCGCTGTCCTAATTGCGAGAATAAAGTGGAACGTTTTATTGCAAGTACAAATGGCACAATAATAACTGTATTTTTGTTCTTTTTTGTGCAACTTTTGATTTTATACAGGGGGAGGTGGCAGAGACACCGAAGATCTACATAGATTTTTTTCAAAGTCAATTTAAAATTAAGCAGTTGTTATGCAAACATACATTATGACGTATTCTGCCCATTTGATGGCAATAGGTGGGTGCACTATTAGCTTTACCTTTCGAAGAACACAAAGCGTAATGTTAATTTGTAATTTATGTTATCTTATTGAACCAAATCTAATTTATCTGCACTCGATCGATTTACCTGGCAAACATCACCTTTCGTTTTGCCAAAACCACCCTTATTTCGTTCCATCTAATAAATAAGGATTATGCTAATAAATCATATTCATAAAGCTCAACATTTAAAATTGAGATTAGCTTGGCAGCCACACGGGAATACTAACTGTGGTTGGTAATGTAAAGCAGATCACGATCTACGCCCGTTGGTTGTACCTTTGCTTCGACTATGTTACATTTAGTGATAACTAGTTGTGCCCCTTGACCTTTTTGACTCGGATTTTGTTTGACAGTTTCAGGGGTTTAATTGTTTTACACAGAACCCTAATTCATATCATTTCACTACATATTATAAAACAAAGTTCTCCGCCGCGGCTGTCTGTCTGTCTGTTCGCGATAAACTCAAAAACAACTGCACCGATTTTCATACTGTTTTTACCAATGGATAGAGTGGTTCTCGAGGAACGTTTTAGTATATAACTTGACCGACATCCGGGCATCGGCATCGGGCAAAGCCGCGGGCATCAGCAAGTTCTAAAATAAAAGTAAGTGAAGTAGCCTCAGAGACCTTACAAAATCATCTATAGCCGGTAAAATCCCATCAAAATCGACTTTCATATGGATTTAGCAAACGATAATTAATAAAAATAGAATATCCTTAAAGATCAAGATGGTTGTTTCAATTACCATAGTTTCCTTAAAATATTATGTGAACTGTCTCTAAAGAACTAAATATTTTATCGTAGTACCATCACCGCGACTTACACGTAACCTACATTTTAGTTACATTTTCTCCTTATGCTACGTCGTCGTCGGTCTAAAATTAATTGCCAGAGTCTCAGACATATGCTAGGAATATGAAGCTAAACATTTTCCTGGCGAGAGGAAATTAATTTATTTCGTACAATGTAATCTACCCAGTTTAATTTGGTAGTAGCGGTATTGCTTATATTTTTCTTCTATAATTTTTTGGGCACAGCAATAGACAGATTTGATTGATGGTTTGTTATTTTTGTGGTAAACTGATGCTGAACAAATTACTCGTATATCTACTGTGAATAGAAATACCTACAAAAATAACATAACACCATGCCTAATATCCCTGAATGGTTAGGCAGGTGTGTACCTAATAGGGGTTTGTCTCCACCGATCGCGGTATCCGATTACCTCAAAAAAAATATTTATGTTTTTACCCACTGAATACGGTATCTGTGGCTACAAGAAAAAACTTACACCTTCATTTTGCCAGTATGTTTAAGTCACTACATAAGTTAAACATACATAGTGTTGAGGTTATTCAAAAGATTCCTGGAAACGAATATAATCTTTTTTTTCATTATAATAAACCTTATTTCAATTACAGACAATCACAACGATATTGAAAGAGATTTTCCTCAAACGTCACTGCCACTGGACTACATCGTAAAATGTGTCTTATACAACATGTGTAGAGTATTAAGTTTAATATCACCATGTCATACGTCTAGCCGGAGATAGATTGCTTGGTAGCGGCCATCGCTAAGTCCCGGTTGGTCGCCTTTCAGATCGAGCCGGTCAAATTGAATGGTATCTAATTCATCAAACCTTGTTGTAATTTGGCTTGATAAAGGAAATTTCCTGATACTGCTACTTCATTTAATTAGCTGTCTGCGATAGAGGAGAACTAGGCTAAGATGTTTGACATTCCAAACAAGATATTTTTTGTTCTTTTTCGTGTAGTCATCATCATCATCAGCCTATAATGTTCCCAGTTGCAAGGACTCAGGCCTTATCTCTACGAGAGGGATTGGGTTTAGTCCACCACGAGGGCCCAGTGCTGGTTGGTAGATGTTACATTGTCTTCGAATTTTCTGGATCTAAGACTTCGTTTCCTCACGATGTTTTCTTTCTCCGTTTCGGGAGCAGTGGTGATGAAATAAATTACTCAAAGTAATGCGCTTGCCTGGGTGCGAACCCACGACTTTCTGTTCGTAAGTCGGGGCCGCCACAACTAGGCCACCGCTGCTTTTCTTGTACAAAGACCCAAATAGGTCCATCCAGGTTTATAATGGAAAAAACCCAATTGCACTATTTCTCCGACCCGGAAATCGAACCCAGGACGCGCAGCAGTCGCGCTTGCGACTACGAGACCAACGCGGCAACGGGGTAGTTAAAAGGTCATCACAGTGTGTAGCAAGAAGTTGTGGTTATATTTGAGGGTGTAGTTCAGACCACCCACCGAACTGAACCACTTTCTCCATGGAACCACCATCGAAGTCACGAAAAACAATCAGTCCATACATTTGGATAGAGTAGGTATTGAAGTTTTGTACCAGACGACTGATTTTTTCATAGAAAAGGTTGTTCAGTCAAGGGGTCTGACTCCTCGTCGGGGCTGCGGGTCCCCGTCGGGGCTGTGGGTTGTTCGAAAGAGATACGACGTCCTCGGCACAAGTCCTAAGAAGGGACATGGGTGGTTTTTAGTCAGTAGAAGTCTGACACTCCCTTCCGCTCTGCCTAGGGCGGGAGGGGTTATTTGATGATTTCCCACCCCCCAAAAAAAAACAAAAAAATGGGGTATAACTTACACCCTGAAATGTAATAACTGTATAACACACCAACCCTTTTTTATGCACTTAGCACTCAGCATTACATACCCACCTTTTTAATGTTAACGTTTAAGACTTTCAACCCCTTTGAGGGTGCGGAAAGCTCGTATTATTTGTACTGCAGTGTAGTTTAATAATTGTGCTCATTAAACGCTATTATTACCTACATTTGTGCTGCTGTATTGTTCTCAAGGACTTGTTTTGTTTCACGCTCGTTATTTATGACGGGGTAAGCAACACTCTGAGCTGTATAAAAACTTGCAACGATAGTACAAAAGCTGTTTCATTTAGCAGCGAGCTCGGGATAAATGCTATCATTTCATTAAATTTTCTAGGAAAATGAAAGTCTTGGTTTGAGGACAAATTGTTTGTTTTTCTGTTGAGCTTATACTACCTATGCTTGGTTCTAAACAAGTTTTCATATAAATTAACTGAGGATAATTAAAATTGTTTTGATCAGATCTTTTTTATTTATAGAAAAAGCCGAAAGTAAAGTAATCTGTCAGCCTGTTTCATTTTATGCCTTGATGCCTGAAATCAATTCGATGAATTTTGGCAAACAAAAAGGCCACGAGCTGGGTTAGTACATGACACAGGACTATTTTTTTATGATTTTTAGTGAATACTTGCCCGTGGAATAATTTACGACAGAAAGTGGTGAAACCGCGAAAAAAAAATAGACGCGATCATCTTAAATGTTAAAGGTCCCTATCTCAGCATGATGCTGTAACATTAAAAAAAAACTGGTGAAGTGCAAGTCGGACTTGTACATGAAGGGTTCCGTACCATTGCAGTAGATATTGAGAGATTTTCCATGTTTCTTTTACACCATAAACTTCTAATAGGTTTTCCTGTAATCTATAAGTGTTGAACTAACTTCTGTATTTTTTTCAAAATTTTTGGATCAGTAGTTTCTCAGATAAGGGGGAGGGGAATGGTCGGACAGACAGACAGACACACACACGAGTGATCCTATAAGGGTTCCTTTTTTCCTTTTGAGCTACGGAACCCTAAAAAGTCACGCAAGAACGAATCATCTTGGAGATTTCCACAAAAATCAAGACGATAGTCAACTCTTTCTTCCCGTGTTAGACAACCAAGGTTACAGCTGTGTAAACAAAGTGGGAAAGGTAAAGTTACCAACATCTCCTCGCTCGTTAGTAAATTTCCCGAGGCCTCAGAGCGAATTCCCTAAAGTGTTCGTACCATAACATGAATTTGTTATTTATAATATTCAAAACATTTCTAAACTTTGTTGAAAATTTTATGCGTGCGTGCGGTTCCTGGTTGTGAAAGGCCAACCTACCTATAAACCCTCTTCAAAGGAGAACGGGGACAAAGAGTACAGCAATAGACCAGTTATTAGATAATAATAATGACACTGTAACACTCGTATTAAATCTGGCCTCAATTTGTAGCCATAGACTGAGGCCCAACAAAATATCCGCCATTAGCTATTACGATTTGTAGAATGTATTTTCTTCTTCTCGTGTGGTCAGTGCCTAACCTGGTCTCAGAGTTTCATGCCGTCCATGGGCCACTGACTTTGCTTTACATGCCGTCGAGAAATATCTTTAAGGCATGGTGGTTTCCCGGCGGGGCTGCGGGTTGTTCGCAAGAGATACCGCGGCCTCGGCGCAAGGGCTTAGAAGGAACATGGGTGGTTTTTAGTCAGTAGAAATCTGACACTCCCTTTCGCTCTGCTCAAGAGCGGGAGGGGTTATTTGATCATTCTCCACCCGCCAAAAAAGAAAAAAAAGACATGCTGGTTTCTTCACAAAGTTTTCCTTCACCGAAGCAAATGTTAATTATACAATACGGACATGAATCAGACGTGCGTGTCTTTTTTTTTTCTGGCAGGTGGAAAATCATCAAATAACCCTTCCCGCTCTTGGGCAGAGCGAAAGGGAGTGCCAGACTTCTACTGACTAAAAACCACCCCTGTTTCTTCTTAGCCCTTCATGTCGAGGCCGTGGTATCTCTTGCTAACAACGCACAGCCCCGACGGGAGAGGTCTTGGGTTCGAATTGACGACCTATGGCTTGGCAGTCCGACGGTCACACCACTAGACTATCACTGCTGCTAACTTGAATTAACAACGTTCCACCTACCTCTACAAATGAAAACAGACACTTCGAGTTTCCATTTCGTAAAGATCGCTTTAAAAATGTTAAAAAATTCATCAACAAAAACTGTCTCGCGCTTGTTTGGTATAAAAATATCAGAATATTTTTAATACATTATTTATAGTATTCTTTTCCTAACCTTTACTAAGTTTATCTCCAGAAAGCATCCACCCATTTATTTACCGACTACTTTTCTACTAAAATGGCTGACCTTTATCTAATTCATCACAAAAAGCAATCCCAGACGAAGTGTCATAATCACCGAACATGACAGACGGGTCACCGAATTCTATATGGCACGTCAACCCAGTTCAATGTGACACCAACATAATGCCAGATCGGGGCTTGCGTTGCGCCAGAAAAAAAAGTACAAAAGTACCCCTATAGCCCCGTCGCACGTTTTTCACGTCTGATGCAAAAGGTTTGCTACATCCGAATTCGCTGGAGTGAAACGGTTTTTCTCTATTTTATACAGGTGACCAGTAACCGAAAAAGAAACAAAAAAAAATGTTGTTTGGACACCGCTCCCATTCGAGAAAGACGTTTTTGAAACATGTAACAGTGGTTTCAAAAACACGTTTCATTCCTCTTTTCTCCCCTGTCAGACGTCACGGCATCTGTCAGCGGCGTCTATTCATCTTTTCTTTGGCTTCCCTCTCCCTCTATATCCATCAACACTATTATCTATCACTTTTTTAATCACATGCGTTTCATCCCTCTTCATTACAATTCCATACGACTTCCTTTAAATTTTTCTGTAACAGGCCACTTCAAACTTCCTCTAATATAGGATGTAAAAGTACCCTTAACGCAAACGAAGGGCACTTGTTCTCCCCACCACTGCGATCATGTTTTTTGTTCTAGACCATACCTGGGGACCTCCTAGTTACGGAGATATTGGGGATCAAAGTTCCAAATTTTTCACAGCTGTTTTTGTAAATACTAGTTTTTTTGGTTATAACTTTACTTAAATTACCTCCATGACCCGTTTACTATTCAAAGCATCTAATAGCACAATGTTTTAACAACATTGAGTTTTACAGTAAAATGTGATTTTTGACCTAAAAGAAAAAAGTCGTTTCCCAGCTTTTTTTTACGTAGGGGTACTTAGTTTGATGTACAGAATGCTTGGTTGACGGCTGTGTGATGGGTTGATTTACAACCTGTATACTACTTGGACAAGTAATCTCTAAAGTCATTGAACGTTAGACGTTTTTCGTTCAGTTTAGCAGCTAATTGTAATTAATTATTAGTGGTGTAAAATGAGGTTTCGCCAATATTTCATTCCACTGTTTTTCGCACACGTGTACTCTTCAAATACCTACAAATTACTGACGTTGCTTATAAAGCTGCTTATATGAAGTGGGACTGGACTAGCCACATCTGCCGTATACCGAATCAGCTATGGGACAAAATAGCTTCTTTCTGAACCCTGACACAGTCAGAAGCCGTGGCGGCAGACCTCGTAGAAGATTGTCGGGACGGTCTGGACAAGACTAACGAACAGCAGTCCACATTGGCCTTGGATCGAAACAACTGGAAGTCTTGGGTAATATACCTTAGTCCAGCAGTGGGATGATGCAGGCTAACAGTAACAGTATCACTATTTTTTACATGAAAACTGGATTATTTTATAGGTATTCATTATTTATCCCATACCGGATATTTATCCAACAACAATGACAAACGAATTACTCGGACATATGTATTTGTAAATACAAATAAAGGGTGATTAACAAACTTGTCGTAAAACGTACAACCTCATTAAGCCCCGTTAATCCCGAGCACGATTGATATCGAACATAAATTAACTTATTGTTATAAACAACTGAAAACTCCATACATTAATAACCAACAGTTTTGCATGAAACATGCAGGTCGGTACTTTGGGGAACTTTGGAAAACCATTTAATAATGCAGTGGAAATTACTGTTTTGTGTTTTAAACAAATATGGAGGCTATGTTATGCATGTTAGGTTAAACAAGGGACATATTGAGGGAAGGTATTCAGAATTCGATTTTTGACCCAAATATGTAAAAAAATATAGGTAACTCTAATTTGTGACGTAATTGCGCCACGACCCCGCACGCTCTCCAGATCTCAATTTATTAGACGTTTCATTTTCGCCATTGTCCTACACCATTTTTAAAATATGAAGGGTAAATGAACTATACCTAAAAGTCATTGACCCGCGCACATTTCCTGTGATAAACGCAAGGGTTGCGAGACTTTTCTGAAATGTTTAGTATGGTTCTGCCTGTTATTTATCAGTGATTTTTCTTTGTTTGTATTTTTTTTATTAATATCATGTAAGCACCTATTGCGGGTTTCAATATGTCCGTCGTAATAACGATCCCTTACTAGTTAGACTGGAAGACGACTCCAGTGTAGTAGGGAAAACGGTAGGCAGCTGATGATGATTAAGGTCCTTATTTAGGCATTTATATAGGGTGTAAAAGTACCCTTAACGCAAACGAAAGGCACTTGTTCTCCCCACCACTGCGATATTTTTTTTGTTTTAGACCATAACTGGGAACCTCCTAGTTACGGAGATATATACAGGGTCAAAGTTCCAAATTTTTCACAGCTGTTTTTGTAAATACTAGTTTTTCAGGTTATAACTTTACTTAAATTACCTCCATGATCCGTTTACTATTCAAAACATCTACTAGCACAATGTTTTAACAGTGCTACGTTGAGCCGTAAAATGTGATTTTTGACCCAAAAAAAAAAGTCGTTTCCTAGCAAAAAATTTTGGGTAGTTAGTTTGATGTACAGAATGCTTGGTTGACGGCTGTGTGATGGGTTGATTTACACCCTGTATATATATGCAGCGCTCGCCAACGATGTCTATAACTCAACTACTAGCCCATTTTTTTTTTGTGTGTTGGGATATCATCAAATAACCCTTCCCGCTCTTGGGCAGAGCGAAAGGGCAGAGTGTCAGACTTCTACTGACTAAAAAACACCCATGTTTCTTCTTAGCCCTTTATGTCGAGTCCATGGTATCTCTTGCGAACAACCCGCAGCCCCGACGGGCGATACGTACACCTTCGTTAGCCTGGTTCTCACACCTTCGGGCTTCTAGCTTCTCTTGTGCACAAATAAAGACAACGAACATGCAGGTATTGGCGAAACTTGGAACTATTGACACCTTCAACCTGACCCTGCTCATAATTTATTCGAAATTGATTAGTTTTGTTTTACTTAAGCATATCAATTATTCACAAGCAATGATTAAACTAAGATAAACAGTTTACAAGTAAATTGAATATTACTTTAATGTCTGCCGAAACTAACTCAGGATTTTCTCAGGCGTATTAAGAACGTAATTATAAAGTTAGAGATGGTTTAACCACAGTAACTAGTTACGGGTTAATTTAAACTGGTTTACAAGTTTGACACTTCCACTGGCTTACTTTTGTGGCTAATCAAAATAGTAATATTGTGTTGGAAAAGTCAGTTAATTTTTAAGTTACAAAAGTTCACTTAGTTTTATAAAATGCCATTTTGAACCCAATTTTCTTAAAGATCCATTGTTAGTCAGCCTATTTGCTTGCCCACAGCTGGGTAAAGGCCTCCCTTTTCTCTTTCCAAACCTCTTTATCCTGTGCAATATCTGATCATGTTCATCCCGCAAACAAGATCAACCTTTACGATAAATAACCAATCTAACAGAATTTGATCTGCAATCAAATTGACATCCAACTAAATTGATTGGTTGTCACTTATCATCGGCAAATTGTCTCAATTTGCTTCACTACTGATGTCCCTGACGGAACATGAACAAAGTGCAACTAACTAGAGTTCTTTAACAATAAACATCAAAACCACATTTCTCAGTGCCTTAACACCAACTGTTAGCACAATCCTTCTACAAAAACCTAGAACATTTGTCCACCGTCCGCGACGTACAAATCAATGGCGGCATTTCCGATAATTGATTTGCGCCAACCCCGGTTGATTAACGAGCTACAGGAACGCCCACATGAACTACACTTCAAAATTCACTTAGCGATGTGTACTTACTTAGTGGCTTCACTAAACTTCGCGGAACTTTACTGAACGAGACGCTAACTAGTTTGTATTGATGACTCAGTAATTTATTTACGATTTTATGAGGTGATCTGCTGTAATTATGTATTGCATTTTTGCTGGTTCGTTATTTTTATTTTTTTGAAAAACATAACCCTATCTAGGATGTCGCGCTCTCGGATAACAAGTTAGATATAGTTCATTTCAAACTTTATGGCGGCTCTGAAGTTAGCTGCAGTTGACGGTCAACTCAGTGCAGGTTTGACAATTTAAACTGAATGGCGGCGCGGAACATCTAACGTAAAGTTGCGCAGAACACAATATTAAGTAACAGCGGGGAACAGAGGACGAGTCGTGACTGTATAATGCGCAAACCGTCACTTGCAGCTAACTTCCGAGCCGCCATAAAGTTTTAACAGAACTATACGTGCATTGAATTTACCCTATAAAACAGCTACAGACTGTTACGATACAAATATCTACAACAGAAGTCGACACAAGTGCTATCATTCATATGCTACGGTAATACAATAGGTTTTTCCTATATGACATAGGAAAAACCATTACCTAATTTTATATACCAAACTAACCTAGGTTAACACGTTTGCAAACTTCTCATTTTTTTCCGTATTCGTAACTCTCAACCTCAAGAAGTCGCTTCCCAATCTTCATATCCTAACCATCCAAAATATTCTTATCAAAATGTTAGCAACACAAAACATTCTAACTACGAGTAATTAGTCAAAGAAACATAAAACCCCTTACGTCAATACGGAGAGAGAGTAATAAAACTTGACACAATTTTAAAGAGCGCGCAAGTATATCGATTTTTCACTAAGTCTATTTTCGCGGTCCTCGTCTCGGCCCAAATACGTGGCCATTGTACACGCGGATTCGTCGACTTCAGCTATGGTACCATTCTGAACCTATATAGCTCACAAACCACACTTGCACTCCAGTAAATTGCTGTACATTGACAGCAAAATATGCGATAACACCGTAAATAAAATATTTAAAGAAATATCCGGATCGGAAGATGGAAACGGTGAAAGCAAGCGTGCCATGGCTTCGACTTCATTGAAGTTTCTTGGATATTTATAGGAGACGAGACCGGACCATTTATTGATATCTGATCGAGGTCGGGTAAAAATGTCAGTTAGAGTCATGGTAAATGGGTTAGTAGTCCGGTTCACACAGTTTTTCTTATTCTGAGGTACTTTATATCGTGTACCGCGTTTCTTTAAGAGTTAGACTTAGCAATAAGGAACCCGAGACTTCTGTATTTCTTGATTTCCTTTATTTTTTTTTTATTTATTATCTCACTCTCAATAAAAGAGGAACTCATAATCTGACTAGCCCTTAACTAAATGTTGGGATCAGCTTCCAGTTTTTACCAGATGCTAAGCAGTATTTTACAAGGAGCGACTGCCTATGACACCTCCACAAGCTAGTTAAGTACTGGATAATACCATACAGTGACTTGTGAAAAAATATAACAAAACGTTGTTAAGAACCTCGTTGGTCGAGTGGTTGCAAGCGCGACTACTGTGCTTGAGGACCGGGGCTCGATTCCGAAGTCGAGCAAATTGTTATTAGGTTTTCCATCAGGAATTTCTCAGTCACGGAATTTTAATTTATGCCTAGTAGATGGCCATAGGCTCGCCCCCTATTAAACATGAATAACTGGCGAAACGTGGGGGTACTATTAGGTACACCTCCGCCTAACGTGGGTGTACTATTAGGTACACCTCTGCCTAACCCTTGAGGAATTACAGGCATGATGGTATGCTATGTTGTACAGAGTTGCAAACAATAATGCGTTCTATAACTAGTTATGAACTACTTCTCAACAAAAGGGCAACTTGATTGATTACCCGAAATGATAGCGTTTTATAACGTCATTGAGCCACTGTTCTTACGGCACGGCCTTCGAACTTCGCCTCAAGTTCATTTGCATCACAATGGGCATGATCACATTTAATTATTTGATTACAATGCACTGTTATATAAGCACTAGGTACATGTGTGCTAGTTTCTTTGTTATGCTCTTAATGCGATTGTGCATTTGCATTCAAATCCTAATTGTAGGTATTTGATATGATGTTCTAGATTCTTGGGCCTTGTTAAGCGTAGAGGACAGGTATATCAAACATAGACTGGACAAAAACATCTCTTGGCAGTCTTAATACAAGTCTGACATATTATATAGCTATACACTGACTACCTGTAACGACCGTCAAAGATCCTCAAATGGTAGCCCGCACCAACAGCTTAACATGTTTTCCGAGGCATGGAGGAAACCCGTCGGGGCTGCGGGTTGTTCGGAAGAGATACCGCGGCCTCGACACAGGCCTAAGAAGAAACACGGGTGGTTTTTAGTCAGTAGAAGGATAGTTAGTGTCAGAACAATACCTTTCGCTCTGCCCAAAGCGGGAGGGGTTATTTGATGATTTCCCAACCCCCCAAAAAAAAAAGCCATGGAGGGAACTTAGTACGTAATGGGTGGTCACTCTTCCACAGACCAACCTAGGCAAACACGGCTTAACCTGAACATCCATCCAATGGGATGTTATTATTTAGACACGAGTTCCTCGGTTCCACGGTACATAGGCGGACTTAATGCCATAAGGTATTCTCTACCGCCCGTCGGGGCTGCGGGTTGTTCGCAAGAGATACCGCGGCCTCGACATAAAGGGCTAAGAAGGAACATGGGTGGTTTTAGTCAGTAGATTGACTGACTAAAACCACCGCCCCGACGGGCGAATTCGATTTCGATTTAGGACGAATTTACCACAAAATGCGGTTACTTTACATGTAATACAAATTAATCATTTATTGCAACAATTTTCATATTATATTGTGTAACAGTTTATCTCGTTTTGAAACGTTAATTACACTAAAACAAGAATTTATGAGTTTTAATACGCTAATGAAACTAGTATTCATATATTTTAAAACAGGCTAATTCGGATAACATCCCTGTTATAACGAGGATAAAATAAATAGGAACGTTCATCTACCTACCAATAATTATAAAGAGGTATATTTTTTTCTAAGTTTGTATGTAGGGGTTAATCCCGGGAATTAATGATCCAATTCAAAACATTTTCTCACTGATACAAAAATACATTATTCGTGGGTGCTCTGAGACTTTCGGCTATAAATTATATTTATATCATGCATATTAGCCGAGTTATCACAATTTTATCACAAAAGCGGGAAACACCTGGATAACCGGAAAGTGTGTCAGTAAAAGGGGAGGCCTGGTAGTAGGTGATTCCGGGCTGATATGATGATGATGATGATCACATTTATTGCTAACGAAGTCGCGGACGAAATACTAGTAATTCAATAACACAGCAACAGTGAGAAAATACCGTCAGATAACCGTAAACAATTGTGTTAAGAAGAATATATATCAAGTCTGAAGACGTCTCGTCCACCTTAATGAACCATAATTGAGATAAATGGACCTTTAACCATGTAGGTAAGTACTAAGCCTTGGATTATTTAGTAGCTGGCAACTCTCTCAAAGGCGTGAGGCGGAATGAAATGAGCTTAACTTTAAAAGTTATACTTAGCTAATCTAGTTGTACAAAAAACTGGTGTTTTCTACAGGGTCAAAATATACGGAACACCTGATTTTAACGAGTCCGAAATGATGTACTGAATAAGTACGAGTATGTGTGGTAACTGTTTATGCGTCGATGACCCATCGCCCCTGTTCGACCCGTGACTCGACTGGGTGATTGGTAATTGGGTGCATTCCTTCAAATGGGTGATTCTAGATCTCATTTGCAACAATGTGATCAACATTGTTGCAAATGAGGTCTTCCTCAATTGAGGTCCGACATCTTGGGGTCCAAACTGGGTTGTTTTGGAGAAATCGAACTTTTGAAAGATGCTTAAGAAATTTTTCTAGGTATCTCAAAAAAATAAACTGCTAATTGTAAGAAATCTATGCCTTTCATGCAGGAGGTCAAACTGACACTTTTCTGATAATTCATACATTAATGAATCCTTCAAAAACTAATTCGTGAAAACATACTTCTGCCTTCAGAAATTGAACTTCATAAAGCTGATATGCTGTCATTTTCTTAAATTATTACCCTTGTCTTTCGAAGCAGTTTTCTCTTAATAAATGTAACACTCCTGTTATGCACATTACAGAAACAATTTCATAGTTTCATTAGCTTTTTAAAATGCTGCCTAATACCCACTTTTAGTAAGTAAATAACCAGAAATCAACATTTGTTCCTTGCAAAGAAGTATTATAATAAAACTAGGTAGTACAATTTTTTCGATCCAGGTGTTCCTTGTTGCAGATGTTCTTGTTACCAATGTGATGTTAGCTGTTTGACTTAATGCAACGGGTCCTGGTTGAACAGATCAGGTCTCTATCTCGTTTAAATGAACCTATCCTATCAGACAGTTAAACCTGTAATTTTCTAATCAGTATGTTAATTTATTTGACATAATTTCTATTCTACCCCACAAGAAGTAAATGTAGAACCGACTTCACCCGTAAACTCAATCTAAGTTCACTCGGGTTCAAACACACTCCTCATAGGTTTAATCCCACACATTTAAACGTTCGTTAAAATAAACCAGGAGTACGTAATTATGCAGGCTTTCAGCTTAGGGAATAAATATAACATGGGCGTTGGCAGCAGTCAGACCACATGAGTATCGTAATAACGCACTGCCGTAAATGGCCGACTATTTATTTTTATAGATTTTGACTGCTACAGTAGGTACAGAGGAGCTAAATTTTAACACCCGCAAGGGTAAATCTTAAAAGTGACAACTTGCTTGCCGAGGTTGCTCCGCAGATGGGTGACCATCATTATATACCGAGTTTCCGTCGTGTCTCGGAAAGCACGATGAGCCATTGATCCCGGCATTCATTTAGAGGTCTTTAGCAGACCAAAGGGTATCGTTTTACCCAGTTACTAGTTTGTGGAGGTCAGATAGATAGTAGCCTCAAAGTAAAAATACTGGCTTTCAGCTGCATCCGGTTACTCTGGAAGCTGGCCCCATCATAGTTGGGAAAAGGCCAGGCAGATGACGGGAACAGTTTATGACAAATATAAACAGGAGGCACTGAATATGCGACCAACCCGCACAAGGCTCGCGCGGTGGCTTCATCTTCTTCATATCGTGTGGGCAGTAAGGTTTAGAACAAACCCATGCACCGTAGTGTCAGAGTTTCTAAACCGCCCCAACATGGTTTGACGACCGCCTTTTGGCGGCCGGGACCACCGGCTTATACGTGCCTTTTTTTTTGGGGGGGTGGGAAATCATCAAATCCCGCTCTTGGGCAGAGCGAAAGGGAGTGTCAGACTTCTACTGACTAAAAACCACCCGTGTTCCTTCTTAGCCCTTCATGTCGAGGCCGCGGTATCTGCGAACAACCCGCAGCCCCGACAGGGGCTTATACGTGCCTTCCGAAGCACGGAATCATCTTTTTATCAGACAATCAGCCCTGCAATGTCCTAGCCAAACTAGAAACAACTTTATAAAGTATGCTTCCCGTGGGAATCGAACCCACGACTACCGGGTCACAAGGGAAACGCCTAAACCACTCGACCACGAAGGCATTTATTGACCAGTTCTTCAAACAAAAGAATATCCGTATACCCGGATGGAAACTGTGTGACTAATAATGCCGCATAAGCAAAGCCGGGAGCAAAAGGTAGCGAGCTATAAAAGGCTAACTGTGGCCTTCTAGTTTTTGTAAAAAATAATAAAACGACTCGTACTACACAAGTGAAGAACTGGAGGGTTAAAATAAAATAAACTAATGAAGAAAAACAAAATGGGTCTGGCCTTAAATTTAAAAAAAATAAACATCAAAAAGAGATCGTGAAGCCAAAAAGGTTTAAATCATAAAAAAGAGAATACAAATCATAACAGCAAATCCTCTTATCTGGAGCTCATAATTTTAACCTTGTTAATTGAGAGAGACTGATATTGAAAAATAACAGCTATTCGAAAATCGAAGGATGGAAAATTTCAGTTAAAAATTCTCTTTCATTTATCAGCGTAAAAATAATTGTAAAAACTGAGGTGGGCAATACTGTTATAGTAGTTCGAGGAATTTTTTGCGCGTTATTAATATTCGTAAAGATTTTTTTTATTGTTTCGTGATAGATTTGAAAATACAAAATGATGTTTCGAGTGTGAAAATTTACAGTTTCAGGAAGCTGATGTGCTAGTGTCTGTATTTACCCAAGGATTAGAATTCACTTCCTATAAAACCTTAAATCGATTTTTCAACCGACTATTTACCTATGTATCTGCAGTTTCTGCCTGTAATTTTTCTGGGATAAAAACTACATTTGAAATTGATTCGTTCATTTAACAAACCGTTCTTAAAACAAGCCTTCAAAAACTTAAATAATCTAGAAGTTCTAAAAAACCTTGTCAAACTGAATATTTCGGTAGGAGTTGCCGTGACCTAGTCGCCTTCGGAGCATGACCTTAAAGTCTACTAAAATAGTACAAACTGGAAGTTGTGATGGATGTTTTGATTTAATATCGAACGAAGGCAATCTGTTTGTCAATGATTAATCTTTGAATGACATGAAACACGAGACCTACATATCGAAAGTCGAGAAAGATCTCGACTAAAGTTGACTTTTTTTCTTCTGAAATCTATTACCGAGGTTAACTGCTTAAAAGTTTATACCTACTAATTTTATATTGTGACTTGCGTTTTTAATGTACCCATTTGTACCCACATTTGGCCAGTTATGTTTAACTCCAATGTGGGAGTTATTCGAAATACGACGAGCCTATCGAAATAGGACGAGCCAATCGCCACCCATCGGGCACAAATCCAGACTCCGTGGCTGCTACTGAATTTTTTTTGCTGCAAAAAACTTTGTCTGGCCTGGGAAATGAACCCAGGACCTCATAACAGCAGTCACGCCAGCAAACATCAACGAGACAGACCTAACTAGACCTACTTATTATCACTTTACATATGAAAAGAAGACTGTGTCTGACAACAAATTAAACAATGTTTTAAATTAAATGTGTTAATTGAATGGGTGTTCAACTGGGTTTAATTTTGTAATAAAATTCCACCGATGCAATAAAATTGTAAATAATTATGTTGTTTGTTTTGTTTAAGAGATTTAAAACTCGCTCGTAAACAATTGAATGTGTTACGAAGTATTTGGACCCGATTTAATAGTAGTACCAGAGACGTTCCTGTTTTACACGGTTTTAAAACTCAATGAAACAATAATATTTCTTTATTTTAAGTAAGTTTTATATTGATGTAATATTGTCTCAATATATTCCCTAAATAAAAATGAAAATCACAGACACAAAAAGTGACTTAAAGGTAGGTAGATTATGTATATAATGTATAAAATAACTAGCTTTAAACGAAATGACATTACAGTGCAGCAGTGTTGCCTAATAAGAGAACAGTTTTTATTTTATTTTATTTTTAGCTTTGAAATAATTGTGACACGGACACCGCGGTACAATTCCACGTCACAGTCAAAACTGTTAATCAGTCAAATTACCTGCTCTCTGTTTTATAATAATCAAGAAAAAAACCGTATACTTACTATTAATTCGGGTCGAGCGAGAATCATTATTAGGTATAGTTACTATTAGTTACCTCAAGGATGCGAAACGACAGACTGTATAAATTCGCATACACTCCTAACCCTTCCGATTTCGTCTCGTTGCCACGGTTCGCCGATACTAATTAACTGATCAATTTTGACAAGGCCATGTAGTTGAGACTTCAGATTGGATCTCAGCCCATATTATCAGGCTTAATTTATTAAAGTTCTAGGAAACCCAACTAGTAGCAGGTTATAATTGTGTGAACTGATGTTTTACTCAGTAATTCAAGTACAAATAACACCGTAATTAGTAACTATTTATTTTATGAATTGGCTTTACTGTGCTGCTAGTTTTGATAAATAAACTTCGAAATGTGGGTGTACTATGAGGTAAACACTGGGTACAACTCTACCTTACGGGGATTAAAGGCGAGTTATGTTATGTATGCTTTTGATAAATATGATTGGGTTTACTACGTCGCCGTCACCTGAACGTTATTGCTAAATGCAAATAGATAAATAAACGAAAATCAAGGTCATCGTTTCCATGTCTGGTGGTTGGTGATCGAGGCCTTCCTACCACCCCGTCAGGGCTGCGGGTTGTTCAAAATCAAAATCAAAAGTCCTTTATTCAAACTACTGATAATGAGCACTTTCCGAACGTCAAAATTTACTTTACTTATTTACAAGTGACAGTTCAAAAGAGACGCCGCAGCCTCGACACAAAGGGTTAAGAAGGAATATGGGTGATTTTTAGTCAGTAGAAGTCTGACACTCCCTACGGCTCTGCCCAGAGCGAGAGGAGTCAATGATTTCCAACCCTCTCAAAACTAAAATACCTTCCTCCCACGTATGGTCCTGGCTGTTACTTATATTTTATTGACAGTCAGAATACTGAATCCCAATAACCAGTCTTACCGAGCTTGATTCGAGATACCCACTTTTGGGTTGTGGTGGTTGGACAAGCAGTCACTCTATGTAAAATGCTGTTATTCAGATGCATGGTTAGCCTGGAAGCCGAATCTATCTTTTCATTGTCAGGAAAAGGCAAGGCCAGGATAAAGTTCTGAAAATCCTAACATGGTTAAACCTCTCCAAACACGATCAATATTGCTAAAACGAAACTAATTACTAGAAGCTAATTAAAGCAATCAAGAACCTACATATTATGTTTATTTATATCTGCCAAGCTAACTCCCAAAATACCCCTAAAACGTACTAGACGGGACATTTTCCCTTATTTAAGAAAGTTAATAACATTCATATCTGCTTTCTAAAGCGTCTGCTGTAACCTTACTTTTGGGCCATTGCGAGATTAGAATTGCCCTGATAATTTCGTATACAGGCTGTAAACGAACCCTTCACGCATCCGACAACCAAGCATTCTGTACATCAAACCAAGTACCCCTACGCAAAAATTTTTGCTGGGAAATGACTTTTTTTTTTGGGGTCAAAAATCACATTTTACAGTAAAACTCAAAGTAGCACTCTTAAAACATTGTGCTAGTGGATGCTTTAAATAGTAAACGGGTCATGGAGGTAATTTAAGTAAAGTTATATCCTGAAAAACTAGTATTTACAAAAACAGTTGTGAAAAATTTGGAACTTTGACCCCCAATATCTCCGCAACTAGGAGGTTCCCAGGTATGATCTAGAACAATAAAATGATCGCAGTGGTGGGGAGAACAAATGCCCTTCGTTTGCTTTAAGGGTACTTTTACACCCTTTATTCACACACCCACATTGCACCGGTTATGTTAAGTCCCACATTATGTAATAGGCCATCAACCGGGAACAAATCCAGACTCCCTGATTGCTACTGGGAAACTGCTGATAGAATAACCCCATGACACTTTGCTCCACACATGAATCGAATTCAGAACCTCAAGCTCAGCATTGGCGCTTTTTTTTTTAGGGGGTGGAAAATCATCAAATAACCCCTCTTGGGCAGAGCGGAAGGGAGTGTAAGACTTCTACTGACTAAAAACCACACATGTTCCTTCTTAGCCCTTTGTGTCGAGGCCGCGGTATCTCTTGCGAACAACCCGCAGCCCCGACCACTAAACCAAAAAGGCAGTCTAGTAAATCTAGTGCCACTAAAATGGCAATGAGAAACATGTGCGTATTACGAGTAGGTACTTATATTACTGAAAATAATGGATATTGCTATTTTTCCTAGTTCTTATAAAGAAAAATCCATTGTTCCGTCAAGCAATTTTATTGACCAGTCAAGTAACAAAAAAACATCAAAAATAGACACAAAACAAGAAAAGAAGAAAAAGTAAAATATAAAACATAAACAATATAAAAAAGGCTCTTATCGGCCACATGCTCCCCTTTTTTAAAGAGGAACGACTTTCCTTAATGGCCGCCTCAAAATGCCCGCTTGAGTCCGAACATCCACCACCCGTACCACCCCATCACGGCCCGGATGCAGAGCAGCGATCACGCCGCGTGGCCAGGTTCCCCTCGGCAAGTTCCCGTCACCGATGAGGACCGGATCCCCGACCTTGACTGCGACATCTACACCCGGCACGCGACGGGGCGCCAAAGTGGGTAGATATTCTATGACCCAACGACGCCAAAAGTGATCACACAGCCGAAGTGCCTTTCTCCAGCTGCTCCGGCCAATCAGTGCGGCATCCGTCAGGTCTGTAGTTGGGAACGAACGGCCCGATGAGTCTCCCAGCAAAAAATGGTTGGGAGTAAGCGCCTCCGGGTAGTTGCTTTCGGGGGAGATGTGTGTCAGTGGGCGTGAGTTTACCACCGCCTCGGTTTCAACCAGCAAAGTTGCCAGAACCTCTTCTCTTGGAGCGTGTTCTCTCAATGTTACCTTCAGGGCTGACTTCACTGACCTAATCAGCCTTTCCCACGCCCCTCCCATGAAGGGCGCCGATGGGGGAATAAAACGCCATTTTATTTTTTTATCTGCAGCAAACTGTGGAACAGTGGCATCGTAAAGAGCTTTTAGCTGTCGATTTGCTCCCACAAACGACGTCCCGTTGTCGGAGAATATTTCGCTGGGCGTACCACGTCGAGCGATGAAGCGTCGAAAGCACATAATGGCGGAATCTGCGGATAAGCTGGCTACGATCTCGAGGTGGATAGCTCTGGTTACCATGCACGTAAATAGGGCGACCCATCGCTTCTCCCGCCTGCGTCCAATAGAAACTAATACGGGGCCGAAATAGTCCACACCTGTATAGGTGAAGGCACGTCGATGATGGGCGAGTCTCGCCTCTGGCAGATCTCCCATGGGTGGTTGCAAGGTTGTGCTTTTTAACAGCTTGCACAACTGACATCTATGGACCACTGACCGCACGGCGTTCCTCAATCCGAGAATCCAGTACGACTGCCGCAATTCATTAATTACAGTTTCTGTATTGGCGTGAGCAAACTTGACGTGGTAATGGCTGATCAGAAGACGTACAGCTGGCTCCTTGCCACTTAGAATAATGGGCTGCCTATCAACAACAGCAGAAGTTCTTCCCGCGAGATGTAAAAGTCCGTCTCTGAATTCTGGGGACAAAATGGCTAAACGACTTTTCTTAGGAATGGGCTGCCCACGTGTCAGATAAAGAATTTCCTCTCCGAAGGCGCTAATCTGGCTCCACCCTAGAATGTGCCGTTCCGCGCGGATGATGTCCTCTGAGACTAATGGCGCTGGAGCAGTGGAAGAAGAAGCATCAGGCCGTGAATCACGCACCGGACCGCACGCATTTACAGACTCACAAATTCCCCGAACCCAAAAATTTTGAAAATTATGACCCCGATGTTTAAAAATAGAGGCAATGAATTGATGAGTCCTGGCTGTTGCTCTTACCAGCCTAATCCAAGAACTAAAATGAGTGATATCAGCTACAACTGGTAAGAGTAACTGATGTGAGTTGATAAAATTAATGCACTCTGCGATCCGTGATGGATGATTTAATGAGTTTAAATAACGAAGAGATGGCTTGAGCTCCTCCTTTCCAAAAGTTACTGGCGTTGCGACTTTGGGCTCTGATGGCCACTCGGAAGTGGAAGCTAGGAGGAAATTTGGGCCAGATACCCAGCGTGGTTCAATACTGGCTTTCCCCCGCGTCGCATCGTCAGCCACGTTAAGTTCGGTTGGAACCCAATGCCATTCATCTAACCTTGTGTATTCTAAAATCTCTCCCATGCGATGAGCCACAAAAGGTTTATAATTTCTCGCATCGCTGCGTAGCCACCCCAACACGGTCATGGAATCACTCCAGAAAACTCGTCGGTTAGGCTTAAAGCGGTGAGCCTCACAAATCGTAGCGGCAAGTCGAGTGGCTATCAAGGCGCCTTGGAGCTCCAGACGTGGGATCGAAACTGGTTTCAAAGGAGACACACGTGCCTTGCTAGCTATTAGTGCAAGTTTCACATCACCGTTGGGAAGCACAAATCTCCAGTAAGCAACGGCGGCGTGTGCCAGCTCGCTAGCATCACAAAACATGTGCAGCTCCAGTTCTGAGAAACCGCATACATTGTAGCATCTTGGAAAGCTCAATTCCGAAATCGATTTTAGGCATTCGAACCATTCGAGCCAAATTTCCTGATCAGCCTGTGATAGCCTCTCGTCCCAGTCAAGATTCTTACGCCACAAATTTTGAAACAGAATCCTACCTCTCACTACAATGGGGGCTAAGATACCTAGTGGATCGTAGATCCGCATGACCTGGGCTAAGACTACGCGTTTTGTAAAATGGCCTGAATTATCCTTGAGGCCCGGGTTGAAACCTATGGTGTCTTGAGCAGGTTTCCAGATCAAACCTAGAGTCCGTGTTGAGGTGGCTGAGAGAGGTAAACTACCCAACTCTACACTAGAACGACTGGCTAGTGAAACGTCAGACAACAGCTCGTTTGGCAATCGATTGAGTGCGCCAGGCTTATTCGATACCCAACCGCGCATCTCGAATCCCCCACGCTTATGAATTTGAACAATATCGGCTGCCAAACGAGCCGCGTCCTCCGTGGAGACATCTACACTTCCGATAAAGTCATCCATGTATGTATCGGACGTAATAGCTTCCACAGCTTGTGGGAACTCGCTTATAAATTCCGATGCGTTTCTGTTGACGATGTAAATAGCCGTAGACGGACTGGAGCACGCCCCGAAAATCATAGAAGACATACGATAAGTCTTTATTGGTCCCGCAGGATCATCGCGCCAAAGAAATCGCTGAGCATCTCGGTCGCACTCTTGTATTTTCACCTGCGGGAACATCTCCTTGATATCGGCGGTCAAGGCAATTTTTCCCTCTCTAAAACGCATCAAAATTCCTAGTAGCGGTTGTAAAAAATCAGGACCCGACAGAAGCATAGTATTTAGTGATACACCCTGTACTTTAGCAGCCGCGTCGTGAACAACACGAAGTTTTGCCGGTTTGTTGGGATTTACCACACCAAAATGCGGCAAGTACCAACAAACCGATGTGGGCGACTGTCCTTTACACTCCTCAGCATAACCCTTAGCTAGCATGTCCTGAATATTCATCTTGTAACGTTTGGCGTATGTAAAATCCTTTGACATTTTCAGTTCAAGGCTTTTATACCTAGAAAGTGCCAATGGATAGCTCTCAGGAACAGAAAAGTCATCCGCCTTCCACAATAAGCCGACCTGGAAGTGCCCATTTGGTAGGCGTTGGGCGGTATTCTCTAGAATACTGAGAGCGCGCTGATCGCCTGTACTGCGAGGCTCATGTTTCGTGATACCGATCGCGTCTAACCTATATTGTTCCTTGATGAGGACTTCCAGGTCATGCTGCGGACGTAAGGATACGTGACAGGCAGTCTCCACTAAAGTTGTCCGGCTGCTTGTAAATCCGAATAACACCCACCCTAGCGATGTTTTAATGGCGACAGGCTGGGTCTTCGTGCCTTTCCTGACCTCGGATGCTGTTATCAGGTGCCAGTTGTCAATACCTATCAAAAGTGTAGGCTTTGCTTCGGTGTAGCACATCTCCTTAACTATATCAGACAGGTAGGGGTAGCGACGTAAAGAGTCGCGGGTGGCCGATTGGCTTTGCAGCCCTAAGTTTTTAATTGCCCTTGCCCGCTGGATTAAGAAACTCTGTGAGGCTGATCGGCCTTTTATCTTAAAGTCTACAAACTGCACGTTGCTATCCCTAGATAACCCACCCACACAATCCAAATGTAGGTTGCCCTCGGGACCCTCGGCACCAATTTTAGAGGCGATGTCGGCCATCTATGAAGGTAGCCGTCGACCCGTCGTCCAGAAGGGCGAATGTGTCTACGCTCCCAGCCGGCCCGGAAACTGTGACAGGTGCTACTTTTAATAGTGGAGGAAGTGTTAAATCAATTTGAGTGTTGTTGACAGCTACGAGAACCTGTTCAGTTTGTTCAGCATCAGTTTTAGGCCTAGGTTCAGGTTTGACTTCCTCCTTCACATGAGCAAATGCTACAAAATTATCATTATGCAAAATAGTATGATGCCTACGATTACAATCAGCTATTGTGCAACTAGCCTTATTTTTGTTACAAAACCTAAAATTGTGTGGAACTTTTTGAAGACAACGATAACAGACTTTGTTGTCTTTGATGAAACGCCATCTGTCATCGACTGTCAAAGATGTGAATGTCAGGCAATTTGACAATTGATGTTCACCTTTGCAAAATAAACAAACATTTTCCTGATTGGATGTTTTTGCAGGCTTTGATTTCGAATTCTTAGGTGAATCTGAAGCCCCCGCACCCGACTCTGAAACGGCATGCGCTCGCTGTTTCTGTGAAAGGGTTGATATAGATGGTGTCACCTCGAATACGGCACCGAATTTCATCACCAAATCGACCTCACGGTTTAGGAAAAGCGACAACAATTCCTCTCGAGCTCGGCTTAGATCCTCGTGATTAGCTGCGAAATCCAACCACCGCGCGCGCAACAATGGAGACAGTTTGCTAAGCAGCACTCCAAATAATTCAGGAGAACGTAAATAATCACTGTGCTGCAATAACTTAGAAACTTCGACACAATTGTTCACACGGGTGGTGAAAACCTGTAGATCTCTTACCTCCGGCCCAAGCTTGGGGAGAGCCTTGATTGCGCTCACCTCCTGTAGCACAATTTGTTCAGCTCTTCCATAGCGACGATCCAGGGCTTCAATAACGTCGTTGGCGTGAGGTGCCAACACTAACAGCATGCTGACAGCTTCACGCGCCGTACCTTTTAAGGCTTGGTTTAGGCGTGCAAGGTTTTCCGCATCTGTGAAAGCACCTACCGTATCTTGAAAGGCTCGCTTAAACATAAGCCAATCAAGTGGAGATTTACCATCAAAACATGGAAGTTTTATAAAAAAATTATTTTTGTTGGGGCCGTTACTCTTTGCAAGTGCCTTTAGGGCCCCCACTAACTGCGTAACGTCTTCTCGATGAATATCAGTGGCAGCAGCCCTGTTACCCCCGCTAAAACTGTGCTGAGGTAATAGTGCAGGACTCTGTGCTGCGATACTCTGAGAAACGACGACATCGTTACGTAGTGGAAGTTCCTGAGAACACAAGATAACGGTAGCATTATTAGCCCCTACCTCACATCTACTGTTAGATTGAAAACCTTTTACAGAGGGCTCTCTCTCTTGATGCGAAGGTATTTTAGTAGGCAGTTCCGTACTATCTAACCATTGTTTGACACTGTCGCGGCTCCACCCACTGCGAGAACCGTGATTACTACAATCTGCTTCAATAGCGGCGAGCTCAGCCCGGTATTCCGCTTCAGCAGCTTTGCGCTCTAATTCCGTTTGCCTAGCTACTACGTCTACTTGTGCGCGCATCTCTGCCTCTATTTGGGCAATTTCTAACTGAGCCACGCGACGAATGTGTTGCGCTTCCGCAGCTGATTTTCTGGCAGCGACCATCACGGAAGTGCGACTGGTGCGGCTAGTGTGAGTGCCGACAGAATGAGCGCTCGAGCTAGGCTTTAAACCAGAAGAATGTACCTGTGAATTCCCTGTGGTAGTACGTGTAGGAGGTTCTGGCACGGCGGCCTCACTACTCGACTGGGTAGGTATATCCGAGTCATTTTGTGGCAGTTTTGTCTGTGACCTCGTCACAACCATTTTGATTTTTCCGAAAAAAAAATTGAAAAAGCCGTTAAATGAAATTCCTGTGGACTAGTCTTACTAGACACTAGTTCTATCGGTAGAAGGACCACTTATATTACTGAAAATAATGGATATTGCTATTTTTCCTAGTTCTTATAAAGAAAAATCCATTGTTCCGTCAAGCAATTTTATTGACCAGTCAAGTAACAAAAAAACATCAAAAATAGACACAAAACAAGAAAAGAAGAAAAAGTAAAATATAAAACATAAACAATATAAAAAAGGCTCTTATCGGCCACACTTAGTCTTTGTGAGAGCATAAATTTGAAATGTGGGTACCTACCTATTTACAGTCTTACTAGGTCACTTTCAGAGCTTGACTTGCCTATCATCATCTACCTAGCCTTTTCCCAACTATGTTAGGGTCGACATCCAGTCTAACCGGATGCAGCTGAATACTAGTATCATAGAGCGACTGCCTATCTGACCTCCACATCCACTGGGATGTGGAGGTTAGATAGGCAGTCGATCGTATGACCCAATAGTAACTGTACTACTGGGTCATACGATACCCCTTGGTAAGACTGGTTGTCAGACTTTCACTGACTACTTGATACGATTGTCAAAAATCTACAAATGATAGCTGAGACCAACAGCTTAAGGCCCCTAGCACACGGCGTATTTCAAACGCGCAGACGACACGCGTAACAGGAACACGAGCCGTTTGCGCCAGTTTTTGCGTTTTTATAGATATGCGCGCCTGAAGCACGTTCGAAACTGCGGGTTGTTCGCAAGAGATACCGCGGCCTCGACATGAAGGGCTAAGAAGGAACATGGGTGGTTTTTAGTCAGTAGAAGTCTGACACGCTCTACCCTAGAGCGGGAGGGGTTATTGGATGATTTTCAACCCGCCCAAAAAAAAAGCGCCTACAAAGGGTTGCAGTGCAAGTACCTAGTTGGCAATAGGGATGTTTCCTGATTAAAAAAAATATGATTCAGTTTAGTCCGCCAGTTAGATTATCGAAAACTATTGGATACATGTTTTTTGCTTTATCGAATTAATATATATTGACGAAAATAAAACGTGTCACGATCATGAGTGGGGCTTGTGACGTCACTTTCTGGAAAAAAATGTAGCACGCTGTGACGTCACATGAGTTCGAAGCACTGCACAAAAAATATATTTTAGAAATCTATCTGACGGACTAATTAGATTTTTTTGTCAACTACCCTATTGCAAGCGCGTAGACGCGCGTTTCATGATCGCCCCGTGTGCTTAAGTTAAAAAGTTGCGTTCAAATCTCGTTCGAAGCGCGTATACGCACGTCATCTGCGCTTTCCGACGATCCACTGAACAACCTAAGCAAGCGTGGCTTAACTTGAAGATTGATTCAAACGGTTGTTATTATCCAGGCGCGAGCTCCTCAGAGCTTTGTTATAACGTAAATTATTTTCGACAGCCCTTTTTTATACCTCACCTATAGGATCCTCTGGAGAGAATCCTCTTTTCATCTATCTTCCTATCCTCCTTACGTCTATCATATTGATTTACTTCCCATATCAGCATTCATCGTACGTAGTCATCTGCTTTTCCCAACAGAATCTAATCTGACCCCATATAACTAAGTACATTTTGCATGGAGATATCGCCTGTCTGACATCAATTCCCCCTGAGCTTCTTTATGTCACCCCTAATATTCTACTAAACTTAAGACACACATCAATACCTTAGGATTGGACATATTATGTAGAATTTTCGATAACCACTTGAATATGAAAGTACAATGGAACTCATTCGCGTGTACATACAACGTTTAAAATAGGTAAGGACTGGAGTTTGTTCGAAAATATTTCAAGCAGAAACAAAAACAATTTAATTTGTTCACCCAACTATGAACGAAAGCTAAACCGTTGAATTTTAATATGTAGGTACTTCACTGAAGTGTCTCTACATTCGATATACAAAAAATAAAACCATACGCTATTCACTTAGCGTAAAAAGCGCTGCAACAGAATTTTCACGAGATTTTTTCGTTCTAGCTTGCAGCTGCTGAAAATGATTATAATAATACATTTTCTGGCGAATTTAAGCTTTTGGAAGTCAGTCATATGAAGTAGCATTGGAAATGAGTGGCTTTTAGAGCTATTCTAATGGATTCTTTGACTTTCAGGCAGGCAAATCGATATATTCTTTATTTTCCCGACTACAACAAAGGCTATGATTTTAACTGTAGTTTTATTGCAGTATCAACTATAAATTGTTATTAAAGATAAGATAAGATAAGTCTTTATTTGCTTTAAACATGGTATAACGGTGTTACAGTCTTATATAATGTCCACATGTTTAGCTATACAGAATATCAATTGCATGCAAAATAATAATCATGTCAAAACAACAGTAAATATCAATTAAATCATTCAAATTATTAGATGGATATAATGTTATAAAATGTCAAAGAAATCTTTAATGTCATAGAAATTATGTCCAATCAGCCACTTATACAGCTTATTTTTAAATGAATTATAATTATTTATACATTTGAGTTCTTTCGGAATTTTGTTGAAAATGCGTACACACATCACAAGGCAGCTTTTAGCATACTTGGCTGATTTAGGATTATCCTTCGTTACAAGTCTGTGTGGATCTTTTGTTGGACGAGAGATTATTTCATAAGCTTTTCTGAACAATCCCTTATTACTGTAGACAAAGTTACAGATTGCGTATATGTAAAGTGCAGGAAGTGGTAACAGACCAAGCTTTTCAAAAAATGGCTTACAAGATTCATCAGAACGAAGTCCGCAAATGGCCCTGATGCACCTTTTTTGAGCAATGAATGCTCTGTCTTTATCCGTACTGTTCCCCCATAAGATAAGCCCGTAACTTAAAATAGATTCAATATATGCATGGTATGTAGTAATTGCCGTTTTAACGGTTGTTACGTTCTTTACTTGTCTGAGGGCGTAAGCAAATTTATTAATCCTATTGCATAAATCATCTAAATGTCCTTTCCAATTTAAGTCTTGGTCTATGAGCACACCTAGGAATTTGGTTTGCGTTACTTCTTTTAGTCTGTCAATATTAAGTTTAAAATTGTATTTGGCATGTTTCGACTTATTAAATTGAATAAAATTCGATTTCTCTAAGTTAATTTTTAATTTATTAGTCTGTAGCCATTGTAAAATTTTGTCAATAGTATTATTAATGTCTATTTCATGATCAGAAGGTGATTTTTTGTCAGATGATACGATAATTGAAATGTCATCTGCGAATAATATAATTTTATGATGAGTCACCAGTGGTATGTCATTAATATATAGCAAGAATAATATGGGACCTAACACACTTCCTTGAGGGACGCCACATTTATTTACCCTAGATACAGAACAGTAGGAAGTGAGTACGTTTTCATTTACTTTGTCTATAACAACGTATTGTTTTCGATCACTTAAATAAGACGAAATCCACTGCAGTGCAACTCCTCTTATTCCCAGTATTTCCAACTTTTTCAATAACACATCATGTGCTACGAAGTCAAAAGCTTGTGATAAGTCGAAAAAAAGACCTGTTGTTAATTTATTATTGTTTAAGTTACTCAGGATATTGCCCACAAGAGTAAATATTGCTTGTGTTGTTGACTTTTGCTTTTGGAATCCAAACTGTTCCTTTGCTATAATATTAAATTTGCTACAGAAGTCTACAAGTCTTTTAAGCATACATTTCTCGAAAACCTTTGACAAAATAGGAATCAGAGTAATCGGGCGATAGTTTTTGACGTCCTTTTTATCGTGCTTTTTGTACAGTGGCTTCACGACAGCTAATTTTAGGGCATTAGGAAATGTACCTGATGAAAATGAGAGGTTAATTAAATATGTCAAGATGGGTAATAATTCTGTACTGCACGCTTTAACTATTTTTGTGGTGATTCCATCATAACCTTCAGAGTTAGTATTATTTAACGCCATTATTTCTTTTTTAACTTCATCTTCAGTCATAGCGCTAAGGAAAATGGAGTTAGGAATTGACTTAATATTATTGTCATTATAATAATGTCGATTATTGGATGTCAAGGTATTAGTCGAGTCAATAAAATAATTATTAAAAGCATTCGCTATGTCAGGGGGATTTGTCAGAACTTTCTTACCTAATTGTAATTCAGAAATATTATTAGTACATGATCTCGCATTACCAAATTCATGATTTATAACTGACCACGTTGCTCTGCATTTGTTCTTGCTATTATTTATAAAATTTATGTTAGAATTCATTTTCGATTTAACAATACACTTTTTCAATATATTTGAGTATTGTTTATATCTTATTTTGTGTGATAATGTTTTATTCTTGTAATAGTGATATCGCAAGAATCGTTTGGTTTTGCAACTGTTTCTAAGACCCTTACTTATCCATTTCTGCTTAAATGCATTAGAGTTTTTAATCTTTATTTTTATTTTTGGAAAGCACAAATTATATAACAAACAGAAAAAATCATGGAATGTATTGAAAGCTTTATTTGTGTCAGATTCTAAGTAGACATCTAACCAAGAAATACTTGTGAGACATGCTTTAAATTTTGTTATATTTTCGTTGCAGTAATCTTTCTTATAAATAAAGTATGATTTAAACTTCGAACTTTTCTCTTTTACCGGAAACTCTAACAGTTGTGCTGTATCATGGTCAGATAAGTGAAGAGGCAGAACTTTAGAAGATGTAGTCTTGATGTTACTTACTATGTGGTCTATACAAGAGTCCTTACGGGTTGGGACATTAATGTGAAGTTGCAGCTTGTACGTATTACATAGATCTGTTAGATAGGTAGTAACTTTCCCTGGTTTCAGAGTATTTATATTAAAGTCACCAGCTATAACTACTTTTACACTTGGCCCATATTTTTTGAGTAGTTCACCCAACAATAGGTCCAACTTATTCAGGAATACGGTAGGGTCAGATGTCGGTGTTCTATAAACGCACACTATTAATAATTTATGCAACGGGATTTCAATACCACAAGCCTCGAAAGACTTGAGCGTTGAATATTTTTTAACGCAAGTAAGCTCAGTACAAGTAATGCCCCTTTTTGCAAGTATACAAGTGCCCCCTCTCTGCTGGTCTCTACTAAACGCAGTTGCCAAGGTATAGTTGTTTATTTTGAGAAACTTTTCGTTTCCGGCACGCATAAAAGTTTCAGAGAAACATAAAATATCAGGCTCGTTATTTGCGTCTCGTAATTCTAGCAACGTTAGTTCTAAAATTTCTTGTTTAGATAAAACGCTAGCGATGTTTTGGTGAAATATTTTAAAGGTCTGTGACTCACCACTATTTTTCACGAAAAAGCCTATTCCTGCTCACAGTTTTAAAATAGAAAGGTATAGTACCCATTTTCCTAGCAGTTGGGTGTCCAATACCGGGTTCGTTCGTGGTATCGTGTTCAGACTGTTTTCTTGCAAAGTAATATGGGATTGTTCCTTTTCGATAGAGTTCACATTTATTGGCAGATTTTTTGTGACTTGGTTGAGTACGCAATACTAATTTCTTTAGTGCTTTAACATTTAAATATTTTTTCTCATAATCGTCATAGTCAATAACATAATTAATCAATTTACATGTATTAAACAAATTATAATTAGAGTCAACAAAGTTTGAATTTTTGAAGTCATTGCAAATATTGCGTATAGTTTGGTTGAGGTCAATTACATTTATATATATATTTTTCAATAGACTCAGAACTATAACATCATTATCACGGAATTCATTGAGGAATTGACGAAGTTGAGTAGACAAAATCTTTATGTCGTAGTCATTTTCGCCCACACAAACTATGAGCTTGTCATTCAACGATAATTTAATATTTTGACAGTTTTTAAAGACATCACTGGTAAGCGCGTGTGGTTTTGTTTCAGACGTGACGGTATAATTTACATAAGGTGTGTCTACTCTTGATCGTATCAATGCAGATGAAAGTCCAACAATTTGTTGTGTGCCATAAATATATATTTTGTGCGCTTGATCTTCCTTCTGAGCATCCAGTGAAAAGTTTTCTTTTTTGGGGTTTTTTAACCCTTCTTTTGCCTTTACTATCTTCTCAAGATTTTGAATTTGATCCTTAAGGTTCATTATTTCATTTCCGGCTTGTTTTAACTGGTCCTCCAGATCTGCGATATCCTTTTGCAGGTTCGAAATATTGCAATAAAGTTGTGTTTTCGTGTTAGTTTTACTGGTAGCCGCATATCTAGGTGGAGTGGAGAAGGCTAGCATATCTGAGTGCAAGAGTGAGTATGCATGCACATTTCTTGTAATTGCTGAATCCACACTGCTATTTTCTCTCTGCGGGGGTAGGCTTAGGAATCCTTTTAAAGTTGCATTTTCCTTGAGTAATTTGTCATTTTGTGTACGAAGTTCGTTGTTTTCTAGTATGATATTTTCAAGTTCATTTTGAGAACTACTGAGTTGCGTCTGGAGTAGTTCAATCGTATCCTTAAATTCTTGAGCATTGATATAGTCAATTTCTGTGTAGTCCATACTTCTTGATAATGTTTTATCGGTGAACGCACCCTCATCTGATGTGTGATCTATTGTAAGGATATGAGAGTCGCATATTTCAGAGGTAGTGCTTTTTGGGGTAGCCCAGGGTGTAGTCTCCTCAGGGGCGTTAGAAATAGTAGCTATGGATGACTTAGGAGACGAGCGCTTTTTCCTCGTTGTGACATTGGATACAAAGCTGGGTGTGTTCTGCTGTTTTACCTTCTTAGTGCATGTTTTGCATTCCCATCTGAATGTTTTCCTCTCTTCAGAATTTTTTAGGCGGTACACTTTTTCAGGATAACCAGCACAATCAAATTCGTAGTGGTTTTTACATATGGTGCATAACAAGGTACTTCTATGTTCAACTTGATTTTTACATCTGTGACAAGTAACCAGTAATAGCTCCTTATGGCTACCATTATTATTAGTTTTAATTTTCGAAGACATTTTTCACTTTTTGAGATGGTTTCGAAGTTCAGTAAAATTACTACCAGCTACTAATTATTTTTTGAGTATGGTCACACTTTAGTTAGGGCAAAGGCCAAAAGGCTAGTATACAAGTCTCAACACTAAAAACGACAATCATATCATTCGTTCTTTAGTAATTTTATTTTTGTCGCATCACTAAAATGAATTGAGTTTTTGTCTATGGAATGAATTAAGTTTTTGTCTTTGGTTTGAAAACAATTTAAAATTTGAAGTTACAACTGAATTATTTTGTTGTTTTTGTAATGATATCAATCATTATGCACTGATTTTAAGTTATTATTGCAGTTATGCCAGTCCACAACTTGGTTTTGTTCCTATATTCAGTAAAGATCAATCTCACTAACACTGATATTGTTTTAAAGACGATATTGTCATTAACAAGTTTTTTTAGGATTTATTACACTTGGGTCCACTGTAGCACTCTGCGAACATTTATTAGTGTTTATGTTCACCACACACACAACATAATTACTTTACTAGTTAGAATTTTAAAAGATTTCTATGTTTTAGATAATATAATACGCGGACCTTGTTTACATCAGCACTGACAGCTGTCGTATCCAAAAAAAAAAAAAAAATCCACATAATCATTCAAAGTCAATTTAAACGCCTTGAAGTCGTTAAACCATTTGAATGCTTATCCATAATGGTCTAAATACCTATAATCTTATCTATAATAACCTATATTATATTACCTACAAAATTCCGAAGTGTGTAGCCTAGGCAATCAGGTTTGGTCCGATCAGGTTTAAGAAACAGGTAAAGGCGTAAAACGTAGAGGCGCTAACGATATAATTAGTCACACGCTACCCATCCTGTTCGTAAGCAGGCTTCTTGTTAAATCAGGCTCTGGGTACGAAGGTACAAAATACAGGACGCCTGATTTAACAAAATCTCGAACTCTATTTACAATAATTCCTAAAGATAATAAATATGCCAAACAAATATATCTCTGCTCTTCTTTTGCACCCACTCAACGAGTGACTCACAATTTAGTGAATTGGTAGATTTTATTCGATGATTCCCTGTATCTACCCCTTATTGTATACCAGTGGTAGCCAGCAGGGATAGCTAAAATAAATTATGTCCAATACTATAAACAAGTCAATAATGAGATTCTTGTTCAAAAATATACAGTGTTTCCAAACCTATACACGGTTTGTTACCACAGACGTACAGCAGTTTACCGTAAAACATCCGCAACGCACTAAAGCCCACATCTCCGACCATATCATATAACATAAAACTTAGCCTGCATAGGAAACAAAGCTTACCTCCAGCGAAAGTTCTTGAAAAGACGGCCAAGCCACAAAAAGCCGTGTACCGGAAAACGTTTAGCCACGCAAGTCTCAACCCTTCCTAACGACTGCTGAAAGTACCTATTGCCATAGAATAGATAGGTGCAGGCCAGAAGGCCAGCTTTATACAACGAAGGAAACACAAAAAAACCGCGGTCTAACCAAACCGATAGTCGCGCGAACAAACGTTCATTTTGTTTGGCGAATCCACGTGCAACGACAACGGAAGAGAGCACCTTCCGACGTTCGCGTATCATCATCATCATCACCCTACTAATGTTCCCACTGCAGGGACTCAGGCCTCCTCTTTAGGAGAAAGATGGACTATAATTCACCACGCGGGCCCAGTATGGGTTGGTTATACACATAAGCGGTTATACACACATGGCGTATTACACATAACTAATAGCTTTGGTTAAGTTACAGGACATACGCTTGTATAGCGATCCTTATTTTATACCGGGTTTGTTCCATTATTTGTTGTCAAACGTCAAATGCCACTCGCAATTGGGAGTTTTCACTCAATCAATAGATAGTAGCAATATATGGTATTTCCTACGTATATCTACGTACACGCTTGACTATGTTTGCACGAGTTTTTGATCGCTGTGAAGAAGAATCAACCTTCTGTATCCTATTTATTCAGTATCCTAAGTCCCAACCTTCGTAACGACTGTGGAAAGTATAGTTGCACTACGCTTGCGCCCCGGAGATGCTCGTAAACGGGTTTCCTATGGGAAATGCTGTTAGTTTAATATTGAGAGAGATAAGGCTTCGAGCAGTTTAGGTTGTACGGATTTGTTTGTGATATTTTAAAATCTAAGAGGGAATTTTTAGAGATTGTTGGATACAGTACTCACATTTTTTTTTTTAATTTAGATTTAATACATTGAGAACAGTAAAATGCACAGCATAATAACACCATTTAATGGCCATAAGCTACTTAAATTACGTCCATAGCGGGCGTGGATATAAATTAATAAAAAGCCAAAGATCATAAATTGATTTACCTATCACGCGATATTATTAATAATAGAACTAGATAAAAACTAATAACATACGCTAACTAGAATGTAATCAGACTTATCAGCTTATAAACACGAATGCAATAAAAGTTGCCATTTAATAAATAACGCTGGCATAAAAATCTACATTCAACACATTAAGAGTGTCAAAAGAAAAAAAGTTGTGTAAAAAAGGAGTCGCATAAAAGCAGGTTGGTAACCTACACGACCTGCTTGGCTCCTAGGGAATGTGAAAAGTTTTTATTTTTTATTTGCCGAGTTCCTTTGCCTTTGCGTAGACCGTACGTTCTTAACGTACTATGTGGCAGTACATTGAATGCATGAGTACCTATAATAATCAGTGCAAAAATAAGTGAAAGATTTTTTTGAATTATTTTGTTTCGAATTTGCGAGTAGCATTGAAAATAAATGTTCATGTGATGCATTTCACGCAAAATTGATCATACTAATTTTTTATTTTTTTTGTGAAGCTCTTTGGCAAACCAATATAAAATTTAAAAAACCATTGAAAGCACACAATACATGCTGCTGTAGGAACGAAAAAAATCAACACGACACTTAACCAGAATTAAATACGTATTGTATAATAATTATGTCGGGTATTAACCTCTGAGTAAATAATGTATTTCAAGTATATTAATGACATAACAAGAAGCGACTGAGACAAAAAAACCATACATTAAAGTACCGTTATTATAACGGTATTGACGGCACGGTTGGCGCAGTGGCTAAGCGATTGGAC
Source organism: Diarsia brunnea (assembly GCA_949774965.1). Classification (NCBI taxonomy): domain Eukaryota; kingdom Metazoa; phylum Arthropoda; class Insecta; order Lepidoptera; family Noctuidae; genus Diarsia; species Diarsia brunnea. The sequence continues at coordinate 7,124,195 of OX459015.1, read as the reverse complement.
TGCTGTGCTGCGTGTCGCGGGTTCGATCCCCGCACGGAACAAATATTTGTATGGCCTGCAAATAGTTGTTTCGGGTCTGGGTATTTGTGTATGTGACTTTATATGTTTGTGAACGCACCCACGATACAGGAGAAATTCCTAGTGTGGGGCAACGTTTTTTTTTTTTTTTAAAAAGAAAGAAAAAAAAAAAAAGAAAAAGAAAAACCAGTAACAATTCCTTAAAACCGATATCAGACACTTCACTTTCTGTTCATTTTTGTCTTTCATTCGACCTTTTTGACTCGAAGGGAAACGTTTGAGCGGAAAATTATTAAAACGTGGAAAATTAATTAGTTGGAATGGAAGGAAAAATGTGTTGCGACGACACCAAGTAACATGGGGTAAAGACAGGAAGATGATGATGAGTGAACCGACCACATACCTACGGAATAATCACTACATATTATAAAACTAAGCCTTCCGCCGCGTCTGTCTGTCTGTCTGTTCGCGGAAAACTCAAAAACTCCTGCACCTATTTTTTTTTTATACCAATGGATAGACTGGATCTTGTGTAAGGTTTATGGTATTTAATTTGTCGCGATAACCGACATCCACGCGGGTGAAGCCGCGGGCATCGGCTAGACAGAAAATAAAAGAAAGCCAACTGACGTATACTCCTATGTGATTTTGTCAGTATCGTGGGTAGGTACATGAAATATAACAAAACAGCCACCAAGAGAACCGTTTATTCGCCTGAAGCGTCAGATATCAGCATTACTGAAACATACAATAACGTGTCCTGACGAAAGTCTTGAAGAGTACTTTGCGAAGACATAAATCTATTATTAAGATGGGAACGAAATCTAACTTTGGCTAGCTTTTATGAGTCTCACTATTCTCAGAAATTCTTTGCTTTGTTGGCATGTAGGTCACAAGAAATGTTAATCTAGTTTAGAAGTTAGAGTTTCTTTCGTTCAGTTCTTTTGTGTTCTATGTTGTCAATGAATGGAGAAAAACAAAATAGGTATTTTTGTATAAAACTATGTTTTAGACACCTAGCACGGGGCGTATTTTAAACGCGCAAACGACGCGCTTCAAACGAGATATGAACGTAACCTTGTAACCTAAGCACACGCTGCACACGGGGTGATGGTGAAACGCGCGTCTATGCGCTTGCAACTTGCAACTACCAACTACTTGCAACCGCGCGTTTTTATCTATAAAACGGCACAGATGACGCGCGTCGTCTGCGCGTTTAAAATACGCAGTGTGCTAGGGGCTTTAAGTTGTGATGAAGGTGGCCATACGTTTAACCAACTCCGCATCATGGTCTTACTGCCTTTGTCCCATTCTACTGGGAGCAACGTTTTCTTCTTCCATTCTTCCTTGTCAGACGTCATAGCAGCATTTACTCCTTCATCTTTCATATAATTCCTCACACAATCTGTTCATCTCTTCTTTGACCTTCCTCTCCCTCTTCATACTAAAATACGTTAGAACAACTGATAATAAGCAGAAGGTTCATAATAATTACATCTCTACTTACAGTTGCGTTGCTACAAATGAGTAACATTTATATACAGGGTGGTAGTTGAGTACCCTGCAACCTTCAAGAACGTGAGTCGAGCGGTCAAGAGGGTACAGTTACCTCGTAGTAAGATGCAGGCAACTAAATCACCACCGTATGACGGGGTAATTCATTAACTTAAGCCAGCATGGAAAAATCTTACAAGAATACAATACCAAAACTGGGGATATATTTTGATTCACATGCTATAATTATATCCTTTATGTTCTCGCCAGAGTTTTAACCTAATGAAAATGTCACAGGTAAAAAATGATATTTTATCCGAAAGAGGTCGTATTAAAAACAAATAGCCCAGGACCGGTAAAAACCCTGTCCACTAGAACAACAACTTGTTAAAAAATAGAACAGCTCTCCTGTGACGAGAAAGAAAGACTCTATTAATCATTTGAAACAAACGTATACTCCTTTAGCTGAATACTGAATAAAAATGAAAACAATAAAATAACGAATATTATTAGAGTACTAACTTTTTATTATTTGTTTGGGTCTTGTGTACGAGGTCAATAACACGAACAGCCCACATAAAGAAAATGGAATATTCCGCGTTTCTACTGAGATTTCTTTCTCAGCAACTTCCCAGGAAACCTATTTGCGGCGTTTCGTGAAATACGCGGAAAACGGTCTTAATTAGTTAAGTCAGTGGCTGTAATTACGTGGCGTATGATAGTTTCTTAGAACACACATCCTCTAACAAGGTGGCAAAGAGTAGTCAAGCTTACGACCCTGTCTGTAGTCCACAAATACACCGCTTTATCGGGTTCAATCTCAAAGATCGAAGGGTCCGCGAATGACCTTTTGACGCCGACTCCGTCCGGTTTTCGGCCACCAGGGCGTTTATCCCACCATAAGGATAATTTATTCGCACATTCCACGATAACGAACGACCCCTTTCCGCAAACGTTGTCAGTGATCACAATTCACTTCGGCATGTAGGACCAAAGCTTGTTTGCCTTTCAACGTTTCAATACCCTTTTGTGCTCAAAATAAAGCTCTATCGTTTCCTCGTAAAAGTGTATTTCTTTTTCTCAAAAGCCACTTTAATTTGTTGAAATAAATATAAATAAAAGGCAACTAAGTTGACATTTTGATAAAGACATTCTAACTGTAACAAAAACAGCAGCAATTATTCACCAACCTCATTTAAAATTAATTAAAAACACCGGTATCAAAACGAGTCCATATTAGTATTTTTTGTCGGTACTTTGTCCAAAACAGGCTCGAAATAACCGTGCGTAGTAAAAACGTGGTAATAACAAGAGGAACATCGGTTGCTACTGCTCGTAACGAGGGACAAGCTTCGCCAAATTGGCAGGGAAGGTGAACACATGGCTGCGATACAGCTGGATGTGCCACGTCATCGCCGGAAATTTGATGCGACGCCTTATGGAACTCAATGTTAGGGATGGCTTTAAGTTGTGCGGAACAGTTTTGATATAGTTATATTATGAAGAAATACGGATATTAATAAAATAATACGGAGCAGGCTGGACGAGAGAAAGCAACTTGGAACGAGAAAAATAGTTTGAATTTTCCAGTTGGGTTCCATGAAACCATAAAACCTTTCTTGTCAGCCTAAACTTTATAACAGAATATAAAATAATATTAGCATACTTGTAACAACGTAAGTAATCCTGTATACACTACCAACTTCTAAAGACGAAACCTTGAAAGTTTACATTTCAAAGTTGTAGCTATGTGAGAAGAATCCTTCTAACTTTAAACTAAACACAATCTTACTCATTTTCTAGTGCAAGCAACCTCTAAACCCAGGAACGCTTCTTGCACACTAGAGAGAAAAACCCCAGGAAAAACCAGACAAATGATTTTAATATGAGTTACGAATTCGAAAGCTCTGAAATAATAAAGTAGCGGCTACTTCGGTTTTACGCCAGCATTCGAGCTGTGGCTGGATATTTGCGGGAACCGATTTAAATTCCGGCTCCAGCGTAATTTTCTGTTCGTCAGCATAAAACCACTATCCCCGGGTTAATATCGGAACTCTGATTTTGGTCGCTCGTTGTCACATCTAGCGTGATGCGAAAACCGCTAATGGATGGACATATTTTTATATACTGCATATGAAAAACACAGAGTTGATACGACAAATTTTATTTTTTTAACAAAATTCAATGTTAAAACGGGCATTCTCCCGGGCAATTCCAGTGAGTCGAAGTAATGCGTAGAACACACAAACACGCCGACTGGGCAAAATCAATCCACGTCGAACCCGGGGGCGAGGCCACTAAGTGCCTTAATACCCGCTGCTCAACCTCACAACCTTCGAACACAGAAACATGGAAATTGGCTCACATTCTCAGAATAACACGCGAAATAGGCGATCACAAAGCCTGCTTGTGTCCATTTTATGAAATAAAAGGGATGATTGTTAAATTGGGATCAGTCAATGCCCTGCTCTGTGTTGTAAGTCTTACCAGAACAACGTGGCTTGTGACAATACTTTCTACAGTTTGTAGTACGAAGGAGTTTTTAGTTTCTGGAGTCGTAGCAATTGGAGGCTACATTATGGTTTACATAATATGTAAACAGATGATAATGATATAAAAATGATATTATCATTTTTATATCATTATCATCTGCTTCTTCCCAACTATGTTGCGGTGGACTGAATGGGGACCGAGGTGGAATTAAGAGGGGGCCTCAATAAGCAATGAACAGATATAAGTTCAGCTGTTTTTGCAGGCGTAAATTATGAAAATATCGTAAAATCATCATATCCTGAACAACTCCTCCGAGTTTAATCTTCTAATTTCAGGTATACGTTCGAACCAATATGTTTATGCTCAACTACCCTAATGGAGTGCACTGAATTCCACACGGTATCAACACTAACCGAGTTGGCAGAACTCCAAACCACGTGCACCGCTTGAGTCTAAATAAATAACTGAACAGCTGATATGATACCTAGTTTTTGAATGCTATGTCCGTTGAAAATCGGACGATGCCATCCCGAGAGGAAACTAAAAAACAAATACCAAATATGTCTGTTTAATCTATTTTCACGAAAAGGAAAGAAGAAAAGCGCTGCACCTTTTTGTTAAAGAATTAAATGTATAAAAAAAATGATGGACTTTTAAGCAACTTTTGGTAGCCTGATCAAAATTCTGAATTTGAAATTGGTTAAATGAAACAATGCTTTGAACGGATTAAGATTTTTAAAATCCGGGCTGATTAGAAATTTCCAAAATATTTTATGAACATGTGAGTTTACGGAAAACTAAAAGGAGTAGTATCGAAAAAGAAGAAGACATTCATTGTTGACGATATTTTTCTACACCAGAGCAAAAAGATGAAGATGTCAGAAAAGATTTAGAAATCGACATCGTCCTACCAAAGACTCCATACAAAAATCATAACACACATATTTAACGATGAAACGCATCCGATATCAAAACGTTTGAATTGGGAATATTTGCCAGAGCTGTCATCGGCCTGAATGGGACGCGAGTAGGCTTTTGTCGCGAAACCTTTGTGCCAAAATGCTCGTATACAAGCGTCGACACTATACTGACACTTTAGGCGGCAAATGATTTATTACCGAACATAGATGTCATAAGTTCTGTAACTCTTTACAATGTAGTATTGCCATTACTTAATATTGAAGGATTTTTCATTAATATTGTGTGTGTGTAATGTCAATAAAATTATACGTCTCAGTTCTGAATGGGGTTGCAAACATTTTATATTATTAAGTATACTTGTAAAAAATTTTGGAGAAAGCTGCACAGAGAGAAGAGTGATCGGTCATGGGGGAAAAATTTGCTCAGCAAAAGCATTTTTGTCGTCAAGATATGTTTTTTTATTATCAAAAATGTCTCAAATAGTACTCTTATTTTACAAAAACAAATTAGATGGTTAGAGCAACTTAAGTCGATTTTTCAACAAGTTGTCAACATCTAATTATTTTTTCTAATAATCACAAAATATTAAATTCAGCTCATAAATCTTACCAAACATACCTACTACTAAAGAATCAACGTCGATTCCACCTAATCGTTAAGTTAATTAAGAAAATAACATACATAACATGAGCTTACATTTTTTTGTTAGAAAACGAGTAGGTATTCCGACAATGGTGGCTTATTTAATATTTAATGAATCACACAGTAACCTTGGGACGTCTGAACAAAACTAATTATAGTATACATGGTTGCGATGAAGCGATTAGGTTAGATGTAAAGGACTGTTTTACTTAATTGCCGTTATTTGCAGATCTCGTTGATAGATACATAGTAAATGCATAATCCGCACGTAATGCATGTATGCACCATGCTGTTGCACGTGTAGGCAAATTGCACACTTCAAGTAGGTAAAAGAAAAAACATGACGATTTCTAATAAATAAAGTCTTAACCGAGTTTTGGAAACCAGAAATTGATTTCTAAAATCGTTATACTTCGTGCTCACGCATATGGCCCAGTCCTAAATGCCGGCACATTGCGTGATACCACAACCACCACTGAGAATCCTCTTTACTGGCCGAATAAGGACGTAAAAAATACAGGCTTTGCTTTTACATCCTAATGAATGGGAATGAAAAAATATATATACATATTACGATATCAGTAAATACGAGAACCCACTAGGTCACTTTCAAACGTAAATTACATAAAATTGTTTGCATAAGCTTAGGATATGAATTTACAGTGATGTTTCTCAGTGTAGCACTGCATCCGTTTCTACGGATGCATTGCTACACTGCGGACGCGCTAAAACTTTGTTCCATTTTTTCACATCACAAGCTCGTTTTAAACCAAAGGCACTGTCAACAATTGAGTATAAAACGAAAACAGCCACATAAAAAGAACAATATACTTTAGGCCATTAAGGGTGTTGCGTTGCTAAAATCCCAAAAACGACGCATGTTTAAAGAAATTTGTTGAGGAATCCTTCCGTACGATTTCCATATAAAAAATATATGTTATACTTAAAGTCATCATAAATAATTCGTATTGTTTAAAATTTTAATAAACCTTCACATTATTTAATAAAAAATCGTAGTATGTCTTAACCTAAATCGAATTTTGTCTCTGTAACGGCTGAATAGTTCGGTATGAATTTTATACCCAAAAATACGTAGTGATGTATTTATCAATCCGTATTGTTTATTTTCTCTGATTTGTAATAAAATTTTAAAATAATAAATTATATCCCGACATTTTGAGGCAAATGCGGCGCGAGACCCGTCGCGCATACTTGGAACGCGCTGCGCCAGTGTCTCGATGACTGTTGTCACGGGTGGACTGCACGCATGTCATTACTTCACAAATAAAATTCAAAAGTTCACGTTTTTAATGTTTTCTGAATTAAAACATATTGTAAATTGTATAGTTATCAATATTTCGTAAAATAAGAACAGAAAATAAGTTTGTAAATATATTTAAAGTAGTTTGTAATTTCGTTTTGTTGTTTGCACCTATCATAGACTAAGCTGACTATGCCTAATAAACGTTAAGTGACGCGTGGCCGAGCTCTCCAAAACTATTGGTAAATTCCCTACGTTTCTTAGTGGATATTTTGGTATATAGATATATCTATGATATTATTTTAATTTTGGACTGCCTCGTTGGTCTAGTGGTCGTAAGCACGATGCTGAGCATGAGGTCCTGGGTTCGATTCCCGGGTCGGGCAAAGTGTTATTGGGTTTTTCCATCAGGAAATTATAAGTAACAGCCACGGAGTCTGGATTTGTGCCCGGTTGATGGCAATAGGCTCGCCCCTATTATATGGGACTTAAACATAACTGGCGAAATGTGGGTGTACTATTAGGTACACCTCTGCCTAACCCTTCGGGGATTACAGGCGTGATGTTATGTTATCTAACTATTTTGTCTTGAGATTTTCGTTTGATGGAAGATGGAGATCTAGATGACTGATGATGTCTCGTACCTAATGATGGTCTCTCATACTACATGATACATTTTGAAGGTCTGATGAAGACCAGGTAACTGCTTATCGGTTCTCAGTCACGGAAATAGTCAGAATGCTCCAACTTTCAGCTTTTATCTCATTGAGCACGGATGCTACTACATGATACATTTTGAAGGTCTGATGATGATCAGCTAAGTGCTTATCGGTTCTCAGTGACGGATGTAGTTAGAATGACCTAGCTTTCAGATTTTATCTTATTGAGCACGGATGCTACTACATGATACATTTTGAAGGTCTGATGATGACCAGCTAAGTGCTAATTGGTTCTCAGTGACGGATATAGCTAGAATGACCTAGCTTTCAAATTTTATCGATCTGAGCACGGATGCTACTACATGATACATTTTGAAGGTCTGATGATGATCACCTAAGTGCTTATCGGTTTTCAGTGACGGATGTAGTTAGAATGACCTAGCTTTCAGATTTTATCTTATTGAGCACGGATGCTACTACATGATATATTTTGAAGGTCTGATGATGACCAGCTAAGTGCTTATCGGTTAACAGTGACGGATATAGCTAGAATGACCACCACCAGGTAAATGGCACCATCAGTCTCCAAGGCCTCTTCGAGCTCTTTCATATGAGTCCACACACGACGGTTCTACGTGGTGCCATCAATGAGATCCTATACTTACCTTCGGAGTCTACCATCAGGTAGCTGGTATCATCAGTCTCCATGGCCCCCTCGAGCTCTTTCAAATGAGTCCAAACACGATGGTTCTACTCAGTGCCGTCAATGATATCCTATACCCACCTTCGGAGTCCACCATTAGGTACGAGACATCATCAGTCATCCAGATCTTCATCTTCCATCAAACGAAATTCTCAAGACAAAATAATTAAAACGATAAAACAATTAACACCATTAAAACAATAACACACATTACATAACATCACGCCTGTAATCCCCAAAGGGTTAGGCAGAGGTGTACCTAATAGTAGGCGTGATGTTATGTGTGTATGTTATTATTTTAATGATTTTAATTGTTTTATCGCTTTTAGCGATAAAACAATTGTAGCAAAAAACAATTGTAGTCGTTCTTGTAGCACGGATGCTACTACATTTTGAAGGTCTGATGATAACCAGCTAAGTGCTTATCGGTTCTCAGTGACGAACGTAGTTAGCGTGACCTAGCTTTAAAATTTTATCGATCTGAGCACGGATGCTACTACATAATACATTCTGAAGGTCTGATGATGACCAGCTAAGTGCTAATTGGTTCTCAGTGACGGATATAGCTAGAATGACCTAGCTTTCAAATTTTATCGATCTGAGCACGGATGCTACTACATGATACATTTTGAAGGTCTGATGATGATCAGCTAAGTGCTTATTGGTTTTCAGTGGCGGATACAGTTATGATGCTACAGCTTTCTGCTTTTATCTTATTGAGCACGGATGCTACTACATGATACATTTTGAAGGTCTGGTGATGACCAGCTAAGTGCTAATTGGTTCTCAGTGATGGATATAACTAGAATGACTTAGCTTTCAGATTTTATCTTATTGAGCACGGATGCTACTACATGATATATTTTGAAGGTCTGATGATGACCAGCTAAGTGCTTATCGGTTAACAGTGACGGATATAGCTAGAATGACCACCACCAGGTAAATGGCACCATCAGTCTTCAAGGCCTCTTCGAGCTCTTTCATATGAGTCCACACACGACGGTTCTACGTGGTGCCATCAATGAGATCCTATACTTACCTTCGGAGTCTACCATCAGGTAGCTGGTATCATCAGTCTCCAAGGCCCCCTCGAGCTCTTTCAAATGAGTCCAAACACGATGGTTCTACTCAGTGCCGTCAATGATATCCTATACCCACCTTCGGAGTCCACCATTAGGTACGAGACATCATCAGTAATCCAGATCTTCATCTTCCATCAAACGAAATTCTCAAGACAAAATAATTAAAAGCGATAAAACAATTAACACCATTAAAATAATAACATATATTACATAACATCACGCCTGTAATCCCCGAAGGGTTAGGCAGAGGTGTACCTAATAGTAGGCGTGATGTTATGTTATGTATCTTATTATTTTAATGGTGTTGAGACCTCGAGGACGCCTTGGAGACTGATAATGTCATTTACCTGATGGTGGACTCCAAAGGTAAGTAAAGGATCTCATTGACGGCACTGCGTAGAATCGTCGTGTTTGGACTCATTTGAAAGAGCTCGAGGAGGCCTTAGAGACTGATGATGCCATTTACTTGACGGTGGACTTCGAAGGTGGGTACAGGATCTCATTGACAGCGCTGCGTAGAACCATCGTGTTTGGACTCATTTGAAAGAGCTCGAAGAGGCCTTGGAGACTGATGGTGCCATTTACCTGACGGTGGTCATTCTAGCTATATCCGTCACTGTGAACCGATAAGCACTTAGCTGGTCATCATCAGACCTTCAAAATGTATCATGTAGTAGCATCCGTGCTCAGATCGATAAAATTTGAAAGCTAGGTCATTCTAGTTATATCCATCACTGAGAACCAATTAGCACTTAGCTGGTCATCATCAGACCTTCAAAATGTATCATGTAGTAGCATCCGTGCTCAATAAGATAAAAGCAGAAAGCTGTAGCATCATAACTGTATCCGTCACTGAGAACCGATAAGCACTTAGCTGATCATCATCAGACCTTCAAAATGTATCATGTAGTAGCATCCGTGCTCAGATCGATAAAATTTGAAAGCTAGGTCATTCTAGCTATATCCGTCACTGAGAACCAATTAGCACTTAGCTGGTCATCATCAGACCTTCAGAATGTATTATGTAGTAGCATCCGTGCTCAGATCGATAAAATTTTAAAGCTAGGTCATGCTAACTACGTTCGTCACTGAGAACCGATAAGCACTTAGCTGGTTATCATCAGACCTTCAAAATGTAGTAGCATCCGTGCTACAAGAACGACTACAATTGTTTTTTGCTACAATTGTTTTATCGCTAAAAGCGATAAAACAATTAAAATCATTAAAATAATAACATACATAACATAACATCACGCCTACTATTAGGTACACCTCTGCCTTACCCTTTGGGGATTACAGGCGCGATGTTATGTAATGTATGTTATTGTTTTAATGGTGTTAATTGTTTTATCGTTTTAATTATTTTGTCTTGAGAATTTCGTTTGATGGAAGATGGAGATCTGGATTACTGATGATGTCTCGTACCTAATGGTGGACTCCGAAGGTAGGTATAGGATCTCATTGACGGCACTGAGTAGAACCATCGTGTTTGGACTCATTTGAAAGAGCTCGAGGAGGCCTTGGAGACTGATGATACTAGCTACCTGATGGTAGACTCCGAAGGTTAGTATAGGATCTCATTGATGGCACCACGTAGAACCGTCGTGAGTGGACTCATTTGAAAGAGCTCGAAGAGGCCTCGGAGACTGATGGTGCCATTTACCTGATGGTGGTCATTCTAGCTATATCCGTCACTGTGAACCGATAAGCACTTAGCTGGTCATTATCAGACCTTCAAAATGTATCATGTAGTAGCATCCGTGCTCAATAAGATAAAATCTGAAAGCTAGGTCATTCTAGCTATATCCGTCACTGAGAACCAATTAGCACTTAGCTGGTCATCATCAGACCTTCAAAATGTATCATGTAGTAGCATCCGTGCTCAATAAGATAAAAGCTGATAGCTGGAGCATTCTAACTATATCTGTCACTGAGAACCGATAATCACTTAGCTGGTCATCATCAGACCTTCATAATGTATCATGTAGTAGAATACGTGCTCAGATAGATAAAATTTGAAAGCTAGGTCATTCTAACTACATCCGTCACTAAAACCGATAAGCACTTAGCTGGTCATCATCAGACCTTCAAAATGTATCAAGTAGTAGCATCCGTGCTTAGACAAATAAAATTTGAAAGCTAGGTCATTCTAACTACATCAGTCACTGAGAACCGATAAGCACTTAGGTGGTCATCGTCAGACCTTCAAAATGTATCATGTAGTAGCATTCGTGGTCAGTTAGCTGAAAGCTCCAGCTTTCAGCTAACTGAGCACGAATTCGCATTCTGACTATTTCCGTGACTGAGAAGCGATAAGCAGTTTACCTGGTCTTTATCAGACCTTAAGAATGTATCGTAGGAGTACCTGTGCTCAGTGAAATAACTAATGAATGCTAGGTTATTACTTCATTAGTCAAAGTGTATAATTTATTATTAAATATTTTATTCATACATTGTACTCCAAGAGGAAAAAATATGTTAGGCAAATACGATTACCACTCTGCGACACGTTTCTGTTCTTTGGTACGTTTTTCTGTAGTACAGTTGTTTGCCGGTAGGGGCCGAAAAGTAAACAAAAGCCAGTACAGAGGTCAAATCGTCAAAGTCATCCACTGCTGTGTTCCCCTTAAGTCTAGAGTTAAAATAGGTTTTATTCTAATGGGTAATGTTTCTGTGAAAGCCGGTGAATAGGGTAATACATGAGAGGTATAACTTACTTCATGTGGACCGGTAATGAAAAGAGAACTTTCAATAGTTTAAGAATAGACATGTATCGAAATAACATGTTCAGACTTCAGAGAATCAGCGCAGTTAACGTTTTTGTAGGAATTAGAAAACGTGACGGTAACGTAGATTGAACGATTGAACGACGACCTGAAAAAGGCAGCAGGGACCGACTCGACGCGGAAGGCAGAGAACCGGGTGGCGTAGCACAGAGGTCTATCCATCAGATGTTCAGCAGAGAACTGCGAGATTGATTGATTTCAAATATTTAAAGGAATGAGGCAGAATGGTCCAGGTCGCGATGTACTAGTCGGTATATTCGAGTTAGTATCCAAATAAGAGATTTAAATAAAGAAAATAAATGTGTTATATTATAATATTTTCTTAAATTTTCTTCTTCCCATCAAAGTGACAACTTTTGAAACAGCGTTCAAATAGTAATCTAACAATTTAAAAAAAAACCGTTTCTATTTACGAAAGCTTCAAGCAAAAAATATTGTAATTTATTTACCCCACAAAACATTCTAAGCCACGAAAAGAAAAAAGTTTTGTTCATTATTTAATAATCAGTTTACGTCAATGTGCCTTCTTTTAATCGTGAACTTAACAAAAATTTGGATCAGAATTATCTTACACATTGATTTTTCTTACCAACAGTGTTAGAAATGGAGTGTCAATTATATGGTGCCACACTTGTTGTCGTCTGAAAACTACTAAACTACATACAGGCTGAATTTTTGAGACAATAAGGACTTAAGTTTGGGAAATTCGATTTTTTGCATTTCTAGTCTCATTTGTTTTTTCTATTACTACTGTAACTTACGTTGAACATAAATAAGATTTTAGTCCTTAACAAGAAACTGCACCGAATGTCATCATAAAAATAAAACGTTTGAATTTTTCCAAAATCGATGACTACAGTACAGGTAACAATTAATACAAAAAGTCAAGGACAGTCTCCTAAGAACATTCGCTTGTTTCTATTTTCTTGGCTACAATATGGAAAAATAGACAATTTATAAGAACCAGCTCGAATTCAAATACAAATTAATAAAAAAAGATTTTTAAAATAGATAATAACTGCTAAATATTCATGACGGTAACAGGTGTGGATTTTTTATATCTCGAAACTATGAATCATGAATCTCGTAAAAACGGTAAAAAACTGTCGGCGGTCTGGCAGACAGAAACCTAATTGACGATTTGTGATATTTTGAGGAGTTACGGAGTCTGGGTTTGAGCCTGGTTAATGGCAATAAGGTGGCCGCCTTTAATACATGGGACTTAAACATAACCGGCAATATTTCTGTATACATTTAGTCAAAAAAATATCGGGAATTGATGACTTGTTTATGGATCCAAATTTAATTTTTTGTTTTTTTTTGTTGTTGTTAGGCACAACTGTTTTCCATTTTGGCGCGGAGTTTGAGTTGCATCAATGGTTGCATCTGTTATTTATATTAAATACAGTGCTGTTTTTAGTTATATCATATCTAGTGTGTATAGCGCATTTCATTATGGACAAATACGTCGCACAATGAGTTTGTCTTAAATTTTGTATCGCCAATGGAATTTCGTGGTCGGAGTCACTGAAAATGTTACAGAAGGCTTACGGTGAATCGACTTTATCAAAAACACGTGCTTATGAGTGGTACAAAGCGTTCAAAAGCGGTCGAGATGTGATGGTAGATTTGCCTCGCTCTGGTAGGCCATCAACGTCTGCAACTGAAGTTAACATCGCAAAAGTGAAGGAAGTAGTGACTGAAAATCCTCATTCAACTTTGAGAGAGATAGCCGCCGAACTTGCTTGTATCTCACGAGTCGATCCGTACCATTTTATCTACTTTATTTATTTTTTCGCATGAGAGTCGCTGAGGACATGCTAGAACGAGTCAATACCGACCCAACATTCATGAAACGCATTGTTACTAGTGACGAGACGTGGGTTTACGAGTTTGACATGCAAACTAGTCAACAAGCTTCGGAGTGGCGCTTTCCAACTGAACCGAAACCGAAAAAACCACGACAAAGTCGATCAAAAGTCAAAGTCATGTTGACTGTTTTCTTTGACTATCGCGGTGTTGTGCACCCGTTTTCAATCGGTCGAAGACATAAAGAAGAATTCGCGGCGAGAACTGAACTCAATTCTGGAAACACCGTTTAAAAATTGTTTTGATGATTGGATTATTCGTTAGCGTAAGTGTATAGTTTCTGACGAAGCATACTTTGAAGGTGATAAAATAAATTTGGATGAATAACAAACATTTTGTGTATTATTGATCTTTTCCAACGGGAAAAGATCAATAATACACAAAATGTTTACTACTATAGTACTTACTGCCCTGTCAAGAAAGTAACGACTTTCTTGACAGGGCAGTAAGTACTATTGGCTAGGTACATATCTGCCACAGCCTTCACAAACTATAGGTATGAGGCTTCATTGTGTTATATTTGGAGGCTAATTTACTTACTGGGAAAAGTAGTACTTAATTATACAATTTGAATGCTAAACGGAGCGTTTAGAAAGGATATCTCTTTAAAGCGCTTGTTTCTCTACCATTTAATTATCCTATAACTCTTTAGGTGGGTAAATGTTAAAATGTATCGTTAGCAAAATGATACGGTTAGCAATTTTATTACAATAATTACGACCTGATAATTCTCTGCGTTGGACCTCAAAATACCCCATAAAACGCGGCCGAGCCATCACAAATAAAATAAATATATACTAAACATTTGCGAAGTAAAATCAAAGTTCCATTACGTGTTTAAATATATTAGTTTCAAAGTCAATAATAATCAGTGAAACGAGCTGTTAAACGATCTCAATAATAAACGCTTTGTAAATAATACGATTTGATTTTGAACCCAGAGAAACATGGCGAACAGACGACAATATTGATTCGGAATAATTTAGCGGAAAATCTGTTTAATGGTCAGGAAGAGAATGTTGCAAAATGTTTCGCGCTCCTGGAAAAGGTATTCGCAGTGTCAAATTTTATGGGTGATGTATCAAAGACAACATTTTTTTTTTTCTTTTTTTAACCTATGTCGTGTGTCTGCTTGTATTCGTGTTTCAATTTTTTCTTCATATTGAGGCAGAGTGATTTTGAGATAGAGCGGAGATACATAGAATCAAAAATATTTTCAAATAAGTAGTAATGGAAAACATTTTTCTTCGTCTTGTCGTGTCCCGTCTATAGCTCTTAAACTTTTGAATAACTTGAAGTATATCTTCATCATCATCTTCCTGCCTTTATCCCATTCTATTTGGGGTCGGCGAAACACGTTTTCTTCTTCCATTCTTCCCTGTTACACGTCAAGGTGGCATTTATTCCTTTCTCATTCATATCATTCCTCACACAATCCATCCATCTTTTCTTTGACCTTCCTCTCCCTCTCCATCCATCAATATTTATATCCATCACTTTTTTAGTCACATGCGTTTCATCCCTCCTCATTACATGACCATACCAAGATAAACGACTTCCTTTCAATTTTTCTGTAACAGGTGCCACTTTCAAACTTCCTACAATATACTCATTCCTTACTTTATCCATTATTGTCACTCCACACATCCATCTCAACATTCTCATCTCCGCTACAAGCAATCGTTTTTCATCCATCTTTTTCAAAGCCCAGCACTCTGATCCATACAGTACGACAGGTCTAATCACGGACTTGTATATTTCCCCCCCTTTGAAGTATATCTTCAATTATATTTATTGAAAATGCCATCAGGATTATGAACTCGCTAGAATAGATACATTAGAATCATCTTAGATACCTCTCTAAACTTATTGACCGTGATTGTCACTGACATGATTGCAAAGTGACTAGATGTCAAATGTTTTCAATCAGGTATCTTTACCAACAAATTGTCCTTATGATTGTCACATCACGTCACCTCAAAGACGGCCATTACTAAACATGAGCCTTCTAATAGCAGATTATCATCGCAGTATGTAGTTAAATACATAATTATTTCTAGCTCATGATAAACCTACCTACTCTTAGCCGCTATGAATCCAAACAACTTTATTGAAAAAATCTTGACCTTGTTGGTCGTACAGTAGAATATAAACAATGCACATATTATGCAGAGTTCACACGATCGGATAAAGAAAAAAAAAGTGATTTGAATATAGAACTTGATCTCTTTGGTGTTTAACAGTTACTTTGGTGCGTCCTTGGTTTTGTGCCTCTAGCGTTATTACCGCATATTTTTTCTGGGATATTTAAATATGGAACAGTGTCTATGTTTTGCGTAGAATCTCTTTGAAACTGGTACTATTTTTTCTATGATAGTTTAGATATATTATGGTAGTTTGGCAGTTCTATTTTTAAAACATAATAATTTAAGAATGAAGTGTTTTTTTAAGCTCTACATTGGTTTGAATCGCATGGAGGATGAATTAACAATGTACGCATCTGCACCTTATACGTAACTAATAAAACGTTGGGTTTAAGTGCACGTTTGTGTAATTTTGTTTTATTTGGTTCACTTGGATAAAAACTGGTAGGTATTGGAAACACTCAGTTTTCCCTGTTTTATTTTGTATCCAACCATTTTGCAGAAAATCACTCGAAATGTATAATTAAGGTAAGGTACAACGACCAGTAAAATTTGGAAGTCATGTGGGGAGGCCTTTGCCCAGCAGTAGGCCTAACAGTAAGGTAGTTCTGTTTTGCCATTTCATTTCGTTTCTTTTACCTATATCCTTCACTAAAATATTTACAGTATATTTACGTTTTCGATCCTACATGATTAAGGTATCCTTCAAACACATGGGTTATAATGATATCTACACATAATCCAATATCCTTAATATAATGCCATAATATAATGAGTCATACTACAAACCAACCCGCTCGATATATTATTTATAAGGCTGCATCGATAATACCACTCAGTTGACCGTCTATGTCTATGGCAAAAATCGAAGTTCCATCGTGAAACTTAAAAATAAACTTGATACATATTTGTTTAAATGGGAGTAATATCACTTGGAATCAATCAATTGAGTTGTCCACTTGCAAAGTCCGCTATGTAGAATTTGATATTGCCGAAACTCCGACATTGTGATGGAAAATATTAAAGACTTTGAGCATTATTCGAGATTATTTTTGTACGATCTCTCATTATTTATACACGACTTATTATTTCTGGTCGTTAACTCCATTTTAACACTAAAGGTTTTAATCGATTTACCAAAATTATTATTCTTTTAACTTAACGGACTTTGCAAGTGAACTACTCAATTGATCTTCTTCTCTGGCGTCTATGGTCTTACTTGTACTGTGACTTATTGTAGCATTTGATTGGACTGTAAAACAAATTGTAAATGTAGAAAAAAACCTTTTCAATACACTTCCTCGAAAACTAGCTCTTATTGCACTACGATTAGGTTCGAAATGCAACACATTTCGCACGCGTGCGGTAATCTTATTTTTCCGCAACAAAGGGCGGGAAAGAAAATTACCAGAGATACCATATATTATGTCCAAATCGATTAAAACAGGAAATTAAAAAAAAATCACCACCGACTATTGAGTCGGCAGTGTTTTTTTTTTAATTTCGTCATTTTGATTTGCGTCATAACATAAATATTGTTTGAATATTAAATTGTGTTTGTAAAAAGAATACTATAAATAAACATGATTATTTTAAACAATTATTTACTTTTATGAACAAGTCAACATTTAGAAATGTGTTCATAATTAAAAAATATTTGAATTTTATACTTTTCCTATGAGGCTGTTTAGCGGCTTCATACATTTGCTTTTTCTTCAATCTGGCGAAATCAAACCGCGGAAAAAAAGCAAATGAAATCATAATAGTCTCCTTAAAATTGATGACAAAAATACTTAAGTATCGTTATTAGTTAATTTCTTCGAAAGTGTATTAAAACACGTCGTTTGATACACGTGGAAATTTGTTATTGCATTTCTCGACCCTATGAACACCATTGCCATACGGCTCGTCTGTTCAATCCGCCTCGAATGCAATAACAAACTTTCCGCACTTGTATCAAAATGTACTATTTCATAAATTTTTCAATTAGAGAATCACTTTGGTTGACGAAAAGTGATACAATATTGCCATAATTCCAATACCTTATTGTTTTAGTGGCTTGCCTGGCTGCTGGACATGCATGCATGAGGTCCTGGGTTCGATTCCCGGGCGGGCAAAGGGTTTTTGGGTTTTTCCAAGAGGAATTTACCAATAGCAGTCACGGGGTCTGAATTTGTGCCCGGTTGATGGCAATGGGCTCGCTCCCAATTATATGGGACTTAACATAACTGACGAAATAATAATATGGGTGTACTATTAGGTACACCTCTGTCTTACCCTTCGGGGATTACAAGCGTGATGTTATGTTGTGTCTTCGTAGCTTTCCTAATGCCAACAATAGAGAGAACTGTTTTTCTTCCATCAACACAAAATCCAATGCACATACTCGTATCATACCTAACATAGTACATTTTTCTGTTCAGTGACCTGGCTAACAATGTAGGTTACATGTTATTTTTAACTTTTCTAGTCCTAAATATGATACATAAGACACACAACAAACTAAGACACGAAATCAGGAAAGTTACAATAAGGACGACGCTTTTTATAGATTTGATTTAAATTAAACCATAGAAAAATTTATGGAAAATTAGGGCATGCAGATTTTTTACTTCCATAAAAGTTATACATGTAAAAGGGCAGGTTTGGCACGTATTATTGTAAAATAAATTGGGTCAACAAAAACTATCGTTAAATCAGAAACCAGAAAACGGCTAAAAATTGCATCATACCATGATAGAACAATTTTCCGAACAGACAATATTTTGTAACCGTCAAAGCTCGATATACGTAGTACGTACGTAGTATGAATCTTAACGCATTGCTGGCCGTTCATAATTCCGTCATCGCCGCCCGTATATTGGAAGCTAATAGTTCCTTCAATTACGGCTTCAATTTCAATTAAATTTCACAGCAGAATGCTTTTCGTGTGCCCAAAGCAGCGTGAAGCGAATTCACCCTCAAAGAAAAAACGGCTTGAATTTAAAAATTGGGAGGTCGGGTTACTGAGAATTTTGTACTGTTTTTTTTAAACATTCTAATAGTGTTTTCATATGCAATAATAAACATAGTCTTTATGGTTAGTAACTAAGTCTACAGACTAGGTATGGTTACATTTAAGTACGGTTTTATTTATTTTATTAGTGTTCGATGTATTCTATACTTACTATAACATTATAAACAAAAAATAATTATTCTATTTATTTTTTTGTATGGAATAAGCTCCGAAAGTACTGGAAAAAAAAATTATATTTTTTTTTTTCACAAACAGAATTCCAAATTGTCAGGAAGTAACATAGGCAATTTTTTTTTTCCAAAAAAATTGTGATCCTCATCTTACGTGAATGAAACCAAAGCTACTCAAAAATATAATTGAGAAAGTCAAGGAATACGCACTTGCGTTCGTAATATTGAGAAGAGTCCAACGAATTTAACAACTTTAAAAGTCTCTTTTCCATAATCTTTAACTTTCCCAATTGAAATGAAGGTTCATGAGAAAGATTTAATTAAAACTCTTGATTAATCTGTTGTTACGAAGTCACTTCCGAAGTAGTAACAACCACATACTATTTATTACTAATTGATAAATGCAAAAGTTCTTGAGAATGGATGGCGGGATGGATATTTGTTACTCTTTCAAGCAAAAACTACTGAACGAATTTGGATGAAATTTTGCACACATATAGTTTATAACCTGGTTTAACACATAGGACTTTTTATCCCGTGGGACAACGAACACTATGCGGGCAAAACCACAGGTATAATAAGCTAGTATCATATACCGTCTTTCTGTTACGTTTTGCACGGTTTAACGACTGAACGGATGCATATGAAATTTTTGTCACAGGTAGACCCAGGTTTCGCAATTTAGAAGCGGGTGAATTTATGGGCAAAAGCTAATAGATAACCAATATTATGTACATTCATTAACAAAATCTCTATATATTAAAATGAATCCATATTTCCTTGGTCATAGCATCACGCCTGAACGGCTGGACCGATTTCGCTAATTCTTTTTTTGTTGTGTTTGTAATTGTCAGGAGAAGGTTCTAATGAAAGAAAAAAAGAAGAAAGTTGGCAGCAGTACGTAGGCAGGTAGTTTTAACTTTCAGTCATGACGAGCAATAGAACGGCTATTTAAAACCAGTGTCATCGGAGGAAATAGCCTGGCGCTTGTACCAAATAAATTGGAATAAGGACAGGAGAACAAATGGACAAAATACCTGTCTATTTATACCATTAGACACTGTTCAAATATTATATAATGTGAATAGGTAGGTCAGGTACATAACCTTGACGACTTGATTGATTCGTTTTATGACGTCACCAAATATAGGTAATGGACTCAAGAAAGTAAACAGACGTACAATAACTTGATAACGAATGTAGGCTTATTTTGTAAAAAGTATTTATCTATGAAATTACGGTAAAAAAGTAATGGAGGAGGCATTTGAGACATAATTTAATATCTACAGTATGTTTTTCTCGTCTGAAAAACGTATCTATAATAATAAGGCTTGTGATAAAACGCTTTTGCCCAAATGTCACAAGCAGTATCATGATAAATGGTCATCTACTTGACAGATTTTTTTGTCTCAAACGACGTTCTCTCAAGAAAAGATCAGTATCTTAGCTCTTTCAATTGTCCCCTCGAGGAACACTTTATACAATATTTATACAGCACTCTATAAACGTTTATATAGAGCTCTCGCTAACGATATTACGATTAATAACCATTTAGATAATTTCTTTCAATACCATTTTCGAAAGGGTCTAATATATTGTGTTGGACCGCCAATATCGTAACCATTAACTAATATTGATTCCATAGAATATATTCCATAAATCAGGGGCTATAGAACGCTTATCCCGGCAACAAATTTTCCACGATTGAATGGATTTTTTATGTGGTTCCGACCTTCCAATTAGGCGGGCCTCTATAGGAACCTCTTAACTCACATTCTTATTATACCCCTACCTAACTTAAGAACGTGGCTATTTAAGCATAAGCACGTAATTGGCTGACACATAATTTCCAGTAACTGTTTGGGGTAATGAGGCTGAAGATATAACCATATCGTCTTCGCACGTGATTGTCGAAATGTTTGAGATGAGAAATTGTTCGTGATAACGACTGTCATTAGCGAGGCATGCGAGCGACGATCTCCGTGAAGCGGTGCCTTAACAGCGTCACATCCTGCCGCGTAAACGGTGTGTCTGTCGGGCAGCGGATGCCGGCAGTCGGAGCAGGCTGGCGCTGCCGGCCCGTACGAGACTCCCGTTACATAACACACCTGCATTCCGCGAATACTCGCACTCACCGGACACCGGTACTTACTGCATCGATTATGTCACCTCTCAGCTGACGGTAAAGCACAACGTACTCGTACGAGCGTAAGGTAAAGTTCGGACGTACAGTCGCGCGGTGGCTCGCTCGCGGCGGCGTGTGACGGAGCGCGTGTTCGAGTCGCGAGGTCGATGTCGGGGAGGAAGGGGCACGGAGGCTGCGGACTCACCGTGCGGATGGTTACATAAGTCGGTCGGCGGGAGCGAGGACACGTGCAGCCCCTCCGGGGCTTGTGGCGCGACTGGCGGCGCGTCGGGCGCCGCCCCGCGCCACGGAGCCGCCGCCGCCTTCCACCCAGACACGATTAAACAGCCTTCACGTGCGACTCACGCTTTAAAAGCGCGCCTAATAAACCTCACCTATACTTGGATTTAGAGAATATGGAGCACAGATTTCTTGCAATTATTTATCCTGTGTACACCGGCTTATTAACTCGTTGAAGTGCTTGAGGAGATAGGTATTGTTAGACAGTCTAGACAAGTCTTTATCGTCGTTGAATATGCAAACGTATCGCTTTATTTGAAAGCGGTACCTAATCTACACTTTAAGTAGGGTATTATTTACCTCACACTTCTATGTAGGTAGAGTGAGGGTTAATAGTACCTACCCGGGCACTATGTATGTACACATATAACAATACATACATATGAACAATGAAACAACATTAGACACTAAGTTTTGTTTTCAGCTTTGCTCCCTTTATGTACAGAAATTAACCCACAGGAACGTCTTAAATGAGTCTATAATACTTGGAGATAATGTAGGTTACGGTTAGTGAAATAATTTTTTGAATCGGATTCCGAAGATTACCGCCTACCTACATGACTTACAAACCTACAAACTCTTTATAATTTTAGCATTTAAAGTCCATTTCACGAAAGAAGTCCCCCAGACGCAGCGCTGTATGTCGCGCGACATAATGTTGTTTCACAACTTTTGGCATCGTAAATAAACCTTATATCGCACTAATCCAATAATAAACTCACAAAATATCTACCACAACAAACGCACCTTGATAACATCGACAAACGACAACATGGCCGATCTGTTAAATTTAATTCCACAATAAAATTGTCCGCGGGACTTCTTTCGTGAAATGGACTTTAGACAACACTTGAACAAAAACCAAATACTGTAGGTACCTCGAAAAATGCTACTCAAACAATGCACTAAAGATAACTAATATCTGCTAAAGTAAATTAAGTTTGGGCAACCTATTATGCACTAAGTACTTACTCTAATCGTAAAACATCCCTAAACAACACGTCATTTCAAACAAACGCTCCCCTTGTTATGTGAATTCATTTAAATCGTTCAGCCCGTAACCGTCCACAGTAGAACATGGTCGTCTAATAGGCAGCCACGCGATCGCTCGTTAGGGAATATTACCTAATTACAGCGTTTACAGCGAGCCAACCATTGCTGATCACAGTACCCATGTTATAATGAAATTTTGTGGAAATAATACGATTTGTAGCCTTCGGTTTAACAACAAGTTATCAGAGCGTAAAAGGAAGAAAGAAAAAGTATTTATTGGTTTCACACAGAACAAAACAAATTGACAAAAAAAAATAAAGATTAAAAAAGTAAACAAATGAGAAACACTTAAAATTAGGACATACATATATTAAATTATAGATATTAAAGTACCCTAATAATAATACCCCAATAATTATGAATAGAGTACCCTAGTGTTTGCTGGTTTGGTTCTCATAAACAAGGTCACGCTAAACCCTAGTGGGTTAGTCAGAGGTGTACTTAAACTAGCTCTATATTTCATACATACTATAAACAGAACAGACAGGATAGGCAGAAACCACAGAACGCCACCTGCTACGATCCTAACATACTACTTTTGCTTCATTCACGTAGTACATACATCACATTCAAGGCGGGAAATCTTCAAATGAGTCCTCCCGCTCGTGGCGGAGGGGAAGGGAGTGTCAGATTTCTACTGACTATAAACCACCAATGTTCCTTCTTAGCCCTTTGTGTCCGGGGCCGCGGTATCTCTTTCGACCAACCCGCAGCCCCGGCGAGTTCATACATTTCTGGTCTCTACATTTCGTCAGTTATGTTTAAGCTGAACTAAATACGAATTGGAAAACAAGACTTTGATAATATAGAATTGCAGTTCACGTGGCGAAGCGTTAATCTCCTAGGTTGATTTAGCAGGTTCGAACTTCGAACCCAGAAATAAATATCAAAATTTATTATTGCTTTTAAAGCAGGCATCCACGCGTACCTGAACATGTTGTTTTTTCTGTATATTATATAATAGACACAATGCTCAGTAAAAATCCTTTGATTGATTATAGAAACTTAACTACAAACTCCTCACGAAAGGTACTGACGACACGGAGAACGATTGCTTTTCATAAATTCTGTTGTACGAGTATCCTTAGTAAAATCATAAGATCCATTAAAAAAACAATCTAGAATATTATTATTTACGTAGGTAGGTACAAGATATTTATTTTCAGCAATTTCGGACTTATTTAATAAATTTCTCTATTTCAAAGAATCAACCTAAACAAATACCTTAATGTAGGTTAAACAAATATAATATAATCTTTAAGCTACATGCTATGCGGGGCAAACAAAGGGAACAAACAGTAACGATCCCGATTCCACACACACTCCAGAAATTTAATTAATTGTATCTTCTGATAATACCTAACTGGTGTTTCGTTGCATTTCTTTACAAAATAAACAGTTCAAATAAGGGTTTAAAATTCTAAGTAAAAAGGTGGTAGTAGTTACAAAGAAAGAACTCTTAGCAGCGACAAACGTTGACTGAAAGAGTACCTATGCTATGATACAATGGCACTTAATGAACGTAATAATAGTTATATTTTCGAAGACTTATCAAAGAACTTTTTTTAGGTAGGTAATGCGTTACAATCTCTTCTATTTCAGATATATACATCACACACATCTTAAAAACCAAGTCAGATGCCCATTGGCGGCAAAACTCAGCCACACGAGAAAAAAGAAAAGCCTGTAAGTGTAGGTAAATATCTAGTTTTTAATATCATGTCCCAAGGCCCTACATAAGCAAATGTTACTCGTCTTGGGGCCGCGTGTCAAGCCCATGCTTCTCCAACTCAGAACAGACACAATTGCCCCGATTTACTTCGCCTTTGTTTTCGCTACGACGAACTTAATCATACAAACGTGCCTCGAGAGCTTTCTTTCCCGATATTACGTCTAGAGGTGTATTTTTCTTCCCGTGAAAATAAAAGTTGATGAAAGCGCCATCTGTTGTCGAGTAGCGGTAGTATTTAAATTCAGCCAACTCTGAAACAGGAAATATAACACGGTTTCAGACTTACCAAACCTGCCATCTAGTGGTTTTGTTAGTAACTTGTCAAAGTCTAGTTTTAAGCTACTACTATTTTACCAAGATTTGTTCACAGCTATCTACACGTCCCACATTTATTTTACGTGGAAGTAGGTTACGTTGCCGTTGTCCGAATAATATTATTGTAGCGCTCAACCTCGACTCCTACAGAACGATGTCCTGGAAAATGATGCATAGGTACCCTTCCTGGGTAACGGGTAAGTATTATTTCTAGTTCCACCAAAAACCCTAGAGTTCCCTCTCAAATAATCAAAGAACTGTCACCATGTAACATTGACCGGAGGGAATCCGACATTACCCTCCTCTCTTTATTCTTGCATTGCTAAATTCTACATAAACCCATGCAGTGGTAAAAGCACGCAACCATCGTTGTCTGCCTGTTTGTTGACACTATTTTGTTGATTTGCATACCAACTGCAAGAGGTTTCGTATAATAATATTCATAGACAAGGTCCAAAACCAAAATATGATTGCAGTGACGGGGAGAACGTAGGTACCTCTTGAGTTCTTGACTCCAATGCTCTTTTTTTTAGCCGACTCTTTCGCACTACTGGCAAAGACCTCCTCCATGGTTTTCTAAGTTTTTTAGAATTTGCCTTCTCCAACCAATCCGTTAAGAATGAGTCTAGATTTTCACGACAGCGTTTCCTGCCTCGCCCTGTTGACCTGCCTCGGTTACGACGACTGTCTTCGGGCACCCACTATGTGACTATCTTCGCCTGTCTTTCCGGCTTCATCCTAGTAGCGTGTCGGTACCTATATATACCAATAAAGAATTGAGTATAGTATTGAGTACCTGTCTTAGACCGTATTAAAGATTTGCGCATTCGATCGGAGAGTCGAATATTGACAATGCTACGTTCTATCGCTTTTTGGCAAACGTTTAGTTTGGACTTCTCAGCTTCAGTCAAATACCAAGTCTGACTGCCGCACTCAGAGAGCTTTAAGGATTACTTAGGCCATCACTTAGTAACGGGTTTGAAAGTTTTGTCATACAAAAGGATGTCAATTCTTTACTAAGTGACGGCTTAAGTAATCATTAAATATCTCCGAGTACCGCAGTAACTGCCGCAATCAGAGACGTTTACTTAAACCATCACTTACTAAAGATTGAAGGTTTTCTATGTCAAATCTTTACTAAGTAATCATTAAATATATCTGAGTACGGCAGTGAGCTGTGGTGAGTGCCATAAGTTACAATAGACAGGACACTTAAACATGTCGTCAATCTTAAATTTCAATGAGAGAGGAAGGTCGCCTTTTATAAATGCCTTCATGGACCAATAGCTCCTTCAGATATTTTCAAACAACTACAAAGGAAATAAAACCAGTTGCGATGTGAACGTTATGTATTAGAGACGAAAACGTAAGGATAGTTGCACTATCCACAAATCACATTCCACATAAATACTTAGACCGTTCTTGCATAAGACCTGTTGACCTGTTGTAAGACTTTTGAGTTTAGAACTTTAGACCATAATGTTTTTCATTACTTTGTATAGTTAGAAACGTTCTCACTTAAACACTTATTATTTGTGATTACAACTACAAAAGTAGGCCAATACCGACACTGATACCGATACCAATACCGGTACTAATACCGATACCAGTACCGATACCGATACTGATTTAAAATATTGACATTGTTAAATAATAAACACGTACCTAGTCATAATTATTCTAGTCAAATAGATAATATAAAATAAGTATTTATAAAATATCTAGTATAGGTACCTACTTATACTTACAAAAATATAATTTGAATGAAATTCACAAAAAATATATTTCACACAAAATGATATTACAGCTACACAATAAATTAGTGCCTATTAATTAAAAGTATTGTAAACTTCAAAGGTTTCGCTTACTTTTAGCATTTTGAAATTGGCAACTCATTGTTCTTTTCTTATCAGTCTTCATTATACTGAGTTTACTTGCAAGTTAATTTATCATTTAGAAGTACTGATCAGTATCTGCAGGGCTATTGCGTATCTTTTTAAATGTCAGTGGCTATCATAGTGTCCATCGATTAACTGTCAAATGGTTCCATTTTGTACCAAACCTTAACCATTTGACAGTTAATTGATGGACAATATGATAGCCACTGACATTGAAAAAGATACGCAATAGCCCTACTTGAGTGATTCAATATTTTTCAACACACTTGCTCATAAAATGGCTCTAATTTCATCGCTATTAGGCACGTAATGACACCTGTGATCAAACTGTGACTTTTTCATTGCCATTATTCCCAAGTGAGTTATAGGGTTTTTTTTTTATTTTATTGGTTGAATTACTTTCTTTGGAACTCCCATACCGATCTGCTCCAACTTCCGGTAACTCGGGTCGCTTGTCCAAGGGGATGGTGAAGTAGACCGGGACGTAATGCAACGGATCAACTCAGGATGGATGAAATGGCGACAGGTCACTGGAACAACTTGCGACCCACGGATGCCCCTCAAGTTAAAGGGGAAAATATACAAGTCCGTGATTAGACCTGTCGTACTGTATGGATCAGAGTGCTGGGCTTTGAAAAAGATGGATGAAAAACGATTGCATGTAGCGGAGATGAGAATGTTGAGATGGATGTGCGGAGTGACAAGAATGGATAAAGTAAGGGATGAGTATATTAGAGGAAGTTTGAAAGTGGCACCTGTTACAGAAAAATTGAAAGGAAGTCGTTTATCTTGGTATGGTCATGTAATGAGGAGGGATGAAACGCATGTGACTAAAAAAGTGATGGATATAAATATTGATGGATGGAGCGGGAGAGGAAGGCCAAAGAAAAGATGGATGGATTGTGTGAGGAATGATATGAATGAGAAAGGAATATATGCCACCTTGACGTGTAACAGGGAAGAATGGAAGAAGAAAACGTATTGCACCTACCCCAAATAGAATGGAATAAGGGCAGGAAGATGATGATGAGATGATGGTTGAATTACTTTGTTCATAAAAAAAGTTTCGATACAAAAAAGATCGTGTTCAATACCAATAGTACAAATAAATTAATGTACCTATTGCTTGCTCATTTAATTTTTAATAAATAAGTAAAACTTTTGTTTTCTCTGTAATAAAGAAAACTTTGAATTCCCCATTTTGTAAAGAAACCTCATTATTTTATTCTATGGGCGATCGTCATTGTTAGATGCGCGCGCATAGAGGTAAACTGGTTAATTTTTCCCGCCATTGCGAATTTTTTTTCACAACTCGTTTTAACTGTTGAAAATGATTTTTTTGTATTATTTTCTTGACAAGTGTGTTGAAAAACGTCGTATGATACACGTGTGTATTGATGATTACCGTCCTCGGCTCTTTTAAGACCCTCACCTAACGGCTCGGGTCTCAATGGCGACTCAGTGGTGATCACCAACATTACACACTTGTACCATTATGTACTATAATTCATGTTGTGAAAAACCTAGGTTCATAAAATTGAAAAGTGGTCGACCATCAGTGAAGTTGGCAGTACGGTCAGCAACAGAAGTAGTCTAACATTTCTGATTTCTAATTATTTGATGTAAAGGACTCAAACTATTATAATTTTATAACGAGTAATATATCAAGGTTTTATTAAAAAAACCTCCTTTGAAACTATGAGAGTGTTAATCCATTTCTGATGCTAACTGTACCTATCCTTATACAAAACGGTGTTAAATACCATTTATTATAACGTAATCTTTTAGGCAAAATAAGGCTCCAATTAGATATAATTTCATATAAGTATAAGATATAAGTTCATACATATAATACTAATTAAACACTTAATTTAGAAAAGGAACGAATCAAAACAATGTCGAGCGTTGGATGAAACACCAGTGATCATAATATTTTGTAACTACATTGACAACACAATCACTCTCAATTTTTTTTTTAATATTTATGATTACAACAATGATAACTATTGAAATTGACACCGTATATATATTTTCATTCGTACATTTATGGCAACTAAGAACATAACATAAAAGTCCCAGCTTCGTACTCGTATAATAATTAAAATGGTTATTTCTTAATATTGCTTAGGACTTTCTAGATTAAACTTAAAATACTTAAGCATTGAAATTATCTAAAAAATAAATTAAATACAAATATTGTTATTATTTGCATTACGGCTATTTCCCTCTGGGCGAATTAGGAGTCTTTATTCTTTGTTGGCAACCAGTTGCGAATTAAGAATCTTTGTTTTTTGTTATCAACCATTTGAGAAATAAGAATATTTATTCTTTGTAAGCAACCAGTTACGACAAAAGATTATTTTCCTGACACGAAACCATCGTTGTCTATATTATTATGTTTGTTAACTTGACACTATTTTGTTGTTTTGCATACAAACTGCTAGATGTTTCGGCAACTACAATATTCATAGACAATTACTAGCTATCTCAACTTAACAATGCACTCATCGTGACGTGTTCATGTCGCAAGTAATATGCAACAGTAATTGTGTGTGTTACTTGTTGTAGTTGCGAACACAAAATAAAAAATCTTAATTCGCAACTGGTGGCGAACAAAGAATAAAAATTCTTAATTCGCAACTGGTTACGAAACGCAGTTGCGAAAACGGCTGGAGGGGGCTCATTAACCAATAAGGAGTATTGCTACCCGTGAGGGGTCTTGTCAAAACAAGAATAGGCGTGTAATTATGAATTAAGATGGAGACATAGAGTAAATACAGAAGCGTCACAAGTTCTTGAGAGCTTATTTGACGGCAAAAACGAATTGACATCACAAGAGTAGAATATTTCTACTCTTGTGTTGACATATTATATAGACCAACCAATAATGCTGTCAAATGGCATTCGAAAAGTTCCACCGGCCTAAGTAAAGTTCTAGCCATACCTACTTAATAAACTTTTATTTGTTTGAAAAAAAATCACCGAATTTTTAGACACGTAATACAAACGCGCTATCACTTTGAAGAAAAACCAAGTTAACACAAATACTCCTCATTGTTTACATACAATATTTCACACCGTCAACTTAAAAATCATAAAGTAATCTTACATTAAAAGTGATAACATCAAGATCGTAAAAACTAAACTATCTTACTTGCGTCCACAGCAAAACATGCTGCAGAAATACCTTTTCGCTACCTTTGGCTTGGTTTTCTTCGGAGACGATGTTGGGACTCTTTGGTACCTGGACGAGTGCATCGGTATGACCAGCTCAAGGACCGAAGCATCGTCGTCTTCGTCTGAAGCAGTCAGTTCCACTTCATAGAGTGGTGAGGAACGGTCGGGGCTAGGCTCTCGGACCACATTCTGGGCTTGCTTGTTCTGTTCCTGATTCCACTGTATCATGGCTAGCTCGCTTTCTCTTTCAAACTTTTTCTGTAATTTGAATACACTTTTAGTTATGTAATAATTAGGCATGTTTTTGGATGTAAATTAAAATAGTTTTGTCGCATCGATTCTGTTACACCTGCTCATTAGGCTCTTAAAAGACCTTTGGCGAGGCAGATACAAGATTTCAGATTTATAACGTTGCGGGACGGTTTTTAAGTTTGGTGCATTAAGGCCGCTTTCACATTAGGACGTTAGCAGTGCGACAGTCGGCAGAAGCACATTCCTTCACATTTTATAAGAACAGTCGTAACAATCCGTTAGTATTTGTTTTTTGTTGCGCGACTGTTGCGCTGGTAACGTCCTAATGTGAAAGCGGTCTGTCTCTCACAAAGTGGTAACAAGAAGACCAAATCAAATCAAATGAAATAATTTATTCGCATAATATGGGTAAATAGATGATACATAATGCATTACATAATACAACAAAAAAGATCCTCATATTAACCATTTCTGGTATGCAAAATTTAAAACTTAAAATAAAAGTTTAAAAAATAATGAATTGGTTACCTATCAAATACATAGGTACACATTTACATTTTGAACTACATACTAAATTAACTAGTTATTATTGCACTGATAGGAACATTGTAAGGCGCTACACTAATTTTCTATTCTTATAACTAAGGTATTCCTGGGTCGTGATGTAGAAACATTTATTGACTAACCAGGCGTACAGTTTTTTCCGGAATAAAGGTATAGATCTAAGGTCTTTTAGTTCACTAGGTAATTTGTTAAATAGACCAAAACAAGTGAGACTTGCATCGAAACAACTGTACTGCCGATTTGATCAAAACACTACCTTCTCAGAACAACCGTTGTTTTCTGAGACTACTTTAATTTTGGCAGAATTAAATAAGTGAGCATAGTTACCATCATAGCCTTCCGCTCGTTCTGCCTGTGTGTAGTTGGTGATGGGATAAACAGATCTTCATCACTGCTAGTCTCATCACTGAGCTGGAATTAGAAACAGTAGAACGTGATCATCTTTTTCAGATTTGATACCTCAGAACAACCCGCAACGCACTAATTGCTCTCCCGGAGTCAGTTTTACAAGCGTGGCCCAATATAATTATGCCGACCAAATTGCAGAATTAACTAACTTAACTGAATTAACCTTGTTCGTGGTGTTCGATTCCCGGGTCTGACAAAGTGTTTTTGGGTTCTTTTTAGAAATTTATCACTAGCAGTCACGGAGTCTGGATTTCTGCCCAGTTGATTATGGTAATAGGGTCGTAAATGTGGGTGCACTATTAGGTACACCTATACCTACCCTTTGGAGATTACAGGCGTGATGTTATGTTACAACAGAATTATATTCGGAGTAAATTCTCAAGCTCTTTACTGAACTCTACAACATCAACTTTACATTTACAATCACCACACCCGCCGAGACGTTCGGCTTGAGCCCGTTCAGTTTTATATTCATACAATGAAAGCGAAAGATGTACGAACAATCACGAGCACATAATGTAGCAGCAGATTTTAAATACATTTGAAACTCATAATATTTACGAAATTTAACATAATAATATGTATTTTTTTTTGGCGGGTGGAAAGTCATCAAATAACCCCTTCCGCACTGCCCAAGAGCGGAAGGGGTTATTTGATGATTTTCCGAGAGTGTCAGACTTCTACTGACTAAAAACCACCCATGTTCCTTCTTAGCCCTTGCGCCGAGTACGCGGTATCTCTTTCAAACAAACCGCAGCCCCGACGGGAAATTTGACATTATCTTCAAGAAGAAACTGTACTTCATGAGAAATTCTGGTTTAAATATTGCTGCGTGTACACATTAGTGCTCGTTTCATTCACCTATTGCTGTCTCGGCTTTCGCATGTTTTTTCTCGAGTAACCACTGGAAATCAGCGCTGTGTTGTGGGCTTTATAGTTACCGGTTGTCCCTGATGAGCCAGGATCTGCCTCCGCACTGCGTCGTCGCTGTCAATACCGCTGTCATCAGGCTCATGGGCAGGGACCTCCAACCCACCGCCGTGATCGTCTTCAGCCGCCAGCTTGCACGGTTTCACTGGCCACTAGGTTGAACACTCCTGGAATTTAAAAAAAAATTGATTACAGGACAGGGCTTATAGTTTTGGATACTCTTAACTCGTAATTAGACCTGATTAATAGGGAAATGTGGAAGAAGAACAAATGCTGAGGCGACCCCAAAACAATTTGGGTAAGGGCATGAGAATAATAAATGCGTCTGAAACGCTATTCATCAGTAAAAAAGGTTTGAAATCGGATGACGACTTTCGGACATTACCTACTACACCCACACTTGCACAGTTCACCTCTTTATAATATTAGTGTACTCGTAAAAGGAATCTGGTGTTGGAAATCCATGACAATTAAAATGCGGAATTTAAATTAATAATGTTGTTGTATTAAATTGTTTTTCCTTATTTCATAATAATAGTAGTTATCAACCCATACCGTTGGATTACCCGATGAAATTCATCTATAAACAGAAAAAATAAATTATCTAAATAATACCTAAATCTGAGTTTCATCCTCGTAATTGTAGAGACCAGTAATTATCAGGAAGACGCTCACAAAGACTCCAACAACACAATCGTGACCTGCTCACTCGCCAAAAGTTACAAACTGTCCGCACATCAACTCCAATACTAGCATAACATCAGACGGAGCTTAACCATCATAAGCCAAATTAACAAATAATTATAATCTATGTCTAGACTAGGGTGGGAGTGGGGCTCTGGGCCACATTTGCAGGGCTTCAGCTAATATTCGTGCTGTCGTTTCTATGGCATATATTCATTAAAATGGACGAATTACAACGATCAAGGAGTGTAATCAACCAGTAATTGAAGGTATCGGTGTGTGGTTGTGGAGCTGTGTCACAAACTATGCTCCACCTCCTATCCTGCCTTCCATGCGGCCGAAGTGACTTTTGCGCTGCCAGTTGCCACCGATGACGCGACCGAATTGGAAAATTTCGTGCCAGCTACACGAAAACGAAAAAAAACAAGGAATTGGGTTGTGGAAGATTTAGGTAGTCGCTCAATTTCAGATACCACAGCCTTAAATGGAACTGGAAGCTGACCCTAACATAGCTGAGAAATCGCTTGGCAAAGATGATTTGATTTAAAAGAGTGTCCATGGTGTTTCTCGCCTATTCTTATCCATAAAGATATACGTTTTAGAATGTGCAACTACAGCACTAATTTCACAAGTTATTATGCCTTGTGACTGTAACTTTGCTTTCTTTGATTTTCTGACATTCAATAGTGCCTGTAGTGGTCTAATTGAAAGAAATAGTTTGAGTTTGATGTTCATAAAAACTACATTTTTATGTGCGCAGTGGGCGATGAGATCTCGGACATCTGCCAAACCCTGCAACTGTAACTCCCGATAATGTTCACGTTGTAAACAACACGATAAAACGAAATACACAATAATGAGTATTAGAGTGTAAACACAAATAGAACTACTATATCCAGCTTAGATAGATGCTGGATGACTACTTGACAGACAGGGCTGTCATCTACCCCGGTCAAGACGGAGAATGGAACCGGCGAGAGATGTCGTGCGGTGTTCCACAGGGATCGGTTCTGGGGCCGCCCCTGTGGAACATCGGTTACGACTGGGTGCTGCGTGCCGACCTTCCTAGCGGCGTCAGCGTCGTCTGCTACGCTGACGACACGCTGGTGCTGGCACAGGGGGGGTCGCACGAGGCGGCGGCCGACAATATGACACGCGGGGTTGCGATAGTCGTTGAGAGGATCCGGCAGCTGGGTCTCGAGGTGGCACTTCACAAGTCCGAAGCAATGTGCTTCCATGGGCGTGGGAATGTGCCACCGTCGGGATCGCAGCTGACGGTGGGAGGGGTTCCCATCGGCGTCGAGTGTACTTTGAAGTACCTAGGACTCGTCCTCGACAGCCGGTGGAACTTCGTGGAGCATTTCAGACGTTTGGCTCCCAGACTGGAGCGGGCGGCGGCTGCCTTCAGGTGGCTCCTGCCCAATCTGGGGGGGCCAAACGCCTCCTGCCGGAGGCTCTATGCGGGGATCGTGCGGTCCATGGCCCTTTACGGGGCCCCGGTGTGGGCGAGTGCTTTGAGGAAGCGGGCCGCCCACTACCTGAACGCGCCCCAAAAGGTGATGGCCGTAAGGCTAGTCCGTGGGTACCGCACGATCTCCCGCGAGGCGGCGAACCTCCTTGCCGGATTGCCGCCGTGGGATCTGGAGGCGATAGTCCTCGCGCGCCTGCATGAATGGCGCGCTGAGGCGCTGCACCGGGGGGTCACTCCGTTGCCGCGGCAAATTGCTGCGCAGCGGACAGACCTCCGGTGCGATCTCATGGCGGCATGGAGACAGCGACTGTCGCAACCCCGTGCAGGGCACGCCACGATAGTGGCGGTAAGTCCCCTCTTTGAGGAGTGGCTGGAGAGGCGCCACGGCGCCCTCACCTTCCGTCTGACGCAGGTACTCACCGGACACGGTTGTTTCGGGAGGTACCTGCACCGAATCAGGCGGGAGGAAACGCCCGGTTGTCACCATTGTGAGGATCGGCCGGAGGACACGGTGGAGCACACCGTGGAGGTGTGTCCCGCTTGGGCAGAGCCCCGCCGTGTTCTCGTAGCGGCGATCGGCGGCGGCGACCTCTCGCGTCCGGCCCTGGTGCAAGCCATGGTCCGGGGCGAGGAGGAATGGGACGCCGTCGCCTCCTTCTGCGAAGCAGTGATGCTAGCGAAGGAGGTGGCGGAACGTGAGAGGGAGAGAACCTCTCGTCCCAGCCGCCGCGGTAGGCGATCCGGGCGTCGGGGGCCACGTGATGGCTTCCGGCCACCGTAGACGCGGGCCTGTGGACGGTGAGTGATGGGTAAGCTCGCCGTCCGTCCGTCTAATGACGACGACAGGCCGTGTCGACGGCGCGTTCGTGTTCCACGCGCGCCTCAAAGAGATGTCAGCAACATGGAAGGGGCCCGCAAGGGCCGACGCCTGTCGAGGCTGCGGGATGTCCGCAAGGGATACCGAGGCCTCGACATGAAGGGCGAAGAAGGAACATGGGTGGTTTTTAGTCAGTAGAAGTCTGACACTCCCTTTCGCTCTGCCCAAGAGCGGAAGGGGTTATTTGATGATTTCCCACCCCCCAAAAAAAAAAAAAAAAAAAAAAAGATAGATGCTGGATAATACAGAGATCTAAAATTACATAAATAAATTCAGAGAACGTTGGAATCGTCGGAGAGGAACGGAATGCAGTGACTATAAACGGATTTACAAAAGGTCAGGCAAGATGAAAATAACTTGCAGTTGGAGCCACTAGGCGTGACTTTCATATAAGTAATATAAGTTTAACAGCTTGGCTTGCCCTTTTAACCTTCTACTCTTCATGGTGACAGGGTCACAGGGTCTATGAGCAGTCTGCTAGCTTGCCGTATTGTAGCTCCCTGGGCACGCTTCTAAATGGAATAATTAGAAAACTTTAAAACTTCGTTTAAAAATAAATGTTTAGTTTATTTTTTAGATTTTCTTGGAGATTAAATAAAAACAGATGCTTTATTGCAATACGCCTTTTCATTGTATCTGCGTAAGATCTTATTTAATATTCGTTCTATGCCGAATTGCCGATACAACGAAACATAATTATCACCTCTAATTCGATTTTACTCAATACAATATTATAGGTAGCTAAATGTTTTCCATAGCCAAGCAAACAGCCTGAAGTCATCCATAGAAAACATATCAATAATGTATACCAGATTTTATTCGTCCATTGTTTTGCTCACAATATTGTTTCCATCAATTATTTCAATGAATTGCGACTACAATAAGTCGTGCATGAATTATTAGTGTTTGGTTATTGTAATGTGTTGTTAATTCGTTCCCTGTGGTATTAACACTACGCGCAATTGAACTAATTGGTCACCTTTGTCGCTCGGGAAGGACATAACGACCCATTACAACAATCAATCACCTTGTATGACCGTAGTATAAATTTAACCGACTACAAACGCCCATTAAGTCGTATCTACGCTGATAATACTTCTAGATTATATAAGGAAGGATAAATAGCTACCTTGTGCAAGGATAGAGCTCCAGGTGATTCCGGTAGGAGGCAAAACACGTCAAAACTACACAGTACTGCAGCCCAACTAGAGAAGAGGGGCGCACCGCCCCGTTGCCATGACAACCGAGGTCTGCGCGCGCAGCCCCGCAACACACTACTCACTGTCAATTTTATTTATGTTTTGTCAAACTTTTTCTGCGCGACTCGATTTTTAAAAGAATAGTATTTACCTATAATTTGTTTAGTTTTATTAATGCGAGTGCCTTAAAATGCCTAAGAAGGTAAGAGATTTTCTTAGATTTTCAAACATTCAAAGCAATCAAATATGTTTTCCAAACCAAAACTCAGAAACTTGAAGACGTAAATGTTGAAAGTAATTTATGCTGTATTTATTTAGTAAACTTAATTGAAACTGTGTTCAAACTACAACACTACGAACTCATCATTATTAAAATGATTGATTGATTGATAGATAAGTGTGTTCTCCGAACAATGTTTTGTATATTATGTAAGTAACAGATAGCAACATTGATCAAACACAAACGTTACAACCCATCATCGGATATTTGCTCCAAACAAACCGTTCCTACTGTTTACACTTTGTTTCGCATAACATTAACATATCTTGAGTTCAGACTGATTTACATGTCAAATAACAGATCTTGGGCACAGTAGAGCGATCTCAAGTACTTATCAACGTGTTGTCAGTTCAATGCCAAACGAATATTTGGACTGGCAAACAGTGTCATGAAATAGAAACTGTTCTAGATTCCAAGAAATGATTATCACAGCGCTAAGCTTTATATGAAAACTCTCCTTGATCTACATCAGAATATTTACATAAACAACTAAACTGCTGCATATAAACTTTGCACAGATATTGTAACTTTATAAGATTATTTTACAGAGTACAGCGTAAGTATCAAACCAATTAAAACACGACATACATAGGTTACCTAACGAAGACCAACATCACAAACTACAGGTACAGGCATTTCATATACGAAACACAGAACATACATTCAAATAAACCCCTTCAAACCTTGTAATAATCCTTTGCTGCCTGATTTAGATCCCTAGCCCGAAACTCTTGAAAAAGAAATTGCCAGAACTCTGGCGAAGTAAGTCCAAGGAGAAATCTATAGGATTGGCTCTTCTAAAGCGGCTCAGAGTGAGTAACGGTCTTTAGGACTGAGCATGCGTGTGCATCACTCCATTGTACATACGACCTTGTACCTGTGTTTGTGTCTGTCTTGGCCAACATTGGCTGCCGTTTGTGACCGTCTTCGCCTACTTTATTGGTGTTAGCACATCGAAATGTTGGAGCCAACTTCGCTACCAACATTTGACGATATGCTGAAGCCAAAAAGCCGTTTCATGTTGTACATACTATGTGTTCTGGCACCTCACTGGATAAATCACTGCATTTTCTTCGAATAGATAACTTATTTGTGTTACAATACTCATAATGTGTACGTCCTGCACGCTCTTGTGTCCCTGTCTTCGTATAACTCCCATGCTTCGCTATATTTCGTGAGGTACAATAGTGAAGTTGCAATTTTGCTTTGAACGCTAAAAGCAATGCTTTAACAACTGTAGCTACTTTAAAGTGCGTTTTATCAGTCATGTTTTGGAGAATTTGGACATCAATAATCTGGCGCTATGTGCCTGTGTCAGCATATTATACATACTTAATTAAATAGACCGACTGCTAATCGTCCGAAATTTTTAGTGAAGTGAATTACTTCAAAACCCGTATTAATTTTAGACACATTTACATTGTATAACAACCGAATCAAAACAATGGGAGTACATTTATAAAAAGGATTTTGTTACGAGTGTAGCTCTGAAATTCAAGTCAACCGTAATAAACATTAGGCTTCGAAAACTTAAATTTAAACTACAAAAGTATCAAAAATAAAATCTTACCCAAAATATCCGCCATCAAAAGTGGTTCAAAACCAAAACTTCAATCACTTAAAAACCCGACGAATTGAGCAATCTTCCTTTTTTGAAGTCGTTTAAATACCTATAGCAGCTACTTTTAACTACGGCAGTACCAACTAACATCATTTAATTTTAAAAAGATTCCGTTTAATCGAGCATGAAGCCGTTTTAGAAGGCGATAAATAATACCTAGATACCTGCACTTAGACACGACAATACCAACGGACAACTACCTCATCACTGCGGCTCCCTAATAAGAATTAACTAAAGCAATCAACCACAACTGCTGGTTTTCACGATAGCTGCTATCAGAGATATTGTTCCTACGTCCCATCGATCGAACATCATCATTCCGAATCCATCACGCAAGCTTGATGCATCACGGAAATGAATACCGTAAAACTTTATGGTTATTACTGTTTAATTTTACAATGGCCGAAATTGAATGTTGAAAGCTCAGAGGCCTTAGCACGAACGCGCGGTGTAAAACGTATTGTAAATACATCGATTTTTCAATTAAAGTACTCACTTTACATATTATATGGGCTGTTGTGGGACTGCGGTCATCAGACTGATGGGGTGAATTAAATATATGATACTAAAATTGTACTAGAAATTATTTTAGGGACGTTATGGGAATTCAATAATAGATTTTTTTTTATTTCCTCATGCGCAATGTATTGTTACCGTGGCAAAACACATGTAGCGAACAGCAAGCGCGACGTGGAGTTGGATGAACTTTGTAGCTGAGCAGGAAGTGAATCCACCGTGGCAGTTTGCGTATTTTCATAATTTTGAGCTTTTATTAATATCTATGGATGACACTGATTGTGATTCCTTGTTCAAAAAAAAATAACTGTTATGCAGGATAAATGTATTTTCGATTCAAAAATCGTCGTATTTTAATTATGTGTTCACCGCGCGCTCGTATGGCCTCGAATTAAGGGTACCCAAATGAACTAAGGAAACAACCGAGCACTGTACTTGAAACGACAATATGCATCGCTTGCAAAGAATACTTGACAAAACTATGTACTAAATTCAGTATATTCAATACCTACTACATAGAGAAACCATATTTTACCGCAAAGCACATTTATATGGTAACGTGACCAACTGACTTTGTTTTTCGTCATCGGGGAGTAAGTAGGGAGTCCTGAAACGTTTCACCATCGAGCAAAACACACCCATTTGCATTGATTTTGACCTTTATGTCTAGAACTTGAATGATTTGCGTGCCATACACTATATCCTGTTGCGTGTCACTCATGACACTCGTGCCAAGAGTTCTCAATCCCTGCTTTTAGCTCGACGTATGATGTTGATTTATAATAATAGCATCGGCCCTGTACAGAGGTGTACCACCCCTGGCTCAGACATAAAATGTTATGTGATATAGGTACCAGAATAGATTTGGGGTAGGTTCTATGTAGTTTTAAAACTAATAAAACAGTTGATTAGCAGCAATTCATTGTGGTTCTGATTTGTGAAAAGTCTATTTAATTTTCATGTCAAACATTATACATAACATAACATCACGCCTGGAATCCCCGACGGGTTAGGCAGAGGTGTACCTAATAGCACACCCACATTTCGCCAGTTATGTTTAAGTCCCATGTAACAGGGGGCGAGCCTATTGCCATCAACCGGGCACAAATCCAGACTCCGTGGCTGTTACTGATAAATTCCTGATGGAAAAAGCCAATAACACTTTGCCCGACCCGGGAATCGAACCCAGGACCTCATGCTCAGCATTCGTGCTTGCGACCACTAGACCAACGAGGCAGTCGAGGCAGATCAAACATTATAATTAACAAAATTCTTAATATTATGTAAACACGTTATGAATCCACCAACCGGAGCATCCGTGATGGAATCCGCTCTATTGAAATCGATATTTGATCAAATGTAGAGCAAGGGAGCAGTTTTTAATATCGTGGCAATTAAAATGAAGAATATTAATAGGTAGGTACGTACATTTGAGGGCCCCTTTTTTTTTTTTTGGGGGGGGTGGGAAATCATCAAATAACCCCTCCCGCTCTTGGGCAGAGCGAAAGGGAGTGTCAGACTTCTACTGACTAAAAACCACCCATGTTCCTTCTTAGCCCTTCATGTCGAGGCCGCGGTATCCCTTGCGAACAACCCGCAGCCTCGCCAGGCGTCGGCCCTTGCGGGCCCCTTCCATGTTGCTGACATCTCTTTGAGGCGCGCGTGGAACACGAACGCGCCGTCGACACGGCCTGTCGTCGTCATAAGACGGACGGACGGCGAGCTTACCCATCACTCACCGTCCACAGGCCTGCGTCTACGGTGGCCGGAAACCATCACGTGGCCCCCGACGCCCGGAGCGCCTCCCGTGGCGGCTGGGACGAGAGGTTATTTGATGGCCCCTCCCCACGGCGACTTTTTTGTAGCGTTGCTGTCGCGCATTTACAAATAGCGCGACAGCAGCGCTACCATCGCGCGTTAGTTTTGTTGGCGAGGGCACACAACAAGCAACCGCATCGCATCTGTGTCGATGCGAACGCGCGACAGCATCGCTACAAAAAGTCACCGTGAGCGAAGGGTTTAATTGAAAAAGAATTTCAGACATTTTCATTTATTTAACACAATGCCTCTGCTTCAAACAAATTTTAATCTAAACTAATAATATAAAGAGGTAACGTTTGTTTGTAAGTTTGTCTGTGTAGGTAATCTTTGGAACGAATGGATTCTAAAAACAATTTCACTCGCTATGACAATTTTTGGGGACGAAGTCGCAGGTGAAGTACTGGTATAAAATATTCGGCGCATGAACCGGGAAAAGGAGAACTATTAGATTTAAGTCAATCTAATATTAATTTAGGGCCGCTAATAAAACTTATGACATTTACGGTTATGTAAAAATCACACGTTCTTATACAGTACTCAAAAAAAACCTCACATGCCAAATGACTCGAGCAAAGCATGACGTCAAAACTTTATGTACTCCCTATCGAAGTACTAAATCTTAATCGTACTAAGGTAGCTCATAAAAACTTCTACCCATAGATTTGTACACAAAACTATAAAGCTCTGCCACAAATACATCATACAATTTATTTGTATGGTGGAACGGACTACTGCTTAAAAACTCATAAAATAAAGCGGCTACAACTAATTAATTTACCTATGGTAAGATAAAAACGGAAACATAAAATGTCACTTATGAAATCGAAAAGATCGAAAACGTACCTGTGTCCATTAATTTCAAAAATCGAACTTCTAAATTCAACAATCATAGTTGGTTCAAATTCAACTCGAAGGAAGGAGGCTCTAGCTCAAAATATTCACCTAGGACCACAGACTACATAGAGTTACTGCCCCGGGACTGTGGAAAGAGGACTGAATGTTAATCTACCCTCACCAGTGTCGCGGTATCGTGATTCAAGCAGTACTAGCTGATGCCAGACACGGGGACTAATTAGAATTTGGTGACACGCCCTGCCTAGGGAAGTCATTTGCTAACTTTGTACCGATGGCATAAAAACAAAATCTAAAAAATATTTTTCACTGTTTCAGCGGATCTTTTGATGTATGAGATTTTTTTTTGTAATGGTGGTGCAAGATATGAAATATTTTAAACAATTTGGTCATTTCTATTGGAAGACATAATTTTACAGATTGTAGAGCAAAAAAAAAAGAGCTAGTACTCTTAAAACTTTAATACGTAGAACTCTTCATAAATGGCGCTGGTTAACGATTTGTTTGAAATATAATGTATCATAAAATACAAAGCAGAAGAAATTTTAAACTATATTAAATTGATACAACATTGCAATAGGAAATTCCTTGGAAGACCAAGCCATAAATTATCCGCATATCCGACAATCTCATCGCAATGAAACATTGTATCCGTATTTAAATCTGAAATAAGCTCCGCCCACGCTCAAACGACCGTAAGGTCATTTTATGACCGATTAAAACGATTGCCTTTAATTTATTCCCCATTCATAACTTGAGAATCAGCCACATTAAAACGGAAGATTTGGGGGCATTTTACAATGTTACTGGAGTCTTTTATAGCGTTACGCATTTTGCAGATGGAAAACCGATGATTGAATAGTCTTTAAAATGTGCAGTTTTCAGAATTTCTTTATGTATCAATTTCCGTTCCAATAAAGTAGCAATTGAGTACTGAAAACAAGGCTATATTAATTGCAATAAAAGACTCATTTCTAACAAACTTGCAGTTTTCGCGTGATGCGAATAAAATTATCTTGCTATATTTTGCTCGGCATTGGTAGTTAGCTTGTACAGGGTACATTAGCGGCGGTGAATACTAATGCAGTTTAGTTCATTCTTCGGTTAAAGTTCATTTTATATCGGGGGGTGAGAACTACAAGCTATATAAGACACTGCAGTACTGATTAGCACTTCCTATGCTAAAGGCGATCTTTACACCGCGGGTTTTAGTTCAAATGTCTTCTGATACTGATTTAGAACCCATATCTGCCGAATCAGTAATATCACATGTGACATCATCAGATGATGATTTTGACGTAAGTAAAGTCAACGATGAACTTTTGCGTGGACCATAAACTGGGACTTAAACACAAATTATTATGAATAAAGATACAACCCAGCATGCCTGGGGCACGCAACGGTTTAATCGTTTGTTTACGCTTGCTTCGCTTAACTAAAAGTGCCTCAAATTATTTATGGTGGAATTACATGATCGTCCCCAATAAAGACCTATCAAACAATATGCAAATGTCTCTAGAATATTTACTCGTAAATCCGCCCGCAGTTCTCAAACGTTTAGAGAACTAAGCAGTGTTTCATTTGCTGTCAGACATCGCTTGCGTGCTTGCGTATTTCTTTGTTTCTGAAGTAAATCAAATCAAAAAATTTAAGCAAAATGCTGAAGGCTATGATAAAACGTGCTCTTAACATCACCGAGGAAAAAGTGCTTATAAACAAAACATTGCAGTGCTTGGATGTACGTAAACCGCATCACGCTGAGGTGTTGGGTGTTTGTTTGTTTACTAGTTAATGTTCAATGGTGTTGTTTAGCAGAAAGAGGGAGCAGCGCCTTCTCGAGGGAAACTCGCTGATGACGAGGGTCTAGACTGGCTGAAACCGCGCACTCTAATCAAACCGGACGACCAGGAGGAAGTGCCTGATGCAGTAAGATATTTCTTATGATCATGAATACAAAAA
The DNA here is from genome assembly GCA_949774965.1 of Diarsia brunnea. NCBI lineage: Eukaryota > Metazoa > Arthropoda > Insecta > Lepidoptera > Noctuidae > Diarsia > Diarsia brunnea. The sequence goes on along the minus strand of OX459015.1, from coordinate 7,080,903 downwards.
AGAGCGCACATATAACAGTATCTCCTTCCAGTCCTTACTCCATGTAACTTAGAGTCGTCGGGACATGTTTTCCACTTCGATTCTCCCCTGTCAGCTGTTCCGTTATCATTCACTGACTGGTTCATATCATCTCTCACACAATCCATTTATCCTTTTTCATTATCCCTTTTAGTAAATTAAAGTAGTGCACAGATTAGCGGATATTGAATCTGAAGATAAAAGAGAAATCTGGAAAGTTACTTGACGCATGCGTACGGCGTAGGAATACATAATCGAAGTACCTAAACAACGTCTAGGGGACTATAAACTGTTATTGCCAGCAACCGATGCTAGTAAACTTTGTAGTCCTATAAATAGCAATTAATTTAATATAATTGCAGAAATGGGCCATTAGGTAATTCGGTTTTGACTGGGGCCTTATAACTGACAAAATGTACGTTTGCTTGCCCCTCTCCCTTGCCCTTATTTATTTTACTTTTATTTGCCTTTCGTGTGTAAGAAATTCAGGTCTTATAGTTGAACTTAAAGCTCATCTACAGCAGATTAATAACTTGTTTCTGGAACGAAAATCAACTAATAAATTGTACAGCGTTTTGCCTGCTGTTACTGGTTGACTGAATTATCATCAGCCCACCTCACTTCTATACGGGGTGGAAAGGACATTGACGCAAAAACGGTTTTGACGTATTCAATACATCATTCTGAGCCACATATTTTTTTCAATGGTTGTATTTTTTATAACACCTGTTTTAATTTTTACCGTATATTGCACTTTTGTAGGAAACAGCTCTTTTATTAATAACCAATGGTTTTATGATGTTTCGGGGCTCATAATGATGTACTGAATACGTGGTAAACGTTAGCGCGTCAGTGTTTCTTCACCCCTGAAAACGTGTGTACGTATAATTTGAACTCGTTGAAAATTGTCATTCCGGAAACCGGTGATAAGTAATTCATAGACAAAGTGAACTAACTTACTGACCTCTTTTAGGATCTCGAGGAGGAAGTTGGTCGTGTTCTGACCACGATCAACTCTCAGTGGGTAGCTGACGAAGTGGCCTACCACTACGGCAAGGGGCTGTTCGTGACGAAACCGAAGCCGACCTTTGGGAAGGCGTATCCGCTTTATATATTCCAGGGCACGGCTATACGCAAGGATTCTGAAGAAGCCAAGGCGCAAATAGCAGCTGGATATGGTAAGTGATCATTTTTATGATGTAGTTATTGGATTGGTATTGAGTAACTAAATTATGGGCTCAGCACTGTACCTACAGATGCAATAATAATTAAAGCAAGCTAGACTAGAAGCTTCAAAGGTTGCTGGAAGTTATTCAAGAATAATTTGCCCTGGATCTGCTATAACATGTCTGAAAGAGGCATGTCGTTAATCTGGTGCAAGAAAACAAAGAATCAAGTATATATATAAATATAATATATATATTCTTTTTTAATTGGAAACAGGCATTATTTTTGCCATTAAATGTTTCATCATTGATCAGGGCAACACATAATTACCGTAATTATGCGTTACTATCAAACTGAAGGAAAAATCTGTTAACATAAATACAAATCGAATTTCTCACAATACCTTACGTCATTTAACACAAACTGTCTTGCCACAGGGATGGTCGGCTTCGACGACGCTGGTCCGAAGCGAGTGAAGGTTAAGAAGACCAAAACAGATGAGGAGGAGGAAGAAGAACAACCGGAGCCTGACCAGGCTCCGGCAGATGCTCAAGGAGAAGGTATGACAGACAAGCACTAAATCAATAAACCCCTGGCTTTCTAAGCCGCAAGCCCATTGCCATCAACCGGGCACATATCTGTGACTGCTACTGAGAAATTCCTGATGGAAAAACTAAGTAACACTTTATCCGGCCTGAGAAGCAAACCCAGTACCTCATGTTTAGCAGTCGGCAATATATTATTAAGGTAATATATTATTAAGGCAATATACAGGGTGTAAACGAACCCTTCACGCATCCGAAAACCAAGCATTCTGTACATTAAACCAAGTACCCCTACGCAAAAATTTTTGTTGGGAAATGATTTTTTTTTTTTTGGGGTCAAAAATCACATTTAAAGGTAAAACTCAAAGTAGCACTCTTAAAACATTGTGCTAGTGGATGCTTTGAATAGTAAACGGGTCATGGAGGTAATTTAAGTAAAGTTAAAACCTGAAATACTAGTATTTACAACAACAGCTGTGAAAAATTTGGCACTTTGACCCCCAATATCTCCGCAACTAGGAAGTTCCCAGGTATGGTCTAGAACAAAAAAATGATCGCAGTGGTCGGGAGAACAAATGACCTTCGTTTGCGTTAAGGGTACTTTTACACCCTTTATGGTAGTAAGGAACAATATCGACGACAACGGCAACTGCAAACTGCGGCGACAGTCACCTTATCAATTAGGAGTGATTGACATTTGTTTGTTTGATTTTTAGGGTTCCGTACCTCAAAAGGTAAAAACGGAACCCTTATAGGATCACTTTGTTGTCCGTCTGTCTGTCTGTCAAGACCTTTTTTCTCAGGAACGCGTGGAGGTATCAAGCTGAAATTCATATCAAATACTCAAGTCTATGGTCTCTTGGAGCTGTGAAAAAATCAAACTTCTAAGTCAACGCGATCAAAAGATACTCCCGTTTATGCCGCAAATTTTCGACACTCGCAAGGGAATCAAAACCTACAGGGTACTTCCCGTGAACTCAGAATCTTGAAATTTGGTATGAAGCAACGTCTTATAGCAGAGATATAGGAAAAATTGCGAAAAGTATACATTTTTAGTTATATCATATAATAAAAATATTTTTAATAATTTTAAACTTACTACCCCTTTCCTCATGAACGCGTAGTGGTATTATATTGAAATTCATATCAAATACTCAAATCTATAATACCTTTAAGCTGTAACAAAATCAAACTTCTATGTCAACGCAATCAAAAGAAACAGGAATTAAAACCGCATATTTTGAAACTCGCCACTACTCGCAAGGGAATCAAAACCTACAGGGTACTTCCCGTGAACTCAGAATCTTGAAATTTGGTACGAAGCAACGTCTTATAACACAGATAAAGGAAAAATTGCGAAAAGCATAAATTTTTAGTTACATCATATAATAAAAATATTTTTAATAATTTTTCTCTCTCAAATAATCTCAGTATTATGTCTATCACTTCTCTTCTTAAAGAGATTCGAAAAAAAATTTTGTATTTAAATTTGTATAAATTCGAAAGATTCGAATAAAAATACCATAACTTTTACTTATATACCTACAGGTTTGTACGGAACCCTCGGTGCGCGAGTCTGACTCGCACTTGGCCGGTTTTTTTAGGCACCGCGCGACTTCAGAAGCTGATTTTTTTTCTGAAGTTTATTTTTCACTTTTTGTTTTTTTTTAACGTTTTTTGAAGTTGATTTTTTTTTTCATTTTTATTTGTAATATCCTATACAAATGCCTTCAAAATTCCCTTATTATTGCTTTCAATTACTCTCTCTCACTCCTATGGAAACGTCAATGTTGACATCTACAGAAGAGTTTTCAACTTTTCATAGAGTTACACAATACGGCGTTCGAACGTTCGTGAAATGGAACAACCATACATCATCGCCTGCCGAACCTTTTCCCAACAATGTTGGCTTCCAGTTTAACACAATAACATACATGATGCTTGTATAAGCAGCTAATGTACATCCTAATTAAAAGAGGCCTGACGTTCCTAATGGGCGACAATATGGCAAGCCCCTAGGGCAAGTAGACTGTCCAGAAACCCTAACATCAAAAACAGGTTTTTACGGAAGTGCCACCACGAGAGGCATTCTATCTGTGTGAGAGTGGCGTTTAATATTGTTCGTGTCGTCACTATGTGGCCTGGAGGCCTGACCGTGGGCCTAATTGTGTTGGGAATCTAAATTTTTCAACTTTTTAATGATTGACGTAAATACAAAAATACAGCTTGCCAAAGCTTGATTTCATTAAAAGAAAGAATGAGCAAATCCAATATTTTTTTTTTTTTAGATTAAAAATCTTTTTGTTAATGTTAAAATTATCCCGACGTACCTTAATTAAACTAACTGACCAGGCCCCCTAGACAAAATCCCTTTTCTGTAAGCGTTAACGCCAACGGAAAGATCAAATTGTATTGAGTTGACAGATGACATCACGTGACATCTCTAAAGCTAATGTCAACTCCGTACAATTTGATCTTTCCGTTGGCGTTAACGCTTACAGAAAAGTGATTTTGTCTAGGCCCCCTGGGTAAATAAATAAAGTAACGAGCACATGGTTTAAAAACACATTACATTATAAACACTCTGTCTGAAAATTTACAAACATTCGGGACGCTTCTCTCGAGTCATTCCCGTGCGTTATATCACCTTGACAAATTCTACGACTGCGATTTAAATAGAATTTTAATAATGGAAAAGTTTTGTTTACGTGTAGGTACAGTCACGAGCAAAATATCGAGAGCAACGACGAGCAACTTTGCCAGTTGCAAGTTGAAAATAACATAGGTACATAAAGTCACGCCTTTTTCCCATGGGGGTAGGCAGAAACCACAGAACACCACCTGCTAGGATTCTTACATACTCCTTTTGCCTCGTCCACCTTCATACATCTGGTCATACACGCACGCCGGTTACGAGTACTACACACCTGTCCTTTCTGAAGAAAGAAATCAAAATAGTAGTCAAAAATTGCTTCTAAACGTTGATAAGTGCGCTTGTGGGTTTATAGCCAGAGAAATTAGTTCTTTATCAAACTGACTACCAACACTAATTGCCTTTTTTCATCAAATAATCCCGCTCTTGGGCAGAGCGAAAGGAAGTGTCAGACTTCTACTGACTAAAAACCACCCATGTTCCTTCTTAGCCCTTCACGTCAAGGCCGTGGTATCTCTTGCGAACAACCCGCAGACCCGACGGGCGTCGGCCCTTGCGGACCCCTTCCATGTCGCTGACATCTCATTGAGGCGCGCGTGGATCACGAACGCGCCGTCGACACGGCCTGTCGTTGTCATAAGACGGACGGACGAAGCCATCACGTGGCACCCGACGCCCGAAACGCCTCCCGCGGCGAACTCTAATTGCCTTAGTACAGTACCTACTGGAAATATCTTTTGGCTCTCAACTCACTGTCAGGGAGCGCTGTTGATAAACATTGGGGAAGAACGTTAACACCCAATAGGGTAGTTGACTGACTAAATAAAACATGATTCTGTTTAGTCCGTCTGTTAGATTTTCGAAAAATATTGGATACGTATTTTTTGTTTTATCAAATTAATAAAAAACGACGAAAATAAAAGCGTGAGTGGGGGCTGATGACGTTACTTTCTGGTAAAAAATGTACTAAACTATGACGTCGCGCGACTTTTCGAAGCACTGTATATCGTCTTCATTTTTTGTTTACGTGAAACAGAAAAAAAAGAAAATTAGTCCGTCAGATAGATTTCCAAAAAATATTGGACACTATTTTTCCTTTTTTACGAAAACAAAAAAATAAGACGATACAGTGACTCATTTGACACTGAATTTGCCTGTCCGTACTTGTTTTCTATATCACTCATGACTTCATGAGGGAATTTCCTGTTTGTTTCCTACAGTTTATTAGATCGTTAATACGAAATTGTTTTAAACACATTACACGCAGTCTTCATCTTGGCAGATACATTTTCGCGGTTATTAGCACTCAGATTAATGTTCTAAGAGGAAACGCCATTAACACCAGACTTTGCAGACGTAAATTCATTATAGAGTTTATTGTTACATTCTAATTCTCTTATTCTTTTTTTTGGAGGGTGGGAAATCATCAAATGACTCCTCCCGCTCTGGCGGAACAAAAGGGAGTATCACACTTCTACTGACTAAAAACCACCCATGTTCCTTCTTAGCCCTTTGTATCCGGGGCCGCGGTATCTCTTTCGAACTATCCGCAGCCCCGGCAGGCATCGGCCCTTGCGGGCCCCTGCAATGTTGCTAACATCTCTAAGAACCGCGCGTGGAACACGAACTTGTCGTCATAAAACGGACGGACGGTGAGCTAGCCCCCATTACTCACCGTCCACAGGCCTGATATTCTCTTGCCCACGTCTACGGTGGCCGGAAGGCCATCACGTGGCCCCCGACGCGCGACGTCCGGAGCGCCTCCCGCGGCGGCTGGGACGAGAGATTCTCTCCCTCTCACGTTCCGCCACCTCCTTTGCTAGCATCACTGCTTCGCAGAAGGAGGCGACCGTGTCCCATTCCTCCTCGCCCCGGACCATGGCTTGCACCAGGGCCGGATATTCTCTTGCCCTTATCCCAATTTATTTGGGGTCGGCGCATCATGTTTTTCTTTCATACCTCTCTATTACCTACTCGTAATTTTGTCAGACATCTGTCAGACACCTCTTTTATAATTAATTGTTACATAATCAGCCATGTGTAAAGAGTGAAGAAAGTGAGAGAGCGAGTTTCCATGGAGTGAATTTCTTGCCCATTCTTCTTCATAGAGATTTACGCTTTGGAATGGGCAAGTACCGTACTTTTCACAAGTGACTGTGACTGTAGCTTAATTTTATTTATTCAAACCCTATACTGGTATCATTGAGATATAAATGCTTTGAGTTTGAGCCTGGTGATTGGTTCTTGATGTTCTCATTATAAGCACATTTTTTGAACACCAAAGAGTTGAACAAAGTTAGTATTATTTTGCAAGATTCAAAACGTAATGTTCTCGTGGCTAAAAAAGACTAAAGAGACCAATTCTTCTCCTAATAAATAACAAGTTATTTAGCTACTTCGAATCCACACGTTTCTATTTACAACTTAAAAGTAGAGATCTACTCTTGATAAAACATTGTAATACCGTTTCGACTTACCCTTGTAACCTCTTGTTGACATTCGACACGATAATCCATTGAATTCCGAATACTCATAGCGATTCCGAAATCGATTTAGAGCAACCATTGCATTGATTTCGGCTGTAGTGTCGCTATTTATTTATTCGTACTTCCACGCAGTGGAACTATTTTAGCGCGATTCGATCGTTATTGTTCTAAATCACGACTGAAAAACTGCTTGGGTAACACGTGAATTTGCGTAACTTTGATTTGATCTTGGTGTTTCGAAAAAAAAAAGAAATCCGACCTACCACATCGTACTCAAAAGGAAGCAAAGAAATAAATTAAAATAAAAGGGCATAGACCCGAAGTGTCATCCCGACGCGTCGTTTTTTTTTACCTTTGATGGAGTGACGTGCCATGCCCTTTTCTTGGTCTGCCTCATCAAAGGATGCGGAAAATAATATATTTAAGGACCGTAAAAGCACCCACATGACATAATTCGACGATTTCGCTATCATCGAACAGGTATTGTATAAGTCAGTTGTTAGAAATGGGCTTTCGGACTTTTTATAAACAACGATAAATAGCCAAAAATGTCTGCGTTTCTTTCCTATAAAGTATAAAATAAATAAATAAAATTCAATTGCTTTTTGTGCCAGACGACCGTGCAGCGGAAGAAGAAAAACCGGCGGAAGTTGTACCCGCAGAGGTAAAAGAACCAGAGAAACCTGCTGACGAAGCTGGTGCTGCTGGTGAAGGTGAAGGGGAGCAGGTGAAGGCAGAAGTTGAAGGAGAAGGCGAGGAAGTACAAGATACTGAAGAAAGTAAGTCCAAGCATATTATATCTAGAGTTAACAGAACTTATTACAGAATTTCGCTCAAGACTCAAACATTTAAAACTAGTTTCAACCTATTATAATAGCAAGTACCTAATGATAGTATTGAGTGCCGCGTCTATAATACGGACCCCAGCGTCGTCATTCAAGTTTAATTACATCTAGAGACAACAGCTAATCTAGCTCTTATTTTTCATCACTACTAAAATCAATTTTATCTTTGTTTTTGTTGTTTGAGGTCAGACTGTCTTTTTTGAGTGCGCCAATCCTCATGGATATACTCTGACCTAAGGTTGGATATTGACTCTGTCAAACTTGCTATATAATCCCACGCTGTGTTTTTCGTCCTACGTTTGGGTAGTGGACTAGTGGCCTATCCTCATGTCTTTTGCCATGTAAGGCAAAAGAGTCCTTCCAATACGAGGCAAGGCTATGTAAAGCCTTGCCTCGTATTGGAAGGACTTCTAAAAAAACAGAACACTTATATGAAATGTGAGTGCAGTGTAGCTTTAAAGCTACAAGCTAAAATATTTTCGTGCCTATGCCTACGTTTTTGGACAGTTCTATATTAAGGATACTACAACAAAACTTTGTCGCTTACTGCGTAATGGAAATATTATGTAAAGCATAGGAAAAGATTCCTCGATTGAGCACGAAATTAATTTGAAAAGTTGAGCGTAATACAATTTTAGACATTGCGTGTTTGTCATGTTCTATTTTTGATTCATAAGTATTTATATATTTTCTGTCTCTTAGGCCGCAAATTCGGGGAAGCGTTTCTTACAGCGTGCAGCGGGGCGTTTAATGGAACTGTCAATGTAACGCCCCGCTGCACGCTGCAAGAAACGCCTCTCCTCTAAATGTTACGCTGATTTTATATCACAATCGTATCACAGAGTAACGACCCTCTCCGATTATTAGTTTTAATTGGTCCATGTAACTCGTTCGCCATCATCCAGACTCTAACACGTATTCTGCGAAAATCGACGATCTACCTGGCGTAAGACCGTTTTAACCCCACCTAACCTTTTTTTGGTGGGTGGGAATTCATCAAATTGAGTAAGAGGAGTGTCAGACTTCTTCTGACTAAAAGCCACCCATGTTCCTTCTTAGCCCTGTGTTTCCGGAGCCGCGGTATCTCTTTCGAACAACCCGCAGCCCCGGCAGCGTACAATGTCTTTGATATCGTACAAATCAAGATTGGTATGATCATCATACGGAGCTTAAACGACAAACAGTCAACTTCCAGTCTAAATTGGAATGCGCCAGATTGTATGATATGTAGTGAGCTGCGCATTTGTAGGTACTGTAGCTATTGTACTCTATTTAAGTTCAGGGTCTTTAGCATACTTCTAAAATACAGGTAGATTTTTGTCAGATTCTTTTCACAGGCATGATCTTCTTCCTGTATAATATTAACCAGTTTTTCAGTTTTACTCTCGTATTTATTTTGTGTTTTGGGACCTCACGACTTAGAAAGACAACAAGAATTAAAGGTAAACAAAATGTTGCTTCACATTGTTGTGGCAACATGTTTCTTTTTTGCTGGCTTTAACCTTGGCCAGAGACTTAATGATTACTTAAGCCGTTACTTAGTAAAGATTTGACATACTTTTGTATGACAAAACAGTCAAAACCTTTACTAAGTGGTGGCCTAAGTAATCATTAAAGCTCTCTGAGTGCGGCAGTTAGTGTTACCATAGAACGTAACAATACTGCTATTCTCTTGGGCACATTACCAACTGAAAACATTGAGGACGATTTTTTTGATGCCCTTTAAATATTTTCTTGTTTGTCCTTTTTTTAAAATCAAGAAAGAAATAAATCTTGTATGTATTTAAACTAATATTATATGGAGGAAAGATTTTTTGTTTGATACAATTTAACTCAAAAACTACTCGGTGGATTTTAGAAATTCTTTCACCATTTTTTTAAAGCTACATCTTCGTACCGAGTATCTTAAGCCTATATATTATATTGTCTGTTGTTTACATTTAATATTGTGCAGAGGAGGACGAGGCTGGCGAGCCGGACGAGGTGTTCCACATCAAGCCGAGGGTCAAGAAGCTCGCCAACCAGTTCAACTTCTGCGAGCGAGCGGCGCTCACTTACAACTTCCCTAGACGAGTCAGTTGCTCTTTGAATTATTAATTTACTTTTACTCATATTATATGCTTATTACATTTTTTTTTCAACACAATATTAAACATTTTTAATAATGTAATGATTAGTAGCCCATCTTTATCGAGTACCGAGTCCAAGCTACCAGCGGTCAGGGCTCCAGAGTGAGGAGAAAATTTATAACCCCAAAGTATTGTGTGCAGGGCAAAGGTCCCTGCCGTTTTTCCACTTTGCCTGGTCCAATGAAAATACCAATAATATCCCTTTGCCCGACCTGGTAATCAAACCTGGGAACTCATTCTGCGCACTCGTGTTTGCTACCTACTACTAGACCAACGAGGCAGTCAATGAAAATGAAATGTCAATGTCGGTCTTATTTTCTTATTTTCAAATTAAATTGGCATTGCATTGGCAAGTAGGCTTCAGAGTTTTGGAACTCCACTCTGTTGCTAACTCGGCTTACAATATATAACGTACAGTCAGTACCCGGTATAACCTGACCCCTCGTATAAAGAAGTAGTGGGCAAATGGTATAAAAAGAGGGTTCAGGTAATGCTGGGTACTGACTGTACATGCATTTCGGTAGTTATGTTATAAATTCCATGTATTTAGTACTACTAACAATAACACACAAACAGTACAGTAGTAAACAGTAGTAGTCCATGTAGGGGGCAAACCTATTGCCATCAATCCAGACTCCTTAACTGCTACTGAAAAATTCCTGATGGAAAAATTCAATTAAACTTTTCTCGACCTGGGTATCAAATCTAGAACCTCATGCTCAGTAACCACTGAACCAACGGCGCAGTCTACGACCACTACTAATCTAGACTTACTACATAACTATACATAATTAATTTTTTTTATTTATTTAGACATACTTTTTATTTATTTATTTATAAAAAACAAAAAAAAATATATTAACAAATAAAAAAATAAAAAATAAAAATTAAATTAAATTACCATATTTCCCTATACTTTTATCGCAAGTTTCCCATAACAATGTTTCGTATTATTGGAACTGTGATATTCGTATTATGGTATGTAATGTTTTAGGTACGTACGGCGACCTATCAAGTTATACAAAATCAGTTTAATATGTAGATTTTTCATTGTGTTGGAAGTTACGCGAGGTCATGTTTAACTGGAAAAGAATCAAGTTATACTTGTTTTTTTTATTGATTGATTGTCACCGTGTGTGAGCTCTCAAAATCCATATTTATTTATAGGAAAATTTTACATTGTAGGTACTAACTGCTTACTGATACGCATTATCTTTATTTCCACGCCACTCACAGCAAAAAGTAATCATATATTCCTAATATTACGCCGCTTTTTAATATATAATTCATAAAACCTTATCTTTTAACTCTATTTTCATTAGATAAGTACCTAAATAAATTACACACAAAAGATAGCATTATCTTTAATTAAACGTATCGACCAACATGCATAAACGTATATTGCGTATTTATTAATAACACACTAGAACGTAGATAGAAAATCAAACAAACAAAATATTCACGAAGAAAATACACACAAAAAAGAACTTTAAAGACCAGTAAAACTCACGTTTGATTATACGATCTTCATTGCAGTAATTATGGTACACCACAAACACTTCAATAAATCCTGTTATGTTATCAAAACTGTCTTCCCGATTTTTTTAACCGGGAATTTTACGCTGTGTGGTGACGGGCGGCCGCCTCGCAAGCTTGTCCACAAATACTCGTGAACGCGGTTAATATGTATTCTGTACTTATGTGTTGTGTCTAGTCGGTGGAGACTCAGACGGTCCCGCCTCCACGAAGCAACTATGGGGCCACGGCGCTGCAGTCCATAATCTTCGACTATTACCAAGAAGACTACGCTAGGAAGCTGAAGGAAAAGGAGGATGAAAAACCTAAAAGGGTAATCACAAAACTTGACAATTTTTTTGTTAATATGCATAGGTATGTTACGCCTGTAAAATAACATTTATTTATTGTCAGGCAACTTTGGCCCATATACAGGGTGTAAATCAACCCATCACACAGCCGTCAACCAAGCATTCTGCACATCAAACTAAGTACCCCTACGCAAAAAAAATTGCTGGGAAACGACTTTTTTTTTTGGGTCAAAAATCACATTTTACGGTAAAACTCAATGTAGCACTGTTAAAACATTGTGCTAGTGGATGCGTTGAATAGTAAACGGGTCATGGAGGTTATTAAAGTAAAGTTATAACCTGAAAAACTAGTATTTACAAAAACAGCTGTGAAAAATTTGGAACTTTGACCCCCAATATCTCCGTAACTAGGAGGTTCCCAGGTATGGTCTAGAACAAAAAAATGATCGCAGGCAACTTTGGCCCATAGATATACCTTACAGACTAGCATACGTATTATACATAAACAAAACAATTAGTTTTAGTAAATAGAATCCTAAAGCTATATTAGTAACACTTCACTCTTGTGCACTATATCACGGTGCGTTCATGTGGTACTTGCCCTGCAGGGCTAGACAGACTTGTACCTCTCAATAGAACGTCCACATTTAATTTGAAGTCCCATGTAATAGTGGGTGAGCCTATTCCCATCAACCGGGCACAAATCCAAACTCCGTGACTGCTACTGAGAAATACCTGATGGGAAAATCCAATATCACTTTGCCCGACATGAACATCGAACCTAGAACCTCATACTCAGTTGCGCTTGCGAGCATTAGACCAGCGAGGCAGTTCTATATTTTCTAAGAACCCCGCGCAATCCACACAAGTATGTTTGTCTCTACGTCTTCAACAATCAACACGTTCCACAGCTCATGAATTCATGATACACAATCATGAACGTATTGGTTCGAAGAATTAACACATCAAATCTAAAATATTTTATCATTTATCTTGTCTATTCGCCGGAGTGTGTTCCATTTAAATCAGAAAATAGTAATAGCAAGTAGTTTTCCACAAACCGCTTACAACTACATGATATTAGTATCAATAATACATTTAAATAAATATTAGTTCTACGTCTACTTGTTAATGTATTTGCTTGCTCTGTTTAACTAATGTTGAATGCGCAAGCGCACGCGCACGATGCAAAATAGTAGATTGTATAACATAACATAACATCACGCCTGTAATCCTTGTAGGTTTAAGTAGAGGTGCATCTAATATTACACCCACATTTCAACAGTTATGTTTCAGCTCCAATGTAATAAGGGAGCAAGCCTATTACCATTAATCGGGCATAAATCCAGAGTCCGTGGCTACTACTGAAAAATTTCTGTTGGAAAAATCCCAATAATAATTTTCCCGACCTGGATCAAATCCAGGACCTCATGCTCAGTAGTCGTGCTTGCGACCACTAAACTAATGAGGTAGACAGATTTTATAACTCCATGATGGTGTTCTTTGGTTTTTAACCGACTTCCAAAAAGGAGTAGGTTCTCAATTCGTCTGTATGTTTTTTTTATTTATTTTTTTGTATGTTTGTTACCGGATATCTCCCTCATTAATGAACCGATTTTCAAAATTCTTTTTGTATTCGAAAGAGTATGCTCCCGAAGTCCCATTGTCAGGATCCCCCGAGTTAGGATCTGATGATGGGATCCCAGGGAAATCAAGGCCAACTCTCAAATCTTATAGGCACTTGTTACGTTTCATATATTCTCTAAAGCTGTTCATGTATTTGCGTCTGATAATAATAATCTCATGTGGATTCGCTGATGATGGAAGGTCCAACTCCTCAACGGTTAGGAGTTGAAAGAAAATTATTTTAAAATTAGACGTACTTATGGACCGATAGTTGTATTCTTGCTTGATTAACACGCATAAGGAGCAAATTAAAATAGAAAATTTCTCAGTATGACGTATTCTAAATACTACTAAGTAGAGACCGCTTCGCAATGTCCACTTCTCAAAGGTCGAGATTTTGTTACTGGTGATGAATTCTGGTGAAAGCTACATCAAAACTCATTTTGTAGCTTATTCAAATCGAAGCGGTCCACAAACGAAAAATACTAGTCCCTGACCTACTACGTTGACCAAAAGAAATCAATTTCATCTAAAGCTAGGGTAAATCAATAGGGTATTTCACCAAAAAAATCTAATTAGTCCGTCACATAGATTTTCAAAAAATAGTGGACACATATTTTTTGTTTTTTCACCTAAACAAAAGATGAAGACGATACAGTGCTTCGAAAAGTCGTGCCAAGTCGTGTGACGTCACAAGGTTAGTCCTTTTTTACCCACAAAGTGACGTCACAAACCCCAACTCATGATCTTTGACACGTTTTATTTTCGCCAATTTTTATTATTTTGATAAAACAAAAAACACGTATCCAATATTTTTCGATAATCTAATAGACGGACTAATTAGATTTTTTTGGTGAAATATCCTATTCTAGATATACCTACTATGTTAATTTATATAGGTAGGTATACTATGTTTATTTTTCAATAGCAGGTCATTGCAGTCAAGCTTACTTTGACATCTTTCTAATACTACTGTTTATAACCAACACAGTTAAGAAAGAAGAAAGCGAAACACGCGAAGACAAGGCAGCAGATCCACGATGAGAAGCTGGCGCAGAGGATCAGGGAGGCCTGGGCCATCCTCGAGAGACTCGTCAACCAGAACATTTTCGATGACATCGGTATGAGACTATAATAGGGTACCTACCAAACAGCTCGCAAGCGTTGTCAACATCATTAAACCAGCCCTTTTAGAACTTGAGAGTGCTTTAGAGACTTATAAGAGATGATTTAATTTTGTGAGTTATTTATTATACAGCTCATGCATACAAATAACCCATACAAAAAAAATTACTGTCTGTTTGTAATTTCAAACTAACAGCCTACCCTTTAAAGCCAGTCCAGACATTTATTTATGTTATTATGTTATTAAACGTGCCCACATTCTTAAATATACAAGATTAAATCTAAAATTGAAGTGTCTGTCTGTAATCATCAGCCTAGCCTTTTCCCAACTATGTTAGGGTCGGCTATATTTTCTGTTATTTTGAAATTACAAACAGACACTTCAATTTTATTGACTTGTATAGATTACATAGCTTAATTTCATAATCTTCATTTTGAACTTAGCTCAAGACTACCGTTACTGGGACGACCCATCGGACGAGTTCCGTGAAGGCATGGGCTCGTTGCTGCCTCTGTGGAAGTTCCAGTTCGATCCCATGAGAAGCCATGCTGTCTGCGACGTGCAATGGAACCCTTATTACCAGGACTTGTTTGCAGTCGCCTATGGATCATGTTAGTACCTACCACAATGTTTCCTTATTTAACCCTAAGGTTGACTGACAGAGAATGCCTTGTGGCTTTAACTCTGCCTATGTATCACTATTGTGCATGAAGTTTAAATAAATAATTAAGTAGAAAATGCGGGGCAAGAAACTTTACAATTTCTGCGTATGGATAGGTACGTCATCTGAGCCTGGGCAGTCAAACTAGTTGTCACTTTGCTCATCACTGTCGTCTGCTTAGCCTTTTCCCAGCTATCTTGGGACCAGCTGCCGGTCTAACTGGATGCAGCTGTATATCAGTATTTTACATGGAGCAACTGCTCATCGGAAACTTTTGGGTGTCCCGACTAAGACGACATAGATCTACCAATGTATGCTACCATGTTTTACGTGTTTTCCTAGGGACAAAAGCAAGCTAAGTTTAAAAAACCAAGCATTTTATCATTAGTTATTCACACACACATATCATCTGTAACTTCTCAAGCCCATTTGTCTCACACATTGTCCCAAAACAGTTTTGTCTCGCAATTTGAATAGGAAGCAATTGAGATCAGTTAGGCAATATAGGCATATAGGTGCTGAATAGCGACACTCGAGTCCATTTGAGAATGTCGCTCTGGCAACAATGAGAGCCGAAGGCGGCCGAGAATTGCCGATGTTATACGATTTTGGGTCACACGATTCTCCGCGCTTTTAATATAAACATGCTGTATTTTTAGCTCTCCGTTTGTTTGTATTTTGTTAATTCGGTAAATCTTTAAACACCGCTTAGTAGTTAACACAGTATAGGTACTGTGTAAACTGTTTTTAATGCAGACTGTCAACACGCTAAAACCATACATATTCTGAAATCGTTAACTAGAAGTATTTTAAGCCGTCGACCTTTTGAATAAGCTTGACCCTACCAGTAGTAAAACATTATTGTAAAATGCGGCTGAATTTCAGTCTATTACGTGGAAAGGTTGCTTCTGTACTAGTAAAGACTGGTAATAATACAATGTTCCTTGTTAAGGCGAGGTTGCAGTACTTTTTAAGATTTTTGAACCTATGAAAACCTAACTAAATATGAGTTTTTTAATAAATAAAAATCATTACATAAAAATTGAACATACCCTCAAGTAAATCGTAAAGATAAAAACGCGGTTTAGAATGATCGGCTCGATAATATTATTTATCAAACATGACACTAAATCACAATTTTAAACGTGTACTGCTAAGAGATTTTATCATGAATTTATATGAAAGTTATATCAGTAGATGGAACTTTTTATTCTGAAGTAAATGTTGAAAACATATTGTATAATTTCTTTATCATTTTTCTCCAAGAAGAAAAACAGTCAAAATTTAGGCATTAGATAAATCGCTCGCCGGACAGTCGCTGCCGTTCGTCAGTGCCCGCCTGGACGTGATTGCTACAACAACCCCGCCTTAAGACTAGGGACTTTCGGGGGTCTGACGACCCGTAACGACTGCCAAACAAACAAATAGCATCCGGGACTAACGGCTTTTATTAACGTACTTTCCGAGGCACGGAGGAAGTTCAGTATGTAATGGATGGTTACTTGATCACTCACACAGAGACCGACCGTGGCAAGCTCTGTTTCACCTTAAAGATATACCCGTTTGGCTGTTGCCTTTGCTACCATGGTATATCATTAAAACTCTCCACAATGTCCTTTTTTTTTGGCGGGTGGAGAATCATCAAATAACCCCTCCCGCTCTTGGGCAGAGCGGAAGGGAGTATCAGACTTCTACTGACTAAAAACCACCCATGTTCCTTCTTAGCCCTTGCGCCTACGCCGCGGTATCTCTTACGAACAACCCGCAGCCCCGAATGTCCTTAGTTCCAAATAAAGGACAATTTTATAATACGGGCTTTAACACAACAAAATGGTGGAGTGTTGGAGGACATTTTCGTCAATTGAATGTAACAGATTACCGAAAGGGTAATCATCGAATTGAGTCTATTAGTTGATGCGTTTCAACCACTAGAGGATAGCACTGATTCGAGTTTGACCGCGGACTGACGAGGTTCCGACGGGAAAAGTGGTGTCACTAGTAGTGTGTCTTAGTAAAGCTGGGTATACAATGACAGAAAGATCGATCGTCTGAAATAATGTTTTTGTAGCCTAGAGAGGCTACCTTTAAATACCATAGTTTATCTTTAACAAGGTCAAATTAAACTCAACTTTAATGTGAGGAAAAACAGTTCAAACCAGACCCTAACGTATTCACACCCGAAAGTGGAAATGAGGTTTGCCTACGGATCAAATTGACAGATACTTCCTATAATGAGATCAGTTTCTTCAGTCGTCAGCTAACAATAATTAGGTAGCACGCGCTTTAACTAAAATATGTTCCCGAAAAAAAACCTTAAACTCTACTAAATGTGGCTCCTTTACATGCACTCCAAAATCAAAATTTAAAACTTAAGTACCTACAGTTTGCTAAGTCCCAAATTTCAATAACTCAATTCAGAATCCCGCAATGAGTCCTACACATTTCTCCAACAGTGGACTTCACCTGCCAGCAGAAGGTTGGGTGCTTGTGCCTCTACAGCATCAAGAACCCAGCGTACCCTGAGTACGCAGTGATCACGGAGTCGCCTGTCATATGCTTGGACGTCTACAAGGAGATACCTTACCTGATCTGTGTGGGTAAGTAACCTGTTACTCTTTTGTAATAGAGAATCCATACCACTCTTGTTTTTACAACATTTCACTGGACATTGGCAGAATAGTCGACATCTCGGCTTTAATTGCCATTAAACAAAAATAGAATAGAATAGAATTATGAAATTGGAAAGTCACTCCGTCTGCTTGAAATAATCATCAAAATCCTAAACCACGCAGAGTCTAGTCTTCCAGCGTAACCTGTTCAACTCTAAGGGCACGGAAACAAAATTTCTGATAGTTTATCGCACGATAAATTAAATATTTTCACTTCACCACTTCATCGATGGCAGCGCAGATAATGTCTGGCCTTCAGGCGGTCAAAACCGAAAAGACAAGTGTAGTCATAAAATCAATCGCCTACATTTTTCTTTTAAATGCTACCGTAAGTGAAACAATAAAATTCAAAACAAAAGAATTTATGGTAAAGAAAAATGCATCTTACAAATCAAAAATATGGAACAAACTATTTTTACAATTCAGACTTGCCCCCGTTATAAATGCTATTCATATTTATGGGTAATTTCACCTACTAACGCTAGAGTTATTACACCTGGATCACACATTCTGCTACACCTCGTATAAAACCAGCTGTTACCAGTTTGGCAACAAAGCGTCTTAATACGTAATAGCAGAAAGCTGAGGTGTCTGGTCGATTGTGTATTGCGAGGAAACAAAATGGGACTACAGAACCACACAAACGATGCCCCCCATCTTCTTTCCTGCTGTTAGTGCACCTCCAGCTTTGGGGACTTTGGGGACATTTCCAAAGTCACTAACTCACTAGCAACACTATCTATGTAGTAGAGTTCATTAGAGATCATGGTCAACGACACGACCGCGACTCAGAAGAAGTAAGAAAGCACCTAATTTACCCGAAAACTGAAAAGGAAATAGCAAATATACGCTGGATTAGGCTAATTGAATTATCACAGAAATATTGACTCTACTCCTGTCCCTAGCACGTTTGTAAGGATTGAAATGGTGCCACGGAATCTGGATTTGTGCCCAATTGATGGCCATAGGCTCGCCCCCTACTACATGGGACGTAACTAGCGAAATGTGAGTGCACTATCACTTATGCCTCTGCCTATCCCTTCGGGGATTAAAGTCGTACTGTTATTTTATTGTGAAATAGTGCTGTCTTTCTTTTGTTCTACTACATTTCGCTCGTGTTAGCTTCTTAAGCAAAATCTAGCCGTTTGTGCGAAAAAAGCTAGAACCAACTGGTAAAGACTTCGACTACAGAAAATAATGATAGCATTAACATAATTTGTTTTTGGGTGCTCCCATACCATACGTAATTTACGATAAATGTTTAATGTATCTGATTCCGCGAACATTATGCCAAGACCAAGAATAACTTTGTATTACTTTAAAACGAAGTGATAAAAAACAGTTGTCAGCTTAAAATAACTACACATTACAAGATTATAGAAAACACACTGCGGTGATTTGTTTATCGTAGTTTTAATCGATCGTGTGTTGTCGATGACTCACTAGTTTACTATGTTATTAATCTGTTTCGGTATTCCATGAGGAAATTCTGCGCAAAATATTTTAATATTTAATTTATGGATTGCCTTGTCGTGTGAGAGCAGCGGTGGCCCATTGATTGATGGCGGCCCCGACTTCGAAACAGTAAGACGTAGGTTCGAGTTTGAACCCAGCCAGGCGCATAACTTTTTGTAATTTTTTCGTCACCACTGCTTCCAAAATGGTGTAGGAAAACTCAGTGCGGAAAGCGGCATGTCTTAGAAATAGAATACATGTGAGATCTACAAACCCACACAGAACCTGCGTAATGGAGATATATAGCTCATTCCCTCTTGTAGAGAGGAGGCCTGTGTCCCAGCAGTGGGATTATGCTCGCCGTGCCTTACATGTTTCTAAACCCACAGCAAATCATGGAATTATTTTTTCCAGTAGTGTACATACAACCATATTATTATTATTATAGTAGCTGATGCCCGTGGCTTCGCCTGCGTGGATGTCGGTCAAATTATTTACTAAAAACTTCCTCAAGATCTAGCATGAAAATCGGTGCAGTTTTTGAGTTTATCGCGAACAGACAGGCAGATGCGGCGCGGTGGAGGACTTTGTTTTATAATATTGGTTTTATATTTGTCTCTGTAGTGATTATCTTCTTTTATGTTCTCAGGACTGTACGACGGTAATGTGTGCGTGTACAACGCTCAGTTAACCCTAGAGTCCCAATACCAGTACAAATCTAATTCAGTGCGGGACAAACACAGTAACATCGTGTGGGAGGTGAGAGCTAACCGTTATTCATGGATTCAATCATATTCTGAAGCGAGACTGATTGATTTTGTGGAAAAGCTCTTTGATCTTACTGGAAAGCATCAATGTGTAAAAGTTTCAGAAATAAATAAGTTTGATTGGCTGTCAGGAATGCTTTTATCGTGGAAATTGCAGGATATCCCTCTAGTTGGTTTATGGCTGATATGATGTAAGCGTGATATGGGCACGTAAAATGGAGGACTTACAAATGTCTGGATTGGCTTTGAATAGGAGAAAAGGATATGCGTGCATGGAAGAGGGAGCGGGGCAGGTCTACCCCCAGCATACCTGCCCACATTACTGGTCAAATAAAGACGTTAGATAGATAATTGTCATGCAAGCTTATCAAAATACCTAGATTCCACTCAATGTTTTCTCTTATGTGATTTGAGCCCAAATTGACAGATTATGAGATTATTTATCAGTAAAACTATGTTCTTTATTACTCTAGAATTATCTTACTCCCTCAGATCCGTTGGGGTCGCCGTCTGATCGACGGGGAGCCGTCATTCTTCTCTATCTCCGGCGACGGACGCGTGGTCCAATGGGCCGTGATGCCGGGAGAGCTGCAGGCCACCACCATCATCACTCTGACGTCCAACGTGCCACCCATACCCGGCCCTGATGGAACCATGCTCACTGTTAACAGTAAACTAAGCTTTTAGCAACATAAAACGAATTTTCAGGAATAGCGTCCTCTCCGAAGGAGGCCTCGGAAACGTTGGCGTGACGTTTAAAAGCGTCTGTGACAAATTGTACGGACATAACCACACAGAGAGAAGAGTGGAAGGCATAGGGGAGGTTTTTACCCAGCAGTGGGTCAAAAATTATAGAATATAGCAAAAAAAATACCATTGTTAACGGCCCGTGCACCGGTCGTCTTGCTTCTAAAACGGTGAAGGTAGCATCGTGAGACTGACTTTTAACCAAGAATTTGAAGATATGTGATGTCCACTAATACGCACCCACGTCACCGCGTGGTGGCTTACTGCCCCCTCTTTCATACAGCGAGGAGGCCTGTGTCCCTGCAATTGCAGTGAACGTTATATGCTGATGAAATGTATAGTCTACTTACTTGAAAACGCTTCAAATGGGATCCTAAAAGTGTTAACGCAATAGCCCTCTGATTCTAAAAGAAACGCTCTAAGCTGCTTCATTAAATCGTCTTTAAAGCTGTTCCAAAAGCTTAAGAGGAACTATAGCCGGCGTCAGAAAATTGGAGACAGCAGTTACACCTATGGTTAAAGTGGAACAGGTTTCCAATTCATCCATCTTCCTGTCAATTTATGCCGTATCTCCGCCAGGTTGTGGCAGCTGCATCTGCTTCCACCCCGAGAAGGAGGAAATATTCATGGTGGGTACGGAAGACGGTATGATCCACACTTGCTCGCTGAAGTACAACCGTAACTACGTGCGTTCCGTGCAAGGCCACCATATGCCTGTCTACAGGATCAACTACAACAAATACAACAACAGTATCTATGCCTCCTGCTCCGGAGACTGGAGGGTTAAGATTTGGGAGGATGGGAGGGAGTGAGTATTAGTTCCTACAATCATGATTTAGTAATCTCAGCAGCTAGAGGTCGCGCAGACCAGGTTAAACAGCTTTGGTAGGACCACTATAAGCCCACCTGCGGGATCAATTACATCAAGTTCAATAACAGTATCTGATCTACTACTTGTGTTCCGGAGACGAGGGTTAAGATATGATAGTATGGGAACAGAGTTTTTATGTAATAAACCAGAATTTGGGAGGCTTTTGCTCAGCAGTGGGACAACCTGGGCAGAACCGCCCCAGAAAGCAAAACCAACTATTATTCTAACTTTTGATAGCTGTTCTATTTTCAAGCAATTACTAAACTACAGAATAACAATCGTATCTCAAGTTATTACTTTTACTCAATAAATCACTTTGACTTATTTATAGATACGAATGTTATTCTTACTATTGTTTTCTTCACTAGTGAGCCCTTGTTCATGTTTGAGCTGGGCTCTCCGGTGGGAGACGTGAAGTGGGCGCCTTACTCCAGCACCGTGTTTGCAGCCTGCACTGCTGATGGAAAGGTACCTAATATCGTTTAGACCATGGGGAAAGGGTAGCCAAACCAAATAAGTACCTATGATAAGAAAGAAAAGAAAAACTGTTTATTTACCTCGCACAGGACATAACAAAAAATGTAAAATTAACTACAAAACAAAATGATCTAAAAAAGTAAACAAAGACAAACGCAATTAACCTGATACGGGACCACAATCTCAGCAAGGTGCTGTAATATTTAAAAAAAAATGTGCAGTGAGTAAAACAATGAGTTTCCAGCCGTCTTGATGGCACGGTTGACGCAATGGCTCAAGCAGTTGACTGCTGCGCCACGTGCCGCGCAGGTTCGATCTTCGATCCCCGTACGAAAGTAATATTTGAATGGCCTACAGATAGTTGTTTCGGGTCTGGATATTTGTTTATAATGTTTGTGAACGCACCCACGATACAAGAGAAATTCCTAGTGTGAAAAAGTTTACCTAGGTAATACACACCAACAAATAAATATAGATATATTTATTAGCTTGTGCCAGGCAGCGGCTTCGCGTGAAGTTCGATAATTGTCCCACGGGATCATACTACCGGGATAAGAAGTATCCTATGTGTTAATCCAGGTTACAAACTACAGTGTTCTAAATTTCGTCCACATCCGTTCAGTACTTTTTGCGTGAAAGAGTAACAAACATCCATCCATCCATACACCCTCACAAACTTTCGCATTTATAATATTAATTTGGATAATATATCATCATCTAGTAGGTATCATGCAGTGCCTAGTTAAGCTAAAACCGGAATAAATATTCACCCACAGCAAACAAAGAAGCAAACCTAAGAATTTGAGTAGTTTGTTAGGCCCTTCATACCCTGAAACCCTCTAATAGTCATACAATGGTCCGTTTCAGAAATCTTCCCACCGTCTAAAAATACATCGTTTCATTCAGCGTAGCACTTAAACTGAAGATACAATATCCGGCCGCACTGATCGATTCATGTCTCTCAAGTAGGTTAATATGCTCTCCATTTTACGACAGGTGGTTTCACTTTCAAAACTCTCGTGTTGTAAGTATATGATATTCACCCGTCAGGGCTGCAGGTTGTTCGAAAGAGATACCGCGGCCTCGGCGCAAGGGCTAAGAAGGAACATGGGTGGTTTTTAGTCGTAGAAGTCTGACACTCCCTTTCGCTCTGGCCAAGAGCGGGAGTGGTTATTTGAAGATTTCCCAACCCCCCAAAAAAAAAAGGTTAATATTATGCTCTCCATTTTACGACAGGTGGTTTCACGTTCAATACTCTCGTGTTGTAATAAGGTCATCATCTGCCTAGCCTTTTCCCAACTATGTTAGGGTCGGCTTCCAGTCTAACCGGATGCAGCTGAATACCAGTATTTTACATGGAGCGACTGCCTATCTTACTTTGTAATTAATGATATTGAAAGTGTTAAAAACAAAGTTTTGTGGGTACAAAACTTACAGCAACAGCAGCAGCTAACAGATAGGGTTATCTCAATCAATGTTGTCTTATTTAACCCAAAGGTTGACTGGTAGAGAATGCCCTATGTCATTCAGTTTGCCTATTGGTCCAGATCCCAGTCTCAATACTTATTAAAGTATATTTATCTATGATACTTATAGCGAATTAGCGTCACTTTGTGGGTTGGGAACATGATTGGTTTCTCCGATTGGTCTGGCTGCTTACAAAAAGTCTTGAAATAGTCCCCTGTATATCACACTAATATTATAAAGTCGAAAGTTTGTGAGTGTGTATGTTTGTTACTCCTTCACGCAAAAACTACTGAACGGATTTGGATAAAATTTGGTACACAGATGGTTTATAACCTGGATTAACACATAGGATAGTTTTATCCCGATTTTATCTTCCTGTGGGATAATTTTTAAGTTGTAGCGGGGACCTGACAATATTGACAACTAGTCATTCTGCCAAGGCATGCATACACGCAAAGTACATGCTAACACTAAATTATCCCCATACATTTTATTTCTGAGAAAATAAGTAATGTCTGGCGGCTCTGGGATCTTGCTCTTGTACTAAACAATAAAAACAACTGAATACGCTTTGCACTCGAATATCTGTGACGATATTCAAAAGCCCCTGACCACGATCGTAGTAAGGTGTTTGATGATATCAAAAATAATTAAAAAAATTAAAAAACACGCCTGCCATGACAAAAAGTACCTAAACTAAAAAATAAAAAAACAAACTTTTATTGCAGTCGGGGGACAGTTCGGTGGAACAATTCTTTACAGGTCCCCCGACTGCAATAAAAGTTTGTTTTTTTATTTTTTAGTTTAGGTACTTTTTGTCATGGCAGGCGTGTTTTTTTATTTTTTTAATTATTTATTTCATATCTTTTAGTGATATATCGGTATTTTGACCTATAACCAATCATTTATGCCATAAGACGTCCACTGCTGGACATAGGCCTCCCCCAGAAGGGGGAAAATGTGTTTTTTTTCATTTCTCAGGATTCCGGTCGGCAAAATCGGAACCCTAATAATACGTACATTTTGTTTTCCGTCTGTCTGTCCGTATGCCTATCCGTCAATCAAGACCCTGTTCCTCAGGAACGTGTGAAATGATCTGAATGACTTAATTGCGTAATTTATACCTACAAACATTTTTCATTTCATGTAGGTATCTATTTGTAAACAATTTACGCTGAATTTAATATATACATGCAATTTACATACAATGATAAGAACTTTGAATATTTTGTTAACATTCTAAGAAATTCAAGTGTAGTGCCAAACAGTTTTAAGTATAGTAGGTACCAAAAAACTTTTACAGATCCCTTGGTGCGTGGGTTCAACTCGCACGGTTTTTTTAAACTATTGTTTTATAACACATGTCATGATTTATTCATTTGTAATGAATTTCAAGTTGAATCTCGCAGTCAGATTTGTCCATACCAAAATCTACCCTGATCTTCTTTTTCTACCCTTTAAGGGGTGATTTTGAAAATTCTATTATTGCAAATATTATTATTTCTTTAAATTAATATTTTTGCCATGTTTCAAGTAAATTGATTCACGCATACTGACTTTTCATACAAACTTAAAAACCATTTAGGTGCCGTCGTAGATGGATTTGGGAGTTGTAACCTAGCCAGTTTTATTTCTTTCATTACAGATAATCTATTGATATGTAGCTTATTCGTATCGGATCCCGGGTTTAAAATGTCACTATATCATTTGTTGAGTAGTATTACTAGTAAACAATAGATATTGAATACTACTGTGGTATATTTTTGTAATCTACTTAATAAGTTCTAGACGATGATTATATTTTTCATTGAAATTTCAATAAAAAAAAATTAAAAGTTCTTTTTATTTCTAAACCATGGCCACCCTATTATGTTTTTTGATATTTTATCTAGCCTATGTTACCCGGGGTGACGCAATGAATCTAACGATACCACATACATCAAAATCGGTTCAGGCGTTTAGAAGTTATGGTGGAATAAAGAAACTCACAAACAAACATACATACATACATACATACATACATACATACATACATGAACGCTAAAAACATAACACTCTTTTTTTTGGGGCAGTCGTGTAAAAAGAGAAGAGGCCTAACTTTTCTCTTAACTAGAATATCACTAGGGGGACTAGAATATCACTAGGCCCACTTTTTTTTTTGATAGTGGGAAATCATCAATTGACTCCTCCCGCTCTGGGCAGAGCGGTAAGGAATGTCAAACTTTTACTGACTAAAAACCACCCACGTTCCTTCTTAGCCCTTTGTGTCGAGGCCGGGATATCTCTTGCGAACAACCCGCAGCCCCGACGGGAAACACATAACCCTCATTTTGGGCTTTGCCGTAGTCGGGTGAAAAAAACCAGTTTATGAAGATCTCTCATTGCATCGGGAATTACACGTTACGAGGCCACGTTATACTGGAAATAATTATATAGCTTGATGGATCGCATGTGTACTAGACATGAAAATGTTTCCAGGTTTATGTATACGATTTGAACGTGGACAAGTACAGGCCGATATGCGTGCAAGCTGTGGTCTCCAAGAAAACCAAGAAGCTATCTAGACTTGACTTCAATGCGAAACTGCCCGTCATCGTCTGCGGCGATACCAAGTGACTATAATATTTATTTTAATTCTAACAAATAATGTCAATTAATTTAATTTTTTTATCTTATCTACTAAAACTTGAGTAGATAGATAGGTACCTACCTAAGAAGGGACTTACTCTTTTTATTTTACGTTAATTACCTTCGAAGTTAATTGTTTAATGACAAATAGTAACTATGTTATCATTTATCAAATTTAAATAATACAACAAAACATAAAAAAATATCTACTAAACTTATCATATTGCTATCCTACTCTAAAATGTGTGCACAACGTTTGATTACCTATTTCGCGCCTCCTCGCATAGCCTCCATAGCTCAGGGGTTAGAGCACTGGTCTTGTAAACCAGGGGTCGAGAGTTCAAATCTCTCTGGAGGCATTGGCGTAATTATTTTTATGCAATGAACTTTTTATGATTTTCCATGGTTTTTTGTGTATTTTTTTAAAGTTATATCGTGTTTTTTATAGGGGAACGTGCCATGTCTTGAAATTGTCGCCGAATTTACGAGTAATGTGTAAACCGCCCAAGAAAGCAAAGGAAGGAATTGATCAACGTACATTACAGGTAATGTGTTTAGTTTTTTTGTATGTAATTAGTATATTATTCTTGGTTTTTATCACCGTGACTTGAAGTTCTGTCATTTTGATAAGTACCGACCGTTTTTTTTTTTTTTTTGGGGGGTGGGAAATCATCAAATAACCCCCTCCCGCTCTTGGGCAGAGCGAAAGGGAGTGTCAGACTTCTACTGACTAAAAACCACCCATGTTCCTTCTTCGCCCTTCATGTCGAGGCCGCGGTATCCCTTGCGAACAACCCGCAGCCAAATAGAGCATTCCTTAGTCACAAGTTCACAACGCGCAAGGGATCAAAACTAAATTGAGGAATAACAATATTTTATACGTGTATTTTCATATCCCATATCTCTAGAGTCATATTCTATAATTATGTAAAAATAATACAAAACGTCCTAGAATATGTGGTCTAAAAATGCAGTTTCGAAGATCATTAAGATTCTCGATGTGGTGTACCTGTTTCATTAATAACTCATTCAAACAAATCATTCATATTAAAATTGCGACGTTCTCCAATCTTGACTTTCCCGAAATATTTTGTATGAAAATAATTATAATAATTAAATTCTTTGATATGGTCTCATTCATACCCTAGATTTATGGAGTAGTAAAAAAACACATTATAAAGTAAGTAGGTATTGTAATAAGTACACGTATAAAACACTCCTGGCGTATTATTTTGTACAAGACGTTGAGCTCTAGTGTCACAGCAACACACGTAAGAATGGCAGAAAACGCTCTACAAAGTGAAATGGTTTACTACTAACTGTGCGGTCCTGGATCCGACTCCCGAAAATGATGCAGCAGCGGCTATGGAGTCAGAATTTATGCCTGGATGACGGCAATACTCTAACCCACTTATATTATATAAAACTAGTTTATCAAAGTCCCATGTACCTACAGGTACCTTTTTTTGGAGGGTGGGAAATCATCAGATGACTCCTCCCGCTCTGGGCGAAGCCGAAGGGAGTGTCAGATTTCTACTAACTAAAACCCACCCATGTTCCTTCTTAGCCCTTTGTGTCGAGGCCGCGGTATCTCTTTCGAACAACCCGCAGCCCCGACAGAATGTACAGGGACCTTAGGTACACGTCTGACTAACCGTTGGCGAATTACAGATGAGATGATATTACATGGTAATTTAGTATGTTAATTTTGTCTGCTAGGTTATGAAGCTCGACAAACTCCTAAGCTTGGTTCGAGACCCGCCTTTCCAAACGGGCGTCGTGGACGAGAAGTTTGAAGACGACTGAAGTATACGTAACTAAAGCTGAAGCTACTGCCTCCAATTAATTTTAGTTAATTAATTCTAATGTTACTATTATTAAATAAAAACACATTTTTACTTATAATTGTATAATTATTTCTAATAAAGCTTTGAAATAAATAATAAATTATTCTAATACAATGAAAGGTGCCTAGAAAGCTAAAGTTTCATAAACTCTTTAATAACAAAACAACTCCATTTTGAATGGTAGCCATCTTATGTAGCCTTACACAAAGTGTGCTATCTTTCCTGTTGATACCTTCCAAACAGTACAAAGGCTGATCAATCGTTCTATTTGTGCAGAATCAGTTTTTATTGCTTTCTTATTTATATTGATCCAGCAATGAGTCCAGTAGCACTGGATAGCCCTGCAGCAAATATCTACACACAGCAAATGTCACAAAAGCACAAAGCAAGAGAAATTCAAGTCTAGGGACAATGTTTATTTAATTTTTACATGCCTGATCCACAAGGGTGATGGGTGACCGCCCGACATACCGAGTTTCCTCCGTGCCTCGGAAAGCACGTTAAGCTGTTGGTCCCGGCTGCCATATATAGATCTTTGGCAGTCGTTACAGGTAGTCAGTAACCTGAAATACTGACATCCGGTCTTACCAAAGAGTATCGTATTACCTAGTATTAACTGGGTTGTGGAGGTAAGATAGGCAGTCGCTCCACGGAAAATACTGGTATTCAGCTGCATCCGGTTAGACTGGAAGCCGACCCTAACATAGTTGGGAAAAGGCTAGGCAGATGATGATGATGATGCCTGATCCAGAAGCTACACTTCGGCTTGCAGTTCAGCGATCAGACTTAAACGCAAACGGTACATTGAAATACTGGATCAATGTACACCATAGAAGTATAGCAGGTTTATACATTATGCTTATAATGCTTCCGCAATATTTGACAGATATTTACAAAGATAACAGGACTTAGGTTGAAGCAGACGGGCAGGCCGCATCCTACTCAAAATCGTCGACTTGAACACGCGCGGGTGCTCGGGTATTGCAAATAGTATGAGCAACGCTAATAAAATAATCCGGCCTCCGTGTCATGGACCGTTGCGTTCCCAGTTTTCCACGGATCCCATCCATATAGAGACTCGACGGGTGCCAGTCGTGGGCGCCCCGCCTAACACAGTTTTAAGCCCAAAAGGCGCGGTGTTTCTAATTTTGACAGCGGGCACCCGATCCGTGCACCCGCGGGTGTTTTAGCGGACGTCGGCACTACATTTATTCTCCCACCACAGATATAGACAGACCTAGATAACGCAAGTATCACGATCTGTATGAAAACCAAGCGTGCCATTTTTAGACTACCTATTATGACTCACAAGCACTATTTAGCGATGGAGAATCGGAAAATCAATCGCTTCAAAGACGAGACCGCGTACGGCGCCCCCTTCGCCCCAATCCCCGCCTTGCACCAGCGCCGACGTCCGACTAGCGCTATACACCGATGCAGACTGAGCGCGAAAGTGGCCACTTACGATATTTGCACGTAAGCTACGCACGCGAAATGGCACGCGAAGTGTTGCTCTTGCGTTATCTAGTTCTATCTATATATGTGGCTCTCACCGATATGAGACGCATAGGCCAATAAGAAACCGAAGGAAACCTACTTGGGAAAAGGCTAGGCAGATGATAGATAATGAAGAAATAACTTCTTAATTATCATCTGCCTTTGACGACTAGAAAAGTGTGAGATTACTAAATTCTCATTAGTTTAGAATTAACAAGCAATTGGACTAGACTATCAGATCACAATAAATACTCAACATTTTCTTATTCAAATTACAATGAAGACTATTATACTATACATAATTTATGTAATTATCTCTTAGATTCTTATTAAATTCTAATCCATTTCATAATTAATGATATTATCTGAAAATATTTTTAATACCTAATCGAAATGTGATGATTGCTTTCAATATTTTAAAATATTAATTTAAATAGATATTTATATACAAAATCGAATAATCAGTTTTAGAAACGTCTACGTAGTCGACATGATTCGAGAAAGTCCTTGAATTTCACGAGCGCACGTGATGACTCTTATAACATTATTCTTAGGTCTCGATCCAGCAGTTTCCATTCAGCATTTTAAGATAAAGTATAAATTCACAAACATGTATAGATTTTCTACATACCTTAATTGATTAACAAATAAATAAATAACAAAACATAACCCTTCCCTTGCAGTCGGGTAAAAACACAGCTACCTTCTTACACCTTAACAGCTATTGACTAGTATTCATTGCATGAACAACTCACAAATGGTTAATAAAAATTAATAAAAGCAACATGCTTATAAATATCGTCGACGCCAAACATTGTGCGGTCAAGGCAACTGCGAACAAAAATTCCGCGTGTAGAGAAAACACAAACAAAAGGTATGCTTATTGCAACTTATGTAAGGTGTATCGTTAACGCACTAGAGCGGGCAAAATCTGGGTTTTGTTCGACAATTAATGATGACAGCTGCTCTTCTTATAATTTGCAAGCAAAATATTTAAATCGTTAGTTCGCTGTACCGCGTCACAAAGTGATCGCGTTCGTTTTACGTGTGTGTTTGTGCACGACTGTGACGCGCGTATAAGCTCGTAGAAGCGCGAGTCGCGAGATAGGACGTCACTTTTGATGACAGCTGTCATTTTATTCAAATGGATACACCGAAATAAGTGCGTGCACGCGCGTCTGATTTTACAAGCGCGCAATGTGACGGGTAATACGCACGAAAACGAGCTAATACGCTAGTCTGAAACCACTTTTACCATTAAAATCTTTGAAATTGTCATGATAGTGCTAAAACTAGATTTAAATGATTTTGAACTTAAGGATAGAGTAGTTTAGGTCCAAGTTTATCACAGCGCTCCACTGCGTTGGCGCCTAACTTCAGATCTAGAAAGGCTCTCGCGTCGTTCGGGGCCGGCGCTTGGCGACCCGCGAAGGTGATCTGTAAGGACATAATTATATTATAACAGATAGGGATGGGTTACTATGGAAGTTTTCATTTTCTTTCTGCAAAGATAGGTAAACATAATATGAAAAACTGGACAATTCTAGCTGGACAGATGCAGACGACGAGTTCTAATAACTTAGCTGGTTATGGAATTAGCTGGTTGAACTCATGATTAGCTTAGTATTTTTCTAAATAGGTTAGAGTTCGCTTCCAGTCTAACTGGATGCAGCAGAATACCGGTATTTTAAATAAAAAATCTAACTCGGCAGTTATTTCAATTAGACCATTACATGCACTTTTGAATGTCAGAAAAACAAAGAAAGCGAAGCAGTGACAAGGCATAATAACTTGTGAAAGTACTGAAGTTGGCCATTCCATAGTGTAGATGTCTACGTAAAAGATTGAGTCAAAATCAAAGTTAAACATTTATTGCGAACCAAGTGTACATTGTGGTGTTAGGTACATTTTGGTAAGAACTTATAACTTAGCAGCCTTTTACAAGTATTGCAAATATTCGCCTGTCCTTATCATCCTAATTTAGAATGCATTAAACATTTGAGCAAGGAATACATGGCACCTCTACAACCCCAGTTACTGGGTGACACTCATTATCAGAGTTTTACCTAACAAAGTAATTCCATATCTAGGGAATTAACTAAACTCATAAACTGCACATTTGTTTTTTGAACTATAAAACTTAATATATTGCTTTACCTGTGCAAGAGGATGCAAATGCCTCTCCGGAAACTCCTTCTGATGTGCCAGCACCCAGTCAGCTGGCCACATGGTCCCATTCCTGGCCGTGAAGGGCAGTATCAACACATAGACGCGGTTGGCCGCGGAGTAGGCCACTCGGTAGTAATGTCCTTTAGTCGCACGCTCCCATACGAAGCCGTCAGCGTCCGCGCCGCCTCGTTGGAGCCAGGAGACGCGGGACACGTCTGACGCGTGGATGCCGATCTCGACGTACTCTGCCCAGGGTAGGACGTCGCTTCTGGAAGATTTTGTGTGTGATAGGTATACATTTCATACATACATAATAGTTCCGTATGGTGTCGGACGTAAAGAATAGCACCATCCCATATCTTCCCGTGGTTGTCGTTTGAGGCGACTAAGGGACTTATCAGAGCATTCTCTGGTAAGTCCCTTAGTCGGCAGCAGCGTTCTCTGTGCCTTTGTAACAACCATACTGCGATCGCCAACCCGCCTGCCAAGCGTGGCGATTATGGCAAATCCCCCCCTTCTGGGGGAGACCTATGTCCAGCAGTGGACGTCTTTTGGCTGAAATGATGATGATGATGACATACATAATGTTACGCCCGTAATCCCCGAAGGGTTAGGCAGAGGTGTATTTAACGGTGCACTCAGATATCGCTAGTCATGTTTAAGCCCCTATTACATAAGAATGTAATAGGAGGCGAGCCTATTGCCATCAACCAGGCACAAATCTAGATTACGTGGCTGGTACTGAGAAATTCCTGTTAGAGAAAACAAATAACACTTAGCCCGACCTGGGAACCGAAACCAGGACCTGATTGTCAGCAGTTGCACTTACCACCACTGTAGTAGTGGTCGTAAGTGCATACAAATACATACTAATGTAAATAAGAAACCTTGTGTGCCTGTTATCTTTTCACAATGTAACCACTGACCAGATTAATTAGTATCAAAATCAAAAGTCATACATTCAAACTAGGCTGATACAAAATTTACTTTACTAATTACAAGAGACAGTCCCCCAAAACGCCCACCCGACTTCGACACTTCCTAGTGTTTTAGCTGGAAAGAAGTAGTGGCGGAACAAACTCCCCAGCAACACATCTGTCTGTTAGGTTAGAAGAACCATACTCGATACAATAGTAGTAGTATCAAAATAGAATAATAATATGGCCTGGTTTAAGACATGCTGTCTACTAGGTTACTATTTATTTACCCTGGTAGCCCCATACATGAGGTAATTTCAAACATCCACTTGGGCAATGCTAATGAATAAAAACAAAATCTCTTAAATCAATTGGATATTTGACTGTTGTTAAAAATTCACGAAAATGTTATGTTATTTCAAAGAACTAACAGAAATAACACGATGTGTAAAAAAAGTTATAAAATCGATCAAAAAATGGAGTAACTTTTTATATATAACCTTTAAGCAAGTATTAGAAGTTTTTGGTGGGGACACTATGTATGGCGTATGGCGTATGGCGTATGGCGTGTGGCGTATGGCGTATGGCGGTATGAAATATGACGTCACATTTTTGTAGTGCTGTCTTTCTCTAACACGTCATTTAAAATCAGTTAAAACTAAGCCATTTTTTGATCGATTTTATTACTGTCAGTTCTTCGAAATACCATAACATTTTAGTGAATTTTTAACAGTAGTCAAATAGTCATTAGGAACCTTATTACATTATAGTTTTTTAATTCTCTTCTTTACCTCATAACAGCACCCAGTAAGGACGTGGTCTCCAGCCAACACCTCGCGCCAGCTTGCAGCAAAGCGCGCAACACGTGGCCCGCGACGCGGCGCATGTTGCGGCGGCAACATGGCGGCGTGTTGCGTCCCGATAGCATGTAGGATGGCGTGCCTTGCACTGAGGGGAAGCAGCGCTGGAAATTGAGAAGGATTTATTATTGTTAGGTTAGGTTTACGCCCACCGACTTGCGCCAAGTCACAGATATTATAATACTTCTTTTGGTATCTTCTCGTGAGTACTGTCCCTTGGATGACTGTTTCAGCTGTTGTGGTGGGAAACGAGCGTCTGAAAATGGTTGACAATTACGTTTATCTTGGACATGTTCTATCTTTTGATAAGGAGCACTCGCACAAAGAACTTTCCAGGAGAATACAGCTGGGGTGAGCGGCATTCGGTAAGCTCGAGCATGTTTTGCGGTCTAAGATACCTCAATGCCTAAAAACCCGCCTTTTCAGCCAGTGTATCCTGCCTACGATGACCTACGGTGCCGAGACATGGACCCTCACAAAGGAGACTGTGCACCGAATACGAGTTGCACAAAGGGCCATGGAGCGAGCTATGCTCGGCATAATCCTACTAGACCGAGTGCGCAACACCGAAGTCCATCGTCGTACGAAAGTGTTCGACGTTCGGGGACAAGACAATACATCTAAAGTGGAGTTGGGCAGGACATCTGGCTAGACATGGAGATGGCCGATGGAGTAAGATTCAGAATGAATGGTGGCCAAGGTTGGGCCAGAGAAACCAGGGCCATCCAAAAGCGCGTTGGGTCGACGATATTGTCAGGAGGGCGGGAAACAGATGGATGGGGGACACACAGATAAGAAAGGAGTGCCAGAAAAAAGGGGAGTCCTTTACCCAACAGTGGGTGATTCCGGACTGAAATGATGATGATGATGATGTTATTTTATATTCTTGTATTTGCTAGATAGTACCTAAAATATCTCTCTTTATTTTTAGGTACATTCTAGCAGGTAGTTTTCTACCATGTAGATACACGAGAAAACTAAGGGTGTGTAATTAAATCAAATGTCTGGTTCAAAAACATAAAACAAACTAGTTTCAATAGTATACCTGTGTCTCCCTCTTGCAGCCAAACCACTGCACTCTGCCATCTTCCCTGATAACTGCCTTGACTCCCAACTGTTTGTACAACGCAACTCTGTAGTCCCGCATGTGGCGAGATGCCCTCTGCTTTGCCCCTGGAGTCTTCAGTACTCCACGACCTGGACCAAGCTTGCCATCTGATATTTGGACCTGGAATTCCAACATCACAAATTATTATTTGAAATTTTGGGTAAAATGTGATATATTTATAATTTCAGTCATAATCAACCTACCTTGACATTTTTGACTGACGTTTGCAGATAAAGAGACTCTGGGAAAGGTAATGCAAATGGCTGAGGTACTTTCTGCAGAACAGCAGTTTTAATGAGCAATGCATGCTGACCATGTACAGCATTACAGACCTTGCCAGAGGCATCTTTACTGTAGTGTAGGGTCCAGTCAGCATAGTTCCACTGCACATGCTGGCATATCAAGTGAGAGTTGCCCACACCAATAGCTACGGCTTGTGCGGGGCCTGCCGAAGCCACTACCATCGCCAGCTGCAGCACCCGACGCGACACTCGCGTTGAATCAGGCACAAACAATACATACTCAGTAAAAATTTGCGTCAACGGATTAAAATCTTGCGGCGAAGCACTCAGCTTCAGTTCCAACGACAGAACTTTAACATTCTTTAAAGTCTCGTTCGTAACAGAGAACGGGAACGGTGGATAAGGAGTATTCTCACACACTACCACAACAGGCATGTTAGGAAAGGCTGACACAAACGACTGTACGCTATCAGCGATGTCATTTTCGAAATCCTCAAACTGGCGAAACACTACGGTCATTAACTTAGATAAGTGGCGAGAGGAACGAGGATGTAGGGGATTTGGGGGCACAGTCACTGGCGCAATGGGATAAATCGGCGGAAAAAAGTAACAACATATCGAAGCGACTACTAATATTGTGAACACTATGTAGAACTTGAATGTTAAACGACCGCGGAAAAGTCGATAGAGCATTATTTTTATTTATAAACTTGCACATTTCAGTCATTACATTCCATCAATTATTTATTTTGATAGAAAATCGAATTCATAGTTTTAGAATTTCATTTGACAGGAGCCCAAGGTGACTGGTGAAGAATAGCTCTTTGTTTTGACATTAGAGGAATAATATTGCTATGCTAAAAAAATGACCAAAAGCTAAACATTTAAATCAACACTGCCATGAACACTGCCGTTGATAGCAAAATAAGTAAAATCTTGCATACATAATCCTGTTTGCTTCACAGGAATGACATATTGAGCAAATGTATATTATTTTAGCCGACGGGAAATGGTTTTGCCGTGTTGTATGAAGTTGTAGTGATTGATTGCTGGCAGCGTTAGTAGGGTTTCATTCATTCATTCATTCATAATTTCATAAGTAGTTCATTCATTTTGACAGTTTTCCATTTGCGCATGTCACGGATGGCACGTCACGTTACGTCAAAAAAATTACGTTTACGATTTTCGAGTTGAGCTGTTTGGAAGTACATTTATTTAATTTCGTAAAATTAATTACTCTGTAAAAATGGAAGAAAACAAAGATTTCGAAAACTTAGAACCTTCGTTGAAGAATGTGGTTGAACAGACATCGCTGAGATGGATCTTCGTTGGGGGGAAAGGTGGAGTTGGCAAAACAACATGCAGGTACGCAATTTTTCACGAAAATGTGTAATATCTCATAAATCGAATATTAACTAACAGTGTTATATTTTTTTAGCTGCAGCTTGGCCATCCAGTTAGCCAAGGTTCGGGAGTCTGTCCTGATTATTTCGACTGATCCAGCTCATAACATATCTGATGCATTTGATCAAAAGTTCTCTAAGGTAGGTTATGATTTCTTTAGATATGTGTAATATATTTCTCTGAAAACGATTTCTACGATCTAGCCTCCATGGCAAAAATACGCACTGAAGTGTCTGAAGAATTAACATATTTTTGTTAATGTGTTGTTTGTGATTCACATTGTTTACAATCTAATTTTTTTCTCTATTAAAGTATTTTAGACGCACTGACGAACTAGGTCACATGCTATGTTAAGTGCTGTGGAACAAATGAATCAAATCAAAATGACCAGTAGAGAAAAACAAAACTTAACCAGTTTTTTTAAACATTGATTTAATAACTTAGCAACTGATATTGTTTATTATCAGATCATCCGAAAACCCTATAAAAATAATTTGAATTTTTCCAATTGCAAATTCATACAAATTTTCACAATGTTTCAGGTGCCAACCAAAGTTAAAGGCTTCAACAATCTATTTGCAATGGAAATTGACCCCAATGTTGGGCTCACAGAGTTGCCCGAGGAATACTTTGAGGGGGAAACAGAGGCAATGAAGCTGGGCAAGGGGGTGATGCAGGAAATAGTGGGAGCCTTCCCTGGTATTGATGAGGCTATGAGTTATGCAGAGGTAAGATTCACCAATCATGTCTTATTTTGGTTGTACCAGTTACAGGTCCATTAACATGTCTGGCAACCCAATTAAGTAACACACTGCCTATCTGAACCCAAGGGTTGTGAAGGAAATGCATTTTGTCTATGGGTCAATTTTATGAACAGAATATAGATTGTTGCTGAATTGTCAAAATGACGGGCAACAAGTGTGTTAGGTACAGGTTGTTTTTACTAGCTCTGTACAGATGCAATGCTTAAAGACTTTGCAGATCATATCAGGTTCACAGCCCTACTCCTTACTAGTCAATCTAAAACAAAAAGCACCAAAGACTAGGAGCCTTTTTTTTTATTTTTTTGTGGATCCAAGACATCTATTAGGTGCTATTATAATAAAATATGTTATGAATTAAGTTAATACAATAACAGGATGTTATTATTATAAGTGTTTAAATAACTTAAATGCAACCTATCTTTCTGAATAGTTATGATAATGATAATATCAGCGATGGTTCATTACCCTTTATCATCTAAGTAAATAGGTTATTAAGACTTATGAAGTGAGAGACTAATAAAGTGTAGTAGAATATATAAATAGTGTTACGGCGACATCTGTCGGTCACCGCCGCCATATTATGATCGTCGGTAAATAACGGCGTAAAATATCCAGTGTAATCTGACCTCGCTTTGTATAAGCTACCCACAAAATAAGAGTTCAGCTTAATTTGGTTTTGCATAGCTTGTTTGGTCTTTAGGGTACTCGTGTCCGGTAGTACCGACGTAAAGCTTATTTACTACATTTATCGCCAATCATTGTACAAATGATGCAACTTGATTGGTTGTATTTTAAACGTTGAAATCTTGACCGAAATCATTTAAAACAGCATCAAATAAGTCATAGTCATAGTCATCTGCTTAGTCGGCTTCCAGTCCAAGCAGATGCAGCAGAATATCAGATTGCCAGTTAGTACTAGGTAATACGATGCCCCTTAGTAAGACTGGTTGTCAGACAATACTAATACCTGAGATAATAATGCTACCTCTCGCCACACAAAAATTCAGGGAACTCCCTGAAAACAATAAATAAGGAACCACATACTACCAATACCCAACAACACATAGCGGATTATAAACCGCATTGCTTATCAATACACGATAACACTGCGAACAAATGATAGCATAGCAGTGCGCGCCAAGTTCTCGAAGGACACGCTTCCGGGATTATAAATTTAATAATTTTTTTTTTTTTCTTTTGCAAACAAAAATCTCTCATTTAGGGAGCCATAACACTGTCTCTAGTCTACCCTGCCTGGGACTATTTCCTCTTTAGCTCGGCTACCATATCGCACATTTTTTTTAACAGCACCTTTATTTTACTCCGATAAGAATACTCTGTCGTAATTATTTTCTAGAATTTTAATGCAATGCATGCAATTTAAACAATTTATGCAGTCGAAGCGTTTTTTTTTTTGGAGGTTAGGAAATCATCAAATGACTCCTCCCGCTCTGGGCGGGGCTTCAGGGAGTGTCAGACTTCTACTGACTAAAAACCACCCATGTTCCTTCTTAGCCCTTTGTGTCCGGAGCCGCGGGATCTCTTTCGAACAACTCGCAGCCCAATGCAGTCGCAGCCTCGAGTGTAGATTTGTGTCCGATTAGTGTAGCGACATGTAGATGTACACGGCGACACATCAAGCTATACATAACCAGTATAACCTGAACCCGCTTTGTATGAGTTTCCCGTACAATGCGAGATTAGCTTGATTTGGTTTTGCAAAAGTATCTTTTAATTTAAGTATATATGTGTTTTATAATGTATATTTATGTTTGTAGGTGATGAAGCTGGTGAAGGGAATGAACTTCAGTGCAGTAGTGTTCGACACTGCGCCCACAGGACACACCCTGCGTCTGCTGTCATTCCCCCAGGTCGTCGAGAGAGGTCTTGGAAAACTTATGCGATTGAAGTCTAAGGTACGAAAGTACCAGTTCAAAAACATAGGATAGTAAACGAAAAGGCGGCAGTCGCGGTCATAAAACGAATGAGTAGGAAAGTGCATGTGTAATAGTTGTGTCATGTCATTCCTGTACATGTTACGACCTTGCCCGCCACAAACGTTTGGTGTACACGTCACACCAACATAACAACAACCTAACATTTACGTCGCGAATTTTTCTTGCGTAATAATTAATCGTTCGCCTTTCCGGAAAACAGCTATTATAGCATTTTTATGTGTTCACTTATTTTTTTTGTTTCACGAATAAAGTAATTAACAAAAAAAATCTAATTAGTCCGTCAGATAGATTTCCAAAAAATATGGACACATTTTTTTTCTTTTTTCACGTAAACAAACAATGAAGACGACAGTGCTTTGAAAACTCGAAAAGACATTTATGATTTTTTTTTACCGCTGAGTGCCTCAAATCTTTGACGCGTTTTATCTTCGTCAATTTTTATTGATTTGATATAACAAAAAATACTTATCCAATATTTTTGGATAATCTAACAGACTGACTAATTAGAATCATATTTTTTTTAGTCAGGAAA
Source organism: Diarsia brunnea (assembly GCA_949774965.1). Lineage (NCBI taxonomy): Eukaryota > Metazoa > Arthropoda > Insecta > Lepidoptera > Noctuidae > Diarsia > Diarsia brunnea. The sequence continues at coordinate 7,041,442 of OX459015.1, read as the reverse complement.
CATCCCTATTATGTTGGTCGCATTACAATCCTCCGTCCTATAAAGTATAGGAAAACTTTGCATAATATCTTTGAAAAGCTATATTTATTTTGCCATCACATAAGATCGGGTGTTAAAACTTTTCACTAATTATCAATTTAAATTCATCATCTTCATGGCACGTTATTTAACACGTATTTTTCTTCCTGCCTTCCCCGTCAATCGTCACCCTATCATTGCTCTTTTTCCTTCATATCTTTCCTCACACAATCCACCCATCATTTCTTTGGTTTTCCTTTCCCTGTCGTTCTAATAACATTTACATTCATTATTATTCTTTCAGTCATACGATTCTTCAGTCAATTAGCAATTTAAATTAATGAACACAATTAAAGTCAGTATGTTAAGGTCAGTCAAATTTAATGGCCTAACTTATTTTTCAGGTGGCCCCATTCATCAACCAAGTAGCAACACTATTCGGTCTGGCAGAGTTCAACTCAGACATGTTCAGCAACAAAATGGATGAAATGCTCTCTGTGATAAGACAAGTCAATGCACAATTCAAGGACCCCAATCAGACTACCTTCGTATGTGTCTGCATCGCAGAGTTCCTGTCCCTCTATGAGACTGAGCGTCTAGTACAGGAACTCACGCGGTGCGGTATCGACACGCACAACATTATCGTGAACCAGCTGTTATTGAGGACACAAGCACCGTGCGATCTGTGCGCGGCGAGACACAAAGTTCAAGAGAAGTATCTCGAACAAATTGCAGACTTGTATGAAGACTTCCATGTAACCAAACTACCTCTACTGGATAAAGAGGTCCGCGGCGCGTCGGCCGTGCACTCATTCTCCGAGTACCTCTTGAACCCGTACAACCCGCCTGCGCCGGCCACTTGATCGACCCGCTTCAAAACGTAACAGTGCGTGTATTCAGAGTGCAATGAATTTTATATCCAGTTTCAATAATTCAGTTTTAAATTAGTTATACATATTGGTGAGTGAAGGTGCTATTATTCGTCACAGGCTTCCGTTTTAGAGTATGCTAGCTTTGTGATCACAATTCTACATTTTTGTCTGGGGTTCCAAGATTTATCATATTTTAAAATATATTCTCCTCATATTGACAGTAACAAGTCATAGTATTCTATAGAAAATAAATGTTATAATATATGCGTTTTCATTTACTTTTTTATTAAAACCCAATAGTGTGCTAAAAATCTTTATTGTTATAAAAAAATCATACCGTCTGTAAACCAAAATCAGAATGCCAATGGAATAAGTAATAAATATCTATTCTACTCTTCATAAATATTATGGCGATTTATAATTAATTAGATACATGTTACTGCTAAAACTTTAACTTAATTTATGTCAACTAGAACAAATACTGATTTGTTATGAATCTACAATAAGTTAATTTAATCATAATATCATTATGGATCAATGAGCCATAAGTCAATTAATCAATAACTTTGACTTAACTGTAATTATAAATTATTTTGTATTAAAAGTTTGGTACAAATTATTTATTGTATTTACAATAAAGAGTTATAGTTAATTTAATTTCAAATCAAATAAATAACATTTCTAAACATTCATTATTTCGAATAACAACTATGTAACAGCCTATGGCTGGTTTTGTTCAAATGCGATAATTTACATTTAAAAATACACCTTTAGTATCTATATTTAAAATGCTTTGGTTGGACATCACGTCACAATACAAAAACAATTAAAAATTAATACAACCATAACGAAATCAGAAGCATAAGGTAGTATGTATTTACAAATACAGATAGTTTTGCACGTCCGACCTTATACTTTTGATGTCGAGCATTAAGCACAAAACGAACCCGTAACTTGGTAAAAGAACTTCGCATCCCACACATTTAAACATTCCAATAAAAGTAACATTATAATAATGTCTTTCACATTCGCATGCATTATATAATAATCTCTATGTAATCTCATGTGAAAAAGTACAATAAGATTATTTTCGTAATATAGCAGTCTGTCCAAGCAATATAATGTAAGGGTCTCGTAAGTAGATAAATTCTACATCTAGGGACAAATCCTTGGTCATAGCAAGTACAAGCTAAAGGCTGGTCCACACTAAACTTGTTGGAAGTATAGTTCGGTTCAAACTTTATGGCGGCTCGAAAGTTAGCTGCGAGTCAATGTCTGGGCATTATACAGTCAAGATGATGCGTTCTCTGTGCCCCTCGGACATCTAAAATTGTGTGTTGTGCTTTACTTCAGAATTTTCGAGTAAGTTTGAACCGTCATACCTGAGCAGACCATCACTTGCAGCTTACTTCCGAGACGCCATTAAGTTTGAACCGCACTATAACGAGTGTGTGAAAATGTCATCTACCCAGTGTAAGGCATTTTCACAGAATGAATGAAGCGTTTGGTGTGGCCTAGCCTTATATAACTAGCAAACGCAACTCGTAATCAAATACTATAGACACGTAATGAAATGCTTTATAAACAATACTTGCCCTTGTAATATCAATGAGTGAAGGTCTTGAACACAGTCGTAGTGTCACAAACTAATCTATTCAGATGACGTGGGTAACCAGCCCTTAAATAAGATGATGGTAGGTATTATATACCGGATGTAGCTTATGAATGATGATGATGGCATGATGAATAGACAAGTTTGTAGCTGTATATGTATAACGTTCTTTCCATACAGGTTTAGGTCAGCACTTTGAACTCATAGCTATTTTGGTACAGAATGAACACATATATCTCGTTAGTAAATTTCATGAATTTGCGTCAAGAACACAGGTAGTGATCTGGTATATGCCCGGATGGCCTAGCTAACCATAGACACATTTATATATCTACAACAAAAGAGCGTAGTAACATCATCCATCAAAAAGCATTGGTCTATTAGCAGTAACAGTTTTCACCTCATTCACACGAACTGAGGCCCTTAATTCAGTCCAGCCAGTCCATATAAAAAATCTCCCTAAAATTGACGCTTGTGTCAACTAGAACGCACGTTTTGCGTAGGTAAGTGCCACGCGACGAGGATTGCCCCGAACACCGCGCCGAGCAGTGCGGCTGCGCACGCGCCGAACTCGAACAGCAGCTTCGGTGTGAACACACCCCAAATCATTAGGTGCCGGCAGTGGATTGTAGCTGAGATCGCGCACGCGAATACCTGGTAGACAATAGGTGGGGTTAGAATTTTGTTGCAAAATGAACTCTACTGTAAGTGAGGTTTTAAACAAAATATAAGTAGTAGTAGCGTAGTAGTTCACGCGGCTCATTTGCCAAGGCAACAGTAAATTTTTGACCGCCATGGACGTCTATGGACGTCAAATCGAAACGTGCTCACGACGCCATGGACGGCATGGCACGTTGTAAATAAGAAGAAATTTGTCGCTTGGCGTAGAGAACACAGATTGTCGTTATGGACGTGGTGGTCAAAAGGTTAACTAGCCCCAAATCCACAGAATTGGTCCAGATAAGCAGAAACCAGCGTCCTAGGCTGACCTGCGAGATGCCCTATCTAAAAACATAACCAACCAGTTTCCCCGGACAGTGCGGTATGTGTTAGGATTTTTTTCACAGCTTAATACCCTCCCCCCCCTTTTATATAAAAAGGCTCCGACTGTACCGAACACCCACGAAAACCATCATAATCATTTCAGCCGAAAGACGTCCACTGCTGGATGTAGACCTCCCCCAAGTGTTGACACATTGACCAGCCCCGTGCGTCTCGCATCCAGCAGATACCCGCAACCTGCACCAGGTCATCGGTGTACCTAGTGGGATGGCTCGACAACAAGAACCATGCAGCACTGTATTTGTTTGGTACTTACCCTAATAGCAAAGCAGAGCATAAACTTGAGGCACAGTGAGAAGACGGCTGCTAGTTGCGTGCGAGGGCCCACCCGGGACGCTCCGTTGTCACCCCACAGCGCTAACAGGGGCACTGCAGCGCCGAACGCCAGATAAGATCCTGAAAAACACAAGCACATTGTCACGATGGTCAATACAGGTTGTAAGCACAAACGGTTACCATAAATTCAGCACAAAATTTGAACAACACGAAAAAAGGCATAGCTTTCATAAATTATTAGTTATAATTATAATACATTTGTTTTTTTATAACACTTTTGTTTTAAAAAGTGGTATTCTGCTGCATTCAGTTAGACTGGAAGCCGACCCCAACATAGTTGGGAAAAAACTAGGCAGATGATCAATCAAAATCAAAACTCATTTATTCAAACTAGGCTGATAATCAGCACTTTTCGAACGTCAAAATTTACTTTACTTATTTACAAGTGACAGTCCCCCAAAACGCCCACCCTTTGACACTTCCTAGTGTTTTTGCTGGAAAGAAGAAGTGGCGGAACAAACTCTCCAGCAACACATCTGTCTGTTTGGTTAGAAGAACCAGACTCGATACAATACTATGGTGTAAGTTAATATTACGATTGACTACAATCAATAATAAAAGGTATATAATAATAAAACATAAAAAAGACATAACATATTATCAGTAAACTAATTTTGGAGAAAGAACATAAATTACAAACATTGTCTTGTGTTCAACTCAACGACCAGCTATTCTTATCATTTACGTAGTCGTTAATGGAATAGTAAGCTTTTGAACAAAGATTAGATTTCACTTTGGCTTTAAATGCATTAAATGGCAAGTCTAGAAAAGAAGAAGCCAGTTTGTTATACCGAGCCCTACGAATGAATTATGAACTTTGTGAAGTCGGTGAAAAGGAGCGCGTAGTTTATGCTTATTTCTGGTGTTAAAGTTGTGAATATCACTGTTTTTAGTGTACAGGTGAATATTTTGTCTAATATATAAAATGTTGGCAAAGATGAACTGAGAAGCAATCGTGAGAATACCAATCTCCTTAAAAATATATCTAAGAGAAACTCGGGCACCCAGCTGATAAATTGCACGAACCGCTCGCTTCTGCAGAACAAATATATTTTGAATATCAGCAGCTTTGCCCCACAGCAGAATACCGTAGGACATAACGCTGTCTTACTTTTCTGACGGCGTATGCGGCCGAACTTAGCCTTCCCGCTAGGCTTGATATGTGTAAGCCCCATCGTAATTTTGAATCTACTGTTATGCCCAGAAATACAGCAGAGTCGGCAGTTTCCAGCTCTTGATTGGCGAGGATAATATTGGGACCTAGATTTCTGACATTGGGTAAAGCGAACTTAATTATTTTAGTTTTCTTGGCATTAAGAACAAGGTTGTTTGTTGTGAACCAATCCGTGACCATTGATAGCGTGCTATTTACGTCGTCAAAATTGTGTCTATTCCTATCTACTTTAAAGATAAAAGAGGTATCATCCGCAAATAGTACAACGTCACAAAAACCTTTTAAATAATATGGTAGATCATTAATATAAACCAAGAATAAAAATGGACCCAGTATTGAACCTTGAGGTACACCAAGCCGAACCGGTAGTCCGGAAGATTTCGCGCCATTTACGTCTACACATTGGAATCTATTTTGTAAATACGAATCTATCACATTTAGGGCCTCGTTTTGAACACCGTAATGACGCAGATTCCGTAAAAGCGTGTCGTGATGTACGCAATCAAAAGCTTTAGAGAGATCACAGTAAACACCGATTGCATTTTGCGCGTTCTCCCATGCGTTAAATATGTGTTTTAGCAAAGCAACACCTGCATCCGTAGTCGAACGACCCTTTGTAAAGCCATATTGATCATTATGAAGGAGATTATTTAAATTAAAATGTACTAGCAACTGTTTGAGAATTAATTTTTCAAAAATTTTGCTAAATGCAGGTAAAATAGAAATTGGTCTAAAATTGCCAATATCATTTTTACTGCCAGATTTAAATAGAGGGATGACTTTACTGCTCTTCATAAGATCAGGGAAAGTCCCCAAATCAACGCATTTATTGAAAGTAACAGCATGATGTTGATGACATTTAATTTTGTTATATACTTTATCTAGCTTTCACCCGCGTGGATGTCGATAAATATCCCAACAAACTTATATCCCCTATTTACTACGTTAGGGGTTGAATTAGAAAAATGTTTTATACTAAAACCTTCCTCGAGAACCACTCTATCAATTGATGAAAACAGCATGAAAATCGGTGCAGTAGTTTTTGAGTTTATCGCGAACAAAAAAACAGAAGTGGCGGAGGACTTTGTTTTATAATATGTAGTGATGTAGTGATAGTGAAACCGGTCCAGCTACATTATTTAGAAATAAATTCTGTGTTCCATTTAGAAAGGAATGGTAAAATCATAATTATCATTTGAAACCATATTATTAATGCATTTAGGCAATATAATATAAAAGAATAAAAAATAGTGTGCAAACAATTTTCTTACCAAACAATTCCAATGAGACCAAAAATGCAGTGATGGGCGGTCCAATATTATTATCCAAATAGTTAGGGTCTCCAGCGTGGAAAGCAGGGGCCCATCGGACATGGCCCAGTGTGGCGTGATGGCCTGTAGCGTAGAACGCATAAGACGCCAACAAGGCCCACATACAAGCCACGCTTGAGTTGCATCGGGTTAACAGACCTGAAATAAGGACAAGGGTTAAAATAATAAATAAAAAAAGAAAGAAGTTTCAATTACAAGCAAAAAGAAAAAAAAACACTTACAAAACTTCGTAATATTGTCATTCCTCAAGTCCGCAACAATGTGCAGGGCTAAACATGCCAGTATGAAGATAAAGACTGCGCCCGGAGCGTACGACACGCCGAGTACTAGTGTGTTCGCGACCAAGATCATCAGTCCAGTTGCCATGAGGGGCAGGGTAGCGCCATTACTTTCACGCTTCCATATGAGACACAACATGACTGCTAAGACAAGCCAAGCTGCTCGAGCAAGCAGTTTAGCACGACTGGGGGATCCTAACGACCCGTGGCCAGATGCCCAATGCGAACAAGCCAACAACCCTGCCATTAAGGTGAAATAACCTCGCCAGCCGACATGCCGCCTGCAAATAGCTACCACAGCAGCCACGGTCCCCATGCCGAGAACTAGTGCAGGCCGAGACGACTGCCCCGTAGGCACCCCCGCCCCCGCCGTCCAACAATCCCCCTGTTCCTCTCTACAGCCGCGATACCACCTAGTTCCTGCAAATACCACTCCACAGGCGACCCATACTAATAACGTCTGAATGTTCGTTGAGTTCCAAGCCATCAGTCCTAACACTGTTATACACAAAAACGCGAGTGTTGACCCTTCCTCTATGATATAGCTATTTGATACTAAAATGGCCGCAGACGCCGCTAGGGCCGCGCGTGTAAATCGTTCGTAGAAGTGCGACCGTCCTTCATACCACCTTTGAGCAATCCCATCCCAGTGCATGATTATCAAGACACACGTCATAGTAGCTGATACCAAACCAGTACTCAAGAAAATTGCATGTTCAAGATCTTCAAAAAGTTTGAAGTAGTATGCTGTGTAGCATACTCCCACGCAAAGAGCCATCGAAACGAGCCCTGTCGGGACAAAGGTGCTAGCGAAAACAGCCGATAGCCTTTCCATAGGAAGACCTTCAGTTATCAACCAATTGAAAAATATCGCCAGGAGCAGAAGTAGAAGAGCTCTGAGCATAGACAACGAATCAAACTCGACCCACACTTCGCGGAAAACATTGCGTACGTTGTCGACCAGAACCCTGCAACAAAATTAAACTTTGTTACATTGGATCAACATTCAAATTCGTTTGATTATACTTTATATAATTTTTGCATTACCTGACATCCGCGACGTAATTGTTGAGTTCGTCATCAGTTTCAATGGTGGCGGCTTTATTTAACTGTTCTCTCGTCGCATTGATAAGACGAGCGAGGCTGTCGAGCGACACTTGTTGGGATTCCTCTCCGTAGCGTATCATGTATTGTGTTATCTGTCGGTGGTATTATGTTGGTTAAATATTAGGAATATGTGTTACAGATAAAAGCACTAGCGCTACTGTAAAAAAGTAGTACACATGATAGAATTTTAACAATGAAAATGAAACTAGGTTGAAAATTAAAACGAATGTGGCGTTACATTTCAAGGAGAGATAAAACGTACAGAACGTATATTGTTGGTTAAACTGACCTGTTTCAAATTGTTACTTATATGCAACAAAGTATGAGCCTTGCTGGACTTAGGCAGTACAGGTAACAGTAGTTGTCCTAGAGAGGGCGCGGGTGGAGGCCTGCCTAACGCCGCAAGTAAGGTAGGAGCAAGGTCCGTCTGCTGAACTTCCTTGCCGGTCATTATGTCCGCCCCAGTTCCGGCCAGTCCTGCGCCCCGGTACGCGAAGAATGCCGCTGTACGTTCGGCTTTACTTTCACCGCCATGGTCGCCTGGTCAAGGGAGAATATTTTCATGATTACTGTTATTTATGTGCAATACTCAAAATTGCATGCAAACATAATGCAGGTGATACAAAAATCAACTGCAGATTTTTTTTATATAACTGATATCAAAACAATTTAAATAATATTCATTGTTATTATTAGTTTTCAAACAATACATTTTAGTCTTTGCTTTATAAAAAAATACCCAGTTAGCTTTGTTACATAAAAAGCAAATTAATATCCACATGTCTATTCACAAAAACAATAGTACTAACTACCAACTATTTCCATGGACACAAATTCTAACAAAAATGCTTTAGAATCACACACATAACAGCAAATTTAGCCTAAACAAAATAGCGTAATTAATAGTTACACACAAAAATGTTCTACATTGCAAGCAACACTATTGAATACCTACCATCAGAGTTGGTCCATTCATGTGAGTCTAAAACAATGTGAAAAATTTGCACCTTTACATTATTATTTTTACAAGTACCATGATTCTTGGTGAACAATGAACATATCTGAGGAACATAGCTTTACTCCTTCTGCACTCTAATTGCATAGCTCACCCCTAAAGGTCATTCATAGTCATTTATCTCTAAGTAGTAAGTAACGTAAATGAAAATGTGTGTGTAATGAAAACGCGAAATGTGTGTGTAATGAAAATGTGAGATGTATGAGTGTGTGAAATGTCTGGTAATGTGTTTAAGTCCGCCTTTGTACAGAGTTTAGTGCATAAAGTTTTAATAAATAAATGGAAAAAGGCTAGGCAGATCACGAAACGCAACAAAATATTTATGGCATAGAAAAAGAGTTCTAATTTTGCACCCCAGTGACTTTTATTCTCATTGACCAAAGGCGCATGTAAGAATTAAAATAACTGTGAAAAGACTGTTATGACACCAGGGTGCTTTTATTTTGTCAACTGAGCAGCACGCGTAGCATGACTACCGTAAAAACGGGTTTTGTCGACGGAAGAATCGACAAAATGACAGATTGTAGCAAAATTTTATGTCAAATTGTATGGAAAAAGCTTTGTCTATTCTTGGTAGAATAGAGATAGAATCGCCATACTACGCGTGCAGAGTCCACAATTTCATAAATGTTTAATAACTTGGTCAGTTTGACAGTTGATAAACACACGTGAATTGTTGAAAAGGTGTTATGCAATTAGAGTGCTGTTTTTCAAAACTGTTAATTTGCTTAAGTTGTGTTATAAACTTAGCCTCAGATATTTTCACTCAATCAAACTTATAATTATATATATATCTTGCTATACAATAGGATGAAGTTTAAAAATACATAGGTATCCCAACTTTTACATTTATAAACAATACTTCTGCCGTAGTGAAATTAACCGTGAATAACTGATATACCTAAATAATATTATCGAAAGACATTAGTTACAATTAAAAGAGCCCCAAGAGAATAAAGAACCATAGAATGTTTTATTTTGTTAATAAGATAAATTGAAATAGTTAATTATCACATTAATTTTTATTTTTCCACAATGTGCTTACATGAGTGTGTTTTATACAGACTAGTGCATACCTGTTTCAGTCATGCCATGGTCTCCGACCACATATAGCAGTACATCCGGTGGCAACATGGATATTACTTTCTTCAGTCTTACATTGGTCTCGTCTAGCTTCCTTGTCATCTCAGCATGATTGGGCCCATACCTGTGACCAGCATGGTCCACCCCCAAGTAATGGGCTACTAGCAGGTCCCAATCATCTCTTCTTAGTTCATCATATATTTTTGAATCAACTTCTGCAAGGTAACAAGTGGGGATTGGTGTTTTGGTAAATATTATTTATTTTAGTTTTAATAGGATAGTTAACAAAAAAAATATATTAAAATATTATTATTATTCCGTCAGATAGATTACCTACTAAAAAATACTGGACACGTATTTTTTCATTTTTCACGTAAACAAAGAATGAAGACGATACAGTACTTAGAATACTCGTGTGACGTCATATTCTTGACATTAGTATGACATTTTTTACTGGTGGGTGACGTCACAATATAATATCTATCCTAATAATATTTTAGTGGCTACTAGCTTTTAACCCAGATTTTTCAGATTTTTTGTGTAAGCACATAATTAAAAAATAACTAAAGACCACCCATGTTCCTTCTTAGCCCTTGTGTTGTGGCCGCGGTATCTCTTTCGAACAACCCGCAGCTCCGACGGGCCCTTTCAACCCATTTTCGCATTAAAGAGTAGCCTTCCCTAGGCTCTACTTAAACCATGTATCAAATTTTATATAAATTGGTTCAGTAGCTTTGGTGTGACAGCGCGACAGAGTTATTTTCGCATTTATAATATTACTAGCTGTTGCCTGCAACTTCGTTCGGGTGGAATTCTTTTATCTTTTTTTTTTCATAAAAAGTATCTGTTACTTTTAATATCTCCAAGAATATGTGTACAAAGTTTCATGATGATCGGATAAGTAGTTTTCGTGTGAAAGCGTTACAAACAAACTTACATTCACATTAATTTATAATATTAGTTGGGATAGTAAGGGTTTACCTGCATCAACAGTGTCCAAGTCCCAAGTGTGGAATGAGTACATAGCATGAGACCGCAGCCAACGTTTTGGTAGCAAACGAGCCCATGTGTCATCTCCAAGGAGAACTGCATGACCCTTGTGCTTAATCACCTAATTTATAATAATCTTATCAATTAGATAGTAATAGCTAATGAAGATAATAATTTAGGGCATGGATAGGATTGACACCTCATAATTATTAACCCATCATTATTTCAGAAAAAAATTAAGTAGAAAGGTATATTGTAAAAATTACCTGATCAATGATATTGTCTTCCTGTAACTCCATGGCAGCAAAGTTAGCGCTCGCATCAATAAACGTCGGTAACGAGCCAGTGGCAAGGGCTTTCACACGCTGGAAGGTAGTGGTCGGCGGATCAGCCATGAACCGATAAAGGCGAGCGCTCTCCGGCCAGCGGTCCAGCATCTCACGCATTATCGGCAACCGGTTCTGATACGGCAGAGGCTTCTCAATACTTTCATCATACTCCGTAAAATCATACCGTAGCGCGTCCACTAATAAAAACACCACTCGAGATTTCTGCGGGACGCACGCCATCGGCCCGCCAGGCACTGACAGAATTCGACGTATCTTCTCATCCTCGCTACAAATATCTTCCACTACTAAATGCTGATGTCCATCACATCCGAATCTATCAAGTGGCACACATTCAGTAACATCACTCAGAGTTTTACGGGATAACAGGAATCCATGACCGAACATGAGACCCGCTGACAGAACTAAGTAGGCAAACCAAACTAAATACAAAACAAAATTCCATTTTTCTTTCATGGTTGTAACTGTGTTCACAGAATTTCTACTTTTGAATACCATCTAACTCCAGTTAAAAAAATTAAATAAAATCGGTGTACGACCCATTGCAATTCAGTTTGTGACAGTAAGTGACAGACAGAAAATTAATTACATACTCTTTGACAGACAGAACAGAAATTCAGACAGAAATTCAGATTACCAGATACATTTTGACATAACAAAAGTGTCAGGAAAAAAATATTAATTATTTTGTTTTATTTACGGCTAGGAGAATGTAATTAAAATAACAAGATTGAAAGAATAATTCAAAAATTAATTAATTAATTTGACAAAACAATATAGGTTTTGGATGATGTAAAGTTGAATGCTGTCCATTTTCCCATAAAGATAGCGTTTTTATTTTTAATTTCTGCCATTATTCAACGACAATCATGACAGAGACAGCAATCTAATTTTGACTTTGACATTTCTCATCATTAGTTCTCCTGTTCTCTAGTTTTGCTATTTATTCAACGTAGCTCCCAACGAATCTCTAAAGCAATACTATTACATATCTTTTAATTAGCTCTAGTTCTACTCTATTAAAGTTAGGCTATTAACCCTTAATTCATAACATTTTAGTTGCGGTTAGCTTTTGTATCTTCAGTACTTTCAAACTTTTCTAACCTTGAAGTGAATTTATGATTGCAAGTAAATAAATACAGTGCGATTATCTATCTGATGTATATCGCACATGAAACTAACTAATAGCATGTGTTGTATGAGCCGGGTCATAAAATGTCTGCACCATCGAAAGTCAACAAGGAAAACTTCCGTCTTTTGGACTTGTCCAGTGACGAAGAGTCAGAAGACTTGCAGCTAGAAATAATTCCCAGCAGAAAGAAGAAAATAACAAGGTGCGTAGTAGTATAAATTTTAATATCAGTTTAAGCACAACCTATTGCTATACAAGATACTAACAGTAAAAAGAGGTTATATGGTTATTTGTTTAATTACCTTTGATTTTAGCCAGATAATTATGTTCTATTAGCTAGCATCAAAACTAAATCAGAGTCATGGTTTAGTTTGACCTAATTGTTTAGCAGTTTTTACCTGCTGCAGTGAATCTTGTTTTTTTTTAAATATGGCTCATGATTAGATTAGGAACAATCAAACCAAATTATTGTGTAACAAAAAATGGTTTATTAGATCATAGATAGACACAATAATTGTAAAAATAAAGGTGTTGTATACTAGTAGTAAGTAGCTACGGACTTACATACAAAACTTACGTCGAGGACATTTACAAGTTACAGTTGCGTATTTTAAAAACCCACAAAAATAAAACAAAAATTCCACGATCATGATACGGGTCTATTTAATCACTGTCAAGTTGTAAATGTCTTTGACAAGGTACGTATACTCTCTTTAAAAGAGAATTATCATAACATAAGTAACATTAAAAAATACGTGAGGCCTGAGTCGTTGCGTTGTTTGGCATATCAGCCTACATTTAGGATACCTAGGTCTAACAATGTTTATGGAGCAAGGACGTGGGAATGCATGCTGCCCGCTATCATGAACGAGCTACCGTTGGCTGTAAGAAACAATATTAATGTAAACAATTGCTCAAAGGTGCTTAAGACGCATTTCCTGGATTGTGTTGCAGTACAGGAGGTGTCTATTTAGTGCATTCTTATACTTATTCTATAACATTATACCTTATGTACTGCTAAATAATGTGGTGGCACCGAGTTGCCGTGTCTGGCATACTACTGTTAAACCCACGATGGTTTGTGTGGTATGTTTACGTCTAAACTGATTGTAATTCTGTGTTTTTGAATAATAAAAGGAAAAAAAAAACTGATATAACTTTAATACCAATATAACTTTTTTACACTTGTGTTGCCATAAAATATAATGCATATTTTAAATAGCTCTTTTGTTGGCGTTCTTCAAATTTTCGCATTATTATTTACTTGACTGCAAACATTTTAAAGGTATCTAAAACCGCTCGATCGCTTCTCGCAACCACAGTTGCAAATAAAAAGTTGTCCGTTTTGCTTCATGCAATTCTTTTAATTTAATATAATCTCTATACCAAACGCACGTCGTAGTAGTGTGTTTACTTTAAGGTGAATCATACAGGCTGCTCCCAGCCATTTTCCCGCTAGATGGCGTTGAAGTCAACATTTTTAGTTTATTTGTGTTTTTGTGTAATTGGAAAACTATTAAGTCGTAGGAGTAGCAATTGCGGTTATCGGACATTACGTTTTATCGAACTGGGTCACATCATTGTCATAATGTCCACCTAATTCGACACAAAGGTGTAATTTAAAATCTGCCATTGATTAAAGCGTCGTTTACACATACAGACGTAGACGTGAGCGAGTACATTTACGAAGATTGAACACTAGATGGCGTGAATGAAAAAAAATGTTTTTCATTTTTCTTTAAGGGTAGATTGGGTTGGCAGAACTACAGAACGCCACCTGCTACGGTATATCATCATCAGCCTATAATGTTCCCACTGCTGGGACACGGCCACCACGCGGGCCCAGTGGGGTAGATGTCACGTCTTCAAATTTTTGGTTCTAGGACATCTCACCATGATTTGCTTCATATTTATTGAGAGCATGTGGTGATGCAATACATTCCACAAAGTAATGCGCCTGTCTGGATTTGAACCCACGACTTACTGTTCGTGAGTCGGTAAATTTTATTATGTACGATTGTTAAAAAATTAAAGGTATATTTGTTGGTGTAAACTATTTAATTTTGGGAAATAAATTATGTCAACAATAATTACAATCAAACGCAGTTTTATTTTACTCAAAAAAATCTAAATCAAAACTCATTTATTCAAACTAGGCTGATAATCAGCACTTTTCGAACGTCAAAATTTACTTTACTTTACTTATTTACAAGTGACAGTCCCCCAAATCGCCCACCCTTCGACACTTCCTAGTGTTTTTGCTGGAAAGAAGAAGTGGCGGAACAAACTCTCCAGCAACACATCTGTCTGTTTGGTTAGAAGAACCAGACTCGATACAATACTATGGTGTAAGTTAATATTACGATTGACTACAATCAATAATAAAAGGTATATAAAAATAAAACATAAAAAAGACATAACATATTATCAGTAAACTAATTTAGGAGAAAGAACATAAATTACAAACATTGTCTTGTGTTCAACTCAACGACCAGCTATTCTTATCATTTTAGTAGTTGTTAATGGAATAGTAAGCTTTTGAACAAACTACATTAGGTACACTATTGATTTTTTTATCAAACCAGAAGAATTTGAAGTAACATAATTAAATGCTGATACATGCATAATCACTCAAAACTAATAACACTTATGATTAGTAACAGTACCAATTATTACAATAATTATACATTTCATAGCACGTAAGAAACTATAATTCCTAGACAAGAGCTACAAATCTAAAACGATTTATTATGAGATAATAACAAGGAAGGTGAAAAAAATATTTCCTAATTTGGAAGCACTCAACAAAAGCATATAATAAAACGAAAATATAAAGCTCTTTATATGAAGTAAGTATACCTAAGAAGTATTATTTCACCTTTTGATACAAAATAAAAAGAAATATACAATGATAATGTAGATTCTAAACAAACTATGTACTACCATAATACAATTAGAACAAAAATCATTTGATTTGTTGATTTCGCCCTCTGCCTTGAAACTTTCTTTGAACCAACTGCTACACTGCTGCTGCAACAAAGAAAACATACTTAGCATATAATTCTTACTTTTTGACCAATATTATTTACCATTCACTTCAAAATATTATTTACCGTCAATCTCCAAAGCTGCTCTGAAATAAAACTTTACTTCTCTTATTTGCTTGAATTTCTAACTGATGTTGATGTTGCAGAAGGATTTGAAGCCTTCAAAGCAATTTTTTCATTGGCTGCATAAATGAGAGCCCACACTTCTGGAGCAGTATTTTTCAAACTTTCTACGAGATCTTCTTCCTTCTTTTCAGTTCCATCTGTCTATGTTTTATTTACATTGCAGTAATAATCTTTGGCTTCAAAATATTTCGCGAAGAAAGAAGGAGCTTAGTGTTGGCCAAGATCTAAAAAGAACAAAATATAAATACAGAATAATATGCTTCACTGATTCTGGGATGACTTACAAATTTGATTTATTCATTTACCTTGTAGAGTGCACTGGTATAGTTTTTGATTACGTCATTCTTGCATTAATTTTTGTTTATGATGTTCCATATGACACTTTCTCTATCAATTTTGCAAACACAGAGGAGTCTCCGTCACCAATAAAACTCAAATAGCGAAGTTGATGTATTTCTTCACTCTTTTGAAAGCCTTCCACAATAATTTCCGATTCCATTGCTGTAGATGGTCCAGTAAAATTTTTGCAGCAATTATGTGCTTTCATATCCATGTTTCTCCTCCCATAATATTGACATGTATAACAATATTTGTTTCTAACACCAAGAAGCAGGCCTGGAAATGAAAAGCAACACTTGTAAATAATGCACATAATAACATACATACATACATACATAAACTCACGCCCTTTTCCCATGGGGGTAGGCAGAAACCACAGAACGCCACTTGCTACGATCCTTACATACTCCTTTTGCCTCGTCCACATTCATACATCTGGTCATACACGCACGCCGGTTACGAGTACTACGCACTTGTCCTTTCAGAAGAACGGCACCAATATGATCAGTGAATGTCTTTCTAGGGCGTCTCCTCCCGGCATTACCACTCACATAATAAAAAAGTCTTATAGAACCAAATTTGTTTTTAGTAAAATATTAACTTACCATACCAGATGACGAGTCAAAGTTATGCCCGTATGACCTTTTCGAATAGCAATTGATCTTTCTTGTTCACCAGCAATTTTAATTTCCTCTGTCATATGTTCTAACCACACACTGCCTTATTTTCTTTCAACTCGACGAAATTTATTGGCTGACATTGTTGGAATATCCATAAGACTTGTTATGTGAGCTGCTTGAGTGTAAAAGCTACCAGAAGTCACAGTTGCCCACAAAAATGCAGTTTTTATTTTATTACTGCTACCAATGTTTCCACGCTCGATCACAGCACTTGAAAATTAATTCACTTCGAAATCCATCATGTCTTTCACTAACAAATTCAATTTGTGAAGATTCACACATATTTCAATGTCTTTCCAGAAGAAATGCCCACTCTATTACATGCTTCAAGTCCACTATGCGATACCCAGATATCTCAGATAGGCCTTTATTTGGACCAGCTTCCACAATCAATTGAAAATGATCGCAAGTGCAGGAGAAGTGCAGACGGATTTTCCTTCAACTCTCAATGTCAATTGGGTTGCGTTCAAAAGATGTACTATAGTCGGGATGGGTCAGTTCTTAAAATAAAGCCTTGTTCACGGTTTAAACTTTAATTAAAACTCAGGAATAAACACATTACACAAAATAAAACTCTGCCATCTCAAAAGTATCTCTCTTACCCAGTGCCAACATTATAATTCAAAACAACATTATCATAAGAACTTAAAACTATAACGCTACGAAAGCCAATCAGCGGCCGAGTAGCGGCGCGACGACAGATCAGTGATTGGTCAACGCGACGCGCGGGAGCAAACATGCTAGCGCGTTGGTGAATATCTTTGAGGCGGCTGTCCTCTATTGGCCGGCCCTCTTACGGCCAGGGAAATGGGAGCGTTCGGAAACGTTTTCCGCTATAGTACGTAATAAAATTTTACTTATCTTTATATTTCAATGTTACCTTTAGATTCCTCGTAGAACTGGTCAACGAATAAGAAAAAAAAACAGATTATAATAACTTGTTCAAAATAAAGCACGGAACAGAAAAAAAACAGATTGTAACTGAATTATATTTGTTTCTGAACGCACCATAACAAATTTCGACGTGAAAAGCTTGGTAGGTATCTACTACAAAATAAAACAAACTATATATATTTAAATATGTGTGTCTGTTTGAAACTGTTTGCAAAATGCGTAAAAGGTGACGTAATCCGGCAAAACCATATTTTGCAAATGTTTGCAAGTTTCATTTTATGATCACCTACTTTGGTAGTTTACCGATTTAAAATAATTTTATTTATTGTTGACCAAAAACATATTATTCAAATAATACTAAGAAACACTGACTTTGTACTCATCACTGACACGTATGACGTAGGTAATTAGTATTGTGACGAGATTTCATAAAAATCACGGGCCAACTTGATGTTTCTAATACCACCGAAAATAGAATTGTGTTTTTAGAATATTTAACTATTATACCTACGATAAATTAGAATTACAATAATACAGTATAATAGATAATATGAATCAAATGTATACTGGAGAAATATTGCAATTAAATCAATGAAAATGCATAGCATACAAAATAATAAGTACGCAAGAACTTCCGCGCGCAAATCATATAGCGCGGGACAACCGAGCTAGGAATGTATTTTCTAAGTTTCTAACAGTCAAACAAGTGAACGAAGTTTGGCAACGCCTTTTTTTCGTCCACATATTGCATGTAGGTCAAGGTTACGAAGAACGGCATCGTTGCATAAAACCTTCCTACGACTACTGGTATTTATGTTGCCATACAACAATAAAATTGTTTACATTAAAAAAAAAACATAACATTGATGTCATCAGTTTTATGTTATTTTATATTGTTATTTTTTTGAACGGTTGGAAAGGAAATAATTAAAACTAATTATTGATTTAACAGAATTATTATAAGATCGTCTGCACCTGCACGCCATCTAACGTGCCATAGTCTAAACAAGTTTACTTGTCATTATTTGTCAAAAGTCACGCACACTACTAAAGAAGTGTCAAATTTTGCCGGGATTTCACTATTGTTTTTCTCGCTAAATAATGTAAGATAATGCCTAAAAAGGTCGATTGCGGACACTTTCCATTGTTGAGAAGTGATAAAATGATAAATTTTAAAGAAAAAGTCTCTGTGTGTCGTGTAAAGGTGTATTTCAAATATGTATGGAGGGTCGGTTGACACATCCACCTTAAACCAACCAAAGACAGAGATGACGTGTGCCATACTACCAACATCACGGTAGAAAAATAACGACATTTCGTCAGTTGTGTTTAAGTGAGTGAAGTGACGCTATATTGTTTTCAAGGAGGTGATAAAATATGTCGTAAGTTTATTATTTCACTGATTTCTGCTGATGTTGACGTAATCCGGCAAAACCATATTTTGCAAATGTTTGCAAGTTTCATTTTATGATCACCTACTTTGGTAGTTTACCGATTTAAAATAATTTTATTTATTGTTGACCAAAAACATATTATTCAAATAATACTAAGAAACACTGACTTTGTACTCATCACTGACACGTATGACGTAGGTAATTAGTATTGTGACGAGATTTCATAAAAATCACGGGCCAACTTGATGTTTCTAATACCACCGAAAATAGAATTGTGTTTTTAGAATATTTAACTATTATACCTACGATAAATTAGAATTACAATAATACAGTATAATAGATAATATGAATCAAATGTATACTGGAGAAATATTGCAATTAAATCAATGAAAATGCATAGCATACAAAATAATAAGTACGCAAGAACTTCCGCGCGCAAATCATATAGCGCGGGACAACCGAGCTAGGAATGTATTTTCTAAGTTTCTAACAGTCAAACAAGTGAACGAAGTTTGGCAACGCCTTTTTTTCGTCCACATATTGCATGTAGGTCAAGGTTACGAAGAACGGCATCGTTGCATAAAACCTTCCTACGACTACTGGTATTTATGTTGCCATACAACAATAAAATTGTTTACATTAAAAAAAAAACATAACATTGATGTCATCAGTTTTATGTTATTTTATATTGTTATTTTTTTGAACGGTTGGAAAGGAAATAATTAAAACTAATTATTGATTTAACAGAATTATTATAAGATCGTCTGCACCTGCACGCCATCTAACGTGCCATAGTCTAAACAAGTTTACTTGTCATTATTTGTCAAAAGTCACGCACACTACTAAAGAAGTGTCAAATTTTGCCGGGATTTCACTATTGTTTTTCTCGCTAAATAATGTAAGATAATGCCTAAAAAGGTCGATTGCGGACACTTTCCATTGTTGAGAAGTGATAAAATGATAAATTTTAAAGAAAAAGTCTCTGTGTGTCGTGTAAAGGTGTATTTCAAATATGTATGGAGGGTCGGTTGACACATCCACCTTAAACCAACCAAAGACAGAGATGACGTGTGCCATACTACCAACATCACGGTAGAAAAATAACGACATTTCGTCAGTTGTGTTTAAGTGAGTGAAGTGACGCTATATTGTTTTCAAGGAGGTGATAAAATATGTCGTAAGTTTATTATTTCACTGATTTCTGCTGATGTTTATATACTAAATTAATCTCTAACGTGTGTGTTTTTATATTAAAGTAATATTTTTAGGTACATTGTAAGACAACATTTAAAAAATCGTTATTTAAAAACATACTCGCAGTGTCGTAGTCCTAAACTTAATTTTGTACTGCTATATTATCGTAAATACGATGTTTTTTTTTACAAAATTTTAAGAATAACCCATTTAAACTATTATATTCATCTAAGAGTGAAGAAAATGACCTTTAAAGAGGTGGTAATAATTTTGTTCTATGTACTTTAGTTTTACTGTAAAGTGGCCTAAATTATACCTAAAAAAAGTTACGATCTTTTACGCATATTTTTACTACATTCTTATATGTAATTTTTTTTCAAATACTGTTAAATATGTATAGTAATAAACCTAGTTCAAGAATAAAATAAATAACTATATACATACTTATTGATCTTATTTTTTTTAAACCCCTATGTTTTACGAAGTGTCGCTAAAATGGGTGGTACTCTTAATTTAAACACTTGTAAAATATTATTGTAATCATATTTTTTAAATAAAGCTATCACACATTATTTCTTATCTCATGGACTACACTCATAACAGTAAACACATTTAAAGTACTCCACTGGAGCAAGTCATAAATTAAGTTTTAGTTACAGGGGCAGAA
Organism: Diarsia brunnea; assembly: GCA_949774965.1. NCBI lineage: Eukaryota > Metazoa > Arthropoda > Insecta > Lepidoptera > Noctuidae > Diarsia > Diarsia brunnea. Next base: position 7,020,744 of record OX459015.1, on the reverse strand, counting down.
CGCGCAGTAAGCTCCAAAGTAACTGGCAAAGTAAGGTACCATCGAGCGGTTATATAAAATTGAAATCTTTTTGCTTACTTTCAGACGTGAACGCAGCAAAAACTCTGCTCCTAAAGCACTAGAGCATGATATTGGTGCTGAAGTACGATGTGCTCTGCGCTGGGCAGTCAGAGGCACACTCATACTATGGCTGCTAATGCTCACATGGATATGTGCAGCCCTCTATGACCAAGTCTCGACTATGCGTGCCGATATCGGACACGGTATGTAGCCCTTTTTTCTTTACTGAACAGCATATTTTAATTTTGCTCTTTAATCCAGCTGCATGAAATAACTTAGTATCAGAGGAAAAAGTTTACTGATGTGGCAAGGTTTAAAAGTTAGTTCATTTTACAAGTGTCAGACTGAAAATGAACTTGCTTGTGTAGGCTCTTACAAAATAGGTACATTAATGGTACTTTCATATATGCCTAAAAGCTAACCTTGCCCTTATAACTTACTATACAATTCATTCTGTCGGTTCAGTCTTCGGTTTATGAACAGTCAGTTTACTTATGGTATATATTGTCTTATTTATGGCACTAGGCAAGCCACAGCTCAACATTATCAATCTTATTTGCCATACTTCTTTATCGTGTTATTAGTGCCTAACATAGTGTCAAATTTTTATGCTGCCAATGGGTTTCTGACTTGCCTTTACATATACCGTGCTGAGAAATATCTGAGGCATGCTGGTTTCCTTACGATGCTTGGATCAATCTTCAAGTTAAGTTGCTCTTGCCACGGAAAACACAATAAGCTTTTGGTCTGGGCTGTCATCAGTAGATTTTTAGACAGTCAGGTCTGACAGGTAGTCAGTGGCCCGAAAGTCTGACAGCCAGTCTTACCAAGGGGAGTCATATTACTGGGTTGTGCAGGTAAGATAGGTAGATGCTTCATGTAAAATACTGATATTCCGCTGCATGCGGTTAGACTGGAATCCGACCCAAACATAGTTTGCAGATGACTAGGATGATGATTTAGTGGCCTTATGGAGGTTAAAACGAAACCTTACTGGTATTACTTAAGCCATCAAATATTATTTAATTTAATAATTTCTACTAATAATACTATAAAAAATAACTTGTTCATGCCATTTTTTACTTAAACAAGTAAGCATGACTGCAAGTATTTTAGTGTTATCAGTTATGTTTAATCTCCATTGAATGGTAAAATAACAACATTTTTTAAATCAATTATTTAAATAATACTTGATAATATAATTAATTATAATCGAATAGACTGCACAGGAAACCTATGTCGTAAAATAATTTAACAACAATTAAAAAACAAAACTTAATATCAAACATAAATTCATTACCCTACATATTTTTAATTAGCACAACATGTTTTTTTACACTCGCCTATGTATAACACAATATGATAGTCACCTCGTAAAATGACGTGTAAGGCGATACAGTCTTTGTTTACATTTTACACTTTTATACCGTATGAGACATGTTGAATTTATAATATTAAAAAAAAATTGTCATTAACTCGTAGATTATTTTTTAATTTTCTTTATCTAGTTCTAGACCATAACTCCATCACGCCTATAAACCCCGAAGGGTTAGGCAGACGTGTACCTACCCATTAGTACACCCACATTCCACCAATTATATTTAAGTCGGGGGCGAGCCTATGGCCAACAACCGGGCACAAATCTAGAATCCGTGACTGCTACTGAGAAATTTCTTATGGCAAAACCCAATAACACTGCCCGACATGGGTATCGAACCCAGGACCTCATGCACTCTGTCGGGGCTGCGGGTTGTTCGAAAGAGATACCGCGACCTCGGCGCAAGGGCTAAGAAGTAACATGGGTGGTTTTTAGTCAGTAAAAGTCTGACACTCCCTTCCGCTCCACCCAAGAGCGGGAGGGGTTATTTGATGATTTCACAAACCCCAAAAAAAAAATAGGGGCCTCATGCACAGCTGTCGCGCGTCAATTCTGATGCTGAATTTTATGGTCGATCCTTCTTTTTATAACCGAACAATCCACGAACACTGGCGTTTCGATCAGATACTATTTAGTAGGTTATAATGATAACAATAAAAAAAATTATAGTAATTTTGTAAATTGGTTTTAAAAACACTACTAAAACACGACACGGCAAAAAATAAATTATGCTTTAAAACGAGCTGGGGCCGCCGGCCGGCTGGTTTCCTAACCGAGAGGTCACAGATATTTTTTTCGTCCAGACATTGTGACAAACTCCTTCGTTTTGATAAGAATCGGAAAACTCAAAAGAATGAAAATGAAAACATTTTCTAATTGTGGGGTCGTCGGTCACATAAACTGACAGTTACCTGTACCAAAACGTACTTACTTAGCTAACTAATAAGAAGAACTAACAAGAAACTCCATAACAAGAAAAAATGCATTCCGTATCTATGCATTATAAGGCTGCGGTTCCACTGAGGCGGAGTGGAGCGGTGCGGAGCGGGGCTGGAGTGGAGAAGAGATGTGGATTTCAAGCCATGTGATTGGTGAATTGCGCCACAACTCGTCTCCGCTCCGCCCCAGTGGAACCGCAGCCTTATAAAGGGTTGTTGCACCACATTATATCAACACGGAATCGCATTTTTCAGTTTTCCTATCCTTCTCTGTCGCTCAGGACTGTCATTTGCTAGAGCGAGAAACAACGGGAGCACTCACGCTGTTTATCGCACGCGGCAGCATAAACGATGCGCTCAGCAGTATCATCATCTTCCTGCCCTTGTTCTGTTCTTCTTGGGGTAGGCGCAACACGTTTTCTCTTCCATTCTCTCCTGTCAGACGTCACGGCATCATTTAAAGAAAAGAAAGAAAGAAAAAATATTTATTTGTCGCAGAAACATAACGAGCATACAAAGAGACATCCAGGAAAAAAAAATACACATACAACGCATAACAGATATTAAAAAATACAACAAGCAGGGATAATAATTATAAAGATAGTTGCATACGCCGCGCTTAGTTGCGTTGCGTCGTTTGTCGTCGTGTCGTGACGTTGTCGTCGTCGTGTCGTGATTTACTCTCCATTCATCAACATCATCAGCACACACGATTCCGTACATCCCTAAGATGACGTCTAGGTCCAATTCCTGTCTCAGTCCACATTTTAACTAGTATAGTAGTCTCCTAACTCTAAAAACATGTGCCGCTCTAATAAATTTTAATTATGCCAGTGACGCTCTTTGCGTGACTGTTGTAAACTTGTAACTTATAATAATATACTACTACTCCTCTATACAATCAGATTCTATGACGGCTCTTACACACGTAAACCTCTGCCCATTCACGTAGTTTGACCTAAAGTAACCCTTTATGAACTTTATGGCTACCTTTGGGAAGCTATTTTTGTCTTTCCTCGAAATAGCCACATTTCTGCACAATTCAATGTGTGTTTATTCCCGGGCTATTCCCGAAAGTGTTGAATGAAAAGTCTGAATATTTCATTAAGAAGTAGCATACCTGAATCATAACCAGCAAAAGAACTGCGACCACATTATCATCATCATTAAGCCGACCCAAACATGGTTGGAAAATGGCTAGGCATGGCTATTTTGCAACCATGATAGGGTCGGCTTCCAGTCTCGGAGCGACTGCCAATCTGACCTTCACAACCCAGCTATAACTGGGTACTACCGTGGTAAGACTGGTTGTCAGACTTTCGGACCACTGACTACCTGTAACGACCCTCAAAGATCTACAAATGACAGTCAGGACCAACGGCTTAACGTTCTTTCCGAGGTACGGAGGAAACTCGGTATGTGTGGGTCACCCATCCATTGACCAACCTAGGTAAGCGCTGCTTAACGTGAAGATCGACCCGAGCGGCTGTTATTATTTAACCACGAGATCACACAACCGTTTGTTAATTATGAAGAATCCGCCAAAATTCGCCCACCAGTATTTATTTTTAACATTAACTAAACATTGCCAATTTTCATCGAGAGACATCGCGGGACTGACAAAAAATTACAAAGATTCAAAATACATAGTTCTGACGATAAATAGGACAGGGATACTACATAATTCCGGCCCCCGGGCCGCTTCGACGAAGTAATTAAATATTGTTCAATTTACGCTCTTGAGTAATTAATGTAGAACAAATTAGGACAATGCTACGCTACCGTAGTAAACACGGATGTATAATAGTCGCTGATTAAGATATCAGTTTTGAAAACGAAACCTGAGTTTATATCACGTGGTCGTTATTTATTGAAATTGAAACCGATAGAAGAATGACATAGAAAACCCGAGTCTGATATCTCTGTCTGAGACTGTTTCAGTCACAAGAAAGGTGTATACAGGGGATAATTTATAGTACACTCACGTGGAAATTTAAACGTGTATGTCAGAGAAAAAAGTACCTTATTTCCTATTGCACACTATAATCTATCTTTATGGCTTCATCCAGATCTGTGATACCTTTCTGGCGCGATTGAGTAACAAACATTCATCCATCCAAACTTTCATTTTTCAAAATAAAATCAAAAGTCATTTATTCAAACCAGGCTTATAATCAGCACTTTTCGAACGTCAAAATTTACTTTACTTTACTTATTTACAAGTGAGAGTCCCCCAAAACGCCCACCCTTCGACACTTCCTAGTGTTTTTGCTGGAAAGAAGAAGTGGCGGAACAAACTCCCCAGCAACACATATTCTGTCTGTTTGGTTAGAAGAACCAGACTCGATACAATAGTAAGGTGAAACAATAGTACTGGATTTATAACAATAGTACTGGCCTACTGGGTACTAAGTTATGCCCAGATCTTAACCCTGTAGATTTTGATAATTGGGAAAGGGCATCCAATTCCATCACAACATCTACTTTTGTATTGTTTGCCCACATTTTTTTCTCAGTATCCCAAAATACACCAGCAACTCCGTTCGCGTTTTCGGTTTTTTTTTCTACTACACATTTCTCGTAACCATCCAGTATCTCTATATCTGATGCGGTGTTTCTGTACGCATGCGTCGCCGCGCCTGGGTGACGTCACGACCACTTCTGTCCCCACCGTCGGCCTGGACCCTAGCTCCGTTATACACATAGTTTACAATAACCCACTGGGATTTGTGGATTTTTCCCATTTTCCCCGCGTGTACTGTCTTATGAGAATTTTCGTGTGATTCTTTTAAATTCTGTGGTGTATTGTGTATTTTATTGATCAGTGTACAGTGAGTTTGTTTAGCGGATGTCTTTTTATTGTCTGTTTGTCTGTGTGTTTTGGTGCTGAATTCTTTAACTTTATCGATTGACTCATCCTATTTGCTATTCACATCTTAGTATATCTGTAATGTAATCTTTCCTGCTAGATTAATATTAATATTTAAGTATGGTTTCGAATACAATGGTGTCGCAAATCGAGGGTTGTTCTGCGCATGCTCGGCTTTCATTCACCGCGTCCGGCCGGCCCATAGGTCGATAATGTCACGGTGTTGTCTCGTAAATAGTGTTATCTATCACACCACTATGCCTAATCGTGACTTCTGATCTGTGACATCAGTGGGAGAAAAAACACTAATATTTGGGAGATGGATGAGACATGTATTATATCTCCTTTAGTAATCTACTACTTTTAAATGCGAGAAGAAAAAATAGGAAGGCACTGTAGGGCCATTACCGTAATATAACTTAGTTTATGATATGGTCAATGGTGTTAAAAAACTTGCTCCAGTTTTTCCAGTTTCCACGGTTTATTTAATGGGGCAATTTAATGATCGAGTAATAAATAGTACCTACCTGCCGATTAGTTATCTTAATGACTTATTAATAACATCGATGGACGCTCGGAGTCTCACATACCTATAAGTTTTGAAAATAAAGTTTTTAACAGGAAAAAATCACAAAATAATATTTTGATACTATCAATAAAATTTCATGACTTGTTTATCACGTATCATTGAATTATTTGGTAGATAATTATTTGAGAAAACCCGAATAAACAGTATGTTAAAAAACCCGTTCCTTTCCGCGATTATCCGGTATTATTAGTACTTAATCGAGATTCGCTGTTTATGTAATCGTTTTAGATAACAAGTAACTGCTAGTGATTGCAAGTACCACTGCTGGGCATATGCCTGGGTTCGATTCCCGGGTAAGTAGGGTTTTATTGGGTTTTTCATCAGGAATTTTTCAGTAGCAGCCACGTCCTCTGGATTTGTACCAGGTTGATTGCTATAGGCTCGACACCTATTACGTGGGACATAAACATAACTGGGGAAATGTGGGTGAACTAAGGTTCACTTTTTTTTTTATTGAGCGGAGAAAAATGCCTAACGCATACCGCACCGTCCGGGGAGACGGTGCGGTTATGTGGGGCTTCACCCACTTAAAACACCGCTGTGAACCTACTGTCGCCTTGTTGGATAGGCCAGAACTGCTACCCATGACGTTCGCGACCCATCCAGCGCAACCCGCCTCCGGGCTCCAAGCTCCTTTGGCGATGTCCGGGCTCTCCTGAGACATCGCCACCACTCATAAGGGGTGTGCTATGCGACGACGATAGACTCCCCGATCTATCGCCCGCTGGCTCCTCCTAGGGCGACATCAGGTCGCCATGGCGCCTCCTCCGCCGCCCTGTCCTGGGACGGATTGCGTCGGCGAGGGAGTCTTCCTCCATTACGCGCTCCGCCAAATCCTTCTGCGAGATGACATCCTCGCAGAAGGACGCCACTGCCTCCCATGCCTCCCTACTGTCGACCATGGCCTTGGCCACGGCCGCTAAGGAGAGGTCTGCTCCAATTGTTGCTACGAGAGCACGGCGCTGCACCACCCAAGCAGAGCAATGCTCGAGGGTGTGCATCGCCGTGTCCTCGCTGCAGCCGTACTGGTTACACACGGGAGTTGCCTCTCGTCTAGACACTTTCACCTCATGACCACTTCAGGTGGCGGACGCCTGCCACTCTCCACCTGCAGGTCTGCGCCACCTCCGGTCCAAAACCAGACCCAGGTATATCATGCTTGACTTTTAGGTTCACCTGGGCCAACCCTTTTGGAATTAGAGGCGTTATGTTTATGTAAAAAACCCTTGTAAATTCAATAAAATGAGAAATCATCAATTACATTAAGCTAATTTAGGGAAAACCGAAATTTTATCATCAGCCTATAGATAAGAATAATTTAAGATCAGCCACAAATATCTCATCAATGATATCTCATTATTTTTTCTAATCCAACTCCATATACCCACGACAAAAATACATAAATCACTCAGTATAATATATCATAAATTTATTTAATAACGCGCAAGTAAATCGAGCATAATAATATCTTCGATACAATCCAGCGATTAAACAAGTTTTCGTAACCTTTACCTTGTTTTATATTCCCCCGTAGAGTAATAGTCTTGAAAATTCTGGTTCTATTAACAGTCAAGCTAATCTTTTCAAATCCACATCACATACTCATTATGAAAAGTGGATATAATAACAGGCTCAATTGGCAAGATCATGGTTGCCTGCTAGGATAAAATAAAAGTACACTTGATGCCAGTCCAATGTCAACGTGCAAACGACCTTAAACGTTCGAGTTATTATGCTGACCGTACTTCACACGTATTACACCTAAGTCTAGACTCGGTAAGGTCTTACTCTAGAATGTCCGGATCATTGTTTTTCTTAGAATCAGGTCGAATTATTCGTCACAGACCCGTGAGTCGATCTTTGTAAGAACAAAGTTCGACTCACGGGACTGTATTCAGATTTGTAATAACTTCTGCAGGAGAAACAAGTTAAACTAGTCTTAGTCTAAAGTTATTAAGGTCTGGTTTTTTGATGATATGAACATTTCCTTTTTCTGCTATTTTTTGAACTATTTAAGAATACCTTATCAGAATAATCAGCCTCCTGGGACAAATAAATCGCATTGGCTGGATAGTATAGCGCATATCGTAGTAAAAACTCGGAGTAGCCACCAATGTGGCTTCGCTATTTACAAGGAGTAATGCCAATAAATAAGCAATAAGGTTGAGTGCCAATGCCCTAAGAAACTTCCTCTCATTTAATCTAGAAGGAAAGAAAACAAATTTTCCTAGACGTCTAGTTTCCCTCGTGATTAGACATTTAGAATCAATAGCGCTAATATACTTGAATTTGTATTGTGATCAAACTGTCAACTACATTAGCAACGTGATTACGTATTCGTGACATCTAAGTAATCATATTATATACAATGGGTCTATAAATATTGCCTTTACGTCAGTGTGTTAATTCATTGTGTAAATCTCGAGTTGTTCTCGCCAATCTGAACATCTTGTTTATATCAGTTTTGTCAAATAAATCAATGGGGGATTCCTCGGGCCAGCATTGTGTTTCGAACTTTTTTGAGTCAAGAATCAAGATCCAACTTCGTAAAACGTAATTAGGTAGGTATCATGCTTGAATTAGCAACATAAACATTTTCCTGTTATCGGTCGTTATGAATTAATAGTCACCGAAAAGCGATAAAGTTAAGCCAGACTCGTTTCACAAGCAAATTCTCAAGCTAACGTGTTTCAGTTTTTATAACCTAACTTGAAAGTGTATCGACCAAACGTAAGCGTAAACACACAGACAAATAGTAAATGCAGCAACATTGCACATTTGATTATACCTCGGACAAAATCTTAACAGCTGTATAAGAAATAAAGTAGACTATAAATCGTAATTTCCTATGCCGAGTATCGTTTACGCTTACGGTCATTCGGCAAGCCGACGCGGTGCGGATCACACGTGTCAGACCTTTCAGATTTTGCGATCGTCTGTGGCGTAAAAGTGAGTGTGTCGTGCGGGTGTGTGTCGATGCGTTTGCGGTAGCGTTGTGGTGCATCATGGAGAGTGCGGTGCACGCGGCAGTCCCGCTGCGAGTCGGCAAGAAGATGAGAAAAAGGCGGGAGCTCGATGCTCTAGTTGGCGGAGGAGGTTCACGTGGTGGCAGACTACTATCTGCCTCCAGTGATGAAGGGGAACCCTGGGGTCGCCGCACATCCCGTCGTCGTCGGTCCAGGCCTTTCATCCGCCTGGCTGCAGCCCTTGCCTTCTGCGTCTGCGTTGTCTCAGCAGCCACCGTCCTCTGGCTCTTCGTTGACGTCAGGCGACAGATCGCTTCACTACGCATTGAAATGGATAGAGGTTCGGATTTAAACTGTTTTGTAACTGCTGATTGCGCTAGTTTGAAGTTAGCACCAAGTTATTATCCATGTTTTAATTTGCTTTTTGACTGAGCTTTTGTCTTCAAAAATCTCCTTAACCCCGGAAAACCTAATTTTGATTTAAATAATAATTAAATTAAAAATAATTATATCTATCTACGTAACCTGGAGAGTCGTAAAACCACTTTATAAGTCGTATCAAATAAACATTATCAGACTTGATACCGTAAGTCGTACATTCGTTCACCTTGGAAATATAGACAATCAACATAATTAACTTTGAAGGTCCAACCTTTCTTAGAAAAAGCTTTCGAATTGCGTCAGACCTTGTAATGTGCCATTAGCTGGAACTGGCTATAGGCTGGTATAGAATTATAGGTCTATACAAGAACACCACGAAATAATGATTGTTATTTAATTTACATTGTATTGTATTTTTAAGTATCTGATTTTCGTGCTGATGTTTTATGGACAAACTAGGGTAAAGTTAATAAAACTCTACTGTTTAAATTGTTGTTCATCGAAATCATTATCTTCTTGCCCGTATCATAAGGTTCGAAGTAGCTTTCCATACATGCATACTGCCATTGCAGAATTCTCCCCCTTCCTAGCCCGAGAGGTTATCATATAGATCCACACAATTACTTTTTCATTGACATTCTAATCAAATGAAACCTGAAGTGGTTCTCGTACATAATAAAAGCAGGCAACGTCAAAGCGTAGGTGGAAACTCATCTCGTTATGTAAAGTCAACTCCGCATGTTGTTGCTTGGTTTCTCATACAATGCTAATATTTAACAATAGGGTCACACCTACACAGTACTGTCTGTTTTGCATTTACAATTATCTTCCTTTCATAGCAAGATTGTACTATTTACTTTGATTATGACTATGTTTATTATATCTATGATTTTATTTTGTATATTAGTTCAGTCTTTGTTATTGAAGAATAGATATAAGAAGTGTATTGATGTCTTTCAAATGATAGTTTTGTAATGGCTCGAAAGAGGCATTGTACCAACCCAACAGAGTTTAATAAATAGTATGATTAATATTCTTTAAAAAATGTAGATTAGGGCAACGAAACTTAATTCATGTAGTCGATTGGAATCTTATAAGGATTCGAATGCAATGTGAGGATGCAGCAAACTTATCACTCGTTTCGTATTGCATTTACTCAATGTCTGCGATAGGTACCGTGTTTCTTGTGCATTGTTCTTAATATAAGTTATGTACAATAATGTCTTTATTCTTCTCTTCTCCCATTTAACCTTATATAACCAAGTGTCATAGTCAACTTGGGCTCCAAATTAACATAGCCTTAAAAACTTCTCTTGAAGTAGTCTGATCTCATTATTATTAACAATTAACGGGATATTTACCATGTTTACTACACGTATTTGTTTCGAGTTAATAATAGAAAACATGGTAAACATCCCGTTACAAGATGTGTTAATAATAATCTTAGTGACCTTTTTAGTTTAAAAACTTATATTCTGATTTCAAATGGCGTTTGATACTTTTGACTAAAAACGATGCAATCTTGCAATAAACAAAACTGTTTAGACCATTTTCGTTGTAATCAATTAGTTTTAAAATGTTTCCGTATTTATCTAGAGTTCACAAACTGCGTAGAACTATTCAGTTTATTGCAGACGTGTCATATAGCTTTATTAATGTTTACGATGCCATATACAGCTAATGGACGTCCTCTTCATAATGATACCTGACAAGAAATTATGGCAATCTGTGTGCCAGCCACCAATCATCTTGCCTTGACATTGAATCGAGTTAAATGGTTAAACAAATAAGGAACTAACAATACCATGTCCACTAATGAGTAATTATTTAGTTACTATTTTGTGCTACTTCCTGGTCAAAGGGTGCGGTTTATTGATTTATAAAGCCTGTTTACCATATTTACTACCTAAAAGACAACAAAAGTGTTCAGTTACAGGAAGTTACGACCTGTCAAATTAAGGTCAGATAAGGACCTGCTATAGAAACTTGTGGTACGCTTGTCATGTTTGTCTCAAAGTTGGTAACTAATCTTTGCCCGGGTATTGTTAATCATATCTTCTTTTATTATTTTAATATAAAAGTACTTCAGCTAGTTGTTAGCCCTGAAATATCTGCTGAATGTAACCTAACTTTTCCTATGAGCTGTTGAGCACCTACATCAAACAATCTTGAAAGGCCAAAATTAATGATCCTTCCTTGAATTATTTTACTATACCATGTAGGTATAGTACCATGTACCTACATGGTATAGTATGGTATGGCATGGTATAGTACTATGTAGGTTTACTATACCTACATGGTATAGTAAAATAATTCAAGGAAGGCCTGATATGCTATAACTCATCATCATCATTCTCTCGCCCTTATCCCAATTCATTTGGAGTCGGCGCAGCATGTCTTCCTCTTTCATACCTCTCTGTTTTTCGTCATCTCATGAGACACCTCCTTTCTTACCAAATTATTATTAACACAGTCCATCCATCGTTTCTTTGGCCTTCCTCTACTCGTATCCCTTCCACATTCATATTCAAAACCTTCCTCACGACATTTTCCTCATTCCTCCGCCTCACATGCCCATACCACGACAATCGATTTCCACACAACTTTTCAGTCACCGGCGCCACTTTCAGACTTCCTCTTATGTACTCATTTCTTATTTTATCCATTCGCGTAACACCGCACATCCCCCTAAGCATTCTCATCTCAGTCACATGTGCCTTTCATTCATCCCTTTTGTGACCCAACATTCTGATCCATAGAAGACCGCAGGTCTAACTATTGTTTTATAAATCTTCCCCTTTAGTTTAAGGGGAAAGCTACAACTAATACACGCTACACGTTATGCTATAACTTATAAACGTGAAAAACGTATTGTAGGTATACAATGATTTGTGATTATATGACCACGATTTTTATTACAACGAAGATAAAGACCATTGGAAAGTGTTCACGGGCAGGACTATAACTTGCAAAGCGCGTGACTAGCGTCAAAGTAAACTATGTTACATACAACCACCAAATATAGTCCCAGTTACGAAATAACTGCAAGGAATTAATTCCTTGAAGAAAAAATTGCTAAAACTTTTCCTGCACTGTAAATAACGACTAGGGTAAAAACCGTGGCAATTTTTTCACTTCAACAAGAACCTTCATGACGTCACAGTCGCACAGATTCACACAGAATTGTGTCGAAGATATATTCGTCTGGGATACGACGAATGGTTATTTGGCACAGAATATAAATAAAGGTATAAATAAGGCATGTTTTCGGTAGGAAAATAAACTTCAATTTTAATAAAATTCTACCTGAGATGACGTATTCTTGATTCGTAAATCGGTATTAATTTATCCCTCCTACTTGCGTAGTTTTTCCTCAATGCTGAGGGTCGTGGCCTCTTTGGATTACTTGCTCCCGGACTGTCTTGCGCCAGCTCACTCTGTCTTCGGCAGCATGTAAGGCATTGCAGACAGAAGTGTTTAGGGCAGAGCGGAACTGGTCAGACCAGCGTATTGGGGTTCTGCCTCTGGGTCTTCTCCCGCCCACCTTGCCCGTTATCAGCAGCTTTTCTAAGTTATCGCCTCTTTTTCTCTTTTCATCTGGCAATGTGACCAAAGAACTCAAAGCTTCTTCTCGAGCATATGGTGCTGAGCCTCATTGGCAGCTTGAGCTCGGTTAGGATTGAATCTTTGGTTCGGTGTTCTGTCCAATGAATTCCGTTCATTCCATTCATTTTCCTCCTGCACCACATCTCATTAATTTATAAATTGTATTTATTATTACTTATTACGCCTTATGCGAACTATTTAGCCTTACCTGCTACAAATTTTACTTCTTTACTGTTAGGAAACATACCAAAGGATGTTTATAATTTCTTCAGGTCAGTCTCAACCTATGGACGGGTTCCATTGAAAACATTTACTGATTCGCTGAAATTGTATCCGCTAGTGTGTTATTCTACTTACTGAGTCGATTCATTATTGATACATTCTATAAACCGCTCTTTCCTTCCTTCTATAATATAGAAGGAAGGAAAGGAAACATATTATGTTTCCTGCTCCTATCCAATTTTGATTTCCAAATAATTCCGCTATAGGTTTAAAGTTACTCGGAATCTCTCTGGGGTTTACCAAGGCGTCTGTGAATATTCTAGCTTAGGTTATATGCGGATTGGTCCCCAAATAAAACGAAACACTATTAACTGCCACCGTAACAGTCCGATATTTGTTTTACTATTAGACAATTATAGAACAAAGGGGAGTAATCAGAGGGTTCTTGAAAATATTTGGACTCAACAGGCGTTTAACTTTCTGATCTTTTCTAAATAAAGCCTAAAATTTAAATAGTCTTTGGACTGAAATCCAAAGCATGTTGGCAACCCAACACATGTGAGCTTCATTAAGAATCTTGCTTCCTTTGGACACATGTTTCCGCCAACCGTCTGTAGATGCGTCTGCAGTTACCAAGGCACTGATAAAAATAACTTTATAGCTGTGGTAGGTAATTCTTGTCAGTTGTATGTATGAATTATAGCTAGTCGTTAACTATTATCTCTGTCGCCTTTTTAATCATTTTATTAAACTCTGCTAAAAGGAGTTTCGAAGCTTTCTGCTGTTGCTTTCTTTAAATTCACTCAAGTCTGCATGAAATGAGTAGCTATGGTTTACTATTATTAAAATTTTCGGACTTATATTCGTCTATTGTATAGACTCTGTACCATGAGACAATGTGGACGTTTTCGTTGGTAGCACATAATAATAATTATTATAAAGCTATATGACTAAGGCTAAATAAGTAATAATAACCCTGTATTGTTAGAGTTCTTCCTTACAAAGACGATCCTTTGCTCTGCAGACAAATAAATGACATACTGATATTTCTTCTTTATTTATTTAAATTTCATGTACAATATTGGCATTCTGCTGCATACGGTTAGACTGAAAGCCGCCCCCAACATAGTTGGCAAAAGGCTAGGCAAATGATTATTCATTTAAACTTCATGATGGAGTAGCATCAGTAGCGGGTTTAAAGCGACAAACCATTGTCTAAAAGTCACCAAACACCAGTTTCCCAGTGATGTAACTATTACAAGTAACAATATTCTTCTTACTTCTTCAACAGTATCAAGAAGCAGCAACAGCGTCGACGACGCACTACAAGTATGTCACACGACCGCCAAAGAATTGCGAGCAAACGCAAGCGATTTGAGTGCGAAGTTCGCAGCTTTAGACAAAGAACACAAAGATTTGACACAGCGGGTATCGGCGGCTGCGCTGGAGTTGGCAGCGGTGTCGGAGCAGCTGTCAGCGGCGCCAAAGTTAGCTGACACGCCGAGGAGGCTCGCTGAGCTACAGAGAACGGTCGCGACATTTGGTTCACAGGTATGGTTCGGTTTATTTGAAATAGCATCGGTGTTCTCAAAGTTTTTTTTTAATTATACACAAACAGACATCACACAGACAGATTCTTATCTTACTACAATTGCGGTATCTTTGACTGCATTGAATAAAAGTAGTCATCAAGCACTGGCCTATTCAATACATACATGTAGAACTGACATAAATATCTGAGATTGAATATTGTCGGAAAATGCATCGTCATTCTAAATGAACGCCTCTGTATCAAGCCCGTCGAGGGTTCTATTCTATTATTAGCAACAGGGTGGGTATAAAGATCGATATTCTCTACCATAACTAACTATTATAGTAGAGAAATTGCCTATTGTTCATCTTTTGTATTAGCTCAAACAATATAAAGAAACCAAGCTGTTATAAAAATATTAGTAAGACAGTATGGCATGCATTGCAAAAATAATTGGTATTCAGATGCATCCGTCTAGAAGGTCCATCCCAATGGTAAATGATGAGCAAACTGACGGCAAGTTCAGCAGCCCAAAGTGGGCTGAGTACACCTTTAAGTGACCCCACTCATAGCACCCCAAACTGAAGGCTGTGTGAACGCAGCGAGGGAAGGGTGGAAACAGACTTATAACACGCCATGCTAGAATACAGGTGACGTCATTATATCGTGTTTATTAGATACATTTCATGTCATGATGCCGTTTTTCGCCACTATGGTAGTATACAATAAGGATGGTAAGGAGAACTTGGGTGTCACCCGACCGACTGCAGCGACTGGTGCTTCTGACATTGTCGCGTATTGCTGTTTTTATCGATTTACATAGACATAAGTTGTGACGCTGTAAGACAATTACAAAGTCTCATTCCTATTGGGCTGTATTGCTGCTGTGATTTGCTTCTGCGGCATAAGAACCTCAGAAACAAGAGATAGTTTATCCTTTGTCCCAAGTCTTGTGACATGCAAATACACGCGCAGAAAGCAGCAGATATGGCCGATAACGGTCACCGACTTGGGTTACGAGGTTAAAGTAGTTATCATACGGCTCATAATAAACTCCCCCACTTCACTGAGGTCCGATGAAATGACTAAATAAGTTATCTCTTTATGTGTCACGTTATTTACAGCCTTGAACCAAAGGTCAATAAGTCAGAACTTTGGGAAAACCGGTACATTAATATGAAGCAATTATGTGGTAACAAAACTCGTCTTCAATTCACCTAAAACCGTTGGTCCCGGCTGTTATAGCTTTAGCATTCGTTAAAGGTAGTCTGAAAGAGTGGCGAGTAAAACTGAATGATGAAAATTAGAACATCTGGAAAGACCACTTTGATCTGACCAAAACTCTTTTTTTTTTAGAAATTAAAAACTTTAGCTTCCGAAGTCAGTTGTTCAGACCGACTTCTGACGCTGAACTTATTTTTCATGTTTAGGGTTTTCTTGAAAAATTGTTAAAATGGTATTTTCAGATGTTCTAATTACATCTCAAAGAATGTTCGATCATGCAAAACGCGGTAGAATGTTGTTATAGTATGTAGGTCAATATTTTTAATCTAATCGTTATCTCGCATGCAACGATGATGGCTATATTGTCTTAAACCGAATTATCTTTAGTTATCGGTTACAACATTTTAAGTATAGGTTTTTCTAGATAGTTTCTTACTTGGATTAAAGGAAATTGTGGCTTTGTTGTCTCTGTAAACAAGACACGTCATAAGTGATAGCATTTTGTCGCGCTGTGTGGAACATCAAGATATGAACTACGTGTTGTTGTCAGAGGGCCAATATTAAAATAATTATCTAATTTCCGCCTGGACTTCTGAAATATCTATTCAACCAAATAAAGAAAACACAATAATTTTATCAAGCTTTAGATAACTAAAAATGTTCACCTAACTATTTAAAATAATACTATTTTGCTTACAAATTAACGCCTCTTTCACATAGGGCAGGCAGAATCTACAGAACACTTGCATATTCATCATAATCTGTCTAGCCTTTTCCCAGCTATGTTGGGGTCGACATCCTGTCTAATCGGATGTACCTGAATACCAGTTTTTTACATGCAGCGACTGCTTATCTGACCTTTACAACCTGTTAGTACTGGGTAATACGATACCCTTTTGTAAGTCTGGTTGTTAGACTTTCAGGCCACTGACTACCTGTAACAAATGCCAAAGATCTACTACATATGGCAGCCGGGACCAACGGCGTAACGTGTTTTCAGAGGCACGGAGGAAACTAGTATGTAATGGGTGGTCACCCATCCACGAATTAACCTAGACAAGCGTGGCTTAACCTGGAGATCAGACCCCTAACGGCTGTTATTATTTAGCCACGAATTAAATATTATTTTCTTTTGCTTTATTCATGATTGTTATGCCCAAATTAACCTGTATCTCTTCCGTTCTTCCAGATCAATGGTTTCGACAGTTCGATAAGTTCAACCCACAAGCAGGCCTTAGCAGCAGTGGCAGGAGTAGAAGAAGTACGCACACTTCTACACCTACTCGACGCCAAGGCGAACGAGACAATAGCGAACGTCTCGGCAAACACGAAGAGAAACGATGAAATCCGAGCAGACTGCGGGACACTTAACACAACGCTCACGAGTCAAGTCGAAGCCTTGCAAATCAGGATACAGGAAATCACTGTAAGTCTAACTTTAATACCTAGGTTCTGAATTTTGAGGATAATCGGTACTTAGGTATTGATGCAGGGAACTTTTTGGTTCCTTGAATTTCAATTGAAGGCGAAAATTTACATTCAATACGAGTGAACAGGTGAGTGGAATAATTACCGAAAAGGATCATAATCAACCGGATTTTTTTTTCTTAAAAATAACGATGGGACATGATTCCTTATTTCTGACCTTATTCTTACTGACTTCTATCTGACTATTATTTGTCAGTATAAGGAAGGCTGTCCCTTACACCCTGTAAAGTTTCATTTAAATGGTTTATATGTTCATTTGAAATGCGTGTTCGCGCAAGTTGCTACGTTCGGGCGGGAAGTAACGCTAAATACCTACTTCGCTCGAATATCCTGGCTTTGTTAAAACCTTCCTGTTGGTTAATTTCCGTACATCCGAAGCGAAGCCGCGAGCAGGCGCACGTTTTATTTACATAAGTACACAATATGTGTTGGTGAAGGTCGCGGGGACCCGCTGGGTGCGAGACGCACGGAACCGGTCAATGTGGCGACACCTGGGGGAGGCCTATGTCCAGCAGTGGACGTCTTTTGGCTGAAATGATGATGATGATGACAATATGTGTTCGCACAGAAGAGAGATAATACAAAATATTAACAATATTGTAATAATTAATGTCGACGTTTACTTAATGCCACTAAAACGTAATTCAATCAATCAAAAAATGTATTGAAACTTTTCAATATATTTTTAAGTTAATTGTCAAAGAAATAACGTTGAGAATTCCTTACGTTCCCTACCTTTATTTATTATTCAATAAAACATTAATTGCTGAGAACAATTCTGTATGTACATAGCCTACATCTGTGCTCATTAAAAGTCTATGTAAATTAATGTGAACTATAATATAATTAAGTGTAGCGTGTTGATTGTAATCACTGCCTTTTATTATCAGTACCCATTGGAATTCAAATCATATGAGTAAATATCAAACAGAGGCCAAACCAACCAAACTAAATTGTTTCAAAATTCACAATCACAGGTTTAAAATGTTATCAGATTTTAAATACGACTCTGCAATGTGTTTTTGGATGCCATTATCATTTTGCTCCCATTTGTTTTTTAACCGACTTCCAAAAAGGAGGAGGTTCTCTATTTTTTTGACTGCCTCGTTGGTCTAATAATCGCAAGCGCGACTGCTGGAATCGAACCCAGGTCAGGCAAAGTGTTATTGGAAAATTCCAATAACACTTTATTGGAATTTTCCGTCAAGCATTTCTCAGTACCAGCCACGGAGTCTGAATTTGTGCCCGGTTGATAGGAATAGGCTCGCCCCCTATTACATTGAATGATACCACCCCACCCACAGAACAAAAGCCTGTAAAATACTTACCTTAGCATAGGCACCTTAAGTTTATTTTAGAATCTCCACTCAGCGGATGTGATTTAAATTCATTGTCGGTCGCCACGAATATAAGAAGTTGGGTCTTTGTTAGATATCTAATCATTGTAATAATAAAAAAAAAGTGTGTGTGATGAGAGTGAGATGAATGAAATTAAACTGTGTGGTGTGCTCCAAATAAAAATAAGTAAAAGTGAAAATTCGGGCGCCTGGAGTACACACAAAACTATGCCAAGGATAGACTTACCTGCGGGAGCTTGAGACCTTTAATCTTCAAGCGGGAAGGCATCAATAAAAATCAATCATGAAAAGTAAGAACGACTTTATTACCCGAAGGCTGCTGGTTTGAAAATTCCTTTCTAACATTAACAACTCTAATGTGTAAAATTAAGAGAAAATTGTTGTTATTATAAGACCTGTCATTATTGCACTTTTTTAAAATAAATTGAAGTTATGTATCATAAACCATACCAAACTCCGTCGACTAAATTAGGAACCTGATGGATTATCCAAGAGCATCTTGGTGATATTCGCCGAGATTGCCAACGGCGGTCCAAGATATATGCATTTTGGTAGGGGCGTGCGTTCAAAAATTTAAGTAATATGGAAAAAAAAACGCCTTGTGGCTGAAAACAAACATGAATAATCGTTAGCGGATAAAAAATGGCGATCGATTTAGAAATCGTTGTAGAAATCGTTACGAGCAATATACAATTAAACTCACCGTTTCTTCCAAAAATCAAAATGTGGTCATCAGTAGATGAATGAATCCAAGCAAATAATTATAAAATGAAGTTAAAAGATCCTGAAACAATTAAATATCGGAAACTATTAGCGTCTGCTATCAAAATAGCCATGACAACGCGGAACGGACCGAAATCACAAAGAATTCGCTTACCTTAAAAAATAAAGGCTATCCAATTAGGATCATGACAAGGGCAATCGGCTACCACATAATTAGGGACTAGATGCCGCCCATCTCAAGTTATATTTTGAGATTTTTTTGGAGCGCTCAAAAATCACTCCATTGATTCAAGGCTGTAGGTCGAAAAGCAAGAAATGTCAAAGTCAATTTGACAGCATCGAAAATAAAAATCAGTGTGACCACTTCACGAATCCAAGTCAACCAAAAATGAATTTTCATAAGGCAACACCAACCAGAGCCTACAAATCAAAGCAAAGAATTCAATAGTATGTAACAGGCTTAAAAGACTCGTTACATTACATCCCTCCCCGAAAATAAAAGAAAGGAACTTTCTTTTATTAGAAAGAAATCTTCAACACAATAGACCAGTCTTAACAACTTTCTAATTCCCAAAAAAAGAAAAGAATCATAAAAGATTCAAAGTGTAAATGAATTCTGAAAATGTCAAACGACAAGGTCTCAAGAATTTAATAAAAGTAAAAACATGCAAATGACAAAAAGTCAAAAATGAAATATGTGAAAAACAGAAAAAATTATAAGTTATAAAAACTTGTTAAATGAAACGAAGAGAGAAATCTCTTAGCGCTTCTAAACTCCAAAACAGTGCAGTTAGGCACCATCGCCACTGACTACAAATTTCAAACGAATTCGAACAATTTACCAATACAAACTACAATTTTTAGTGCAGTTAGGCACCATCGCCACCGACTAAAAATTTCAAACCACTTGGAACAGTACAACTTTCGAGTGCAGTTAGGCACTATCGCCACTGACTACTATGTCAACTGCTTCCAACTCTACCATCTCTATGAGTGCAGTTAGGCTCTTTTGCCACTGACTAACTCCGTATCCAACAATCCAAAAAAAATTTGAAACTCCAAACAAAAGTTTTTAAATAAAGCTGAAAGACCTTATTTAAAATATTGTTACAGGCACAACCTGCAACGAAACAAAGGAAAGCGTACTGTGATCGGCTCATCACCACCGAATTTCCGAACACAATAGCTGTAAAAGAATGTTGCTGTGACTGGCTCAACACTACCAATCTCCCAAACACAGACAAACACAAAAAATCATTGAGATCTCCAATGAGAAATCTCAATAACGAAAAGGCGAAAGCCAAAGTTTCACAATGCGATCGGCACATCACCACCGAACTTCCGAACGCAAAGAAAAAAGAATGACGAAAGTCAAAAAAAAATCCCGCATTGTGATTGGAACAACAATGTCCAACACAATGGAAAAAGGAAAAAATATGGCCGGGGCCGAAATCCCACATTGTGATCGGCACAACACCACCGACTTTCCGAGCACAATGGAAAAAAGAGTCGAAATCAAGGTCAAAAGTTACACCAAGATTCAAAAAATAATAAGGCATTTTGTAACAAAGGTTACAGAATGACCCTAAAAAGTAAAGTCCAGGATGAACGCGTTACTAACAAAGTCAAATCCGATCATTAAAGAGAATGAAACTCTAGTAAAAATGAGAAACAATTCTGTCAATGAACAGCACAAAATAGATTTAAAAATCGATTACTATTTATGACGAAGAGAAAATAGAATGATTTCAAACTATGAAAAAAGAAGAATACAAAAACTTGAAATTGAGTTCAAGTTTTTGATCTCAAGGTAAAAATAACCTGAAGTGTAGGGTTACATAAGATCCTAATAAAATGTAAACAGGTAAAAGGTTACCCTTAAAAAATAAGATCTTATACAATCCAACAAAAACGAACAAAACATAAAATAAGATCCTTTGATGTGAAAAACATTTAGTGTGGAAAAAAATTGTATTTAATTAACAAAAATGGCCTAAGTTTTATTTTTAGAATGTTAAGAATTCAAATTCAATAAATTTATAAGAAGTTACCTAACATACATCTTTCAAACCGTTGATAACCTATCATCCATCCCCTCGTACATCACACTGTCAAAAACGGCCTTCAAACAGAATTTATCAAAAATATCAAGACTAACACTTGGAAACCAAATTAAAATTTAATAATATCTTTAACATGATAACGTCCCACTGAACCTTTATTTAAATCTTTCAAAACATAAACGTTATCCGAAACCTTTTCAGTTATTTTAAACTTTACAAACTTAGGTGCAAGCTTAGCTGAAAAATATGCAGGAGCATGAGATTGAACAAAACTTCTTCTCCACACCATATCACCCACACCAAAAGAAATGACTTTCCGACCTTTATTATAATAAGCGGCATTTCGCTTATACCCCTTTAACAAGTAAGCTTGAACTTTAACAAAAATATCACTAAGTGAATTAAGAGAAACTGCATAAGCATTCCTATTTGAAATTTCTAGTTGAGATAAGTTATCAACAGAACTACTAAAGTGATGTAATGACGCATCAAGAATAAGCTCCCTACCAAACATCAGAAAGTTAGGAGTAAACTCAGTAGCAAGGTTTACACTATTATTTAAAGCTAATTGAACATTGGGCAAAAAACTTGACCAAGTTCTATGATCATCTTTAACAAAACACGATATGCAGGTTTCGACCGTTTTATTATATCTCTCAACAGGGTTATTTTGAGGTGTATACAAAGTATTATAAAATATTTTGGTTATATTAAAACCTTTCAAAAAATCTACAAAATGTTTTGAAGTAAATTGAGTTCCATTGTCACAAACTACTATTTTTGGACAACCAAATTTGAGAAATATTTCCTTTTCAAAATGTTTACAAATTACTCTAGTGGTAGCATTGATCATTGGAAAGAACCAGCAATATTTAGTAAAAACGTCTACAACCGAAAGTATGTATCTATGACCAGAATAAGTTTTAGGTAGAATTCCTATGATATCAACTGAGAGCATAAGCATGGGACGATCAACTTTTTTAGGATTAATCATAATACCAAAAGGTGGAGATGTAGTATGTTTATAAGCTTTACAGGTATCGCAAGACAAAATGTATTGATGAATATCATTAAACATTCCCTTCCAAAAATAATGTTGTTTTAATTTCTTTAAAGTTTTATGTATTCCTAAGTGTCCAGAATTCACATCATCGTGATTTGATCTAATAGTATCTAAAATATGCTCTTTGGGTATAACAATCTTCCAGTCTAAAAGACTGTGAGGATTATATTTATTTCTACAAAATTTATATAAAGTATTATTTTCAACTCTAAAATTCTTATACTTTCTAGGAGATTTTTGACAATAGATAAATATTTTTCTATACCAAGGGTCAGTAATTTCATCGTCAGGTAAGACTAAACTGTCCTGAGCGTTTATAGCGGCGACTTCTATGCGAGATAAAGCATCTGGAACTAAATGTAATGAACCTTTTTTATGAATAATATCGAATGTAAATTGAGAAATTCTAGCAGCCCAACGAGCCAAACGTCCACTAGGATTACTGAGACCTAAAAGCCATTTCAAACAAGCGTGGTCAGTGACAACTGTAAACTTCATTCCTTCAATATAAGGTCTAAAATGTTCTATGGAATCTAAAATAGCTAATAATTCACGTTCAGTGGTACTGTAATTTCTTTCACATTTATTAAGTGACCTAGAATAAAAAGCAATGGGATGTTGATCTCCCTTCTCATCCTCTTGACTCAAAACACTACCAATGCCCACAGAACTAGCGTCGCAATGTAAAAAGAAAGGTTTTTCAAAATTGGGACATTGCAAGACGGGAGAAGTTACTAACGAATTTTTTAATTCTTGGAATGCATTTTCAGCTTCGTCATTCCAAG
The DNA here is from genome assembly GCA_949774965.1 of Diarsia brunnea. Classification (NCBI taxonomy): domain Eukaryota; kingdom Metazoa; phylum Arthropoda; class Insecta; order Lepidoptera; family Noctuidae; genus Diarsia; species Diarsia brunnea. The sequence continues at coordinate 6,997,500 of OX459015.1, read as the reverse complement.
TAAGTGACTTTTTAGAATTTTTACTACCTGCAGTCATTTTAGTTAAAGGAGAAGCAATATCAGCAAATTTGCAAATGAATCTACGATAATAGGAACATAAACCAAGGAAACTTCGAAGTTGTTTTACCGATTCTGGACGAGGAAAATTTTCTATTGTCTCTAATTTAGAAGGATCAGTATGCAAACCATTACTGTCAACAATAAAACCAAGATAGCGAAGTCTATCTTTGCAAAAGTTACATTTCTTTAAATTTACGGTTAATCCTGCCTCTCTTAATATATTATAAATTTTATTTAATTGTTCAATATGGCCATTAAAGTCAGAATTTATACAAATTAAATCGTCTAAATAACAAAATACAGAATTATCATACTCTGGACCAAAAAGTTTATCTACCAGTCTCTGCAACTCAGCCGGTGCATTTGTGAGACCGAATGGCATGCGAACAAACTCGTACAGACCTTTTCCAGGAACCACAAAAGCAGTTTTCTCACGGGAGGATTTCTCAAGTGCAATTTGCAAAAAAGCTTTAGAAAGATCTATTGTACTAATATACTTGGCACCTCTAAGGTTATCTAATATTCTAGAAGTATAAGGAAGGGGATAAGAATCTTTAATAGTAACAGAATTTAATCGTCTTGAATCTAAACACAATCTAGTACCTCCATCTTTCTTTTCTACCGCCAAAACAGGTGAACACCAAGGAGACTTAGAGGGTTGAATAATGCCTTCTTTTAGTAAAACTTCTACTTCATCAAAAAGTTCTTTTTGTTTAGCAGGACTCAAAGGCCAATATCTTTGTTTAAAAGGTTCACTAGTAACGTTAATTTTATGTTCAACTAAATGAGTGAGTCCCAAACCTCTTTTCTCATAAGAAATGTCTTCAAACAAAGCAATAGTGCTATTTAATTTCTGTTTCTCTGAAGGAGAAAGTTCAGAAATAGGAGTAACAGAACAAACTTGTATTTTATTATTTTGACTATCTTTAACAAGTGTAATGTTTTTCCACAAGTCTCTAGCAATTTTAAATTTAATCCAAAAGTCAAAACCTAAAATGATGGGTGGATCAAAAGAAGGAATAATTAAAAATTCTATTATCTTAGTAATATTATCACAAGTTACTGGCAAATCCATGACACCAATAATTCTCCGAGAGGTGCCATCTGCTATAGAAGCAGAACCACAAGAAGGTCTAATTTTATAACCTGACTGCAAAAATTGTTCGTGAATATTTGAGCCTAAAACACATTTAGTGGAACCGCTGTCCAACAAACCTGAAAAAATTTGATTTCCAACTTTAAATTCTAAAAAGGGTCTAGCATCACTTTGTTTTGTAAAAAGAATAGGAGCTGAACGATAAATGTTAAAAAAGGTCTTTAAATAATCCAACCAGCCTGAAAAATCTTTATCACGAGTAACATCCTCCGGCTTGTGACTTCTAATTGTTTTTTTACACATCGAGACACTCGAAGTTTTCTCAAAAACGTGGGCTCGATGCAACCGAATCAGTTTTTTGGCTCTTGCGAGTCTTTAACAGCCGAATTACAAACGTCACAAGTCTTAGAAGTGACCCCTGCCTTATGACACTTAAAACAAACAATACCCGGTATGGACTTACAATTTTTATATGAGTGTCCGGGTTTTTTACATTTCAGACAAGTTAAATCATTAGAAACTGCATTTACTTTTACTGAAGGTTTAACTGACTCTTTGTTGGGTTTTCTGTCTACAACAACTTCCAGTTCTCTTGCAAGTTCTAAAAATTGTTCAATTGAATCAATCTGCCTAAGAAACAAAAAAGGTGTATAAACAGGTAACATATTGTGTTTTATGGCATTAATTAAAGTTTGGTCAAACAAAGGTTCTGAAAGGCGACTGGCCATATCAGAAATTTCAGTGATGAAATCAGGAAGCGACTCAGACGGTTTCTGTTTTCTGGTGCGGAGCTCATTCTCTAAGAAATAATCAAAGTCAGGCTTATCAAAGCGTTTTAAAAGCGCTAGCTTAAGTGCATGCCAAGAAGGAATACGAAGTCGTATAGATCTAAACCATTTAAGTGCTATGCCATCAAGCAAATCTGAAAAAGAACCCACAAGGAGGTTTTCATTGAAATTTTTATAAAGAAAATATTCTTCTATTTGAGTAATAAATTCCCGAACACAAGATTTACCGCTATAAACTATTCTACTTTTCTTCAAGTCAGGCAATTTAGTGAAAGGAGGAAAGTTTTTTCGAATATTTTCATTCACAAGCGCATTCAAGGAGTTAAATGAAGGCAACGCTTGAGCTGTAAGAGCCGAAGAAGAGTGAGCGATTCTTGAGTCAAAGGGATTGTTAACATCTGTGGCATTAACCATCTCATGGACTTTCTCAATAGCATCAGCATCAACAGCAGTACAGGTATCGACATCACCCGAATCCTGAAGCGGCGGAAACTGAACTCCCTTGTCCATGACTAACAAACAGCAAGGCGAATAGCAAACGAAAAGCAAAAACTAAATTTCAAAAAGTTAAAAGTTTGAAAATAAATTCTCAAGTTTGAGGTTAAGTATTGAAGTCAATGTGGTATTCCCATGAAAAATTACTAAGTTAATTTTATCGTTTTAAAAGTGCAATAATCACTTACAAGCAGCTTAAATCTAGATAAATTAAATGTACAATATTGTACTTACAATTAGATTAAATTATTTTCTTTAAAAGTTAAACTTAGTTTTTAAAATAACTTTACTGTTGAGAACAACAAAACACGGTCAATGCTATACATTTCTGTTGGTTTTGCTAAGAAAAAAACATGTTATTAAAACAAACAGGTCAATGAACAAAATTATCAATAAGTAAACACCAAATCTTGTTTACAAAGATTCACCAAATTAGGTTAAGTACTACTTATGAGTCAAAAATTAAAATAAACACAAAGTTATTGAAGTAACAATGTAGAACAAACTAATGCAAACAATAGACTCATAAGTTATTTAATAATTGTGCAATAATGACAGTATATAGGTACCAGACAAACCTACTTCAAGTCCCTGTTCGCTGAGCGACAATTGTAATAATAAAAAAAAAGTGTGTGTGATGAGAGTGAGATGAATGAAATTAAACTGTGTGGTGTGCTCCAAATAAAAATAAGTAAAAGTGAAAATTCGGGCGCCTGGAGTACACACAAAACTATGCCAAGGATAGACTTACCTGCGGGAGCTTGAGACCTTTAATCTTCAAGCGGGAAGGCATCAATAAAAATCAATCATGAAAAGTAAGAACGACTTTATTACCCGAAGGCTGCTGGTTTGAAAATTCCTTTCTAACATTAACAACTCTAATGTGTAAAATTAAGAGAAAATTGTTGTTATTATAAGACCTGTCATTATTGCACTTTTTTAAAATAAATTGAAGTTATGTATCATAAACCATACCAAACTCCGTCGACTAAATTAGGAACCTGATGGATTATCCAAGAGCATCTTGGTGATATTCGCCGAGATTGCCAACGGCGGTCCAAGATATATGCATTTTGGTAGGGGCGTGCGTTCAAAAATTTAAGTAATATGGAAAAAAAAACGCCTTGTGGCTGAAAACAAACATGAATAATCGTTAGCGGATAAAAAATGGCGATCGATTTAGAAATCGTTGTAGAAATCGTTACGAGCAATATACAATTAAACTCACCGTTTCTTCCAAAAATCAAAATGTGGTCATCAGTAGATGAATGAATCCAAGCAAATAATTATAAAATGAAGTTAAAAGATCCTGAAACAATTAAATATCGGAAACTATTAGCGTCTGCTATCAAAATAGCCATGACAACGCGGAACGGACCGAAATCACAAAGAATTCGCTTACCTTAAAAAATAAAGGCTATCCAATTAGGATCATGACAAGGGCAATCGGCTACCACATAATTAGGGACTAGATGCCGCCCATCTCAAGTTATATTTTGAGATTTTTTTGGAGCGCTCAAAAATCACTCCATTGATTCAAGGCTGTAGGTCGAAAAGCAAGAAATGTCAAAGTCAATTTGACAGCATCGAAAATAAAAATCAGTGTGACCACTTCACGAATCCAAGTCAACCAAAAATGAATTTTCATAAGGCAACACCAACCAGAGCCTACAAATCAAAGCAAAGAATTCAATAGTATGTAACAGGCTTAAAAGACTCGTTACATCATATCACAAGTTTAACGCAATATTGTTGATATATAGCGTTTAAATTAATTAAATCTGATAACACTGATTTAATATAGGTAGTAAATTATACAAATATTTCACCGACTATGGAAGTATGCGCAGTTTCGTTTTAAAATTGTCATAAAATCAAAATCATAACATTTATTTCAAGTAGGACAGTTACAGGCACTTTTGAATAGTCGAACAAATACTAAATAAACTAAGCTACAGTCCCAGTCACAAGGAATAATAACTGAGTATACTGTAGTTGCCCATTCCAAAGCGTTGATCTCATTAGAAGAAGGGCAAGAAACTCCATGGACACTCTTTTAAATCATAATATTGTAACTTATCATTTCCAATGTAACTATGGAAGAACTATATAAAGGATGATATAGCAAGAAAGGAAGTGTCTTATACGGGAAAGATATGATGAGTAATAGAGAAGTATGGAAGAAGACATGCTGCGCCGACCTCACGACCTCATGACCCCGATGATGACTGTGACTTATTAGTACATTATGGTACAAGTGTGTAATGTTGGTGATTACCGCTGAGGCGCAATTGAGACCCGAGCCGTTAGATGAGGGTCTTAAGAGAGCCGAGGACGGTAATCATCAATACACACGTGTATCATACGTAGTTTTTCAACACACTTGTGAAGAAAATAATACAAAAAAAATCATTTTCAACAGTTAAACCGAGTTGTGAAAAAAAATTCGCAATGGTGGGACATATTAATCAGTTTTCCTGCGCGCACATCTAACAATGGCGATCGGCCATAGACTAAAAGAATGAGGTTTCTTTATTTTGGCTTATCGCGGATAGCGAATAACTTTGAGTTCCCCTATTAATTCAAATTTATTCAAATATATTAATTCAAAATGTAATATTAATTTGTGGTCGGCGCAGCATGTCTTCTTTTTCATACTTCTCTATTATTCGTTATCTCAACAGTCACTATTTTTTTCTAACCATTTCCTCCTTCGCACAGTCCGTCCATTGCGTATTTGTTCTTCCTCCGTCTAATAGTCATCTACAAACAAACAAATAATTGAACATTTGTGTATATTTCCAGAGGCCTGTAAGTACAGCAGCACCGACGGTGGCGACGGTGGCGACCGTGGCCAGTACGGCGGCTGCAGTCAACACCACCACCAGTACCACTACCACCACGTTACCTCCAGGTAAATATTCCTACTTTAATAGCAGGCCAATCACATAAGGGGTAAAGCAACATCTTATTTTATGGACGTTATATTGAATCCTAAAAGGATTCTAGAGTAGTGTGGTAGTTTAGAGTCTAGAATTCTAGTGCTTGAGGAATTTATTCAGGAAAGAAGACCCTTAAAAGAGGAAGATTACATTTCCACTGAAGCGGAGATGTGCAGGAATCGTCAAATCGGATTGGTTCAAATCTATGTTGCGTCTCCCGCCTCGACTGATTGGTCCATTCCAGCTTTAGTGTAAACGCAATCTGAAAGTGGAAAAAAACATGACGTATTCTGTAAAAAGGAGTCTTTAAAAAACAAAAGCCAAGTTAATATGTCCAAGGTTTCCACCAAATATTCAGTGAGGTTTTTATCACATACTGCAAGTTTACACACGTGTGGGCACGAATGGTCATTGACCATGCTGCCATTGCGCTGGAGACTTAACCAGCCGTCCTACCAAAAATATTTACATCTGCAATGTTGTGGAATACTTCTCCATGTTAATGTAGCCATAAACATATTTTAGGGCAATGATAGGATTAGCATCACCCAGTATTAACTTTGTTGTGGAGGTCAGATAGGCAGTCGTTCCAAGTAAAATACTGGTACTCAGCTGCATCCGATAAGAATGTAAGCCGACCCCAACATGGTTGGGAAAAGTTTACGCAGATTTTTCAAACTTACTTTCTGTGCTTTAAGTTCCATACATAAATAACAATCAAAACTTTCTATTACAGGGAAGCCTGCTGTTCTCCAATGAGGGAGACCACTCATCATTCCTCCAAACTCGTGACCCAAACGCGGATGACGAGAGAAACGCTCAGTCTTGATCTCCATACGTCCAACGACAAATATAGGTACACGTAGACGTAACCATGAGATATAGAGAACGGATACCCTCCAAGTATAGATAAGGATTTAAATGTCGCATTTGACGACCAACCTTCGGGACGGAAGATTTTGACTCGGCCATACAATTCAGTCAGTATTTTTAATATTTTATTCTTTGACTCAGCCTCAATGTATATAAAAACCCTTCAAATTTATGACATTCTTTCAATAACTATTATAATTGTACTATATTTAGTGTTTGTACTTATATTGCGTGTTTTATTATTGGACTTGAGATATTTTAATTTATGGACAGATTAATTTTATGTTTTAGTTTTAATTGTGTGTGAGATATGATAACGAAAGGTGAGATACACCAATGCAATATCGTCGAGTGAGATTCAAGTACGATGTAATGTAAATATTGATAGTAATGATAGTTTAAATGAGCGTTGTATACGCGAGACCGCACTGTGTGTCATGTTGTCAATACGAGTGTGGGTTTTATTACTTGTAATAAATTATTGTTAATAGATCAGTTATTATTACACAATGTTGTTTTATTTTACACTCGTTACTTTTTAACCGACTTCAAAAAGGAGGAAGTACAGTTAATGTAAAGGTGCGTCTCCGGAGCATTCGCCTGTAATGTTATAAATCCAAGGATCGATTTAATTCAAGTGATTGTTACAAATGAAGGCTATCGTTTTTGTTGAGCTCACCAGATGGCGCTACGGGAGAGTAAGGTCCTGTCATTAATTTAATTATGTAGGTATAAAAACTTAACGTAAAGTACAGATACATATTTACAATATTGTTTCCAAAATAAACAATCATGAAACATTTAAAAACTAGATACTTTAAATCTTCAAGTAATAATTATTCAGGAATATCTCAATCTTGACAGCAATCGTGAATATTAGTGAAAATGAGTGATTAAAAAGTGCAGAACAATATGAAATTTGACATTTCTGAAGACACTACACCGAGCGCCTCTAACGGTGAATTCATGCGCGATAGTATATCGATATTCATACAAATGTATACTTGACCCTATTACCATTAATAGGGTACTTTTTTCATCGCAGCCAGTAAATTGCACCAGGATTTTTTGCGTTCGTCTGAACATATTGAGTAAGGGTACCAAATAAAACTGATATTTGAAATACAATAACAGTAAAAACATTTATTGATTCAGTCCTATACTTCCATACATACACAATCATTAAGCAATCGATTTGATATTTACAATTAATATTACATAAGTAGCTCACACTGAAATAGACAAGATGCAAGGTACAGATCTCAAGATCACTGTATTTTTGATCACCAACTACGAACATACTGTCTTGACGTTACAGGTAGTCAGTGGTTAAACAGTCTGACAACCAGTCTCACCAAATGTAAGGTATAGTATATACCAGCTAGCACACGCACATTATGTCAGTGGAGGAGAGGTTTGAGGGACCAGTTTTAATCATCGCTATCTTCAAAATTCTTCGATATTTAAGCTCCATTTTTTTTATACAAAATGTTTTTAGACTTTTACTAAAACTTTATGTAGAAAAAGAACGGTTTTATTAATTTTATTCAGTAATATCCACTAAAATATTTATCTTTATGTGGACTGAGGGACCACAGTTCAGTCGTTATATTTTTTTATCTTTAATGCTTTGTGGTCTGTTTTATTACCTTAGCAACAAATCAATGCAGCTTAAAGAAAGTAGGTATGCATTAATTGATGATAAAAAAATATATCGTAAAATGTGTTTTATCGGTCTCGCAAGCCAATGCGCGACGTATTCGAAGCTGAACATTGAAAACGTGTCATAAACACTTGCGTTTTTTCAGATGTTAGCATTAAAAGGCGAATTTTTCATACTTAACACAACATCACGCCTGTAATCCCCGAAGGGTTAGGCATACGTGACGTTTTAGCACGATATATCCAGTTACTCTTGAGATCAACCTACACTAGTCTACTTCTTAACAATGCCGATCTCCCGGGCGACCTCTCCGAAGGCGTGCACTGCACGTTGCACGTCATCCGCAGTGTGCGCCGCGCTCAGCTGAACGCGCACACGCGCTTCACCCTTAGGGACCACTGGGTAACTGAACGCTACCACGTAGATACCACGCTCTGGAAAAGGAAATGAGGATAGATAGAAATGTATAGATACAAAGTGTTTGTTGGAAGGGCAGCGAGTTGGTTCTCAGCATAACGAGATAAACAGAGTGTTCACCATCATTATTCTCTTGCCCTTATCCCAATTCATTTGGGGTCGTCGCAGCATTTCTTCTTCGTCCATATTTCTGTATTGCCCGTCATATCATCAGACACCTCCGACATCCACAAGATCCACAGAGTTACACGATGCCGCACGATGCGGTAGCCACTCACCGGTCATCCTTTGGAAAATGTCGGTTACGTTGAATGGAAATCTCCAACCAGCTGTCTCATGGCCCTTTGGGCGATTTAAGACGGGTTAGTAATAAGGGAAAAGCAAGTAAAAGTAGGGGTCATTCCAAAATTTAAAAACTTGAGAGGTGTCAAGGAACACCCGGATGGAACGAAGTTATTGTTATTATTTTTTATTATGTAAAAAAAAAAAAAAAAAAAAAAAATGTCTGGCTTGCTTTCTATAAGAGAGAGAGAGACAGACAGAGAAACATGCGACGCCGCACAGCTTACAATAGCTTACTATAGCAAAAAGTGTCGTGACAACTTTTCGTAAGATTTTTTTCCGTCTAGCCCCCTTTCACAACGCGCGATAAGGAACTTCGTTCCAAAAGTAGTGGAATCAGTCAGTGGTCGGGACTGGCTGGCTGGTTATCTTGATAGGAATACTTGTTGCTTCTAGTTCCTTTCCTTTGTGTCGCATATATAGCAATGTTAATACCTTGGCGAACCTTTGTACAATACGTACTAAATGCAAAACCCACTATAACAGTACAGGACGGAGTGCTTGTCGCCCACCATGGAAATTTCGGCTGATTTCAGATCTTCACAATGTCGTCTCTAACACATGAGCTCTATACTTTATTACTTACTCAGCATGTTAGTAGCAAGTTCCACAGCGAGCGGTGCCTCGCCCACCATGACAGGACAGATGGGATGTTCGTCCCCTGCTACGGTCAGTCCAGCTGACTTCAGACCTTCGCGGAAGGCTTTAGTGTTTTCTTGGAGACGTTTGCGAAGGTCTCCGCTTTGTTCTACGATGTCTAGAGACTGAAATTAAAGCGGTGAGTTGTTATGATTCATTTGAAATGTTTCCGTTCATCCATCCATGCATCATTAATCATTTAAATTGTGTTAAAATGCCTAAGGGGGAACCGTCAGGGTAGCCCGCGAAAATCAAATTTGCTTACGTTTTAACAATTAGCAGGTCAGAAAGATTTTTATTTTTTCACGAACAACCCTGGCCCTTCCACCTTAAATATAAGAACTCCTCACAGAAATGTACCTACTCTAATAAGACAACGTAGTTAGTGACGTCGAAATTCGAACAAATTCAAGACATAATATGGTCATATTATAGGAGAGCAGTTAAAACCATATCTTATCTATCTATATAAAAATCTATCTTATACCTTTAAAGAAGCAGCAACCACAGGCGGCGGTGGTGCATTCGAGAACAGGTAAGGTCTAGACACATTTCTCAGCAAAGTGATAAGTTCTTTGGGCCCCGTGGTGTACCCGCCGGCCGCCCCGCTCACCGCCTTGCCCAGGGTCGAACAGATGATATCTGCCGCTCCCAGAACTCCACAGTACTCCTCTGTTCCCCTGTAATGATGGAGATTAGGATTTTAGTCACATATTTCAGGGGCTCACGGCCGATCTTCTGAGAAAAGCTACGCGTGCCAAGTTGCCTCAGAAAGCACGGGTTAGGTTAGGCTAGGAGACCAAACATCTGACAGCCAGTCTTACCAAGGGGCTTTCTGATATACGTTTACTAGGTTTTGGAGATAACATCATCATCTGCCTAGCATTTTTCCAACTATACAGGGTGTAAACGAACCCTTCACGCATCCGTCAACCAAGCATTCTGTACATCAAACTAAGTACCCCTACGCAAAAATTTTTGCTGGGAAATGACTTTTTTTTTTGGGGTCAAAAATCACATTTTACGGTAAAACTCAAAGTAGCACTCTTAAAACATTGTGCTTTGAATAGTAAAATGTATTCATTTTTAATGACAAGAGCAAACTCCTTATTCAGAAAATGCCACGGCCTCAAACAGACCTTGAATTATCTACAAAAAGAATATAAACTGTGCAATTTTGTATGTAAACTGTCATTATACTCATTATAGGTACCTATATTATTATGTACGGTAAAATCAACAAAGTCTGTATGTATAGGACTACCGACAAACTGTGTTGTTACAAGAGCATTTTGCTCTGAGCGAGTAGTTACAATTTACCGGTTTTAGTCCGTTCTAGTCAATAAGGAAAATGTTTTGCCCCAATTCCATTTAATAAACATTACTTGTGTGCGATATTCATTGAACGGTTATTATTGAACTGAACTCGAACTTAGGATAAGGATTCAAAGACGATAGTCAGACAACCTTGGTGCAATATGCAGTTTGTCGACCCTGAGAATTAGGTACCGTAAATAAATTAAATCATTCCTGCGATAACACCACATAGAACGAAACTTATGAGACGGTTAAAAATTTCGTTTTCTGTTGTTTCATGATCATTCATGTTATGTATGAAAAAAGTTTCTAAACTAAACGCAGTCCAATCTTCTTTGGAAAATTTCTCGGGCCCGATTTCAATGAACACTAAAACTGTATCCTCCAAAATTCATCCTGTGTATGATAGAAGATATCTATGTTATAAGATATCATTGATCGCATTTTTTAGAATTCAAGGCAAGGTCGAGCTATTGAAGTTGGGATGACTCATCCTCTTTCAGGTGGACCAATGATAAATCAATCTTGTAGGTCACGTTTGGAAAATTTACAAGTAGGTGGTACAGCTACAATACAACTCACCGTCCAGTCTCTCCAAAGAATCCGGTTGCATGACTGTCATCTACAGCCAGTAGGGTGCGGTATTTGTCGGCTAAATCCCGCAGACCCTTGATTGGTGCCACGGTACCATCCATTGAGAACACGCCATCTGTGACGATCAGCTTGATCCGAGCCTCGCTGTGAGCTAGGAGGTGCTCTAGTTCTGTATGACAAGAATATTGAAATTAGCAAGATCACGAGCCTATGATATAAGATGTGGACAAATCTGATTTTAGCAATCGTTCTTTGGTCAATCCATCTGTACGGTCGGTTTGAGTGCTGATTAGATAACAAAGGATTTTTTAAGTGAAAATATTTAAGTGGAAACGATTCCAATAACAAAGTTGTGGCTGAACCTCCATAAAAATGAGTTCATTGAAGTCAAGATTTACAACGTGATCTTGACTTCAATGAACCTTCTTCAATAAATTCGTTTCCCTGCCCTTATAATTCTTCAGAATATTTTTATAGGGGCTACCTGACAATTTTGATTGAAAATGTTCTGAAGCCGAAGTACGAGTACCTATTTAATGACACCGAATGATAAACAAATGAAACTGGTTTAATTAGATTTTTTGAGCTAAGTCACTTTTTCTTTTGATTTTTTTGGTGGGTTGTTTGAAGTCAAGATCACGTTGTAATGTTTTTATAATTCTAATGAAGCAACTCACCGTTCAGATCCCTATGAGGATACCGGAACTTCTGCGCCTTGCATAGTCTGATGCCGTCAATGATGGAGGCATGGTTCAAGGTGTCAGAGAACACGGCGTCTTCGGGCGTCAGCATGGACTCGAACAGCCCAGCATTGGCGTCGAAGCAGGACCCGTACAGGATCGCATCTTCACGACCGTGAAACTGGGCTAGCCGGTTTTCTAGCTCCTATGGAAATATGGTCAAGGTAAGTGGAATTCAGAAGAATATTTCGGGCATGTCAGTATTATAGAGTCGTTCTGTAGTTTCTGCCTTACCCCCTTGAGAAATAAGGAGTGAGTTTATGCATTTATTTTGAAGCCTTATTTTCATTCTTTTTAGGGTTCCGTAGTCAACTAGGAACCCTTATAGTTTCGCCATGTCTGTCTGTCTGTCTGTCCGTCCTCGCTTAATCTCTGTGACCGTTAGCACTAGAAAGCTGAAATTTGGGACCAATATGTGTATCAATCACGCCGACAAAGTGCTAAAATAAAAATTGGAAAAAAATGTTTTATTAGGGTAGCCCCCCTATATGTAAAGTGGGAAGTGTTTTTTTTTTTAATTTTAACCCTAATGTGTGATATATTGTTGGAAAGGTATTTAAAAATGAATAGGGGTTTACTAAAATCATTTTTTGATAATGTCAATAATTTCGGAAATAATCGCTCCAAAAGTAAAAAACAAAGCGTCCCCCCCCCTCTAACTTTTGAACTATAAGTTTAGAAAATACGAAAAAAATCTGAAAAGTAGAACTTTATAAGGACTTTCTAAGAAAATTATTTTGAACTTGGATGGAAACAACAGATGGAAACTGCAGTTAACCAATATAATTTGGTCCCTGAATCGTATGAGCGCCTATACAATCCAGAGGTCAAGTTTCATTTGCCCGTATTTTTTTTTTAACTTCGTTTACATAATATTTTATTATCTACGGAACCCTACACTGAGCGTGGCCCGACACGCTCTTGGCCGGTTTTTTTTTAATAATATTTGTCTGCACTAGGAATTTCTCCTGTATCGTGGGTGCGTTTACAAACATTTAAACTCACATACACCAACACAATACCCAGACCCGGAACAATGATCTCTATTTAAATATTTGTCTAACTGTCCGTCTGTATCAAATATTCATATTGGAGCTCAAACAACTTTATAAATAGACATTACAACCTTGGCTGAAGTTGTAGGTCACATTTGTTGTTTAACAAAACACTTAAAATGGTTTTGTGACAAATGACGTAAGAACTTTTCAAAATATGACCTCGTTAAACTAAAACCGAGACGACTTATAATTACATGCAAATCACTAAGCGAAGGCAAGGACTGCTTTATAACCGATTACCAGAAGATTATAAAACACGATAGAACCGAATTAAAATAGGAAGAATCCGTCGAAGATTCTTCCTCCTGACCTCATGAAGTTTTTTTTCAACATGGCATCTCAACTCAGCTAAACCTATGAGGCTGGCTTCTGTTTAACCGGACTATCCTATAGGTGCTTTGCAGTGAGGCCTCCAGCCAGGACATAGGGGTCATATAGAAACGTTCCTGTATAAGTAGCTAACTGCTACCAGCGCTACCGCCGATCAAGTTTAATTTCTTGATCAAAGACTAGGGGGCTTCACTTTTATAACCCAACCAGGCTCCTGCATGATCGGGCCTGTGGACGGTAAGTAATGGGCTAGATCACCGTCCGCGTCCGTTCGTCTTATGATGATGTCAGGCCGTGTCTACGGCGCGTTCGTGTTCCAAGCACACCACAAAGAGATGTCAGCAACATTGCAGGGGCCAACGCTTCTCGGCGCTACGGGTTGTTCGAAAGAGATACCGCGGCCTCGGACACAGAGGGCTAAGAAGGAACATGGGTGGTTTTTTGTCAGTAGAAGTCTGACACTTCCGTCCGCTCCGCCCAGAGCGGGAGGAGTCATTTGATGATTTCCCACCCTTCAAAAAAAAAAAAAGGCTCCTGCATTTAGCCAGAAACAGAAGTAAAATCATTTCTTTACCTTATGTATTGTCTGAGTGCCACAAATGAACCGGACAGAACTGAGTCCTGCTCCATATTTCTTCAAGCCTTCTCTAGCAGCTTCTACGACTTCTGGATGGTTCTGCAACAATTTTCACGTGTTAAGTCAGCATTCGCCACAATAAGACTGTTTTAATTTTTACGAGATATAGCAGTAACTTAATAAACTTACGGAAAGACCTAAGTAGTTGTTGGCGCAGAAATTCAGGAACTCTCCTTCAACGCCTTGGATTTTCACCTGGAAATATGAATACAGTTAATGTAACGTAACTTATACATACCGTAGAATCTATGTGTTATCGAAATGGCAGAAGATGAACATTCAAATAAATATTTGATATTTTTATTTAACGTGAACTTGTTGGAAAATTAGAAGAAACGACTAAAATGCTAGTCAGCTAAACTACAAATGGAGATATAGACAAGCGAACCGAAACATTTCCTTAGCAACTGGATTTAATACACGGGAAGGGTCATACTTCTAATGAGACGGAGAGGGGTCATAAAATGGGGTATCTCATGGCCAGTGTACCTATATAAAGTGATTCTTAAAAATAAACATGGCCAATTAGGTACGTCACTGACGAAGGTTTAAACTAGGAAATCAGGTTCAAACCGTTATTTAAAGTTATTTAAATTTTTTTGAACCTAACTTTTTCTGATTTTGACATCAACTTGATCAAAAATCTTTTTTCTAAGTGGCTTAGCTATGCTATCTGAAAATTGATGTGTTCAAGTGAATTGTTAGAATACCATGAATTAAAGTACACAGACTACGTTCGTATGAATAAATCATAGTATTTTGTTATTCGTGTAGCTGCTGAACGGCGCAGGTGTAAGAAAATAAAGAAATGTTTTGTTTACATGTCTGGAGCGCTCTCGAGGTTCTCCAAAACACGGCTAAGCTTCAAGCCATTGTACTTCGCGCACGATGTGAATGTACTAATGCCTATATACATATGTATATGTAGGTACTTCTATACGGTACACTTAAACGTACACATCCGACCGAGGACGTGATAACTGAATTATTTCACAATCGGCGTCTATGTGTGCAAAAATAAACCATGACCACATGTTTTCCCTGAACTTTAATCAAGTTTATGTAGCCTGTTGAATGTTTTGATGGCAACCCGCATTGCTTGCAAATTTCGGCTGTAATGAGATATTCATATATATCTTACCTTTATTTAGTTGAGACTTTTTTTCTCTTGCAACATTGTCAGCGGTAAGGTCTGTGTGTCCCTATTCTAGCCATATCACCTTTCACACAATCTATCCATCATTTTCTTAGCCTTCCTCAATAGCTCCATTGTTATGCCATCAAAATGGTTGTGGTCTTAAACGAAGTCATAACATGATTCACTATTGTTTAACTCTCTAAACTATTGCCACACACTAAAATATTTTCAAGTAACATGAAAAACTATTCGTCGCGGACGCAAAGGTGAAAAGATTTTCCACATAGATCTGTCTCTACGCACGAAACACACACAGCCAAGCCAAGTTTCGAACACTCGGAGACCGAAGAAGTGACATCTAATTAAATTAGCCTATGGTGTGGTGAGTTCCAAATGTATTCAAACAATCGTGTTTAGAATAATAATAATAATAATAATATAATAATAATTTATTTTAAATCGTTGTTACAGTACAGTAAATCCTTAATCTAACTTAACGTTAATAAAAAAATGTAACAAATTATATTTTAACATGCTTAAAGAATAGAGGTCCCCAAACTAGGCTGTGCCTGTATCTTGGGGGCCGGAGTTACGTTAACTTTAAAATAATAAGTACTTATTATCTACGAACAAAACAAAATTGGTAATTAAAAGTAAGTAAAATTTAAAGTAAGAAAGTAAAGTAAAAAGTTTACTGATGATATAAAGTGAGTATTCTAGCTTGTTGTATGTTAGTGTGTATGAGTATGACTGGGTGTGTGAGTATTTGTGTGTGTATGTGTGTGTGTGTATAGGTATGTGAGTGTGTGTGTGTGTATTTTATTTTTGGTATAATTTAGTTAACTTGAAATTTCTTCCGTCTCTTCATACGATAGGTTGGCTAACCATTTGATCAAAGTTTTTTTGCATGAAAAGTTGTTCAAGTCTCGAATGTTGCAGCTTTTACTAATTCTATTGTAAATATGGATATGTGAGTAGAATGGGCATCGTCTGGCTAACAGGCTATTTGCTTCTGGTGGGGGAATGTAGAGGACGCGTTTCGAGATAATTTTTTCGTAGTCGGATCTTTTTTTTAGGGTTTTGTGAATATGTAGGGTTGCTTTTAAAATAAATAATTGCCGCACCCTTAAGACATCAAACTCCTTATAAATAAAATCTGTTGGGTAGCGAAAAGGTTTTCTTAAAGCTACTTTTATCACTGCTCTTTGAGCTCTTTCTACCTCTATAACAGTGCTTTTCCCGGCTGCACCCCAAACAGAAATCCCGTATTGAAGTACTGACTGACACAAACCGAGGTAAATTGTACGTAGAATTTTAAATGGTGTACAGTTACGTAGTTTTTTCATAACGTGTATCAGCTTCCTAACGCGACCAGAGAGCAAGTGTATGTGAGATTTGAATGAGATGTTGTCATCTAGTGTGATGCCAAGGTATTTAATTGAGGCAGTGTGATTTATGACTAGGCAAGAACAGTGTGTTAGCGGTGAAGTCTGGTAACTGCAGCATGTGTGGTATTTAAGTACAAGATGACGTGGAGGTCGAGAGGCTATTGTTTTGGAGAATGTTATGAATTTGGTTTTTTTTATATTTAGTGTCAGGAGATTTGCATCAAGAGCCTTAGAGACAGTTACTAGTCCGATCTCGGCAAGGTGGTACACTTGTTCCCAAGTTTTACCGTGAAAAATTATCACTGTGTCGTCAGCATACGAAATTATTTCAGCGTCGTTTAATTGTGAGTTTAAAATATCATTCATATAGAAGCTGAAGAGAGTCGGGCCGAGTGTGCTGCCCTGTGGAATTCCAAAAGCGATGGGAAGTACGTCACTTGATTGTTCATTTACTTTGACCAGCTGTTTGCGATCAGATAGGTAACTCGTAAACCATTCAAGTGCAGCCCCTCGTATACCTGCACATTCAAGTTTTCTAAGAAGAAGTTGAATTGATATTGTATCGAAGGCCTTTGCCAGATCTAAAAAAACTCCAATAGCGTGTTCTCCTTTTTGGGTGAAAGTAGCCACTAAGTTGGTCAGTAATGAGGCAGCGTCTTCAGTTGACTTTCCTCGCCTGAATCCGAACTGCCTGTCTGATATCAATTTGTATTTTTCAAAAAAGTTCACTAGCCTGCTGTTAACTAGTTTCTCCAGTACTTTGGACAGAATTGACAGAAGTGCGATTGGGCGATAATTTTCAGGTAAGTCTGTAGGGCCGCTTTTGTGTATTGGTCTAACGGATGCAACCTTCCAGCACTCCGGAAAGGTACCAGATTCTAAGCTTAAATTAAAAATGTGGGTAAGTGGTTTAAGGATTGCATTTCTATTTTTTATTATAAATCTTGTAGTAATACCATCAAGTCCTGGTGCGCTGTCAGTTTTAAGTTGATGAATATATTTAGTTATTTCTGCTTCGTCTGTCGGGTGAAGAAAGAATGAGTGTGGGAAATTTTCACGAGGTTTGTAGGTTTTAGCTAGGGATTCTTGGGTCTCAGAAATTCGTGATAGTATTAGATCAGATAAGTTTTTTCCAATCGAGGTGAAGTAAGCATTACAGTTGTTAAGTGAGTTAATTGGATCCGCCGAATTGTAAATTAGTTGAGATGAGTCATTTCTTTGGCTATTTGGGCGATATATTGATTTGAGGGTGTTCCATAGCTTTTTTGGGTTCTTTTGGTTTTCAGTTATTAGCTGGCTATTGTGTTCTGTTTTTAGTTTGTGTAAAAGGTTATTACAAAAATTCCTGTACCTATTGTAAATTAGTTTTTTCATCTCATCGTCTGGGTCGGAGTTAGACGCTTGATGCAGCTTGTCTCGGTGCTTTATGCACCTCATAAGACCTGGAGTGATCCAGGGCTTTAAAATGAGTCTATTTCTGCTTATTTTAACTTTCTGTGTATGTTTAATTATTAGATTGGTGATAATAGTTGTAAGTGTGTTTACAGAAGAGTTGGCACAGTTTGAATTAAGGATATCAGACCAGTCGATGTTCAGTAGCTCCTTCGCGATTGCGTCATCGTCAGTTCTATTCTTCCATCGGGATCTTGGATGAGCTTTAATGTCAATGTTTTTTAGAGAAATTTCAGCTAGAACCATATCGTGGTCTGTTATCGAACATTTGGCGATTATTCCTTTAGATCTATAGTTTGATTTAATAAAGATGTGATCAAGACAAGTACGCCCCCTGGTTGGTTCAGTAATTGCAGGAAGAAAACCGTGTGAGGCCATCAGACTCAAGTATTCAGCATGATTTGAGATATTAGTATTAATTATGTCAATGTTTAGGTCTCCGGCTACTACAATCGTTGGGTAATTTTTTATTTGAGATAAAACAGTGTCTAGGGATGCAATAAAGTTATTTAGATTTAAAAAGGAAGGTGACCTATAAATTCCTATAATAGCTACTTCGTTGTCTAGAACAAGTATGACATTGTCAGCTTCAGCAATGGATGACTCTATCACTTTTACATTTCTACTCATTTTAGTGTAAATTATGACGCCGCCATTTTTGTTAGATTGTGAGCGAGAGCGATAAACTGAATAACCTGGTAGAGGCTCCAATATTGTCCCTTCACTTAGCCAACATTCTGTCAAAACAATGGCATCGAAGTCAATTGCTAGTCGTTTAAAAGCTATGCAAAAATCATCGAAGTTGCGCTGGTAACTTCTTATATTAAACGTGAGTATTTTACAACTATTATTTTTCGCTATGATATTCCTACAGTCTTCTAATTGGTCGCATGTGTGACAAACTATATTTACGTTTTCGTCTATATCTTGTATCACATCAAGTAACGCCATGGGTATAAATTGGGATGTTATTTTTATTTTCGTTTTTTGTTGTTGTCACTGTTATTGTTTTTTGTAGCTGTAGGGAAACTCGACTGGAAATACGTTTGTTTAGATAACGATCTTTGGTTGTTTTTGTGAATGGGAATTGATTATTTGCGTATTTATCGTTGACAGATTTGTAAAGTGTTGAAGAGTTCTTGAGATTGATCGTGTGTGGTAATGTTGTTGTTGATATCCGTAAGTTTAGTGTCAGTATTTTAATTTTATGAGTATTAAGCATAGATATAATAAATAAGGTATTAAGTGTCAGTTTCCTACTTACTCCTGACCGATCACTTGCGTAGCATTTTAAAATAACATTTTTGTTAATATCCTGTATAGTGTTAAGTAAGTTCATACAATATGTAGATGGTGAAAATGTTATTAATGTCTCTTTATCTACAATTATTACTATTATTAAAATTCCATGTGAATTAACATGTAGGCAGACTTTCTTGCTAGCATTTGTGTGTGTGTAAGTTATGGTGGAAACTTGATTATATCGTGGGTTTAGTTGTGTTTTGTTGGAGATATGAGTGCGAATGTGTGAGTGTAAATGTAAATGTGTTTTGATTGTGTTTGCGAGGGAGATTTGATCACGGGTGTTGTTTATGTTGAAAGGAATAGCTTGATTTGTGTAAAAAGTTGTTTGGGTACATTGCGAAGATATAATTATTGTAAATTGTAGTGGGTGTGTCAATTCTAATTCTTGTACAGTTTTTGAAGTGTGACACAGTGTGTTTATTAATTGTAAAAATACAGTAAAAAAGTGAATTCTAAAAATAATATAAAACTTAAAAATAGAGTAAAATCTTAAATTATAATGAGATCTAGAATTATGATGACAACTAAAATTATAATGAAATCTTAATATATAAAAATTGAGAAATGTAGGGATAATAAAAAAAATGTACTTGTTGTTGTTAGCCTTCCAAGATTGTTGACATCGACACCGGACTTCACACAGGGGTCGTTGAACCCAGAATGCAAATTTTTTTAGCCATATTGATATAATGTTGTTGAAGTCAACAGGCAAGTATTTTGCGGTATTTTTTGTTGCTCAAGCTTAACTTTTTATGACATAATTAAAATCTTGAGTGTGCACCCACCAAGTTGCAACTTCCTGGGGTTCCTCTTATAAACATACACAGTAACACAGACGTTATTCCCATGTTCAAGAAGAGAATTCACACAATTGTATGCTCACCTTAGTGTCTTGTGGGGAAGTAAGGACCCTCTCATGTTTCCAGGTCTTGGCCCTCTTGATGTCCCGTAGACGATCCTCTAGCACATCTCGTAGGGCTGCTACTCCCGCACGCTCCTTGTGAAGCTCGTGCAATTGACGAGACTGGGTGCCATTGATACCTGAGAAAAGAAGAGTGTTTACTGAGGAACATCGAGTACAATCGGCTAATGAATTGCCTTGGTTCGAGGCCACCCGAACTGTAGTTACATTAGTAGTTAGGTGTGTCAAAGATGCAGGGAATATAGACCTGATGGTCTGGAAAATGTGAAGTGAAGCAACTTTTATACATCAAGATTTCCGACAAGACAAAGTATTGAAAAGATGAGGTCAAAGATCGACACAAACAAATGCAGAGTGCTCGACAAAAAGTATAGTCTGGCATAATATAATAACGCTCAACGGTGAGCAAACAACTGGAGCGGAGGTATTTATGACAGCTGAAGTTCTAGACGAGAATGTTTGTGTACGAAATGTTATACAGCTATTTTTATTACACTATGTTTGGAAATCATTTAAAGCAAACTACAAGATGTTTTCATATCAATTTGTTTTCCTGACTCTACCTATTTCTCATGGTCATCGAGTTTCCTTGTCCATCAATCAGGGAATCTACGATCTAATGGGATCATCTTCCCGTAGTCGTAGGGTACTTTAATTCTAAGACACGCAAGCTGGTTCAATGCAATCCAACTCTTATCTGACTAATCATATCGTTCTCATCACACAGTTATAACATAAATGTAGTGTGTATCCAGCCGTTGTCATTTAATGTCACATACACAAGAGCAAATAACTGTTATCTATATTCATACGGCTCAACCAATTATAATGCAATTTCTTTGCACAAGGTCTGCCTAGATACGCAGCATAATATGGCAAGTACTGACAAATACAGATGGTAGCTGTAGGACACCGAACAAAAACATTCTATTGTTTTAACAAATACCTTTGAAAAATATTGGGCCTGAGTATCGAATGAGCAAACAGTAATGTCTGTTTCAGACATCAGTTTTTAACACATTTTTATCAGCTCCACCTAGTCTGCTGCTAATTAATTTCGCACGCAAACGCTCATTACAAAAGCCTTTCATTTTGTTGTAATTAACATTGGAATTTGTAAATGTCATTATTAAGACGAAGATTTGCGTCTTAAGGCTCGAAAAACAAGTAATCACTATCAAAAACCTGTAATACTTAGCTCCGAAAAAAGACGCTGCAAGGTCGTATTCGGTGACAAAAAAATCCTTTGTTGACATATTTGGACACTATTTTTTTTGTAAAACTATACACTCACTTAAAACACTTTCACCTGTAAATTTTCAAAAATAAAAGGGACAATAATATAATTAAAAGTATTTTTCACGTAAAATACTCACAGTTGCGCAGGAGTTGCGAGCGTAGCGCCATCGCGTCGAATGGGGGCGCGGCCGCCGGCCGGTGCGGCGCGGGCGTCGAGCAGCTCTTTAACAGACCAGTCACGCAGGTTGTTCTGTTTCGTGTGTTCGAACATGATTTTGTTTTCATTGCACACTCACACACATGATTTTGTTTGATGTAGAGTTTTATTTAAGAGACGTTGTTTTTTCTTGCGCTGGCGTTGGTGCGGAATTTTTACGACCTGAATTGGGATCACCCTTATATCTATGGGATCACCTGTTTTGTTGCATTTGGGGTGATATACGCTTTTTTATGCATGTGTCTAAAGGAACCAGGTAAAACGTAACAGGTAGGTACCTAATCGCAACTGGTAAGGTTTCCTGCTCTGGACGTTTTTACACAAGACAGTTATTATTACTTATCTTTTGAAGCTAAAGTTCACATTCCGGTTTACCTCCTATTGTGTACAAGCCACCTCGCTATCAAAGACCTGTCCGAAGCCATTACCTAATAACACCATCAATGTGGCAGACTTCTGGTCGACGCTAATTAGACCCTATAATAATTCAATGGGAATTGTTGACTCAACGAAAACTTTATAATTTCTTACTAATAATAATAAAGTGCTAAAATACAAATAACGCTTTTCGCATTAGCAAAGGCATTGCATTCCTCGAACGTAAGTTTCGAAATTCGATACATTCGCTGCCTCTAGGTACGTACTACTACAAACTACAGCGTAGCGTTGACTGCATCAATGCAACGTCATCCAACACAACCTGTAGTCAAATTCGACCCGATATAATTTTTCCTTTCCGCTTTCTCATTTATTCAAAGCCAAATAACAGCAGTTTTCAGTATAAATGCGGATACCAGAGAATCGATGGATATGCTGTGTGAAAGTTCGGTGATTGTGATTACATACGGGACCGAAACGTGGTCGCTCATAATGGGCCTCATCAGAAAGCTCAAAGTCACATAAAGGGCAATGGAGAGGGCTATGCTCGGAGTCTCCTTACGGGATCACATCAGAAATGAAGACATCCGAGAGTTCAAGAGAACCAAGATTACTGACATAGCTCGAAGAATTGCCAAACTTAAGTGGCAGCTTGGGCAGGCAGGGCACATTGCTCGCAGAACGGATGGCCGATGGGGCTGAAAAGTCTGGAGTGGCGACCGCGAACCGGAAGACATTGCGTTAGAATGCCTCCCACTATGTGTCGTGGACCGATCACCTGGTGAAGGTTGCGGGGATCCGCTGGATGCCAGACGCACGGTACCGGTCAATGCGGCGACCTGGGGGAGGCCTATGTCCAGCAGTGGACGTCTTTTGGCTGAAATGATGATGATGATGATGGAGGAGTAGTAGTAGTAGAGAATGTATGATAGTTCATACAAAGCTAAATCTACCAAGTTCGTCAGTCGAGTACCTATACCAGCCAAAGTAGATGTTTTATCTCCACTCCATACATAATATCCCAACCAAGCTACCGCACGCGTTACGTAATCATATATATTATATATTACATAACCTAAGCGAATAATAAACACGAGTGGACCGTATCGAATCCTTCATCCTATCGATTCATTTGTCAACATGTTATGACTTATGATTATGACTTCGACCACGTTAACACATTTGTACGTAACTATTACCTATCAATCTATTGACTCACAACCGGTGTGTGTGTATACTGTGTATGACCAGATGTATGAACTTGGATGAGGCGAGAGGAGTATGTAAGGATTGTTACCATTTGCGTAGCAGCACGCGTAGTATGGCGATTCTATCTCTATTCTACCAAGAATAGACAAAGCTTTTTCCATACAATTTGACATTAAATTTTGCGACAATCTGTCATTTTGTCGATTCTTCCGTCGACAAAACCCGTTTCTTCGGTGATCAAGCTAAGCCGGCTGGTGGCGTTCTGTGTTTTCTACCTGCCCTTGAGAAATAAGCGTGAGTTTATGTATGTAGACTAGGTATGTGGGTGATTCGCAATTTTGGTGGGTGATTTTCAATTTTGATGGCGCAATACAGTATGTTAGTTACAACGAGGGACATTTTGAAACCCGCAATGTGCATGCTTACATGATACAAAAAAATAATGAAAATAAAACTGATAAATAGCAGACAGAACCATACTTACCAAATATTTCAGAAAAGTTTCGCAATCCTTGCGCTTATTATAGAAAATAATAATAATAATAAACTTTATTTTTTCTCACCACAATATACATAAATTATTTAACATTGGTCAGATTCGACAAGATACACAAATTCAGGTAAATATATATTGTGGGAGACTGGTGCCTAAGCTAGGCTCATGGCCTGTGTTTCAGGACACCAGGATCCCACTTTACATTTTCATTTTACACATTGTAAATGTGCGCGTTTCAATAATCCATTTTCCCATTATATTTTAAACTTTCGTAGGACAATGGCGACAAAGAAACGTCTTTTAATCTGGAGAGTGTGCGGGGGGCCATGGCACAATTACCTACGTCATAAATTAAGGAACTATCAGATACCTTCTTATCAAAACATGTATTTTCTTTTCAGATATTTCGAACACACCGTGCAGAAACCGACACGCATGGAAGTTCCATCCGAGCTCAAATAGTGGTAAGTATAAAATAAACACAACAACAACATAACATAATTTTATTACACAGACCTATTATAACGTTTAATCTCTTGTAGTTGGTAGCTTTAGTTCGTCAGAGTCATAACTTTTACGTGCGCGATGCCATGATACAATCAGATAAAAAAAATGGCGGCCGATTGCGGAGGGGTTCCGGGCATAATGGCATTTCAGTCTTGAGCAATAAAAGTTAAAGGCAAAAGTAATAGCTAAACTAACTACAGGGAACAACAACACAACAGTTTTGTCTCATTTCGTGCCGTTGCGCGTTTACTTGACCACTCAAAGGATTGTGCAATGTTTTGTCGAACTTTACAGGCATGGCCACTACCCTATCATAATCTTTCTGCCCTTATCCCATGTTATTTTAGTTTTTTCTTCTTTTCTCTCCTGTCAGTCGTCAAGCTATAATTCATTCTTTTTTTCCTTCATATCATTCCTCAAACACTCCAACTCCATCCATCTTTTCTTTTTTCGTCCTCTCCCTCTCCATCCATCTACATTTTCATTCATCACTATTTTAGCCACATGCGATTCTTCCCTCCTCATCGTGGTAGGAATGGGGGGAAGCCTGCCCAGGCCTAGGACATATCAGACTAACAAAAAAGTTATGACAATATTTATAATCTTTTTCAGGTGGAGTCTGTATGGGTTGCTGGCTAAGATCTTCCCAAGCTGTGCACAGACAGAATCAAATGGATCATTTAAGAGATTTTGAAATAGCCCAGCACATTCTAGCTGTAATGGATATAGAGCTCAACAGTATCATCCCACAATCACCCTCAAGGCCTGTACTGCCAACTGTGGAATGGATATAGAACACAACAGTATCATCCCACAATCACCCTCAAGCCCTGTACTGCCTGTACCCCCAAACTGGTGACCCCGAGCATGAACGTCAGCGCAGCCTTCGTGCAGCTACTTCATACGTCATCATCACTTAATAATAATAATATCATCACCCTCAGCCTCATCAGCGACTTTAGCACAGCACACTGCACTTCGGCCGGTTAGCAAGCAGAGACGCACTTCTCTCCTGGTCGACGCAGCAGCCAGCCACTACGCAGCACAGCATCACTCAGACTCACTGGAGCATAATGCAGCATCACCCCGACACCTGGGGCATCACCGCAGACAGTTCCGACTCACCTAGAACTATGCGGCATTCGGTTCCGACTCACTGGAACCTTCCACTGGGCTGGCAAGCATCAAGACTCAACCTACTATCGACCTCCGGTCTCGGAGGGGAGTGATGTGGCGACAACGACATCTATCCCAACACATGATAAATAAACATAAATTAGTTATCATCATTGTGGTTTTAATGGTGTTTGGAATGTGCCAAGCATTACTGTAATCAATCAATAAATATTAAACTAAAGTTCCACCCGCCAAAAAAAAAAAAAGAGAATGTTCTCGGGAATTTACCATCACTGATTGGGTGTTTCAATCATGACTTACTGTGACTTTCAACAACTTTAGACTCTTCTAACTTCGACTTATTTTAGGCTTTTTGAGTACTCGTTACATCTTCGTACACCTGGTGTACGAAGATTTGCTAGTGGCACAGAGCTAGCGCTACTCCACGCAGAAGTCATGGTGTCTCCGTTGAAGAAGCGCACTGTACTCCCTCGATGTTTGTCACTTCCGTGCCGTTTTGTGGGAATAAACTGCTATTACACTACATATTTCTCAGGCTACACAATAATATAGGGTGTAAAAGTACCCTTAACGCAAACGAAGGGCACTTGTTCTCCCCACCACTGCGATCATTTTTTTGTTCTAGACCATACCTGGGAACCTCCTAGTTACGGAGATATTGGGGGTCAAAGTTCAAATTTTTCACAGCTGTTTTTGTAAATACTAGTTTTTTAGGTTATAACTTTAGTTAAATTACCTCCATGATTCGTTTACTATTCAAAGCATCCACTAACACAATAAATTACAAAAAAAAAAAAAATACACTGATGCACCGTGTAGATCACACCTTCGATCCTTACTTAAATCCCATCCTCATAAATCCATCTATTACTCCTATTCCTTCTCCGTGCACGCTGTAAGGTTGTGGAACTCACTTCCGCCTAGCATTCGGGACTTAAAAACAATTTCATTATTTAAAAATAGAGTGAAAGATCACTACCTTTCCTCTCCTTTATGAGTATTGTATATATACAGATTATATTTTATATATCTTAGCATTATGTATTTATATAAGTATATATCCATTTATTTACTTAAGTGTGTATTTATTATTATAGGTTAGGTTAGTTAAAGCATATAACTCATTGTTCATATCATTTTTATTATTTATTATTTCACACACTATTGTCTACATTTCTTTTTCATTTCTCCTTTTGCAGGTCTGCTGGCAGAAATTTCTTTAGAAATAAGCAGTACCTTTGTACTCACAGGTTTTATAATTGTATTTTTCCTGTGCTATTTACTGTGTGTACATAAATAGTAAAATAAATAAATAAAAAATACAACCTATGAGGCTGGTTTCTGCGTAACCGAACTATCCTGTTGATGTCATGAGTTTAAGTCCTCTATCTAGCGTCGGTCTCACCTCACAGACCGATTTTCGTCTTACGGCCAATATTGTAAGCTATTCGTACAAATACCTACACTTTTTATCCTGAAATTATCGGAGCAACTAATCATACGAAATGCTATCATTGATTGTAAAAGAAAAATCATGACATTCAAAAGAAAATGAATGGAAGTGTAAATTAAAAACCATGTCAGGTAAGTAGTCTTTTTAATTATTTAAAGTCTTTGTATAGTTGTATAGCAATGGATGGCTATTATAAAGACAAACAGTGCGTTCTTCAATCTTACTGTTCCTTTTGCGCCATTTACAGTCGACTCTGAAAGAAATAAGACATATTTTTGAAATAATTATATTTTGAATTAACAAAAAATCATAGCCACGCACGGTCTCATCGCATGCTGCGGGTTGTTCGAAAGAGATACCGCGCCCCGGACAAAAATGGCTAAGAAGGAACATGAGTGGTTCTTAGTCAGTAGAAGTCTGACACTCCCTTCCGCTCCGCCCAAAGCGGGAGGAGTCATTTCACATTTGATGATATCCCACCCTCCAAAAAAAAACGTTCTCATTAATTATGCCGCAATACCTGTTCTTCTCATTTTATAGGTATAGTTTTCCCACTAAGTGCAGCGGCCGTGAACGCCTCGTATAACGTGTCGTGGATCCTGGCTTCGAATCCAGCTCGCACTTTGTTTAATTTATTTTTATCACCACTGGCTGCTCTTAGAACGGTGAATGAAGAAAGACTAGTGTGGAAACCATGTGTCTTGTATTATCCAAAACCAGTTTATAAGACATCCATTAGCTTACAGGGAGCCGTTGTAATGAATTTCGGGCCACCTCTCTCACAAAGAGGAAGCTTGTTTCCCAGCAATGGGAACATAATAACATATAATATTACGCTTACGCAATATGATATGAAAAAGAAAGTAGTAACTGATGCCGTGACGTCTGAGAGGGGAGAATGGAAGAAAAAATCGTGTTGCGCCTACCTCAAGTAGAAAGATGATGAAGATGATTACGCATACGCAAACCATTATTAATTTATTATTATTCATCATCATTCTCCTGCTCTTATCCCAATTTATTTGGGGTCAACGCAGAAGGCTTCTTCTTCCACACTTCTGCATTACTTGTCATTTCAGCAGTCACTTCCTTTCTAGCCATATCATCCTTCACAATTCCATCCATCATTTCTTTGATGTTTACGCAAAATATTTTAACAATAAAAGTAAGCACATACATCAGAGCCCACATGTATGGCCAGCATCATATCGTAGTCGTTGGCTCCCACAGAGATCTGTGCGCGTCCGTCGTTACCCACAGTGACCGTCTTGCCCTGACACGACGAGCCCACCTTGTTGCCCGAAATCACATCGCAGTATCTACCCGCAGGCAAGCAAGTCTGGAAGAAAATGTATGTTTAATGGTTGATGCAAAAATTTACTGCCTTGTTGGAGATCGTTCTGATGTTATACGAGGCGAATTAGTCAACGAATCATCATGCGACAAATGCAATGCAAAACAATGCATGGCATACAATTATTCTTCATTAAATCTGACTTGCATGTTTGTATGTCACAAAAGTCAAACTTAAAATGCTGTACAATCCGCGTCATCACTAGCATCGCAATTGGAAGTCGTCCACTGCTTAACATAAGCCGTCCTTCTTGGATCGCCATGACGACAAGTCCTGCAATCCCGCAACCAGTTTTTCAGATTCCCGCGAACTTCACTAGATTGTAAGTCTGGTTACTTTTTGGCCTTACAACGCTAGCATGCTACCAAAATGATTCAATGAAACATCCAAATCGTGTGATAGGATCCTATTGCTACTGTAGCACAATCCTTACTACGTAACCAATAAAATACGAAGTCCACCAGCTTCCTCTAATATATGTTATAGAGAACTAAAAACTTACAGAGGCCAGTAAACTAAGGAAAATCAGCACAAACCTGCAAATTCTGGTTAAGATCCCAGTAATCATTATTGATAGCGATGAAAGCGTTGCCTCCTCTGCAGAATGCGATCTGGTTGGAGCCGTTATCCCACCAGTCATTGAGGCCGGTGCTGCCGGCCGCGTTCCTGAAGGCCACCATGGCATAGATTTGGCGCCAACGGTGTTGGCACACCCAGCCGTTGCCGCAGGAACCGTCCTAGGGGATAATTTGAAGACTAGTCTTATTGATGTACACGGAGTAGCAACGTTGCAGAATAGTATGATGATTTTAATGGCCGAGGATATAAAGTACAAGATTGCGGTAGATAAAAGCCTCTGTCAAAAACAAGCAATATGTATGTATGATGATTGAAAGGTCGTTTGAACAGAGAATGAAATAATAATTGGTGAAATCGTCTGATTATAATCATTACAATGAGTGGGTAATAAGAGTCTTCACATTACACTTACAGAATTGATAGAAGGTGAAATAATATTGCCATTACTATCCATAGGTGGTCCAATCTCAGAGTCCCAGAAATCAAAACTGCTCATAACTTGAGGTTCTCCATACGGATGAGCAAGCAAGAACGCGATAGCTCCTTTGTACTGGCGAGGTGTTCTATACGTCAGGATACCACCTCCTCCACCGTGACCTCTTTCATTGTCGTGATTGTCTATGAAGGTTAAAGAGTCTTCATGGGCCAGTAATCCCCATTGTGGACCCCATGTGGACAACCATCTTAGCTGATTATTCCCTCTGAACGCATTACTCAGTTCTAAACCAACTTTGAACTCTGTGACTGCTCCAATAGGAGTGTATTCATCTCGGCTGATTGCTTCTGTTCCATAGTCGATGACTTCTTGGTAGATATAAGGTCTGGCGTTGGCGGGGAAGCCATGGTTTGTGTTCAAATTGTTTAGACGGCTGTAGATGAAGTCGAGGTCGGAAGGCCACATGTGTTTGGCTGCGTCGATTCTGAGAGTGTATTAAAATATTTTAAAACAAGCTGTGTTTGGGAAAATAAGACGGTTTGATGCGGACGGGAGAAGATAATTTTACGGGAGATTTTGATAGAGATAGAGATATCTCACAAGACCGCTGTTGGTTTGCATTCACCTCAGCAGTAAAACATACAGGTACATACTTATCAGGATCATCATAATTTTTCAGCCTTTACGTCTACTTATTTCTTTGTGTTATCTTCATCCTTCATACTTATTAATAACTCGTCATGTCAGTAGACTCGGTAGTCAGTAGGTCATTCCCATTCAGCCATATCATCTTTCTTACAATCCATTCATCATTTCTTATGTCTTCCCATACTCTCTGAACTAATGATAAAAGTATTGGGCTCACCTGAATCCAGCAACGCCCAAATCAACGAGTTCGTTCATGAAGTTGATAATCATGTTCCTAACGTGTTCGTCTGCTTGGTTCAGGTCTTTCAGGCCAACGAGCTCGCAGTTACGAACCTGGAACATATATTCCGAATTAACTTTTCGAGAAAACGGCTCTTCATCTTTATTATAACAAAGATAGAGCGGTGTATTCTGTTCTAGCTTTTACCGTCTATAAAATAAGGACACAGATGTCTCTCAAAGAATTGTTGAAACCTATTGTAAGTCGCTTAATTAGGTGTCACCAAACTAGTTCTGTTGAGTAGATTTTGTACTACATAGTTGGTAATGGTTGGATTCCGTCAACAAAAGACAATAGGCACTTAAGTAGAAGCTTATTGCTGTTACTCATAGCTAGTATTGTATTGTTTGGCGAGCAGGTGACCGCAACTCCACGTCAGTAACTGCGGTACTCAGAGATATTTAATCATTACTTAAGCCGTCACTTAGTAAAGATTTGACATACTTTTGTATGAACAATCTGTCAAAACGTTTATTAAGTGATGGCCTAAGTAATCATTAAAGCTCTCTGAGTGCGGCAGTAAGTCCCGTAGATAAGTCCCGGTTTCACAGGCAAGATTGGACCATCAGAAACGGGATATAGATTTCAAAAAATGTGTTTGATCGATTCCTGCCCGTCTACTCTCCGCTCCATTCGTTTCCACTTGGATGAAAACCCGGGCTTACACCAACCGCAATCCTCGAAGGAGATAGTAAAATAATTTGGACAAAACCATCGTCTAGTGGTCCACATTAGACCCCTTACTCACAAACACGTCGGTTCGATTTCGATTCGACAAGTCGTTTAAATCTATCTTTTTAGGGTTCCGTAACTCTCTTTGTTTTTGGCAATATTTAATTACAAAAGTAAGCGAGATAGACAAAATATACGACTTCCCGAATCGAAATCGAAGTGTTTGTGACTATGCCCTGAATCGAAAGAATTGAAAGGAAGAGGTTTTTGCCCAGGAGTGGGATTATCCAGGCTAACAGTAACTTACCCTCCAGGCGTTATTCCCGTAGTCTTCACCATCGATGACGCAGTGAGGCCAGTTGAAATGCTGGCGGTTGAAAGGCACCGCGGGGTAGTTCCAATCGTTGAAGGTAGCTGTGCTGCCAGCTGTCCCAACGTTCTCTGGAGGCTCGCCCGTCATGTGGTTGATTACTGCGTCCACGTAGATCCTGGACAATTTGATAGGAAATAAAGAAAAACTGCAGAAGTACCTACCTAGTTTTTTTTTCACAAACAAGCGTTTATTAACACGAAAAGTCATGTATAAAATTTGTTTTAAAATAAATTGGTTTTATCCATCAACATTGAACACGTATACAATATTTCGTGTAAATGCTAATAAGTAATAACCGTTGAGGAGTTTTCTCGTCAGGAGGCGATCCTGGCGGCAAGATTGAAGTAATGTCTGTCTTTTTTTTGGCTCTAGAATCCAAGGTCTGAGCCAAATTTCAGCTGCATTAATTTACAAGATTTTACCAATACAACGGTGAAGGAAAACATCGTAAAGAAACCGGCATGTCTTAGAACCAAAAAATTCGAAGACGTGACATCTATGAACCCTGGGCCTACGTGGTAGATTATAGCCTTTCCCTCTCCTAGAGAGGAGGCCTGAGTCCCTGCAGTGGGAACATTATAGGCTGATGATGATGATGAACCAATACATATTGAGTAATTGTAGTCGCGCCAGATTTAACCAACTTTAAATTCAAAATTAGCAGATATTCACCTGACGCCTACTGCATTGCACCGACGCAACATGTTGGCGAACTGCTGCTCGTTGCCGGAACGTGTCACCAGTTTGTACGACATTGGCTGGTAGCGCTCCCACCATGGGCGGTTGTACGACCAGAGCACCACGTTCTCGTTGGGTGGCGAAATCTGCAGAAAACTTTATTTTTAACCGACAACAAAAAAGAGGAGGTTCTCAAGTCGCCGTATAGTTTTAAACATTCATTTTCGCACAGAAAACCAAATGACTGTCAAACTGTAAAAATAATAGATGCATCATCATTTTTCACTCCCGATATAAGGGAGTGCAAAATGATGCCACACTTTCATCCAAGTGTTTTTCGCGATTTTTATAATGTCGTCGACATTACGCGCTTTGCCTTCTCCTGGTCTTCATTCGATCATTATAAAGCATTTACACATTAAAAATAATTCTTCAAAGTCCGTTGTAATTCTTATCATAATCAGCAACTAAGTTAACACCAACCTTTCTTACTGGCTACTCCGACAATTATAATACAGAAACTCTTACCTGGATTCCTCCATAGCCCCTAGGTGCAAGGAACCTCTCGCACTCATCAGCGATGTCGTCCCACTTCCACTCAAAGAGGTGCACGTTCACCGACCTTCCGGGCGCGTAGTACGGATTCTTGTACGCGTTCACAGCCGTGGCTACTACCAGTAGGCTGCAGACTAATGATTGCCACCCCTGGAAGCAAAACCAAGTAAATATTGCAAGGCAAGCCTTGGACAGGTTGACGGGGTCGCAAACCGAATAAATGGCGGGGCGCCTTCTTGTATCATCCACGGGTAGTCTTAACAATTGAAAGGGATGTTCGCCCAGGAATGGGACTATCAGGCTAACAAAAAAAATCAGTCAGAGGTTGGGGTGCCAACTGGTAATTAAGTCAAAGCACGATATATAGGCGAGAGATGGTCAATTTGAGCAATCAACCACCTCAGCATAAGTTGTTTTGTTTAACCAGGCAGAACAAAACGCTGTTCTAAGTAGAATAGAACCTTCTCTGGATTCTGAAGGCACATAATTGTTCTCCCTGTAATTGCGATTATTTTGAGACCATTCCTCGGAACCTTCAACCGAAGATATTGGGGGGAAAGTTTCAACTTTCTCACAACTTTTTTTTATAATACAAGTTTTTGATGTTTTTGTTTCGTAATGACCTTTCGCAGGTCAAGTTATGAGACTGGCTTCTGCTTAACCGGACTATCTTTAAGTGTCCAGCCAGGGATAAAAACCTTCTAAAGTAAGCGACAGCGTGCTCATGGGACCCCCTGTGGGGTACGAGCATCGGTTTATGGCGTCGCCGTCGCTGAGGTGGGCAGCAAAGGAACTGTTTTTCATTCTGTTTTTGTGATTGCTCTACTTTACATACCTCCTCGAACCCCGTTCTATTCAATGCATTTATCAGCACAGTGTTAGAGTGCGTTACATTGAGTCCTACTGTAAAACGTGATTTTTCACCCCAAAAAAACCTCGTTTCTCAAATCCCAGGAATAATTTTACGAAGAGTTACTTAGTTTGATGTACATAATGCTTGGTTGACGTTTTGGTGAAGGGTTCCTTTAAACCTTGAATAAGTTTAACCTAAATAATATGGTACTTATTGTTAATTATATACAAAAAATATTAAAAAGCACCAGTGACTTACCATCTTGTCGCGACCTTATCAAATTAGTGACAACAGCGGACTAATTAATAAACTTCGCTTGAAAATAAACATAGTATCTATTGCACGTAATTATAATTTATCGATTAACATGGCAAAGTAATTAATTATCCTACTACATATCATAATACCTTTCACCACCGGAGTATGTATTATCGCGATAAGCCTGAAATCTGAAATAATATATATAAGTAATTTGCCCATCGATCTTATTTTGTACCATGATTCTACTTACTATCAATGATTGTCCGGATTAATTGATACCCTGTTCACCGGGAGATATTGTAGGATATTTTATCAGCCTAATATTGACACCTTTTGTTATTGATTGAAAAAAATATGTTATTGAATATTCATCGTTGTCAATAAAAATCAACTGTTCGTAACATTATGTAGGTACATATGAGAAGAATAGTTTTGGACATTGTAGTGAAATATTAACTAAGCACCAAACTCATCATTTTGCAGGAAACATTTAGCGTACGTAAACATCAAATCATATTTCTTGGTTTGACCTACCTTGGATAATCTCCATTTTCATGAATCCCAATAATCTTCTGTCCATACTATTTGCTTCTGTCAATTTGATTTTTCCGCTTTTTCTTTGTAATCAAGTTGCCAGCTCAGGAAAACTAAAAGAGATTAATTTATAACAAATATATAATTAGGTAAATATTATTTTGAGAAAAATGGATGATGTAACAATGGTAAATAAACGAAAAGTTGTAACTTTAATTTATTTAGGCTAATAACATTTCTTAGAACATGTTGATTTCGACTTTAATCTGTGGTAGACTTAAAAATCATTCGTTCTTTCAACTATTTTCATTTCATTCACCAAAGTAAACTTTCTGGGTGGCCGACGCTTGACAAAACTTTAGAATTAATAATTTTGTTGTCCAATTCATTTGTAGATTGTTCTTTGCATGTATATATGAAACATAACAATTAATACAAGTACCAAGTGTCTTTTCTCAAGTTTCCATTTAATGAACTCTAATTTTACGTACAAAATTTAAACGTATTGGAGTTGTTTATTTTTACAACTTCGGAAATTCCTCGAGTGTCGTGTTTATAATTTGTCTAAAACTGTGGCAATGGCTGGAAAAATCTACTTCGTCATAGCATTAATAAGCATAGTGCCAATAGTATACGCTTGTAATGAAGCTATTTGTGCTAGTGTGGTATCAAAATGTATGCTCACTCAGTCTTGTAAGTGTGACTTGAAGGATTGTTCGTGCTGCAAAGACTGTTTCAACTGCCTCAGCTACTTGTACAGCGAGTGCTGCAGTTGTGTTGGTAAGTACATCGGTCAGTAGGTCGTCTTAGGGGCATCAAATAAAATAACAGTTTTTGCTGAAGGTAATCTTGTAAAATAAATAAATTCTTAAGAGTGAAGAAAATTGATACAATATTTTACACTTGCAAGTATCTAAGGCTAGGTTTCAGTCAAATAAAATACAAATATTTTAAAAGTCTATGTATGTTATAATTTCCCTCACACTCACTCTTTTCTTTCCGGCCAATGCAGCAATACTTAGAATAACAAGACAGATCAAACAACAATGCACTTGTTACATAAATACATTGTCTATCTATGCTACTGATAAAATATTAACAATTTAATTACAATAATAACATTTTGCTTACAGACATGTGTCCGAAACCAAACGACACACAAACTGAATTATCAAAGACATCATATGTAGAAGAGTTGGCAGACGGTGTTCCTGGACTGTTTGCTGCCCTCACCAGTGATCCTGACCCTCAGCAAAGATGGCTGTCCATCACCTACCCAATAGATTTTGATCTATCAGCATACAGAGCGGTTCCCGAGAAGACAGTGGTTTTCCATCTGCGTAAGTGACTTTTACAATTATTGTGTATTATTCTAAGAAAAAAGCAATGTGCAATGATCTAGTATTATTTAGCCATCTTCAATCAACTGTTGGGAAATTGGCAGCCATGCTTTTGTCTCAATCACCATCTATGTTGGTGTACATGTTTAGGCAAATGTATGAATGTGGAGTTATCAAAAGAAATACTCTTTTTGATACAGCATGTACTAGAAAGCTGTATTCATATTTCAAGGTGTGATTCTGATCATTAAATTGAACAATTTTTTCATGGAACTCCCATCGAAATTGCGAAATAAAAATTAGCTGGCAATCATACACATAACACGCTGAGTTTGCCAATTTGTTATGTAGCAGGTGGTGGATTCTGTAGTGTCTGCCAACCCCATTGGAAAAAGGTGTGAATTTATCGACATGTGATGAATGTATAATAATACTGCATTTTTTATCATTTAACACTCTGTCTTACTCTTAATTAATAAAAGCTATAAGATTCAATAAAATCTCACAAGATCAAGTAAACAAGTCAAGTGAGTCAAAGAACAAGATAATAATTTATTTGTGAACTTCATCTACATTAGCACTCCTCTGTAATTTGCATTAAATATTAAAATATTGCTCATATCCAATTACAAGAGTGTTTACTGTGTATTATGTTTCTTCAAATCCATGTTTAATTAGTTTGTCACAATGGGAGGTCACCAGGTGGTCATAAATGATATGAAAATGTAAAACACACGGAAAAAAAGTTTGAATATTAATATACTGTGTGGTCAGCAGCAAAAGTTGGATAATGTGTAATATAGATTAATTAATGAAAAATCAAAGGAGTAGAAATTCATTTTGGAGATTTATTAATATTACTAAGGTATAAGTACATAGACAAAAATAAACAAAATTCTAGAATAAACACCAGCTAGTTTTGTCAACCTAGGACTTGTTAGTTACGGATTTCGGCGTTACTTTTAATTTATAACGTTGGTCTAGTGGCTGCAATAGCGACTGCTGAGCATGAGGTCCTGGTTTTGATTCGGTATGGGTTTGAAAGTGCGGTCGGGCAAATTGTTATTTGGTTTACTCATCAGGAATTTCTCAGTAGCAGCCACGGAGTCGGAATTTTTCCCGTTGATGGCTATAGGTCCGCCCCCTATACCTACATGAAAAATGGTAAAATATGGGTGTAGGTGCTATTATATATTATTTTATAAACGCCAGGAAAGCTTAAAAATGCCACTACCTATCCTTATTTCCGAGAAAAATCTAACCAGTCACAAACTTAAAATACAGTTAAGTAACTCAACGTCAACACAAGACATAGACAATTACTTAATCCTGGCCGACAATAATGTCTCATTCAATTTACAACCAAGGATTCGAAAAAAAAGTCGAAAGCGGCGCAGTCAATGGCTTCCCGCGGAGAGAAGCGCATGATTCATTAACGAGGAATGTAAACAACTACCTGCACCTGAGAACTGTGATGACTTTGGCTCACGATCGATGTAGTATTGGGCATTGGGCAGAATGGGTGGTCTGTCTTTAGTCCTGTATTTCTGAAACTTTGTAAAATTACTGTTAAATATTTACTTTTGGCATCGATTTGGGTATTTGAATTACCAGGAATATGTTTTAATCGGCACGTGTACTTAGTATACTAATGGCTAATTCATGCAAAATTATATTTATGCTAGACAAAAAATAAAGTGCATGCATGTTTTTGAATGTACATACTTTTATTTACAATGGAACGTACACCATACTAGGTACGTTCTTGTTCTGAGGAAGAACTCTTCTTGCGGCACAAGTTGCGAGAAGTTCAGGCCTTTATAAATACTTTTTACCTGACGAAATTCGAGGAAAAAAGGGTAGCTTTTTCCCATGAACGAACTTTATATGTCTTATCTATTATTATAATGGAGTAGCGTCACTTCACTTGAAATTCCCGTTAATACAGTCCCAAAGAATTCAATCCCGTTGTTCGGCATTCTATGTTCAGAAAATACTTCTAATACTCAGATAAAATGACCGTTAATGTCTCTATCTAATTCTAAGAACGGTTTTGGATGGGAATAACGAAAAAGCAATAACGAGTGGATTAGCTGAATACAAAAAGCAGTATTTTAATCTCTTATTCACAAAAGAATATTCGTCCCAAAAGACCAATGAACAATTGAATCCATTACAGAATAACAATGACGTTAATCTAAATTAAAATTATAGGCTCGCACCTAAACATAACTGTCGAAAGGTCGCCTTTGTTTGGGGATTACAGGCCGATACTGCATTAAAATTGAGAAATTTAGATAACCCACAAATATTTAATCCCATTTTTTTCTTGCTTTATTGCTCTTATTGTCCCTAAGCGTATACTCCAACTCCTACAAATCCGTCCCTAAGACGACCCACTAACCGTGATGTTTATGTATGTAAACTTTCGTTCATTCACTCCACAGAAAGCGTAGAACAAGAGTCGGAGCCAGTGAGCCGAGACGTGGTGACCCTCAACTGCACGGTGGCTTATATGTCGCAGTGCATGTCCTGCGACAAGTGCCGCGCCTCCTGCCGGTCTATGGGCGCCAACAGTTTGAGGTAAAGTGCAACATGAAAAGTCGACCACAATCAGCCTAGAATGTTTCCATTGCTGAGACACAAGCTTCCTTGCTGTGAGAGGAAGCGGGCCCAATACGCTTTGGGGATGTCGATTTTCTCACAATGTATTTCTTTCACCGTCTTACTTAAGTAACCCAGGCATGACCTGGGTTCGATTGAACTCACAGTAACCGCCCAACCTCTCGTCAGTTGATGTGTACTCCGCCATAGACACTGGTGAGTCGCTATGTTACGGCTATTCGTGTGTACAATCATTTACCGCCGGCAATTAAGCAATTAAATGGAAATATGTTTAAAAATAAATTGAAAAATATGTTAATTAATAATGTACTTTATAATCTGCAAGAGTTTTTTGATAGAAAAAATTTATGTAGTATGTGAGATCCTAATTTTTTATCGACTTCCAAAAAGGAGGAGGTTCTCTATTCGTGTGTATGTATTTTTTTTCTTTTTTATGAATAATATTGCATATCCGACTTGGGTAAACTGTTGAAACCAAAACTGTAATGTTTACTAATAAGAACTTAATGTACACAGTTACGCAATAAAATAGTAAAAAAAATAATATCTTTATCTTTATCTTTGTGTCGGGTACCCGTGTTTCACAATGAGTGATATTTACTTAATTAAAGAAAAAGAAAAGAAAAATATTTATTTGGGACAAGCACAGGAACTGCAAAAATAATAAAAAAAGAAT
This sequence comes from Diarsia brunnea, assembly GCA_949774965.1. Lineage (NCBI taxonomy): Eukaryota > Metazoa > Arthropoda > Insecta > Lepidoptera > Noctuidae > Diarsia > Diarsia brunnea. Next base: position 6,958,804 of record OX459015.1, on the reverse strand, counting down.
CTAAAACTAAATAATAAAAAAATAAAAAAAGACCTGTGCGAGGCCAAAAAGGCTCCTATCTCAGCATGGTGCTGCGATAGATGAAAACTTACTTCTGAAGTTCTGACAGACGGATCCCACACCATCACTTTTTTTTTTGGGGGGTGGGAAATCATCAAATAACCCCTCCCGCTCTGGGCAGAGCGAAAGGGAGTATCAGGCTTCTACTGACTAAAAACCACCCATGATCCTTCTTAGCCCTTGCGCCGAGGTCGCGGTATCTCTTTCGAACTACCCGCAGCCCCGACAGGACCATCACTTTGATCCCATTTACTTCTTAGTCATATAGATCATCAAAATTCTTGGTACACTCTTCTGGTAGACCTTAGCTTGACCACGGACTTATTCAGGTCTTGTATGATGGAATTTTGTAGTCAATGGGAAATAATATTTATTATTGTTTATGTATTTCAGATGGTTCCATGATGGATGCTGTGAATGTGTCGGAGATAAATGTTTATCCTACGGAATCAACGAAAGCAGGTAATTATTGATTGAAACCATTTGATGTTTGAAACCTTTTTGCTCCCCGAGCGAGTAAGACGCTAACCAAACCTAAGTATGAATTTAATTACGTTATTATTAACGTAAATAAATCCATACTTAGTATTATAAATGCCGAAGTCAAAGTCAAACCATTTATTGAAATTTTTGAACGTCGACGTGTATGAAAATAAAATTTAATCTATTGGCCATATGCAAAAGCAACTGTGGCCGTCTATCAACGTTTGGCGCCAAGTAGACCATAACCTAGGTTAACACATACCTTACTTATCTATCCCGATAATACCCGCGAGATCTGGCTGCCTCGTTGTTGCTGCTGAGCATGACCTCATGCTGGGTTAGATTCCCAGGTCGGGAAAGTGTTATTTGATTTTTCTGTCAGAAATTTCTCACAAGCAGCCACGGAATCTGGATTTTTGCCCGGTCGAACGCAATAGGTCCGTCCCCTATTACACCTCTGCGTCTGTCTGAGTTTAACAGGCGTGATGTTATGTTATCCGTGAGATGATTTCCGACCACCAATCGGGCAAACCCTTGAGCTAAATCTCTAAATTCTACTCCAAAACGATATGATAGTAAAATCTAATATTAGCAAGAAATAATATGAAAGATAGACAAGATTGCGAAGCACACCTGCGCAACGAGGTCGGCTTGACATTAGCATATTATCATATTGAGCGCTGACCTGCGCGTACGCCGAATACGTATCGAGTTTCCAACAGGTGTTGCCAATCTATTATTATTATTGTTAATTAATTAATCGGAAATGTTGATGGTATTATGTGAATGTTATATTGATTATGGAAATTATGTACGAGTGGTTTTATTCGCATTATATAAGTATTCATCTCTTTAATTCTGGTATTAGTCATTGTTAAATCATAGGGGTAGAAAACTAAACTGATTCAAATGCAAAGTATTAATTAAATACGAGCTGATTTCCCGGGACTTTCTTCCGATTAAAATGATTATAAAATATTACTTCCCCTGCCTGAGAAGCATCAATTATTTTAATTGTATTTTGTGAACAGTATAAAGGGGCTTCAATTATTTTGCATTTGCACGAAACCGTAAACTTTTTTTTGAAAAGCTATCTTCCAGTAAAACTCCCATCAAAATCAGTTCAGCCGATTCGGAGATTAGCTAGGTATAATTTTAAAATTACAAACAGACACTTCAATTTTATTTATTTGTATAGGAATAGTCTAGCATGGATGCTTCGAATAATATTGTCAGGAGGGCGCTGTTCGTAAACATTTGTGATTTTTTTTTTGTGAAAATTGCGTTATATAAAAAGCAAAAGGCGCTACGACGTATCCGTTTAACCCTGTACAGACCGCGTCCATGACTTCCAAAGACCATGTTATCACGTTTAAGCATGCTTTTTTATTTCTTTCAGATTTCCTCAAAGCACGTGACATACTACCCGCCTCTATGCATCTCTCACATAAAATCAATCAGTTGAATAATATTGGCTGTCTATATTTACAGATGTCTGGCGTGCCCCGGCGGCAAGGAGACGACAGTCAACTCCCTCGACGAAGACTTGACGTATGATGATCTTGACTACGGCGAGGAGGTCGAAACGCAGTCCGTATAACATGGTTAAAGTATGTAGTAGGTAGTGTAGTATTAGGCTGAAACGTAGCTAGCATTAATTCGCTTTTTAATACTGTATGAATCACACAGGCGTAAAGTCACGAGCAAAATTATAAAAACACTTATTCTCGAGAAATAATAGTTTCTTCATTAAGGTAAAATGCTACGTTCGTACAGAAATACGTTCATCAACACAGTCGGCGAAAATTTTTTATAGCAACTTTTAAAAGTTGCTTCGTGTACACATGTCAGTGGTAGTGACTGTACCTAACGTAGTTTTTGTCAACCGACCCTAACTTTCTGACTAATAAGCCCAGCTTGCACACCGAACTACATACGTTCAGTGCCTAACAAAATTCAAACGTCTGGTTCCTGTGATCGTTTGAGACAAAATAGGGTAGTTAACAAAAAAAATCGAATTAGTCCGTTAGATAGATTTCCAAAAAATATTGGACACATAATTTTTTCTTTTTCACGTAAACAAACAATGAAGACGATACAGTGCTTTGAAAACTCGTGTGACGTCATATTTCAAGACATTAGTATGGCATTTTTACCGATGATTGAATTTTTATTGATTTGATAAAACAAAAAATACGTATCCAATATTTTTCGATAATCTAACAGACGGACAAATTAGAATAATTTTTTTTTAGTCAGTAAACATCCCATGTTTTTGAACTAACCGAAAACATATGGCACTGAAATAACCTTATTTAGGCACATAAGGTAGCATTTAGAAAGCCGTAATCATGATCTACCTAAATGCGACCTGGGCCTTAATAAATCCATGCTGGTGACCCGTAAAAGCGAATTCATGTTCACGTTAGTTTTACGCCTAGAACGTAAAACTTTATACTTCCAGACTGTATTCTATGTCAATTATACTTTTAGATTTGACATTATTATATTATTTTAAATGACGACAAAGACTACGTAAGTAACTTACTGCATTCGTGTCACATTTATATTTAAAATGTCTGTGCTAACTCTGACAATAACCATGAAAATATAGCCACTATGTACAATTACGAGCAATGAATGGGCTTATCAAAATTATAAGCAATTTTATCGTGAAATTTCTAGTTATTTCATAATAGTATGTATGATTTCCAAAAATACTATATCGTGAAAACTTTAATCGTTAATCAATACAGTAGCAGAACATTATACATTTCATATCTTGTGACTGTACTTGAGTGTTGAATCAATTATTTCACTCGTTAGTCGATAGTTTATAGTATCTTTTGTACCTTTATACACATATTTCCAGTGGTAATATATTTATAACTATTCTAAGATTGAACATTGTCGAACAAAAATGTTATAAGTATAACACTTTTAAACAAATTAAAAACAAGTTCGATGTGCTATTTGCCACTAGAAGATTCTCAATCTTTTCTAAGCATTGTGTTTGTATTCTTCCGTCCCTAACATTTTAAGTAGTGAATTAGTTAACTCACGTATTTATAGTAAACAAATGTTTAGTAATATTGTTGCACCAACATGTATGTATTCTATGTTGTTGGAAACATGTTGGCAATACGTTTAACAAAGTCGCTGGCACCGTGTGGGTAGCAATCATAAAAAGTGCGATTTGGTCGAAGAGTACTCATTTCGTCTCGCTTCTCCGTTTTATGACCGCTTTTGACAAGAATTTTGGCGTTTGTAGGTGTAGATATGAATAAGAAAGATTATCAACTTATAAACATACTGTCCAGCTACATTTGAAGTTTCTATCGACTGTAATGAGCCACAGTTTCTTAACATTTGTTTACTATGTGTACTTTATTGATGAAATTAACAACGCCTATATGTTTACTTAGATATAAGCTATTTTATATTTTTATACTGTTGAGAGAAGTAATCTCAAAGTGCCAAATGTATTGCTTGTACAAAAAATGCCATTACTTTTTAATATTTACGTAATTTGGAGTAGGAATCTTAGTAAGGCGTAAATTATTTATTATGAGGTTTTGTTTCCACGTTTCAAGCATCTGTTAATATGTAATCGTATCTGGTTAAGCCTGAGATGGCCATTTCTACAACTACCATGATGTGTAATGTTGACAAACTTGAACACAGCAAAAATATTCAATCATTGTGATAAAATAATCTCAGTAGCTGACATTATTGCGCAGTGGCTGATCAATTTGACTGCTGCGCTTCATGTTGCGGGTTCGATCTCCGCACGGAATAAATATTTGTATGTTCTACAGATAGTTCTTCCGGGTTTTGCGGCAACATTAATAAAAAAACCCTTACATGAGAAAATAATTTTGTATACAGTTCAACTAACTTATCTGTGATGGCGGGAAAACACAGAACTAAAAATAATGTACCAAGTTTGAAATATCGACGCATATTTTCTTGACAACGCCACCTCGAACTAAAATGATTGTAACTGTGTTATTAAAAAGCCTACCTCCAATTTTTTTCATATTTGTGGAAACATTACCTCAATATTTTTATTATAATTGGAATAAGAGTCTGTTATATTCGAATTTTGTTTTTTTTTACCGCCATAATTAGTACTTTTAATTATTGTAAGTGCCTTTTTGATGTATTTTATCGTTTATACACATTTTATATTTGATGTCAATATTGTGAATCGTATTTTTGAATAAACAATATTTTTCTATGGAACAAGTAAATTTTATTAGACACTAACTGAGCCCCGCAACAGTGAAATATAATTTATATAATAAATATTTTATTATCCTCGGGAACAGTACTTTTTTTCCGGGATGTAGTGTATGTCCGTTTCTGTACACCTGACACCGTGGGGTTGTCGTATATGCAAAATTTCAGGGTGATCGGTTCAGTGGTTTAGGCGTAAAAAGATAACAAACTCACTTTTGGTATTTAATATTAGTTGTGATTGAAATCATGCACTGATGCTAAATAAGGTAGGTACCCCATACATTTTGACCGTGTAGGGTTTTCAAAACTTCTACTCTGGGGGGCCTTAATTATGTGCTGTATTCATGTGGGAATTATAAAATGTTCACGATTATACAAATACTGTAAATGCCATTACATTTTCATTAATAATTTAATTCAACACCATCAAGGAGGAATGAACAGCGGTGAAGCAGAAGGATAAACGTCCAAAATACATGCTAACGAATGTAAATTCCCAATTAAAATATCGTGAACCGTAAGTTTTATATACTTTCTTTGCATAAAACCCAGACGGTGGTCTGACCTAACGAAATTCTAATTTTATTAGCTTTTTACAAGGAATTAAATTGCTGCTAGATTTAATTCTTCTGCTACCAATTACTAACAGTGATTTAGGTCTTTTTGTGTCATTCTTCCTAACCACTCTCTCTTCACCGCTATTTTTTTTTGTATGTTCCACTGCTGGGCAAAGGCCTCCCTCATATCCTTTCAGGTATTCTTCGCCTGCGCCACCTCGATTCAGCCTTCATGTTGTGCGCTAGATCATCTCGCCTCGGCAGCACCGTCCATCCTCAGGCACCCATTGTGTTGGGACCTCGGTTCACCACTAAAATTAGCTAAAGTATAAGTATAACATTTCCATTGCTCTGCGGGATAGCACAAAGCACCAATTCATTTCAAAGATATCAGCCCTGTGTGTATTGGGTTTTCGAATTAGTTTAATGGTTATGACGTGCCGATTTCCTCGTGATGTTCTCTGTCACCGTTTAAATTACAGCACAAAAAGTAATGTGCTATGATGGTTGGGTTTAAAAACTCGACCTACGGAATTTATTCAATAGGGTAAAAAATCTAATTAGTCCATCAGATAGATTTCCAAAACATATTGGTACACGTATTTTTTCTTTTTTCACGTAAACAAACAATTTAGACGATACAGTGCTTTGAAAACTCGTGTGACGTCATATTCTAAGACATTAGTATGACATTTTTTACCGGTGAGTGACGTCAGGACCCCCCACTCAAATCTTTGACGCGTTTTATTCGTAATTTTTTACTGATTTGATAAAACAAAAAATAAGTATCCAATATTTTTCGATAATCTAACAGACGGACTAATTAGAATCATATTTTTTTTTGTCAGTAAACATCCCTATTGCAGGTGGCTGAGATGAGAATGCTAAGGGGAATGTGTGGTGTAACGCAATTGGATAAAATAAGGAACGAGTACCTACATCAAAGAGGAAGTCTGAAAGTGGTGCCGGTGACTGAAAAGTGGTGCAGTAATTGGTTATCGTCCATACCGGGCATGTGATGCGGAGGAATGACGGAAATGTCGTGAGTAGTAGAGAAAACCATTGAAACGGTGGACGGACCGTGTGAAGGATGGTTAGAAAGGACTGCTGAGATAGATGAGACGCTTAGTAGAGAAGTATGTAACAAGAAGAAGATATGCTGCGCCGACCCCAAATCGATTGGGATAAGGGCAGGAGAATTGTGATGATCATCGGGAGCGATATCATTTGGCCACTACTGGGCAAAATAAGGTCAAAACGATCATGCCGTGAGCCCTGCATTGGCCATGAAAAGGTTACTCCACCAATTGACATTGGTTCTAAACAACACATTAACTCGCCAACAAGATTAGATATTACGCCTCCTACCTTGCCATTAGATTAGATCTACAAATGCCAAAGATAGGCGGTAGAAAATATTGCTTAAAACCTGACAATAACTTCATATTAAACGCATTAGTCTTATCTGGCGGATAACAAAAACTCACACATTCTAATTCTACTTAGGGCTTAAAAACGGTTTATTATTTTTATGATGACAGCGAAATCTATCGCAGCACATGTGAACTAAATGACATGTCCTACATCGCGCTATCAAAGTTATCCGCGACATTAGCACGTATACAAAATCCCGACTTACTTATGTCGGGCAGTTAGCCCACCAGACACAACACCCGTCTGGTCGGAGGATCCTCCCTTTTCTATGGGGAATGAGGAACTTTACACCCTGTTCCTCATACCCTCCAAAGTGACTTGCAATTTGCGCTTAATTCTAAACACATCGCGATTTTTATATAAATTAAATCGCTTAAAATTATATTGTCGATGCTCTCTCAAGTTCTCAATTTGTCAGTCAATCTGTCTATTTTCAGGTAGCCTATGTTTAGCCCTAGACCACGCGGCTACGTTATGCAACGCACTATGCAGTACTAAAGACAAGACGACGCCATATCATACTATTTCTGCGAAATGAAACAAGTAACTATAGTCAGTCACATAATAAAAAAAATGTACTAACGTAAGAAAATGTATGTACCTATATAATTAGGTATGACAAAATAGTCTGTCTGTTCCGCTTCCGGCTAATCTCCGAAAAGGGTGGACAGATTTAGATGGAATTTGTATTGGCTGGGCTAGCTGATGTCATAAAGAGTAACTTACCCCCGAATACTGAAACGTCACTCAAAATACTCAAAAGTGACGTTTGACCATACGAAATCTAAAGTTTAGGAGCTGCTCAAATGTTAAGCAGACCTTAATATTGAGTGACGTTTCAGTATTCGTGGAACTATTTTAATTAGCTGCGGGTTGTTCGAAAGCGATACCGCGGCCTCGACACAAAGGGCTAAGAAGGTACATGGGTGGTTTTTAGTCAATAGAAGCCTCACACTCCCTACCGCGGGAGGAGCAAATTGATGATTTCCCACGCTCCAAAAAAAAGGTTATTTTAATTACAATATTTTTTTTAAACAATTCACGCAAACGAAGGTCGTGGGCAACAGTTAGTAATAAAATATAATTGACCCAGGGGCACATGGATATAATGATAAAAGCGGCAATAAACACACCTAGGCTTAGTATATTTAGATACCTTTTAATCACACTGCAGTAAAATTATTATATCAATAAAATTATCATCAAAATCCACCTAGTTCCATTGTTTTTTTTTCGCTATCTATAACATGTATAATTTTGATCATTGTGTATTTGCACGTAGAGGATGTTTTTATTACAACGTGTACATACTAGTCAAGTGGACGATATCAATCTTTAAAAGTATTTTTTCTATGCAAGTACAGTCAGGTGCAGAAGTAAAGTAGTATATTTTCACACACACAACACACACACACTCACTGACACATACACCCAGGCACTCACACACACTATTTTTTGTATTTATTTTTAAGTTTCTTTTATTTAGTTATAGTTCATGCCTTGTCTTGTTGTATTTGGAGATTGCTCTTTTTTAAATTAACATACTTAGTTAAAAAAATTTTCTTTGTTTAAATTCTGTTATCTTTTGTACACTACTTTTACAATTTTTTTTTAATTTGACATTGAAGAGTGGGATCTCCTAGCACAGGTATATCTTTTACTTAAAAGGAGGTTCCTATGTGAGATTAACTGTAAGAGTTGTGCAAGTTTCTGAAATAAACCTTTTTTTTTTGTATCCGTTTTTTTTTACAATGTTATAAATTATGCAACATTTCTATTTTTTATTAGGTAGGTACATTTATTGTTATATTAATTCCTGTATGTACGTCCGGTCAATTTAGACCAAAAAATGAGAGTGAAGTTACATAAAGTCCCAACAAGCTGAATTTCTGTGAAGTTGTTCAAAACATAATTATAAACAATGTCTAGAAGTTCCCCATCATTCCCCTGTAAGGAAAAAATTTAATTCAAGGTCAAAGGTCAAAAAATGAGTTTTTCGCGATTTTCAGCAAAACGGTAAGTTTTATCATAAAAGTACCTCAGACAAAAATTGTAGATCATAAAATTATCTAAAAAAATGTATCAATACTTTTTTTCTTACGAGCCACCGTTTCTGAGATATAACGATTCAAAAAGTTATAAAAGTTGTTATCGTCATAATATGCACACGTTTCCACGCCACCTATGAGGTAGTGTACTTAGCGCGTTTTTTTTAACGTGGTTTCCCCAGTAGGCCTACTCCACGGGTCAGTTGTGATCCTGTTTAATGTAAAACTATTGCAAAATAACGGAAATTTTCAAAGATTGGGAAAGATAAAAGCGATGTAAATGAAAAAAAAGTGTTGAAGTTTATTCGTCTTATTCGTAAGTTTTAAATTCTTGTTCTTCTTCTTGTTCTTCTTCTCCTGCTTCTTCTTCATCTTCATTTTGGATGCAAGTAAATTGCGTCAATAGCGATGTATCGCATGATACTTCGTCGGAGTCAAACGAATCCTCCATTGTTTGTGATTCAATATTAGAGCACGACCGGCCTTGACAATTTGTGCATGCCAAAGAACAAGACAGTCCGACTTTTTTGCAACCACATTTAGCACTGCATCCCTTTTTGCAGTTGCAAAAAATAGTGTTCAGCAGTTTTTCCGGCGCAGGTGGAAGTAAAGTTTGAACTGGCTCTAATATATTGTTGACCAACTTCCAACCCCAGTCTGTAGGGTCTAGCTGATAACCAAGCCACACTTGAACTTGGTAATATACTCGAAAAAGATGTTGGTGAGCAGCAAGTGAGGTTGGAGGAAGACAAGCTAATTGAACTTGTTTTTTTATTTTTAGTATTTTTAACGAAACATGCATATCGATGCTTATCTAAACAGGTAGTTTTTTTAGGAGCTCCGTACATAGAAAGAAGAAAGCGGATGCCGTTGTCTTGTTTTACAAACATTTTGAAAACTGCTGTTTTTTTTCATCAAAAAGTTTATTTACTTTAGTAAAGTGTAATCAATGATCATGTACTATTTTTACACGCAATAACTGGCTGTGATACGACATCTGCATTTTACAGGAGGGGTAAAACAGCAGTTTTCAAAATGTTTGAAAATCAAGATTTAATTCAATGTTTTTAAAAAGAGTAATTCAACTCAACAAGAAGTTATTACCAACGGCATTCGCTTTCTTCTTTCTATGTACGGAGCTCCTAAAAAAACTACCTGTTTAGATAAGCATCGATATGCCTGTTTCGTTAAAAATACTAAAAATAAAAAACAAGTTCAATTAGCTTGTCTTCCTCCAACCTCACTTGCTGCTCACCAACATCTTTTTCGAGTATATTACCAAGTTCAAGTGTGGCTTGGTTATCAGCTAGACCCTACAGACTGGGGTTGGAAGTTGGTCAACAATATATTAGAGCCAGTTCAAACTTTACTTCCACCTGCGCCGGAAAAACTGCTGAACACTATTTTTTGCAACTGCAAAAAGGGATGCAGGGCTAAATGTGGTTGCAAAAAAGTCGGACTGTCTTGTTCTTTGGCATGCACAAATTGTCAAGGCCGGTCGTGCTCTAATATTGAATCACAAACAATGGAGGATTCGTTTGACTCCGACGAAGTATCATGCGATACATCGCTATTGACGCAATTTACTTGCATCCAAAATGAAGATGAAGAAGAAGCAGGAGAAGAAGAACAAGAAGAAGAACAAGAATTTAAAACTTACGAATAAGACGAATAAACTTCAACACTTTTTTTTCATTTACATCGCTTTTATCTTTCCCAATCTTTGAAAATTTCCGTTATTTTGCAATAGTTTTACATTAAACAGGATCACAACTGACCCGTGGAGTAGGCCTACTGGGGAAACCACGTTAAAAAAAACGCGCTAAGTACACTACCTCATAGGTGGCGTGGAAACGTGTGCATATTATGACGATAACAACTTTTATAACTTTTTGAATCGTTATATCTCAGAAACGGTGGCTCGTAAGAAAAAAAGTATTGATACATTTTTATAGATAATTTTATGATCTACAATTTTTGTCTGAGGTACTTTTATGATAAAACTTACCGTTTTGCTGAAAATCGCGAAAAACTCATTTTTTTGACCTTTGATCTTGAATTAAATTTTTTCCTTACAGGGGAATGATGGGGAACTTCTAGACATTGTTTATAATTATGTTTTGAACAACTTCACAGAAATTCAGCTTGTTGGGACTTTATGTAACTTCGAATGTCTAAATTGACCGGACTATGCTGTTGGTGTTCAAAATAAATAGATGTGACGGTCGTCGTTTACTAAATTTCAGGTGGTACCTTTATAATAAAAAAATGTTTTTTCAACATAAATATTTAGTTGTTGACTGTACACAACACACGAACACAAGAAAAGTGTCTTACAATAATCTTAAGCGCCGACCAAAAATTATAGCAGGATTACCGGATCGACATTATCTAAACTTGCCTTTAATCTACCATCAGTCAATGGTATAACATTTGTCACCTGTATAAGCTGATAAACGCTAGCAAGACGATAGGGGGGGTCATAAACTCCTGGTTAACAAGAAACCGATAACATTAACGTTACATGATAAATCAATATAGCGTAGGACACAGGAGAGCGTCTCCAACTGCATACAATCCAGTATTATTTATAGTGGCGTAGTGATCAGCTGATGGAGGCGCGAGTCGCGGGCGCGCGCGCGGTCTCTCCGCACACCCTGCGCACACGCCGCGCCGGCACTATCTGCCTTATCGTACTAAATAATATACACGTGAACCAGCAATAAACCGGCTCCGCAGCCGTGTTTACCCGACTACTCACCGCACAATTACAAGACACGTCAAACTGAACTGACTGCAAAAATCATTATCTCAACTTAAAAGTGACTTCAAGTAGGTAACGTTATTCATCTAACAGTGTTTTTAATGTGCGTCAAGTAAAAAAAATACATAAAACCAAGGCATTTGTTACGCAACAACCGAAACCGAACGCGTGTGAACGAAGATACAGTGTAGTGTTCCGCCAAGGAAATAATTCAGAGGATATAAACAAATTATGGCTCCTGTCTAGGTGCTCGGGTTGTTGTAATTTGAACTGTGTGTAGTGGAAATAAGGTGAAAATGCGGAGCGACGTGTTGGCACCGAGCGAGCTGGAGGGGACGGACTACCTTCTCTCGTCCACGATGAGGCTGGAGGACAGCTTTCTGCAAATACTCGGTAAGTACCCGCACGATCTTGAAAGTATTCACTTGATACAGTATTTTGTGTTTAATTTTCGTCTCAACAAACAAAGTTTTTTTGACATCATACTCGAAAAGTGTAATCATAGAAAAAGTATAACAGGTGTTAACGATAAAGCAAGAAGAAAAACACCAATTTTCAGAAAATGTATCTCCATGGTAACGAAATCTGAAGGTCATATCAGTACATAAGTAATTATTAACTAGGTATGATTACAGTATAACTGCCGCACTCAGAGATATTTAATGATTACTTAAGCCGTCACTTAGTAAAGATTTGACTTACTTTTGTATGACAAAACTGTCAAAACCTTTACTAAGTGATGGCCTTAAATGGCCTAAGTAATCATTACAGCTCTCTGAGTGCGGCAGTCAGTCCATTAAATAGATAAGAATCTAATAATAAATGATTGAGGATACCACCGGTGAGCAGGTCGGTTGAAATGATCAAATGACAGATGGGTATTCGCAATAAAGACAATTAAATACCTTACGTAAACAACTTACATATTACTTACCTAGGTATGAACTTACATACCACACAACAAATTAAATAATAATGGGTGTGTATAATATAGATGCAAACACTACGATAAAAATGTGTAAGTAGCTACATAGTACATACTTGTAGGTAATAACAATCCATCAACTTGATAAGAAAAACAAAAAGTCATAACTTCATTAAATGACCGTGTTAGAAAGGCAAAAAGCCGATTAATTAATAAAGTAGAATGATTATATTACAAATTAACAAGTAAGTGGATATTATGCCTAATAAATTGTGTACAAGTCCCTATCACGGCCATCAGTGCAAAGTCATTTATTAGTTGGTAACAACACTCTGCATTTTTCTTAATGAAACAATAAACGTAGCCCAGAGGTACTAACAATTAATTGTGTACATACTAAACTTGCACTTCTAACTACGGTACTCAGAGATATTTAATGATTACTTCAGCCGTCACTTAGTAAAGATTTGACATATTAATAATTTGGTATGACAAAACTGTCAAAAACTTTACTAAGTGATGGCTTATGTAATCATTAAAGCTCTCTGAGTGCGGCAGTATAACACATTTTAAATGCTCTCAAAAGGCATTTAGAGTTCAAAATAAAACTTAGTTTTAATACTCGGGACAGTCAACGACAACATTAATCATGCAAAAATAAATATAATTACAAAATGAAGTCTGAAAAATAAAACATGTACTTATTATACTTACATAGCAAAAACATAATAACTTTTATGTGCATCAATTTATCAACATTTATTAAAATAGCACTTACTCAAAATATCATTTCAACGCGCAACGGTGTCTGTTTAATATGGCGTCTACAACAGAGTACAGCAGTCTTTAATAAATGATCAATTTGTGCACTACTAACTATTAATACTCGTATGTGCTGTGTGCAGCAAAAAATACTGGCAAAGAGCGAGTCGAATTCGCTCACGTCGGGTTCCGTACAAAACACAAATAAAAATCTTAGGAGAGTTTTATTTTGTTTTTATTTTATTGGTTGTTAAACCGGCTTCTTTTTGACTTGATGACAAACTGTCGTACTCAAAGATATTTAATGATTACTTAAACGGTTACTTATATACTCATATCTTCATTAAAGTGTCAAAATCTTTACTAAATGATGGCTTAAGTAATCACTAAATATCTCTGAGTACAGCAGTTAGATTTTTAAGTCCTGGAGCTTGCAGCTAGACAACGGAGTCTCAGTAATAAGGCCCCATTGGCGTATTTTAGACACGGAACCCTAAAAATAAGACAGTCAAGAGCGTTTCCTTATGTGAGAACATAAACAAGAGAAGGGCACGGGTGCATGTGCGTTTGCGCACCTCCTTGAACTTGTGGCGCCCCCTGTCGCGTTGCAATTATACACAACAATGGCAATATGTATTATTTTCTATTACGTCAATTAGATATTTATGTAATTATTGTTTTTATGACCATTAACAATGATTGTCACCAACAATAAAATAATTGCAGTGTAAGAAGCTCGTAAATTAAAAAAAAACATAACCCTTTCCTTGCAGTCGGGTAAAAGACACAATTCACGCCTGTAATCCTCGAAAGGTTTGCCAGAGATGTACCTGATAGTACATCCGCATTTCGCCAGTTATGTTTAAGTCCATGGGACTTAAAGAAGGGGGATAGTATTTAAAATAATTAGTGTTAAAAAAAGTGAAATGGGCTAGCACTTGTGCTCGATCACGCCTGATGGATAGGTGAGGTTTATGATGGAACGAACGTGCCCAGGACATGCCTGGTCACTCTTACTTTGAAGGGTTAAATATGACAGGGATCACAGATGCAGATGCAGGCAGAGCTAAAAAAAAAACGCTGGTGTTATTGTCCAATTTTTTTACAGGCCCGCAATTTTTCGTGGCAAATCTTCGTTATTGCAGGATTTACAGGTACCTTCAAATAAGTCACCGAAAAGTAAAATGAAAACGCTAACTAAAAGAAAATTTCTAACTTTATTAATATTCTAATTAAAAAGGCACACTGGCATGTGAATAGAGTATATGGGTCTATTGACCTTTCCTATTCTGTGTTCTACCGAATTCTATCACCGTATCGACTAGTAAATATTTTAGTCTCGTTCAATAATTCATAGTAAGAATTAATTTTATTTGTTAAATCTTTTATTATTAAGGGAAATCATACCGTGAAAGATGTGTATTTGCAGTGGCACTACTGGAAAAACGACAAAAATTGATTTTCTCAAATTTCACATCACCCCACAGCATTCCTAGGGTTAGGTGGAGCTATACGTGTAGATATAATACGCCCACATTTCGCCAGTTACAGGGTTAGATAGTCTATTGCCATCAACCACAAATTCAAGCTCCGACCTACAAACTAAGAAATTTCTGATCCTCAATAACACTTTACCCGATTTGGGATTTCAATGCAAGATCAAAGCACTGAGTTCTAGAGTGGGAAAACTCAATATTTCTACCATTTAGTAAGAAATGATGCGCTCGTATATTTTCCGCGATACGACACGCGCCTACACCAAGGTTAATAGGCACTAGTTGAAGCTAATATAAACAGTCTTAAGATTTATTTATATATTTGTATTTATATAGACAACCGGAATCGAGAAACAAAACATCGCGTTGTACAGACTAGAATGAGATATTTGACATGCGACAAGAATAATACATAAACTACTCATGTCGTCTAATAAAAGAAGTTATAAGTGGAAAGACACTCACACAAGGGACAATGCAATGCAGGTATAGGTAATTATCAAATAGTCAAAAAGTCATTAAAAATAAAAATCGTAAAGCGGTTCACAAAATACATCTACTTACCATGTTTCAACTGTGTAGTCTTAATAGTCTCCGAATAAAGTGGCTGTGGCATATACGGTCAGACGGATAGACATGACGAATCTATAAGGGTCCCGTTTTTTGCCATTCGGCTACGGAACCCTAACTAGAAATGACTACAAACTTATTATATTTTGTGTTGCTCTTTTCAATCGAGTAGCTGGCAGGACACTGCCTGAAACACCAGCTTTAAGTTTCCATGAAACAATGGCTAACTTAATTTATATTGAATGCCACGGTAATCTGCTTTAAATAGAGTAATCGTTCTCTTGCCTTAATCTTAATTAATTTGTGGTCGGCGGAGCATGTCTTCTTCTTCTATACTTCTCTATAACTCGTAATCTCATCGGACACTTCCTTTCTTGTTATATCATCCTTGACACAGTCCATCCTGATCCATTGTTTCTTTTGTATTCCTAGTTCCTCTAAGCTTATTCCCATCCACACTCATACTCAAACAGAGTGCCTTGAAGAGAGTACCATGTCATAGTGAATACCAAAGTCTTGGTTAGTAACAAAAAGTACGCTTATTGTACCTTCCATAACAATTAACAATACTCTTGTACCAATAGGGTAAAGTAAAGAGGGAAAAATCCAAGTAATTGCAAAAGGTAAGGTAAACGGGAAGATGCTGACACAGATTACGTAAGATCCGTCTGCTAGTTAATGACTAGACAAGTGCACTTAGCTTGAGGTTGTTACTCGTACAGTCAGTACCTAGCGGTTAGCAACACAAGTCAAATTATGCAGAGCAGTACCTAGTAATTCTTTAGCAGGAAAAAAAATCCAGTTCAAAAGACTTGCATGGACAAATAGAAAATATAAAAGATGGAAGGATTATCTTTAAATATAGATTTTATAGATGTTCAGTATTTGTATCCACCCGGAGGAAATTTAAGTCTCCAATCATCGAATGCTACCAATCTAGAAGCAGACTAAAAATAAAACCAATATCATTCACGATCACATTCATTCAGATAATTATGTAGAATGAAAGTAGTTGAACAGCATATCTCTACGTTACTACCTAACTTGGAAGCCAGGCCAGGCAGAAACGTGTTTTGATTTTAATTGTATAACCAAATATCTGAGCGCGGGTCTATATTTGACTTGCAAATTAGCAAAAAGTCTTTATACCTCTACGGTTCTATCTGTAAGTATTACAAACGATACTTTTCTGTTTTTGGGAGTATTTTTTGCTTCTTATACCCTGAAAATACATTATTTTAATAGTTAGGGTCAGTGTTTTTGTAACATGTTCGTTATAAGCAGATGTTAAAATATTATCTGACAAAGTAAAAATTATCATATCGATTTTCTCCTTAGGTATCTGATGCAGTTTTTTGACTTGTCCACAAGGCAAAAAACTAATTATACTTTTTACCAAGATTGAGAGATTAACAATTTATTTTTAAACATGTTACATTTTAATCCTTGTAAATTAATCTCATTCATAATCAGAATGATAATTATCAGGAAATCCATTCCATTACTTTTTTATGTTTGTTAAAATACCGTTGAACGCAATAAGTTTCGTTGTCACTTTGTCAGGAAGTCTGAAAGTTAACACTTGCCGACATTTTTAATAGTTCACCTTCACAAACACTGCTATCATGTCACATTTATTGGGATATTTCTGATAAAAAATATTCCCTTAATCTAGATTTATAGCCTGGTTGATACGCAATATTTTGGCAAGATAAGCCTGGCATAACATCCAATATCTTTCAACTTAAAATCGTATTAATCTTCTTCGTGTGATAAACTAAATAAAAATAGCTGATAGGTAACTGTTGTGAATGTTTTGTTAATGGAAATTGTCATTAAGTTGTGGCTGAGACTGGTGCTATTACTTATTATTTCATAATATTACCTACTTAAGTAGCATAACACATTGGTCATCGTCACTTCGCTAAACTCCTATTACTATTCAATTTTTTTTACTCGTCTCTGTCTTTACTCAAATGACTCCTTCGACATTGAGCTGATTTTCCGTCGAGTCCGCTGTTTTGTATTATATCTCTTTAAGCCCTTAAGTGCTGCAGATAAAATTTGTGTTAAAGACACAAATCTTGGTTTTCCAAAGTAATTACTGCACACGACCTTGCAAAGGCTACAAAACACAGTTTGTCAACCAAAAATTCTCATTCCAAATCTCGATCACCATCCAAAAGTATTACTTGTTGTTGTGAAAGATAAAACATAGTCAGTTAGTGAGCAAATCGTACTGTGTACGAACGAGGAAGCAGTAAAG
The DNA here is from genome assembly GCA_949774965.1 of Diarsia brunnea. Lineage (NCBI taxonomy): Eukaryota > Metazoa > Arthropoda > Insecta > Lepidoptera > Noctuidae > Diarsia > Diarsia brunnea. Next base: position 6,941,197 of record OX459015.1, on the reverse strand, counting down.
ATTAGGGCCCTAAGTTCACACTGCCGCCGCCGCCGCCCACCGCACAAATTGCCCCTGACCTGCCTAATGTGATGTAATGACAGCTAAAATGATGACGAGGGGACACGTCAAGTGTGCAGACATCTCGCGTAGTCACGGATAGTTGATGCAAGAGATATCAATGGATCTTTGTGGTATTTGATTGGGTGTATCCATATCTTTCGCTGTCTTTGGAGGGATTTTTGCGCCTTTCATATTTATGCTTCCACTTCTTCCGGTTTTCTTCGTTATCTCGATAGGTAATTCTTGAAGAAACTATACCAATATTCGATTATTATTGTGGATCCGTTTTTTGTTTTTTGCCCATTACCTCGAAATCGGACCATCGCATTTGCTACTAATAGATAATTACGACTCCTAACATCGTAATGGTCATCAGAAGGTATTTAATTTATTTACTTCACGATACATAATTTAGGTTCCTCTTTGATCTTTATTATTTTCATGTCTTTAGGTGTCTCTCAAATAAATGACGGTGTAGTAGGCTCTTTCGATTTACAATCTTTACCTACTTTGCGAAGAAGTGGTAGTGGAACACAGTCCATTTCTATCAATCTTCTAAACATGAAGCGTAGTTTTAGATGTGATTGTCTGTTCACTATTGTAGTTTTCGTCGGTAACTAAAATTCGACAAAAAACCTATACATTTCCCAAAGAATTATTTACAGTAACATTATGAAATAACATAAGTCGGTCGCGACATTATTTTTAATAGTTCTTCGTCTATTTTTGTTACATGTGACAAGATAACTTGTTTACCGACTGTTTTTAATTTGTTTACATCGCGTCTTAAATAATTCCAGATAGTCAGACAGTTGTAACATTTTAATTGTTATTTAATAAACAAATATTGTGAAACAGCGGCAAAACAAAAGCACAGAGGGCGGAACCAGAATCAGAGGGTCATGAGGTTAAAAAGTAGTTTTTCGTTCTATAAAACCAGTTTTGTCCAACTAGATTAAAATTCTTTGTCATATAGCATAGGGTCTAGTTTTACGACAAACGTGGTAATTAGGTGTACAAATCTCTGGTATACAAAGAGTCGGCATGGTTTCAGGAGCAGTTATAAGAATTAGTTACAAGTTTGAGCGTGACTACGCTCAAAGGCGGTTTTATAAGTGGACTTTCTACAATTTGTGAAGAAAGTATTTAAAATTTGAAACATGAGCGTTGATCTACACCTAAATTCAACACAGTAGCACGTCGACTTTCAGTCAAGAGCATTTAAACCTGGTCAACTCAATCTCTTATTTTTCAGCAATTTGCAATCTTCTTCATCTTCTTGAATCGATGACACAGATTTTGTGTGACCAGTACCTACGCCCTGCCTGGACAGCTCTGTGGTTTGCCACTTTCATGTCCTGGAGGGTGCAATTAGTTGTGCACGTCGACCAGGCGAAAAGTTGTATCCTATGTTGGGGCTCACACACGTATTGTGTCCGAAATGGGTCGTTTATGACGTTTATATTACCTCGTCTAGTCAGATTGCATCTGCGAAAGATTTCCATATTCAGCCCCAGCATTTGCACTGACTGGAGCTATTGACACTTGTCATAAAAAACGAGTTTTGTCCTTCTCCTTGCACAGCCGGCGGCCGGCGCCCCCAGGTGTAATGTAAATACACTGTGATAGATTAGATAGCGATATCACTCGTTAGTAGGTGATAAAACTTTAGTTAATTTAGGATAGTATACCTACCTTTATCAGCTGTGTAAGGTGTTTCTAAGTAATTTTATCTTATTTCAGACATCATTAATTTTGTAAGAACTGCATAAGCATGACTTGCATGACTTGTAACGTTCTCACTAACTACTGGGTCATAGGGTTCTTACCTACAATAAGAGTGGACCAGTGGCGTAGCGTGCCTTGGCGGGGCCCCGTATAATTAGTTTGTGGGCCCTTATTATAAAATTTCTCACAAAAGAAAAAAAAAGACGTGTGGCACTCGGAGACTGCCGCGGTAAAGCTATTGCATAGCATTTTTTATCAACTTATGCAATTATAATTATTTATTTATTTTATTAATGCAGTATTTAAATATAGTATTTATACTTACACTTTTACTAATCATCCTCATCTTTTATAAAATGTCCTTTTACGTCTCATGTCGCGCCTTGGCGACAACTACACACATCAAAAGTGTCTAGGGATCAAGCATTTTTATGCGGATTTCTTGAGATTGAGATGTGGCTTTGTAATAAATTTATGATTTTATAAATTTATATGGATCCTTTTTGGTGCATTTCATAATTTGAATCAGGAACTGTGAATCAAATTCGAGTAAAAGATGAAAATCAGCTGTCAATATTTTCCCTATAAAAACATACAACGCATTGAAGACATTATTAGTGCTACTGTTTCCCTACTACTGATTAAAACCAACGTTATTATGGAGCGGCGACGTCATTTAAGCAGGGAAGAAATGCTCAGAGCCGTGGGAATGATAGAAGCTGGTTCCCGGCAACGTACTGTGGCTTTAGCTCTGAATACAAGTCAGAGTGTTATCAGTCGACTTTGGACACGTTACCGAAGCACTGGTACCGTGGTTGAGCGCCATGGAGGACGGTATCGCTGCACCACACGGAGACAAGACCGATACATTCAAATCTTAACTCGAAGAGCTCCAACAATAACCGCCATGATGTTAGCCGTGAGGCTTCATCACTCTTCAGGGAACTTAATTAGCGACCAAACAGTCAGAAACCGCTTGCATGAAGTGAACCTTCATTCCCGAAGACCGCTACGGGTACCACCTATAGCAATGCACAATCGTAGGATTCGATATCAATGGGCTCTTGAACACAGAAATTGGGCAGAAGAACAATGGCGTTTCGTGTGCTTTTCTGATGAGTCTCGTTTTGGTATGAGACCGGATACAAGACGTATACGACACTGGAGAACCCCTGGACGCCAACAGCGATTAAAATCCTGCCAGGAAGTCCATCCTTAAAGTGGTGGAACCATCATGGTATGGGCGGGTATTTGGATCGGCGGAAGAACTGAGTTGATTTGGATCAAAGGCAACCTCAACGCTCAAATTTATGCTGAGACGATTGTATCAGACGTCATCGTTCCTCTACAAGTGCAAATCGGTCCCTTATTTCAGTTAATGCATGATAATGCACGACCGCACACCGCAAGAGTTGTAAGACAGACTCTCGCCGCAGCTAACATCAATGTTCTGCCCTGGCCTGCTCAGTCGCCAGACTTGAACCCGATTGAGCATGCATGGGATATGCTACAGAGCAGAGCTCTGCCGAATATGGAGGGTATCCAGTCGCAAGAAGACCTTTTTTTGTTGTTGCAACGAACATGGGCGGCCATTCCACAGCGTGATTTGGATGAACTCATTTTGAGTATGCCAAACCGATGTTCTTGTGTTGTTAGTGTTCGCGGTAGAAACACGGATTATTAATTGTTTAAGTTACCCAATAAAATTTTAAAGAAAACTGTTATTTCAGTCTTTTTTTCGAACTTTAATGTTAGTGGTTCAAATGTCAAAAATCCCTTTATTAGGAAAATGGCAAATTTCTTTATTAATGCAAAGGTGACTTGGTTTATCGTTACTGTGACAAACGAAAACACTTTATTTGATGAATCCTTAATTAATATCAATCAGGAGAAAAGTTATTGCAAAAATATATGTTGATCCCTAGACACTTTTGATGTGTGTATTTTTGTTGGCAGCCTTGTAATCGATCTTATTCGATTTATTAACTTTGATTTTGCTGTTTTAAAATATTAAATCTAATAATTTTTCAATGTTTACTTTTCATCTGACATTACGTCAGTTGTCATGATATCATTTACTTTTTCTTTTATTTTGTGTCATAGTTTTTCTTAGTGGTTAGAGCTATGAAGGTTACATTTGATTTATATAATTTAATTTATTTTTATTAATATGTTAGCTCAAATAATGTAATTTATTGATAATTTATATTAATAGTATCTTATCTTACGCTTATAAAATTAATTAACACGCTCACAGAAATTCTTTGAGGAAGTTTTTGACTGAATAATACAGGCCGTTTTAAATACAGGCAACTCACAATTTTTGATTTCAAGAAATTGTCAAGTGTCAATTTGTCAAGTGTCAGTTCGTTAGGTTTTTATTTTCGTTACGGAATTTCTGGATTCGGTCCCCACGCTCAAGGCCCGCGATAGAAGCTATGCAATAGCTTAAAAAAATGTTTCCATAAAATTAAAAGAAATATTTATTCATCATAATTATCTATCTGTCACTTTTTCCAAAATGTTTACAAACAATTCAAATTAAATACTCTCCTTACCTTCTTTCGGCAAACTGATTTATTAAATCATGTATAGCTGATGATGAATTTAGAACGCACGCTTTACGCGGGAAAAAAAATCCTTTTTTTAACTTTCGTTATTTCTGAAATAAAAAAAATATGGTAAGTTTTATTAATTTTTGCTTAAGCACGTCCGGGGCCCCCATGGCTCGGGGGCCCCGTATAATTGATACGGCATATACCGCGGTAGCTACGCCCCTGGAGTGGACCAGAATCTGTCCACGCGGGCCCAAATCTTATTAGTGTGTACTACAGTCATGTGTCTTCGATTTTTTGGCTTTTATACGAAGAGATTTTATTTAAATGTCTTTGCTTCTATACCATTATTTCTTTCAAACTTTTAAGAACTGCTTAAATGTATGGATTGCTGCAGCTTCAGTAGACATTGATAGGGAAAATGGGACTATCGGAATGGATACCTGATATGCCAAATAACTAAGGCCAAGACCTAGTAAGTTTCCTTTTCGTTCGAACAAAGGAGCTACGAATGATGTAAATAAAATAAACATTGTAGGTAAGGCCACAGGTTCTAGCTAGAGAATCTAGACAACGCAACTAAAATAAACAATTGAAATTAATTCAAGATTTTCTTCGTTATTTATATCTTACAAAGTTAAAATATATAACATCAACGTAACTACTTACCCTTGAGAAAATTTAAAACCGTGTTTGTTTAAATATGTCTTCAGATAAAAGCCCAGCCAGACATACATCAAATTCAATTATGCAAAACAATAACGAAACACTAAAATGTATTGTTTAAGTTTTCTCACCATTATTATCCTATACCTTCAGTTTAATGGGAAAATGCTCATGAATACCCTAAGTAAGCGGCCCTCCACTTGCCCCAGACGGAGGGTATTCATTAAAAGGTTAAGAAGTGGGGTTTCCACTAATACTACCATGTTTCGGGTGCCCGAGAGATACACGACATGCACATTCGCGCGCACCCCAGAATGGAATATCATGTGAATGATGGCCTACTTTCGGCCACAGAACCTGTGTTCCTAGCTGTGGGAACGTTCATCATCTGCTTTGCCTTTTCCAACTAGGTTGGGGGATGCAGAGGGAACATTAAAGGCTGATTATTCTTATCATATTATGTTAAAATACTGAATGTATAAATGCTAATGATGAATCAATATATTATATTAACCGGAACTACATGTCAAGAGATAAGTCATAATTATCAGGTACCTACTGACTACTTACTAAAGATGTCTCGTGGATACCTGGGTACATGTAAAGTAGTTCCAGACCTTGAGTGTCAATAGACTAGACCGACTAATTAGCCTCTTAGACAAAACACTGCGTTCTGATAACGAATCAACATGGATTATACCCGTTTTAGTCATTTCCAGTTTCTAGATAGACTTTCTAACTGCTGTCGGCTTTCAGTACAACCGTCTTTCAAGGAATTTATGATTACTGATTTTTTTTCGTGATTATTTTTCCGGTGAGGAGCTCGTGGCTGGATGATAATAATAGTCGCTTGGATCAATCTTCAACTTGCCTAGGTTGGTCTGTGGATGAGTGACCACCAATTAGATACCGAGTTTACTCCGAAAGCACGGCTGTCATTTTGTAAATTACCGACAGTCGTAACAGGTAGTCAGTGACCCGAAAGTCCGACTTACCTTTGTAAGAGCGGTTGTCGGACCAGAGACAGCTGAAAGCTTGGCGGCTAGCTCTCGAAAAGAGCCGAGCGCTCTTTGCGAAGGAGCTTATCATTATTGATATCTGTAAAAGTACCAAGAGATGATTTGACGAGACTAAATAAAACGAAGTGTTTGGCATCTGACCTGCGTGACATATAATATAACTGAGTAGTGATTCTTTAAAGTAGACCGCTTGCCAGACTATTCGGGCGTCTGATGTAACGACTTTTGTAGCTTCTTATTTTTTGTTTCAACAGCTACATCTCTTCAAGAGATAATTTCTGGCATACTAGAGCCAGTTCACCTGTGCATCTTGAGAGTGATTACATCTAGTAGGTAGATGTGATTTATCGGTGAGATTGAGATAATTTCCTCTTCTCTGTTGTTTTTCAGTAGCTTTCAAGAGTGGGTCACTAACCTATATATCTACTCCAAAAAATATTTGGCAAATGTGTCAAATGTTGCAATAGAGGTCTTTAGTAAGCATTTGGCATTTTTCGCCATGCAATGCGAAAAACAAACTTTCGATGGAAATCTAAATTAGGTCAGTCCAGTATTAGGGATATCAGCAGCGTCCATCAGTAATGGCGTTTAAAATACTGATTTAAAATTGGATGGCAATTTAATACAACCTTGCTGACTGGCCAATAATTCCACCTCGATAGAGCGAGAGTTCGCTCTCGACACAACTGACAGTATTTTAGGGCGTAGATTCGTAATCAGCTATGTCACGAGTTTTGCCTCAATATTATTAGATTACAATAATTACAATTACTTACTTGTAGTCGTAGTTTATATTATTTGTTATAAATCCGGGTCGTTGCGCCCTACTATCACTGTTATCACCACTCACGGATGTCGTAATCGTGTTGGTAAATGTTCTAGACGGACTATATGCCTAGTACCTGATTATTAGGGGTATCGGGGATAAACTAACTTATTTTACTTTTTTTTTTACTTATATTACCTACAAGATAATGTGGAATTATTTGGCTCCTGCGATAGTTGAAACTAGAGTTGCCACGAATATTCGGCTACTATTCGGTATTCGGCCTATTCGGTCACTTTTTTTGGTATTCGGTATTAGGCCGAATAATACGTACTATTCGGCCGAATACCGAATACCGAATCATGGACAAAACAGACACATAATATTACTCAAGATTTGTATTTATTACCAAATTACAATACTTTAATAAGTAAAATTAATCAGCGGTAAGTTGTGATGGATAAAAACAAGCTTTTCAGCAAAAAAAGAACTAACGAACGAAATTTTCTACAAAATCGTAGGTAATGTTTGATTTAATTTATTTTTTATATTGATCTGACAAAGCGTGCCGTGACGTGATTTACTCGCAATTGAAACAAATAGTCAAATGGCCGCACGCCCGCCCACGCTCGTGTGAGACAGGTCGCGACGCGTCTTGTCGTATTATTCTTTACGCGCTCGTCAAGCATGTACTTTGTGCCGAATATTCGGCGCTTCGGCAGACAGCGTTGCAGAATATTCGGTATTCGGTATTCGGCCAAATCACTATTCGTGGCAACTCTAGTTGAAACTGTGTTGCAGGATCCTGAGATCTGAAGCATTTAATGTTCTGGATAACTTCTGGGTAAGACACTTCGCATACGATGGCAGGTGGAATACATCATACACTACATGGTTTCTGAGAGACGGTACTTGGAGTGTTGGCTGATAAAATAGCTAAAACCAAAACATTCAGAAGATCGTATCTGGCCTGGTATCCCTGTATAAATCTTTAGAGGTCGAGGACAATACCGTTTCTTGAAAAGGAAAATAAGAAGGTATTGCTCGTCATTATCCATGATAATATCCTACTAAAGACAACTCATTAATGCACACGAGACACTTCCATGGATTACCGATAAAGTAGCAGAACGTGAATATAATTCCACCTAAATGGCATGTTGATCAACACTCCACGTGGTTATTAATTGCGATAGGCAAAATTATTCTTTTGTCTTGTGTAACTTCCTAGAACTCTGGATACTATGCTATCAAATGACTTTAGGGCTGGCCTTGAAGGGTCGAAAGTCGTAATAAGTATTTTGATTTGATGTCCTTCTTACAAAACGATTGGTTCAATGGTTAATCCTGCTCGAAGGACCACAATTAGCCCTTCATGTCGAGGCCGCGGTATCACTTGCGAACAACCCGCAGCCATAACCCTGATTTCAAAATTGTAGACTAAACAGTTACTTCGTACATCGAAATCAAATGCTTTCCAATCAGGAGTTTGTATAGAATACATTTAAGTCTGAAACGAGCAGAATGAATAATAAAATTTGAAGAACAATGGGGGTCCTGACCCCATGACCCTACAACTAACTGAAATGCTAAACAGTGAATGTAATACGTAATGTTATAGTGTAAATGTGTAGTAGGTAGATAATAGGTATGTATGTACTACTTATAACACATTTACATTTGTGTAGGTACCTACCTATTATATCTACTTACCCACGGTCAATAACTTTTAGGAGCCAGGTATTTTATTTACCTCCTGAAAGAGAAATTATAATTTAAAAGGCAAAATCAATAGACAAGTATAAAAGAACAAGACATGCTGACCCCAAATAAATTGTATCTAATATTATTTTATTTATTTATTATTTGAGAAGGCGAACGAAGGAAGGTAGAACTTTAAAAGTATACGAAGTTTTAAAGTACTTTCTACAGCACGTCATTTTTAAATCAGTTAAAACTAAGCCATTTTTTGATCGGTTTTATTGCTTTTTCACATAATATCGTGTTATTCCTGTTATTATTTCTTTGAAATAACATAAAATTACCGTGAATTTTTAATAGTAGTCAAATAGCCAATTATAGGAAATACACCCAATTAATTCAAACTTCTATAGAATAAATATACGAGGTTAAACAATTTAAAACTTTACTTGTTTTTATTATATTTCATGCCTTGAGACATTATAAAAGGTCAGTCTTGGGAATTTTGTTAAAAAAACTATAGATATGCAATTAATTTAAGTAAGTAGTTTGTAATACTTATAACTAAATGCGGAAGGGTCATGTAACTGGTTAATATCGAGTATCGATAAATTAATTATAATAAGTAATTATTACATAACTGGTAAAAACTTCCATGTATAATACATGCGGTTAGACGGGAAGCTGATCCCAACATAGTTCGGAACAAGCTAAGCAGATGATAATGTAGAATATAATACATAGTTCGAAAGATAAACGATTTCTAAAAATATAAGTTATTTAAAGCATGTAAAATAGAATCCCAGCTGATCGCGTGTAGCGTGTCTGCTGTAAAAATAAACTGTTTTCATTGATAGAGCTATCGTTACGAGCCGCGTGTTTTTCTGCACACGTGTTATTTTCCACTACTTGCATATTTATCAGATATAATGCACTGGACATTATAATTTACCTATGACTTGGTAACTTGATGTTTATAATGTGTTTATAGTTACCGTATCTAATGTACGTTATACTATATTTTATTACATTCACTCATTAGGTAGCTGTAATGTTGTTGGCCACTTCTTACTTTGATATAACTGGGGAATCTTTATAATTGCAATCGAGACGAAATTCACACCCGAGCCGCACGGAAGAGAACTGCAGTAAGAAATCCATGCCCCTGTGTATCAAACGACGTTTTTAATATTCACAAAAATAATATGGTACATGTAAGGTAAGAATAGTAAATTTTGATACAAGTGCGGAAAGTTTGTTATTGCATTCGAGGCGGATTACGGCGAGGGTGTATGAACACCCGGGTTCGAGAAATAAAAATGAAAATAAAAATGACAAAATTAAAAAAAAAAAAACACCCGACTCTATAGTCGGTGGTGATTTTTTATTAATTTCTTAAGTTCGATTTGGACTTAGTATAAGGTATCGTTATCTGTGGTAATTTTATTTCCCGCCCTTGGTTGCGGAAAAATAAGAAAAACGCACACGTGCGAAATACGTTGTACGTCGAACCTAATCATAGTGCAATTAGAGCCAGTTTTCAAGGAAGTGTATTGAAAAATATATTATTGTTGACCACTTTAGCCAAGTGATTCGCTAAGATGAGATAAACCCGAAATTCGGCTGAAGAAAATGTCTGACAATTCCAGTCGACCAGTCTTACTAAGGACTATGGTGTTGTCAAGTAAATATACGTGGAGGTTAGATAGGCAGTGGTTCCTGATTACGCTTGAAGGCTAGCACCAACAAAATTGCAAAAGGCTAGCCAAAAGACGATCAATAATGTGGAAACACAGACATCATCGTTAACAACGTAAACGTTACTCATTACCATTATCATTAGCTGTATCGTCAATGCAAATATGTATATATTTTTTTCGCCGGGATTTCAGTCGGATACTCATTATAAATATTGTCATACTAATTAATAAATACAGGTAATTGAAAAAGGATATACCGCCCAACAGCAGATATAACCAGCTAAAATCAACAAAAAAATTTTTAGTAACTATTGACTTTATATCTTAGCGTGAGAAGGTTGTGTTTAGCTGTTAGCCTTGGCTATGAACCACAAAAAATGGTTTTATCATTTTAACGACAGAACTACAGGTTACACTTCAACTTTTTGAATAAAGAATGAGGTAACCTGTATACATACACCATTGTCTGCCTAGCCTTTTCCCAACTATTTTGAGGTCGGCTTCCAGTCTAACTAGGCTCGGTTGGCGCAGTGGCTGAGCGATTGGACTGCTGTGCTGTGTGTCGCGGGTTCGATCCCCGCACGGAACTAATACTTGTATGGCCTACAGATAGTTGTTTCGGGTCTGGGTATTTGTGCAAATGTGCATGTAAGTTTAAATGTTTGTGAACGCACCCACGATACAGAAATTCCTAGTGTGGGGCAACGTTTCTCAATTTCAGTATTTTACGGTACCCTACGATAGTCTTACCAAGCTAAGACGGGTTTTCTGTCTAAGCCTTTGACTACCTGTAACGACTGTCATAGATCAACAAATGACAGTCAGGACCAGCGGTTTTACGTGCTTTCCGAGGTGCGGAAGAAAACCTTGAAGGGCGACTTGCGGCTGAAACTTTCAACGACTTTCAATCACAGTGACTAATTGTTAGTAGAATCGTGATCAACCGTGTTATTTGTATCTCCTGTTTTGCCCTCACACATCTTACTCTCCTCTTGCACCTAATAAACTCTTAATGATTTATACTCACCTATTTGTTTTGCGTGTAAAATATGATTATTACCTTTCAGTAAAACAATAAATCTTTCGTCCATAACATTGTGCCGTACAATTATTATCATGCATCGGAGTGCGCATGATAATTGTGGCGTTCAGTTCACATCAAGGCCGGGCAGATGACTTATTTTTGGATGTTGGTAGCGAATCATGACGGTCTGTAACTCTGTGAGTTCTGTGACCGTATAATTTTGATCTTACATGGCTACTCGTATCACGGATTAAATTATTATATGCAGGGTTTATTTTTTTGGGTTAGGTTGTTTGTTTTGTTGGTTGATTTGATTTGTTGGGTTGTTTTATTTAATTTAAATTGGTAATTTGGTTAGGTTGCTGGATGTGTAATATCCAGTGGGTTTATTACAAATACATTTTGATATAGTTATGAGGGGAAACTTTGTTATTGCATTCGAGGCGGAATTCACACCCGAGCCGTAAGCGAAGTTGTTACTAACAAATTACAATTTGTGATAAATGAAATAAACCGGCCAAGTGCATGTCCACGCACAATGTAGGGTTCCGTGGTTACCCATCAAAATATGTGAACTTACTAAACTGATTTACCACACTGCCTACCTGCCTCCGAACGATGATTTTTATTGTAAAAATAAAACAAACTTACATTTGCAGTACCTATAGGAAAATATTTCAAACATGTACATTTTATAAGTTGGTCGACTATTACTCGTAAAATGGTAATATAAAGCCTACTTGGCTGTGATAGTTTTCCTTTTATTTTCGTTATATAGGTATGCTACTACCATGAATTTTTCACACCCAAACACAACCCGTAGGTATAGTTGGTTTAGGTAGCCACACTCGAGTCTAACAAAAATTTGCACTTTAAAGCTTCATATTTCACAAACGAATTCCTTAATCGAAAAGGTGTTTGAGCAAACTCGCAATATTTTTAAGACCTATCCAACGACATGATCCCAAACAATGGACTTCGCGAGAAAAAAATAACAACCCCACTTTAATGTGTAGGTACTGGAGATACCCTAAAATAAATAAATTTTTTGGCATAACTCATTTGTATATCCATGCCAAATTACAGCTTTCTAGTACTAAGAGTCTGAGATATAGTGCGGACGGACAACAGACAGACGGACTTGGCGAAACTATAAAGGTTCCATGTTGACTACAGAACCCTAAAAAGTGTGTAAAATACATTGCATATTGAACTTAATCGTAGGGCGGTAGGAGCCAGTTTTCCAGAAAGTGTATTGAAAAGAAATTGTTACTTTGGTTTGCAGAAAAGTTTTAAAAACTAAGCATACTGTGTCGTATACTCGTATGAAAACTCACATTCAAAGAGGAAAATCCGCTAGATTACGAAATCTTATATTCCACGGTATACCAACGTCTTTGCAAGCAAACAATGTTGTGTGAACAAATGTGATATATACTGCGATAAAATGTAGCTGCTCTAATGATCTGTTGAAGGACATGTTTTATGAACACAAAAGAGTTGAACGACATTTTATAACACACAAACATAATTATCTAATTTCAATCTTAACGGTGCGTGGTGGTAGTAACTGATTAAGAGTTGCTGCAGCTGATAATCGAGTTGAGTGGCGTGCGATTGAGGAGGTGTATGATGGTGAATTGTAGCGGAGTTTCAATTCAAATGTTGCCATAATTATGTGGTAGGATAGGAAGAGTGAGCTCACAGAATATACTTACGGGTGCTATTTAACAACGAAATTATTCAAAAGAGGCAATTAATTGATTAAGCTATTGTAGTACACACATCAAAAGTGTCTAGGGATCAACATTTATTTTTGCAATAACTCTTCTCCTGATTGATATTAATTAAAATTTTCTTTAAGGATTCATCAAATAAAGTGTTTTCGTTTGTCACAGTAACGATAAACCAAGTCACCTTTGCATTAATAAAGAAATTTGCCATTTTCCTAATAAAGGGATTTTTGACATTTGAACCACTAACATTAAAGTTCGAAAAAAAGACTGAAATAACAGTTTTCTTTAAAATTTTATTGGGTAACTTAAACAATTAATAATCCGTGTTTCTACCGCGAACACTAACAACACAAGAACATCGGTTTGGCATACTCAAAATGAGTTCATCCAAATCACGCTGTGGAATGGCCGCCCATGTTCGTTGCAACAACAAAAAAAGGTCTTCTTGCGACTGGATACCCTCCATATTCGGCAGAGCTCTTCTCTGTAGCATATCCCATGCATGCTCAATCGGGTTCAAGTCTGGCGACTGAGCAGGCCAGGGCAGGACATTGATGTTAGCTGCGGCGAGAGTCTGTCTTACAACTCTTGCGGTGTGCGGTCGTGCATTATCATGCATTAACTGAAATAAGGGACCGATTTGCACTTGTAGAGGAACGATGACGTCTGATACAATCGTCTCAGCATAAATTTGAGCGTTGAGGTTGCCTCTGATCCAAATCAACTCAGTTCTTCCGCCGATCCAAATACCCGCCCATACCATGATGGTTCCACCACTATAAGGATGGACTTCCTGGCAGGATTTTAATCGCTGTTGGCGTCCAGGGGTTCTCCAGTGTCGTATACATCTTGTATCCGGTCTCATACCAAAACGAGACTCATCAGAAAAGCACACGAAACGCCATTGTTCTTCTGCCCAATTTCTGTGTTCAAGAGCCCATTGATATCGAATCCTACGATTGTGCATTGCTATAGGTGGTACCCGTAGCGGTCTTCGGGAATGAAGGTTCACTTCATGCAAGCGGTTTCTGACTGTTGGTCGCTAATTAAGTTCCCTGAAGAGTGATGAAGCCTCACGGCTAACATCATGGCGGTTATTGTTGGAGCTCTTCGAGTTAAGATTTGAATGTATCGGTCTTGTCTCCGTGTGGTGCAGCGATACCGTCCTCCATGGCGCTCAGCCACGGTACCAGTGCTTCGGTAACGTGTCCAAAGTCGACTGATAACACTCGTGACTTGTATTCAGAGCTAAAGCCACAGTACGTTGCCGGGAACCAGCTTCTATCATTCCCACGGCTCTGAGCATTTCTTCCCTGCTTAAATGACGTCGCCGCTCCATAATAACGTTGGTTTTAATCAGTAGTAGGGAAACAGTAGCACTAATAATGTCTTCAATGCGTTGTATGTTTTTATAGGGAAAATATTGACAGCTGATTTTCATCTTTTACTCGAATTTGATTCACAGTTCCTGATTCAAATTATGAAATGCACCAAAAAGGATCCATATAAATTTATAAAATCATAAATTTATTACAAAGCCACATCTCAATCTCAAGAAATCCGCATAAAAATGCTTGATCCCTAGACACTTTTGATGTGTGTATTTATTGTGGACGTGCTTACTGAGACGTCTGAGAGCACTGTTGTTTTTAGATAGTTCGTTTATTTTACATAAATTGGTCCTTTTTTGTAAAAGTTTAGTTTTAATTATCCTAACAGTACTATTCTGTACCTACTATAGTTCAAGTCCTGCAAATAAAATTGGTTACTGATGGTTTTATACAATAATTTTTACGCTTGGCTGTGTTCTTGCGTTTTATTTCAGCAGACTGCAGAATGTCTTGTATATCCAGTTACATTGGTGCAGACGTACGATCCCCACAGCTGACATTATGTTCATAGATGCATAAATCGGTGTCAGTGGAAAAAGCCAAGACAGTTCAAAGCGACAAAGGCACGCCGATGGGCTGTCAGTGGGTTCCTAACCTATGCCAACGAGTTGGTTGGCGCGAGCCGGCCGCGTGGTAACGGAGGACGTGCGTCAAACACTACACCAATGCGGTGTTGCTAGAACAATCTCTTAATTTATCCCCATATGCAATTATTTTCCTAATACATGTGTTGCAACTTTTCCCTATTTTGTTTTTGAAACAGAAAATAATGGAATGGAAAATTAGTTCAATGAATATTTAAAACTTCGTTTTTCAAAACTTCCCAAAAATTTATTCTTCATTAAAATTTATTGCATAGACAAAAGCAGAATATTTTGTTTTCGATAGCATATTAATGAGGTCTTATTCAGTTCATGTCTCTTTATTTGCTTTTCCCCAAAATTTTGCCCAAGACCAATTTTTGTACCCCGGAAAAGCGAATAAAACAAAACAATCTACCCAACACGGCGCCAATGCGTGCGCGCAACTGAAGACGGAGACACACTATTTATGTAACGCAAGCGCTTATATTTAAAGCTGAGTGCACTTCCGGAATGCGTTAATATACATATAACGACAGTAATTTGGATGGCAATGTCCCAACTCTTGAGACGAGAGAACAGTTTTAATATATGTTTATGGGACTCTCCTGGCCGTGGCAGTGGTTTGTCTTGATTAGCTTGGGAAATGCCCAAAAAATTCCATTAGCTTGGGAAATACCCAAAAATTTCCACCAGCAGAAGTTCGATCCCAACTGGTCAGGGCTTCTGAAGCCATGGCGTAAGTAGACCTTACCTAGGTAGGGTCCTTTTCGACCTAACTGATACCTAAATAAATGCTTAAGTAAAGTGCCAGATTCCATCGATATATCTAAAAATGCAAAAATAATTAACTTTTCTGGTCCCAGAGCTTGCAAAAACGAGCACTTTAACAGTCAGCAAAATATGCCTTCATGTAGGATTTTCTTACAGCCTTGTTTCCTTTTGTGGAAACTAACGTATCTATTTACTTATACATATGTTAACAAAAACATGAAATAATTGCAAAGTAAACTCGATGCTCATGAAAAACCAGTTGAATTCGAGGCTAAGTCAATATTTATGATTATTTTCAATGTTACAACCGCAGTGCATCTTTACAAGACGTAAATGATAAATCACAACGATACTACGGGTTTGAAATCGTAATAATAGATGAAGGTCACAAACTTGGGAGTATTGTGTTGAAAAGAGGTGAAAATAAATTGTTACTCATAGACCTATGAGGTTCCAAAATAGCAACCACGTTGGTATCAGAAGGCAGCCCTCAAGGTGGACCGGCGCATGTACCGAGAAACCACTAGTTGCAGAAAACTGAACCGGGTGATGAGGCGATGCTTGTGAAGCATCTGCTCAGCTTTGAGAGTATTTCAGCTGATATGATGGTGATTAAAGCGTACCTAAACTACGGAAATGAAGTGACATGGCCATCACCCTTAAGGCTATATAACAGAATTGACTGAATTCGAATCGTAAACATAAAAAGAAACCGACTTCAAAAACACAAAAACTGAAAAACACAAAAACGAAAAACACAAAAAAGTGAAAAATAAACTTCACAAGAAAAAGCAGCTTCTGAAGTCGGTGGCAAAAAAAAACGAAATCAAACAGACAAAATGTCACTAACTTCAGGAGCTGCTTTTTCTTGTGAAGTTTATTTTTCACTTTTTTGTGTTTTTGAAGTCGGTTTTTTTTCCAAAAAGGTTTTTAAGAGTCGGTTAATGAGATTTACCTTCCATCATCACCCTAAAAGAATACAACTATCACTTCATAAGTACGTATAGTTTTGAAAGAATTTTCTATCAACTCTTAACCGTTGAGGAGTTGTACCTTCCATCATCATCAGTGAATCCACATGATATTATGATGACCACACGCAAATACTTGAATAGGTTTAGAAAATATATGGAAAACGTCATAAGTGCCTGTAAAGTTTGTGGGTTGCCCTCGATTTCCCTGGGATCCCATCATCAGATCCTGACTTGGAGACAATGGGACCACCTCAGGTCAACCTGATACCCTGAAAGAATACAATTCTCCATAAGTGAGTATAAATAAGAAATAATTTTCTTTCAACTCCTAACCCTTGAGGAGTAGAACCTTCCATCGTCGTCAGCGAATTCACATGATATTATGATGGTCAGACGCAAATACCTAATATACAGCTTTAAAAAATATATAATGACTGAGATATGCGATAACAAACATACAGACGAATTGAGAACCTCTTCCTTTTAGGAAGTCGGTTGAAAACATAAAATACATGTACGAGTTCTCGAGTAAACATACTTTACGTTTGCATTTCATGCTGCCCGTTGCCAACAAATTCATTCAGTTTTTTTTTCTACTAGTAGTACCTAGTTTATTGCACGCGAACGGGAATTGCTATTGCTATTTTATTTTAAAGTGTCATTCAGACAGAATATTATGTTTTCCTTGCTCGGTTAGGTCAAGTGCAAGGCCAAGGTGTTTGTCAAGATTATATGTACCAACCTATTTGATTTATATCTTTACTTAAGATTACAAAGATACGAAGTTATTCCTACTTACTTCATTGCCTACAGTTTTATTTACATTCGTAAGATCAGCTCTCTGCAGCGTGGTTGTATTTGTTTATTGACAGACGCGTATATTCTTCTGAGTGTCTTAAAACACAGATTATCGCATCCAAATATACCATTGTTGAGAATCAAGTCACTGATGTCTGTATCTTCGAACTGGTAGCGGCCAAACTGAGTGTACTGAGGGAAGGAAGTAGGAACACAAAAAACTATGTACAAGTTAGCAGATCGCAGACTAGCTGCCAAAACCGCGGCCGCTGTAAATTCCGTAGGAGTCTGCTATCAAGTCAAGAGTCGCCTTTAGCCCGAACCGTTACTATCTAGGAATTGCATGGCTTATTTTTTTTATAGTACCATTCAGCTCTTGAGTTAATTACACGTTTAATGTTCGATCATTCTTAATTGTTATGTTTGTAAGCTACATTTCAACGATGTAGATCAGTCAACCAAATCGTCGATGTGCCGAGACTCGTTGAAAGAGAACTGAGCCGACAATTTTTTTGACTCCGAGCCAATGCATGTGTTAGATTTAAAGCAGTGTTGATGCGTGATGTGGGGCGTCAGGGGACTTACGGTTTTTAGCAGACACTAGGACGCTGCTGAGCCTTAGACCAGTAGAGCCATCTGCTTGACTCTACTTCTACGTATAATAAGCTTGCTAAGTCAGTATCTTAGTCGAACCAATGCTCAGATTGGAGAAGTCTAATGGTGTTCCTTCTTATCTTGTCGGTTTACCACGTGGGAACAGGTAATATGTATATATGCATAGTTACCTACATTCAGATAATAATTAGGAACTCAAAGAATGATAGATCTCCGTTTACTGCACAAGAGGTGTTGTATGTTGTTGTATCCTCTTGTTCTTTCCAATGTTCATTGCGGAGAACAAGAGGCAACATTATCAGGCATATAAATTATTAGCTCAACGCCCCCTTTGAGTCTCTAGTGATAAGAAGAAAGCTATGCGGAGTGCAAGGCATTTGGTTCTTTGATAACCCTGCAAGTGTCGACTACACGTCTGTGACAAACTTACATCACTTTGACTCGCTTTTCTTGAGATAGGACAAAAGAGTGGAGATATGCTAACTTTTTAGATAATGTTGGCTAAAAGCTAGTCAGGTCGTTTTTTTCACAATTTGACATTTTGAGGTATACAGTATCTTCGAAAATATTGACAGGTATGCATGAATCCTCACTGGTCCCGCGTGGGGCCCAACAATGGGAATGTTTACAACTCATTAACTACTAGACCTGCAGTGACAGTTTCTACTACAGAGATAATAATTTGGTCATAAAAATTAGGAATACTTCTAGCTTGTGAAAAAATACGGAAAACAAGTACTTACTTATGTAAACAAAAATCTTGAATTCATTTGGCGATTATATAACAAATCATTTACGTTTACTGATGTACAATTACTTATTCGTCGCGAACGTCAATCGCGGGCCAGTGACGTTAATTTCTGATTTATGCCCATTACCAGCCGATTGCTTAACGAGTAATTTTTACCTAAGTCGTTTGAATTTTATTTACATTCATTTTACGATTTTATAATCATTAATTTTAAGCCATGTTCGCAGTGGCTGAGCGTTTAGCTCCTACATTGCGTATGGCGCGTTCGTATACCGAACGAAACAAATATTTTAAAGGTCTACTTTTTTAGTCACATCACTATGTCTCTATATAGATAGATATTGTCCAATGTCTAGATGTAGAGGTCTATCTTACTTCCGCAGGTCAGCTGGTGTTGAGTATCCGGCAGTCTAGTCTGAGAGAGGTAATCTTAATAAATTGCTTAGACAAAGCGTGACTTGATGTTTTATTAATGTCAAATTCTCGTTTTCCATTAATCTTGGTTTCGATATAAGATAATAATTCGCACCGTTAATGACAAACCGTTACGTTCACGAATTGAGTTTTGATTTCCATCCATTAATGTACCTACGTAATTTTAAGAAAGATGGCATTAGAAACTCAGTTCCTGAAAAAATCGTTTTGTTACGGTTTGTCATTAAAAATACGAATTGTAAACCATAAAAGAATTCATCATGCTACAAGAAGGGTCTCGTACTGGCCCATAGATAGCTACTTACAGGGACGCTCAGAATTTCGTCATCATCATGTGCCTAGCCTTTTCCCAAGTATGTTAGGGTAGGCTTCTACACAAAACGGATGCAGCAGAATACCAGTATTTCACAATATAGAGACCTAAACAACGTATATCTTACCTCAGATGGACTTTTAACACAGCATCCAAACAAAGATGTCCAAGAAAAAAAAAACACTGATATAAAGTGATTTTATTTTGACCTAGAATGTTGTCTAACTAACATTTTTATTGTATTTTTTTTTCTTGTAAGTATCTGATGAGTTTTTCAATTTTTTTTTTACAATTGTCCTTATTTTGGTGGTCTGAACGATTTCTAAAAGTTTGTCCATCTATTTTAATAGGACCCTAAATACTTAAAAATCCTTGTTTTTTTTACAAAGATTATCAAACCACTTTGCTCAATACTTCAAGTTTTTAGTTAAAAATTTAATAATCTTCAAGGCACCGAGCAACTTACGTTTGCCTACGATCTAAACACGTTTCGACCTTGGAGCAAGTACGTAAGTGGACGGTGGTGAAAAACACGGTGATTACCTTAAGTACGTAAATCAGCTGTGGTCTGTGGTTATTTTTATCTGTAAGACAAGATGGTAGATAGAGCTTACCTAGCCAAAAAGGTAGGTTTAGTTTATACTAACACTTTAAAAAAAAAACGGTGCCACATACTAGGAATTTCTCCTGTATCGTGGGTGCGTTCTCAAACATTTAAACTCACATACTCAAATACCTAGACACAGAACAACTATCTGTAGGTCATACAAATATTTCTTCCGTGCGGGAATCGAACCCGCGACACGCAGCGCAGCAGACCATTGCTTGAGACACTGCGCCTACCGTGCCGTTAAACTAAATTAACTTTATGAAACTATCATCATCATTTCAGCCAAAAGACGTCCACTGCTGGACATAGGCCTCCCCCAGGTGTCGCCACATTGACCGAATCTGAGCGTCTCGCATCCAGCGGCTCCCCGCAACCTTCACCAGGTCATCGCTCCGTACCTGGTGGGAGGCCTTCCAACGCAACGTCTTCCGGTTCGCGGTCGCCACTCCAGAACTTTTCGGCCCCTTCGGCCATCCGATAAGAATTTATGGTCAGAATTAAATAAATAAAAAGGTAACCAGGAATATCCCTATCAGCCCAAGGAATTCCACCTTCCGCTTCCAGACAGACCTGGCTATCTTTTTAAGGTCGTCGATTCATCTAGAATTCCCAGCTTATAAACCTAGTAAGTCATCAACATCTGCCTAGCCTTTTCCCAACTATGTTAGGGTCGGCTTCCAGTCTAACTGAATGCAGCTGAATACCAGTATTTTACATGGAGCGACTTCCTATCTGACCTGCACAACCTAGTTAATACTAGGTAATACGATACTCTTTGGTAAGACTGGATGTCAGAATTTCAGGTCACTGACTACCTGTAACGACTGCCAAAGGTCTATAAATGGCAGCCGGGACCAACAGCTTAACGTGCTTGCGTATGTCGGGCGGTCACCCATCCACAGACCGACCTAGGCAAGTACAGCTTTACCTAATGATCGACCCGAGTGGCAGTTCTTAAGCTCCTCCTACCATAAACCTAGCAAGTAAGGCGTATAAAACCTGTTTTTTATTCAATGGGACATGTACAATGTTGATTAAGGTACACCTCTGCCTAATACTTCGGGAATTACAGGCGTGGTGATGGTATGTTATGTTTATGTAATTCTATAGTATTTTTTTCAGTAACGTTAATGACCAATCGTAATATCATTAGAATTGCTTAATGTGTTTCGTATTATCAATAACACCTACATAATAATGAGACGTAGCCTTGTCAATCAGAGACCAAAACAAAAATGCAAAAAAACTTCGTTGGATGTCGAAATTCGTAGCACAACGGTAGCCTGGAACTTTTGATGCTCATAATTTTGGTTAAGAAAGAATAATATAATTGCAAAATAAATCATTATGAATTTCGCGGCAATCTTCGTAGCGATTGTAGCCGATAATATTTCGTAGCATAGCAATATTTTCAATTTTTTGGAGTTTCTTGCCCGTTCAGCTCCATAGAGATCTACGCTAGGGAATGGGCAACTACATTAATTTACAAGTTATTATTGTAGCTTTTGGAACGAAGTTCCTTATCGCGCGTTGCGAAAGGGGGCTAGACGGAAAAAATTAAAAACACAAACATATAAACTCACATACACAAATACCCAGACCCGAAACAATTATCTGTAGGCCATACAAATATTGGTTTCGTGCGGGGATCATCGGGGGTAGCGCAGCAGTCACTTAGGGTATTATCTATAGTTTTGTTTTATTCTTTTCTGGAAACTGTGTAGGACCATTTAACCTTGCATGTTCATACAGAGATGCCATCTAATAAGTATTTATAAATTTATCACCTACACTAGATTCAAATTGCCTAAAAATACAGCTGATAAGCCAATTACAATTTTCGTGTAAATAACTTGTGCAAACATCACTTTATTTTCACACCTTAAGCCTTATAAACGTGTTTTTATAATGTTTATTTATACAACACGTAAAAAATGTGATAATTCGTTTCTTATAAGGTTTATACGAAATTAGATATAAATAATTTACTCATCATCATGATTATTATTCAGATCATACGTAATAAAGGGAGCAAACATATAGCCTATTGGTTAGCTCCCTTTTAAATATAACAGTCGAAATGTGGGTGTACATAGTTAGAGGTACACCTCTGCCAGCTGCCTTCACGGGTAGGTAAAGTCCATTTCACGAAAGAAGTCCCGCGGACAATTGTGGAACTAAATAACAGATCGGCCATGTTGTCGTTTGTCGATGTTATCAAGGTGCGTTTGTTGTGGTAGATATTTTGTGAGTTTATTATTGGATTAGTGCGTTATAAGGTTTATTTACGATGCCAAAAGTTGTGAAACAACATTATGTCGCGCGACATACAACGCTGCGTCTGCGGGACTTCTTTCGTGAAATGGACTTTACCCACATTTCTGCCTTCGGGGATTACAGTTGTGATGATACCATGTGAAATATAACAATAGGTCATCTATTAAGGTAGTACTTCTACATAAATAGATGACCTATTCTAGGTATATAGGTACTAATGTGTACTATTTATTTCATTAGATTAACGGATTAAAGTGTTTGATCTAATCTATCGACACATAAAAACGTGACTTTTTATTTGAAGTTAGAGACTTCTAACAATGCCGCCTAGACCAACACAAAACAATAGCACAGTGATAAGATTTAAATAAGACAAGGTGGGCCGTTTATAGAGGACTAATACGATTTTTAATAACCTCTTTCGAAGGGCTTTGGGGCTGTCCATTAATCACGTGAGGTTCAAAAGGGGGGAGGGGGGGTATAGTAAGATATAACATGTACCTATTTATTTTTTCGGCAAACGCGTGATTTCTAAACCGAAAAGCTTTGACTCGCCGTTGCCAGACAACGAACGAAGTCCTCGCGCGTCCGCGTAGCGACGACTGCCGCGGCTTGCCGGTCGTCCTTAAATGGTCCTTAATTTTCTAGAATAGGATTAGATTATACTTTATACCGGTATTCAAAAATAATATTATAAAAAAATTAAGATTCTTTGTAGGTACTAAAAAATACACATGATTTTTGGTGGGGGGGAGGGGGTAGTCTTAAACCTCACCACGTATCACTAATGGGAAGGGGGGGGTTAAAAAACATCACGTGATTAATGGATAGCCCCTTTCCTAAATAGCCCTTTTTGAGTGTGTTTAGCAATATTTTAATTTAAAAAAAACAAATCGTTCATCAAAGCTATATTTGTTTGAATTTTTTTTTCCACTGGAATTAATAACAGGAAACGAATGAAAGCACCCATGAAATCTATATCTTATTTTCTGCCTGATAGTGGTGTACTTCCTAATCTAGACATATTTCACATACCTAACTTAGGTCAAATCTACATCTAATAGAACACCTTCAACTCGTCATCAATGTATTCGGATCGACAACAGAAGCGCCGCCCCCGCCTGTTTGAATAAATTATTATAAATTATTATTAGTTAATTGATTTATGAACATGATTTTGTTTTTAAATTTAATTTTGATTGTGATTTGACATTGATTGATTTTGTTTTTGATTTTAATTTTGACATTGATTTTAATTTTGTTTTTTAGTCCGATTTTAAAACTGATTATGATTTTGAGTCAAATAATTTTGCTGTGAACTTTATTAAGTATGGATTCTGATATCTGAAATAAAGAAATATTATTATAACAAAAACAACAAAGTGTCCCTACTGTAATCACCGATTTGTCTGCCAAGAGCATAACACGTCCAATGACTTGTAATTACAGAACAACTACTTCGAGTTTCGATCACGGATAAACTGAAGTTATTGAATGCTTATGAGCTAACAAATCGGCCAAACACAACAGTACACACCAAAATAAATCCAGTTTCCAGTGTTTATGATATATTAATTAGTAATTGATCTGACTTGTCCTAAACTCGGTTTTATGATAGAACTCAAATTACACTGCTTAGTACTTAGTGGAATTACCATTTATGAGAGCCTAAACGCTTCTAAAACTAATATTAATATCAAACAAAACTTTAGGAAAATTCGTAAATTCGTCAGTTACAATTTAGATCAGACACTGTTTCCAATTTCCATTCATTTCTCCATTAAATTCGGCATTTATTATGTTGGTAGTTATTTTTGTCTTCACGGTCATTATCTTCCTGCCCTTGTACCATGATATTTGGGGTCGGAGCAACACATTTTTTTCCAATCTCTCCCCTGTCAATTTTCACGCTATCATTTACTCCTTTTCCCTTGATATCATACCTCAGTTACTCACACAATCCATTCATCTTTTCTTTGGTCTTCCACGGTGTATCTAAATTCTAATTCATTTATTTGTCAGAATGTGGCACATTTACATTATAATGTATCATCATCATCATCCATTACATAACTTTTTAACCGACTTCCGAAAAAGAGGAGGTTATCAATTCGTCTGTTTTTTTTTTTTGTATGTTTGTTATCGCATATCTCCGTCATTAGTGAACCGATTTTCAAAATTATTTTTGTGTTCGAATAGGTATACTCCCGAGGTGGTCCCATTGTCACAACTCCTCAACGGTTAGGAGTTGAAAGAAAATTATTTCTTATTTATACTCACTTATGGAGCGATAATTGTATTCTTTCAGGGTATTATGTTGACCCGAGGTGGTCCCATTGTCACCAAGTCAGGATCTGATGATGGGATCCCAGGGAAATCGAGGACAACCCTCCAACTTTAGAGGCACTAATGACGTTTTCCATATATTTTCTAAACCTGTTCAAGTATTTGCGTGTGGTCATCACGATATCATGTGGATTCACTGATGATGATGGAAGGTACAACTCCTCAACGGTTAGGAGTTGATAGAAAATTATTTCAGAACTATGCGTACTTATAACGTAATAGTTGTATTCTTTCAGGGTATTAGGTTACCCTGATGATAGAAGGTAAAACTCATTAACCGACTTTAAAAATGGAAGTTCTCAATCTTTTTTTAATGTATATTCACCGATTACTCGGAGGCGCCTCAACCGATATAGAAAATTCTTTTTTTGTTGAAAAGGAGATATCCCAAGGGTGGTACCATGATAAGAAAGGATCTGATGATGGCATCCCAGAGAAATCGAGGACAACCATCAAATTGTATAGGCACGTATCACGTGTTTCATGCTTTTTCTAAAGTTTTTTAAGTATTTGCATCTAGCAGTCATCACTTCATGTTGATGAGTTGATGACGGAAGGTGTAACTTCTCAACGGTTAGGAGTTGGAGCATAATTCTTTAGTAAAATGTTATGGGGACGTATATATGGTTGTAATCTTTCAGGTTCTCTAGGTGAGCTGATTATGGAAGGTACTACTCCTAAACGGTTAGGAGTTGAAAGCAATAATAAGGGAATCTTGAAGGTTAAGGGTTAGAGTTCTTGGTTGAATGTTAAATGTATAGTAAATATTTGTATAGGATATTACAACTAAAAATTGCAAAAAAAACCAACTTCAAAAACACAAAAAGTGAAAAACACAAAAACGAAAAACACAAAAACGAAAAACACAAAACAGTGAAAAATAAACTTCACAAGAAAAAGCAGCTTCTGAAGTCGGTGACAAAAAATACGAAATCAAAAAGACAAAATGTCACCGACTTTAGAGCTGCTTTTTCTTGTGAAGTTTATTTTTCACATTTTTGTGTTTTTTGTTTTTGTGATTTTTGTTTTTCACTTTTTTGTGTTTTTGAAGTCGGTTTTTTTTTTGCAAAAAGTCTTTTTACATTATCTGCTTGATATATATTATATCACGTTTCTGGGCCTGAAAACAATAATCCATAAACCGCACATCATCTTACAGCCGCACATTGTGAGAGGACATTGTTTAGTGACACATGGCAAATTGGCAATAGAATTCAGTGCGTGGCTATATTCTGTTGACAATATTTACGAGTTCCAAGCCACATGTCGTTCCACGACACAAATGTGATGAAATGTGCACTAAAAGCTGGCTCACTGTCATGACTAATTTACTACGGACGGTTCACGGTCTTCTGAGACTCATGGAATAGGCACCGACACAATTGATTGCAGCACTCGAGAAATATAGATTGTCCGTAAACTAGAACAGATGGCTGAAAATTAATTCATTCATATTATATTTCTCTGCAATTTTTTCAGGTAGGTTTCATTTTGGTTTGCTTACAATGGTGAATGTAATGTGATGAAGAGGAACGTGACAATTTTGAATGGGCAGGATAAGTTTTACTTAATTGTCTTTTGTGAAATGGCTGGTAGATGGTTATAGTCATGCCATATACGGTGGCACACTCGTAACATTGGTCCTTCGAGCCGGATAGCAGCACGAGTTTTGCAGGCACGTTAATAAGTGCGACAGTGGGGAGTTTCAGACACAAATCAAACCAAAGGATTATGGACACCTAAGAAGAACTCCCCAAAGATGCATAATTCTCCTCCACCTAGGAAAAAAAGTAGTGCAAACTTTTAAACGTCCGCTTAGAGAGAACTGAGACTGGCTGAGACACCACACCTTCCACATACCTTTTAATTTCAACCGAATTTAATTGTTAGTTAATTTAGTTACCATTTGACAGAACAAGGATTTTGATAAGATAGATACCGTTAAACGCTGCGATGATTACAGACCCAGCATTGCACCATTACCGGTTGGCAAAGCTCCCGTGACAACGTAGAACTAAAAATGAACATTCTAACACTTACAAAAGTATCCAATAGTAAGTGCGGTGCATCATATGGCAATTATGCAACGATCTAATTATAATGAATCATGATTTACACAGCTACGTCACGGCGAAGTTGGCAGGCTGTGGACATCGAGTTGGCAGTGGTTCTTCGGTCGTTCAATGACATGCTTTTATTTGACACCCATCATGTCACAGTTTAGAATGACGCGATCCATTCATACCTTGGATTGAGGTCTAGTAGTTTATTAAATGATCCTTGGTTAGAGGCAGCGTTAGGTCCAGTCCCTAATTGGAGTTGGAGCGGAGAGAGACAACGTGTGGGGGATCGACCTATCACATTGGTTGATTCCAAACTGTATCGCTCGGAATTTTGCTCGTCTTTTCCACTCGTGTGGGTTCATTACATAACACAACATCACGCCTAATCCTAAATCGTAATCTCCGAAGAGCTAGGACAAGATCCAATAGGCTCCCCCCTACTACATGTTCCGGCGAAATGTGGATGAACTATAAATCTAAACTAATACCTACTAACTAATTATGGTGCTTGCAACAACACCGAAATATCGGTAACTCATAAAGTCATAATAACTCATAACAAAATAAAAGTAAACATGGTATTCCGTTTTCAGAGTTAATCAAAATGTAATATTACACAGTTTAGATCATTTTCAAGTAGGCAAACTTGATTAGCAAATTACCTACCATCATACATAACCGAATAACCTTCATCTAACTGAATGAGGCGCAAAAAGTCACAGTTCGCCATAGAGCAACAAAATCTAATCTAACAAATTCGTCTAAAACGCCGCTGTACTTGACACACATTTCTATATCTATAAATGTTTGTTTTGCTCCGAACTTTGTCGGTTATTTCAATTTTAATAATACCTGCTGTTATATAATCATCGATAGAAACTAGCATTGGAAATAGACCAGCTATTTTCAATTCAAAGTCGGCTGATATCTCAGCGAAGGTTCGAGGCTGCGGGTTGTCCGCAAGGGATACCGCGGCCTCGACATGAAGGGCGAAGAAGGAACATGGGTGGTTTTTAGTCAGTAGAAGTCTGACACTCCCTTTCGCTCTGCCCAAGAGCGGGAGGGGTTATTTGATGATTTCCCACCCCCCAAAAAAAAAAAAAAAAGGTTCGTAGTAGCTAATACGAATAGGTAAGTACCCACAGGTATCCACCTATCTCGTTCTAAGGTAGGTATCTACCTCCCGTCGGGGCTGCGGGTTGTTCGCAAGAGATACCGCGGCCTCGACATAAAGAGCTAAGAAGGAACATGGGTGGTTTCTAGTCAGTAGAAGTCTGACACTCCCTTTCGCTCTGCCCAAGAGCGGGACGGGTTATCTAACAAAGTCCCTTCCTTGAACAGGTCTCAATACTGAATACAGTGTACAATAAATTAGAGAGCAGCAGCATCATTTTTTCATGTATATCACGTTTTTCCGCTTTTTCATTTGGTAGAGGAAGCACTAAGCGGCTTAGGTAGTTTATGAGGTATCCTTTATAACATGCATAATTATAGTTATTCTTAGTGTATGTGGATGATGTGCTAATATTGTAAGTTACAGTGTACAATTATATTGATACTACTTGCCAAGGAGTTCTGTGAGATACAGGAACTCGAGTAAATGTTTTTACTCGAGTTCCTGCATCTTGTTTTGCAAAAAAAAGCTATAAAAGATGAAAATTACTTTCGTCGATGGCAAAAAAGTCAACGAAACAAACTAAAGTCATCGATTTCCGAAAGTAAAGTAACACCACGTACGTACAGACCTACCTATATCAAAATATACTTCTTAATAATTGAAACAAACACACAGATTAGTTTTAAGGACTTAATAATATTAGATGGTCAAGTTTGATTTGGAATTTGTAATTTGATTTTAATAATTAAATCAACATTACGCCTGTAATTCCCGAATGGTTAGGCAGAGGTGTAGCCTATTGCCATTAACCGGGCACAAATCCAGACTCCGTAGCTCCTACTGAGAAATTCCTAATAGAAAAACACAATAACACTTTGCCCGACCCAGGAATCGAACCCAGGACCTCATGCTCAGCAGTCGCGCAGCTTATAGAACTATTATGTACCCTAACTACTAAGTAGTTATAGCAATAGGCTACACCTCTGCCTAACCATTCGGGAATTACAGGCGTAATGTTATGTTAAATTTATGTTATTTAATAACTAAACCGTACCTATTTAAATCACCCTGCTTTATTTTTACATATGACTAGGCAAAATATGAAATTTACATTAAGCCTTTCGGAAAAAACTAAATGTTGTTCAACATCGCATCAAAATTCATTGAGTAGGTAATTGTTCAGAGGAACAACGCGGCGCGGTTAGACACAGAAAATGTACGAGGAGGTGTGACATCCATTAAACTGCATTACACCCGCCTGGTGGTTGGTGGTCTACGGCCCCCTGCCTCTGTCCCAGCGGTGGCGACAATTGTAAACTGGTCTTAAGGGTGGCAAACTAGTTTGCACAACCCTATTCAAAAATTGCCCAACTGAGTACTTTTCATTTTTTTTGTCCGTAACGAAAATGTTATAACTAAGTTGTTGTATCGAGATTGTAACCTTGTTACGAAAAAGTAATTATTAAGCTTTATCCACGGTGTTTAATATTTTTGTTTCTTCTTAATTATTTATGTATTATATTTTCATTACACAGGACGTGATGTGTGCAGTAGTGGATTACCTACTTAATCAATTTAAATAAAGTATTAATAATAAAAAGAAAGCGATTTTTTTTTATTAGAATTAGGTAGGTAACATAACAAAACAAAATATCACGGGTTTGTCACAAATTTGAAGCAATTCAGTAACTTTAAAGCAAAATATTTGATTATTTACTAATCTCTATTTACGATCAATAACAAACGTATTTTATATTTATTTATTGATCAGATCACGATTCACCTCTTTTTGAGACAAAGTCGGTTAAAATATTCATGGTACATACAGCTTTATATTCATCATTTTCGTAACACGTAACATTTTAGTAACAAAATGCTACTAAAATGTAAGAAAACCTTTTCGTAACGTAACGAAATGTTACTAAAATGTAAGCCCAAAATAACCTCAAAAGTAAATTGACTGCAAAACACAATGTTAAACGTTCAGAAGAAGAACTAAGTAAAAAGATAATATTCTACTAATTAACATATCAAATTCACCGTCATGTATTCAAATTATTTACCGAAATATCGTGTTGTAAATGAATAATAACGAAAATGTTTCTTCGGAGCTCCGCTTACGACTTTCACAATAAAATGTTTGATCGATGCGTTTGACAGTTTCGTAATAGCCAATCAGGTTCAGGCTAGTTTTGCCAATAATAAAATTTACGATTGCGTTCAGAAATGCCAAGAAACCAGTGTAAAAATTGCTAACGAAACTGATTGTTACTAACTTGTAAAATATTGAGACAAGGAAATAAAACTATTTATAATTAATTATATATCATGAAAACCCCAAATAAACAGAGATTTAAATACTAGGGGATACGTATAACACATTAAATACAATTAATAAATCGAATTTTAAAGCCATTTTAACGAATCCAAATATTTGAAAGCTGATAGTGACACTACGCTTTTTGTATGAAACAAAATTTTGAGTGGTATTGTATTAAATGTTTTTGTAAAAAATATATAGAATAATAAGTCATGAGACTATTTACGAATGAACTGAATATATATCTGTCAAATACAACGCGGAGATTAAAAATTACAAGATGTATTTATTTGACTTTTTTAGTTTCCAAATTAACGACATCATTTTTATTCTGAAATGTACAAATTTTTTGAAAAATACTCAACTGTAAATATACCTAGTGATGTCTCTTCATTATCTACAATATGCGATAACGTGACTTACCTTGAAATCGTGCAAGTTTTCGCCCCGACTATATATATTCAAATCGGTAACGAAACCATAGCGCGATTCAGAAAAGTGTTCATTTACCTAACAACGCCATCTATCGAGCTATGTATGAATGGGCTGTGAATGAATGAATCTCTTAATCGGACAAAAAAAACCGACTTCCAAAAAAGAAAATAAAAACCACTATCTGTAATTCGGTGACTTTGTTTGTTTCATTGCATTTTTTGTCACCGACTTTCGAAAGTGGTTTTTTTTGTTGTAATCCTACTTCCTACGAATGGACGTTTGTTACTCTTTTACGCAAAAACTTCTGAACGGATGTGGATGATATTCAAAGTCAAAGTCAACACAGATAGTTTATGACCTGGATTAACACATAGGATACCTACTTATTACTTCTTATCCCAGACAATTATCGAACTCCACGCGGGCGAAGCCGCTGGCGCAAGCTGGTATCCTATACAAATATTAACTAGCTATGCATTTAACATTCAACCAAGAAACCTAACCCACCTTCAATCAAGATTCTGTTATTAGTGCTTTCAGTTTCAACTCCTAACCGTTGAGGAGTAGTACCTTCCATTATCAGCTCGCCTAGATAACCTGAAAGCAAACAACCATAATATACGTCCCTATAATATTTTGAGTTCTACCTTCCATCATCAGCTATCCAAAATGAGGTGATGACTGCTTGGTGCAATTACTTGAAAAGCTTTAGAAAATGCACGGAACACGTTATACGTGCCCATAAAATTTGAGGGTTACCTGTTGCCCTCGATTTCTCTGGAATGCCATTACCAGATCCTGGTTTCCTTATTATGGTTCTCTTATTTCATATTTCTTCGATTATTTCCAAATCGGTTAAGTCGTCTTCGAGTAATCGGTGAACATACATAAAAAAAGATTCCGACGAATTGAGAATCTGTTTTTTTTTTTAAGGCTGGTCTATGAGATTTACCTTCTATCATCAGGTCAACCTAATGCTTGACAGAATACAACTATCGGTTCATTGTACGTATAATTTTGAAAGAATTTTCTTTCAACTGCTAACCGTCGAGGAGTTGTACCTCCCATTATCGGCTCATCCACATGAGATTATGATTTATCAGACGCAAATACTTGAACAGCCTCAGAAAATATATCTAAAACGTTATAAGTGCCAATAAAATTTGAGGGTTGCCCTCGATATCTCTGGGATTCCATCATCAGATCCTGACTTGGTGACAATACGACCACCTCGGGAGTATACCTACTCTTTCGAATACAAAAGAAATTTGAAAGTCGGTCTACAATTGACGGAGATATCGGTGAACATACTTAAAAATAAAATTACATACACACGAATAGAGAACCTCCTGCTTTTTAAAAATTCGGTGAAAAAGCAGTCCTCTCCTCACATACCGGTCGATACAAGTACCTATAGCTCGCGAAAATTGTAAGTTGTTATTCAGTCAGTCAGGGTCTAACCAGCGATCACGAGGCACCCGCCGCCGACCGAACGAGTAGTTTTTTTTTATTTTGGATTTTGTGCACCCTTTTGTTGTGGCAAATGTCGAACAAAACAGCTCTAGCAGCGGGCGTCGAGGCAACTGTGACCGAGGTCTGTGGTCCTCAGTCATCATCATCATAATTTTCAGCCAAAAGACGTCCACGGCTGAACATAGGCCTCCCCTAAGTGTCGCCACATTGAGCGGTCCCGTGCGTCTCGCATCCAGCGGATCCCCGCAACCTTCACCAGGCCAAGGAGGTGTGGTCCTCGGTAGAGAACATTACTTCAATGCAGCTATAATAGACTGCAATTCTGAGAAAGAGTGAACTTGTAAGACTTGGAACCTCTCACAAATAAATAGACCGTGCGTAAACTGTAATCTACCCAACTTCCGCCGTGAAGGAAATACTTCGTCAGGTCCTGAGCACTAAAATGTAATGATTTCCACATACTGCTTGTAATTAGGCTTAAAAATGTAAACACGTATTAGTCTGACATGCATTTGTTCCAAACGGCCTATGAATAAATTGCGACAGCTGTTAGGAGTTTCTTTGAATCGCGAGTTTGATTCCCGGGTCGGGCAAAGTATCATTGAGTATTATTAGTATTTAGTCTGGAACTGTGTCCGGAACTGTGTCCGGTTGCTGGCAAGAATAAGTGAAATTGTAATACGGTGTGGTGTTGTGTTAGCTTTGAATGTAAAACTTTGATACAATGTAAAAAGAAATGAAATAAATTAAATGCGCGTGTGCCCTTATTTGACTGGCCAGACCGAATTTGCTTTTAAATACCTACCCGGTCACTGTTAAAGCAGTAGAGTTGACCGGCAGAGTTGTAGGTGTAGGAGGGCTTAGGTCTCTCTTTACGTATTTGACTCTTTTCGTGCAGTGTTTCGAGTAGTTTCGACTCGCTGTTTTTCGAAAGATTTTATATTTTTGTAAATAGTTGAGCGCCAAGACGACCTATGCATAGCGAGCCTCTCCCAACCACTACGTTGTATAAAGCAGAAATAAAGCAAGTAATTACTGTCGCGGCCTAACTAAACAGATACTTATTTTTCTATAAAAAAAACTCTGAAAAATAAAATAGTCACTACAATTTGTACTTTCATAAGAAAGAAGCTAGCTCTATCTAGTGATAGCAATGTGAAACGCTAGTTGAATGCAGAAATCTAGATGTCGCTGCATTAAATTATGAACATGTTTGGTGTTTTCATTCAATCATTCTTCCGCCATCACATATGTCCCGTTCTGTCAATTGAATTTGACAGCTGTCATAATTGTTAAAAATTAATCATCAATGGGATACTAATAAAAGTGAAATACCAAGAGAATTATTTATCTTATTCAAGGAATTCTATAAAAACGTAAAGATTGACTCGACAATGGGACTCTGCGACGAAGGTAGGAAACTTTTAAGTATCATATTACCGAGTAATTGATGTGAACGTAACCGTAGTAAACAAATTAATTACCATCAATGTAACTTACTGATTCTAGAGCACATGCGGTGTATGTTCTCTATAATTTCTTGCGTTAATCGATTCTATGATGGCATAGAAGGCATTTAAACATGTTATTGACTTTAACTACCATGCGCCGTACTACGCCGTTGTAAATCTTGAGTTCTTCGCGACGTGTTTTCCGTTTGTTTAGGTAAATGTGTTTGTCCTAACACTTACGAATCTTGCGATATTTGTGTGCTAGCTCGATCGCGGATATGTGTGAGCACAGGTTTGACCTCTAAATGTTGTTACCCAATGTTTATGTCTAATGGGTTATCTGTTACTTAACTATGTAGGTCAATAAAGTAGTTTTAACATACTTGGACAGTCATGCATAGTACACCTTGTTTAGTATATTACCTATACATGCTTCAGGAATAAATAAATTAGCCTTAACATGTCAATTAACTTGATTTGAAATGAGTATCTAAAGTGCTTTGACATATTAATAATTACTGCTATAAAATAGTAACTGTATGGATGACAAAGGAATTTCTCTTGTCCCAGCATTATTGACATGTTAATATATTTTACATACATATGTATGATAACGTTGTTTATCAGTCTTACCGCCTGCATCCTATTACCAATGTTCAGTATTGGTAAACATAAATGATGCAACTAAAATATTTATTTTACTCAACATTGTTTTAAGTATTCTACTTATCTGGCATGATGTGTGATTAAATATCAGACCACAGAGCCATTATTTTTTATCTTTGTTGATAAAATGTAAGTTGTGATAAGTTTTGTATAAAAGAGATAAGTAAGATGTCCAAAACTATTGAAAAAAGTTACTTAGTTCACTTAAAAAAACGATCTGTGAAAAGATTAGTTAAGAATAACTTTTACTATTTTATCTGAATAAGGATCCAACTCGGAAAAAGAAGGAAGTAAAATTGTTTTCAACAGTTTTATGAAAGCATTGAGTTTATTGTCCAATCATGTATAAGTCTTACCATTCTGCTGGATATTAGATAATTCACTTGCCAATTATGTTTAATGGTGTTAAAGTCTTGGATCAATCTATGGTAAAGCTCATATTATATTTATAAGCTTTTATTTAACTTGCAATGTATGTTTTTTATATTATGTATGTAGTATATAATGGTTGAGGTTTTTTTGAGAGTCCAACCCTGAATGAAACTGAAGATTCACGAGTAATTTTATAGAAAAAGACTAGAACTATTAATCTAAAAAAAAACAAAGCACATGGTTGACTTATTTACTATACTCACATTTCGCTGGCTAAGTATAACTGCCATGTAATGCCGTGTATGTATGCCGTGCCTCGGAAAGCACGTTAAGCTGTTGGTCCCGGCTGCCATATACATATAGATCTTTGGCAGTCGTTACAGGTAGTCAGTGACCTGAAATTCTGACATCCAGTCTTACCAAAGAGTATCGTATTACCTAGTATTAACTGGGTTGTGGAGGTCAGATAGGCAGTCGCTCCATGTAAAATACTGGTATTCAGCTGCATCTGGTTAGACTGAAAGCCGACCCCAACATAGTTGGGAAAAAGCTAGGCAGATGATGATGTTTCTTAGTAGAAAAATAATTTAAATATCTACCTATCAATTTTTAAATCAATTCTCACTCCTGGGCAAAGGCATTACCCCATTGCTTCCACTTCACTTGATGGTGTGCTTCTTCTCGTTAATTGACGCTATCCAAGACGTCTTTTCCTCAGTCTGTCGCGACCCCGTCTAGCGGTTTTATGGCGCCAGTATAGCGATATTCGGGCTCACAGCTTATGAAGTAACTTGAGAGTGAGGAACAAGGAGGGTCATCTAATTAGTAACCTTCTTGTTTCAAACCTCTCCGAATTAAATGCCAGTCTGTTTATTACTGCTATCACATGTAGCTACAAACATATTCTATTGCTCTTTATCAATTATTTCATATTATTGGTAGAGTTTTTTGTTTGTGGGGACAGATAATTGAGAAAAAAAAAGGAACTGTTTATTGTTCATAAAGGAGCTTCAAATGACCTAACAGGGATATTTAACTTGTAAACTTTTTAATAAATCATACATATAATTTATGGACTTTATTTATTTAAACTTCATGCACAAACGTGGTACATAGGCGGACTTAATGCCACTTTACTTATCTATTTGCAATACATGTAAAAAATATACTATGACCTATAGAATAATTACCGTTCAAATGAAAGTTAGGTATAGCAATAGAATTATGAGTGTGTTGTAATAAAAATGGCTGCTTGCCTAACTGTATATTACCATTAGATTACTCAGTAATTTGACTGCGGAAGTTAAATGGCAGTCTCAGCGTGTGAAATAATAAGCTGAATCTAATCTGGCTATATTAGAAAGGCTAGGGTAGGTTGGGGCTGTGGGTTGTTCGCAAGAGATACCCCGGCTTCGACATGAAGGGCTAAGAAGGAACATGGGTGGTTTTTAACCAGTAAGTCTGACACTCCCTATCGCTCTGCCCAAGAGCGGGAGGGGTTATTTGATGATTTTCTACACGCCAAAAAAAAAAAAAAGGGTAGGATGGTCGCTGATGATAATACTAGAACGTGGTTCATCAGAAAAGCTTTCGTTCGAAGGTCGAGCCTTGCTTCTTGTTATAATATTCATCATCATCATCGTCATTTCTGCTGCAAGACGTCCACTGATGGACATAGTGTCGCCACATTCACCAGTCCCGTGCGTCTCGCTTCCAGCGGATCCCCTTAACCTTCACCATTTCATAGGTCTACCTAGTTACACACCTTTTTTCTATTTTTTTGGGTTTGGGAAATCATCAAATAACCCATCCCACTCTTTGGCAGAGCGATAGGGAGTGCCAGACTTCTACTGACTAAAAACCACCCATGTTCTGTCTTAGCCCTTGTGTCGAGGCCGCGGTATCTCTTTCGAGCAACCCGCAGACCCGACGGGACCCGCAGCCCCGACGGGGACCTAGTTCCACCTGTTATTATATTGCATACAATGAATTGTAAAATTAATCTCACTTTGCCATACGGAATCGAACCGTGGAGCGCCTATACCTTCAGCTGAGCTCAATTAAAGTTGTAGTTTGCAAGAAAAACAAACTTTCTTAATTATGCATGAAGCAGTTTTTTTTGCCTCTAGTTAATTTGGTATCTAAAATAGGAATTGAGGAGGATTTGATATCATTTAGGAATGCGACTATCATTAGTATTTTCTATAATTAACTGCAAATATTTACAAATGGTTTTCTGACCATTTAAATTATCCCTTGGAAGTTATCTTAATAACTAATAAAGTCATACAAACAACTGATAGTGACTCATTTGGATTACAAACATGTAAAGTTTCCAATAATATTAATTATTTAATTCATTTAATTGGCATTATTTATGTTTTACGTATCAGACCCGAAAGTCAGTACCTACTAACTGAGTTGTGGAGGTCTGATAGGAAGTCGCTTCATGAATACCAGTGTTTTCCATGTAAAATACATTCCACTGCATCTGGTTAGACTGGAAGACGAACCCCAACATAGTTGGAAAAAGGTTAAATAATAAAAAAAAATGAATACAGGGTGTTTTTTCGCTTGTGCCATTTCCTTGATGGGACGAACTTTTTTGAACTCTCGGTCTTTTCAATATTCACAATCTTTCTATAACATTTACCTGGAATCGTAAATATCCAACATTTTAAAGCATCCAGTTTTTCATATATGCTGTTATATTTTTCTTCGCCTCATCGGCATAATTTTTGTTGTTATTGAATGTCAGGTAGTAATTTTCCAATAAAAACCCAGTGCCATCAGTAATTATGGTTGGTTTCTTAGTAGTAAATAATTATAGCCGTTTCTTGCCTGGTCATCATGACAGAGTTGCTATTACTAAAAAAGATAATTGTTCCTGTATCTGTCTAGTTATGTATTTATAAAATAAAATCCTTGGATTATCTTGGGCTGAGTAATGCTAATGAGTATAGCTGACTCAAGTAGGCACACTTTGTTTTGAAACCACAAAGTATTTTTATTGTTGCTCATTGCTCTAATTTTGCAAGATAGGCATATTTATTGCAACTAATGCTTTATTATTTCCATGACTAAATAAAAGACAATTAAAAGGTATAGTTCATTGAATTTAATAAAAGTATCGGGAATTACGTACAGACTGGAGCACATCATGTTATCCAAAACTGTCAAATTTTCCTCGAAAAGCATTTGAATCTTATGCTTTAGCAATAAACTTGAAAATCTATTAAAGAAATTGATGGAGACGCCAGCACATTACGTTACTACAGCTGGATGTGCTCAGTCTGTACTTAGTGGAAGACCTGAATCATAAAACAAAATGTTTTCCTTAAAAGTCCTGAGTCACACTAATAATGGATCAGTGACTCATAGTCATCATTCTAAAATTAGTCCTAAAATATTTGAAGATCAAGGTTACTATCGTTTTCAGTTTGTTTTTATTTATTTGGACTTTGGACCCCTGAAACTTTTAAGTTACTAAAGTATCAGCAGAAGATTAAAGTCCAATTTTAATAATAGAGCCTCATGCATGAGTGTGTTACCTATTATTACTTACGTGGTTTTATGATAACCATGCAATAATTAAGTTATTTTTGGACACATCGTACGATCGTACCTAACAGACCACTACATGTTCGTTAAGATTTTTTAAAAGAAACAACTAGGTTTTCCCCGGGATTTATATCGCGTCATAATGACCAAAGCAGTCTCTATCGAAATCACAAATATTTTTGACTGGTTTTGCTGGCTTGAGAAATATTTGCTACGGTTTATAAAAACATTGCACACTTTTAAAATTGCCTCATTGACCAAAATATGTAAACATGTAAGTATATTAACATTTTTAGTTGATGTAGAACTAGACTTTGGACAGTAAGTGGACTTGTACTCCTTGTTACTCAGTAATATTACATTACTTGTTTGTAAATAAATCATTTTCTGTATTGCTATAAATGACTTAGTGTTTAGACTCATAGGGATAACTATAGCTCCTTTTGTTGCTTCCTTAGATTATATACATGTATATAATCTAAGGTTGCTGCATTGCAAAAGTTGAGTGGTAACTGCAGAATGACCTTTGGCTTGCGTTTATGAGAAATCTTTTTATTATAGGCACAGGTAATAGGTCAACTGACATAGTTATGCGGATCTCTCATTGCACAGGAAATTTATACGAAGCAATGCCATGGTATACTGGGAATGTATATTGCTTGATGTGTCGCCGTGTGTATACCAAGAATTCAATAGGCAAAGGACATGGTCCATAATAATTGTGGATCAAAAAACAAGACTCGATAGGAACTAAATGGGTATCAGTAGTTTTATTATAATGCACAATTTACCCCATCGAAAGTACAATGCCGTAATCGATGGGGTACATGAGTTATAGGCTGGCAAAGTATTTTTTTTTTTGGTTATTGTAAAAGAATTGAAATCAAAATATAATTCAGAAACAAAAACAAATTATAAATTCACAATAACAACACACAGACTAGCAAACTAGCACAACTATCTATTAAATCTAGTCCGCTGATGATTTCCCCACCTCACAATCAGCGCAATCGGACAACTGGACTTTGGACCCTGACATTCTTTATACATATTATAGGTCCAAAGTCCGAGTAGTGGTTGCGTAAATCTCTAAAAAGTAGTAATTTTCTAACTTGCAAGTCATCGTGATTCGGAATTTAATTCGTGTGTGCTAAAAATAATTATAGTTTTTCCAAATATCATGTTTGGTAACACCGGTTTTTTTTAGATTGGCAATTTTTTTTGTTTTATGAGGAAAACGTTTGTCAGGTGTCTTATTTTTACCTTCGGACGTAGATGCTTCCTTGCCCATAAGATTAAAAATAACAAATCAACATTCTCCTGCCCTTATTACCATTAATTTATTTGGGGTCGGAGCAGCATTTCTACTTCTTCCACAGTTCTCTAATACAGAGACCCAAAAAAAAACCATATATGTAGAAAGATAATTCTGTAGGCTTTATTATAGGATGAGAAAGTTAGAGGTGATTTTGTTAAATTATTCTATTCAAAGTTCAATTGCAGAGCCAATTTTGTCTGGGCAAATAAGTCAAAGTTGTATAATTTCTCTGGGTTCGTTCCGTTCAGCAGGCGGCCATGTCAAAGTTGCAATCGTTATTTCACGAAAAAATAGCGTTTGAACTTTGGCAAGTGTAAACAGATTATTGCTCGTGACTGTACAACCACATTTAGCCAGTCATTCTTGACTTTTTTTTAAATGGAAGGTTCTTTACCCTACAGCCCTGTCTTATCTCTGAGTAAGAGACAGATTTAGATTAAAGATATAAGTTTCATTAAATTAGTGCTATGTGCACTAAAGTTATCTCGGATTACGCAAGGCGAATCCGCCTCACTACTATTTTACCTATTATTTAGCGTTGTAATAAATAATATCAATTGATAAACAAGTACATCTGGAGTAAACTGCGCAATAATTTGATAAAACGAATTAATAATTTTCACTTATTATCTTGTTCATTACCTTTGTCTGCAAAGACTGATATTAATATAATATAAGTAGATAGATTACTTAATTTTGTAATTTCTTAAAATAGACTTACTGCGGTACTCAGAGATATTTAATGATTACTTAAGCCGTCACTTAGTAAAGATTTGACATACTTTTGTATGACAAAACTGTCAAAACCTTTACTAAGTGATGGCCTAAGTAATCATTAAAGCTCTCTGAGTGCGGCAGTTAGTTACTAACCTAATAATTCAACAGAGGAACTTTGAATTTGCAACGTTCGACTCAGTGCCCAAAGTTAAAAATCTTTCAGCCACTCACTGTCCCATAAGCTACTTCATACTTCCAGTATCAAAATACAGGGTGTATAAAACGTATTCGGCATCATCATTCTCTTGCCCTTATCCCAATTCATTTGGGGGCGCGGCATGTTTTCCTCTTCCATACTTCTCTATTTATTAGGTCCTTTTTTTTCTTTTTTTTTGGGGGTGGGAAATCATCAAATAACCCCTCCCGCTCTTGGGCAGAGCGAAAGGGAGTGTCAGACTTCTACTGACTAAAAACCACCCATGTTCCTTCTTCGCCCTTCATGTCGAGGCCTCGGTATCCCTTGCGGACAACCCGCAGCCTCGACAGGCGTCGGCCCTTGCGGGCCCCTTCCATGTTGCTGACATCTCTTTGAGGCGCGCGTGGAACACGAACGCGCCGTCGACACGGCCTGTCGTCGTCATAAGACGGACGGACGGCGAGCTTACCCATCACTCACCGTCCACAGGCCCGCGTCTACGGTGGCCGGAAGCCATCACGTGGCCCCCGACGCCCGGAGCGCCTCCCGCGGCGGCTGGGACGAGAGGTTCTCTCCCTCTCACGTTCCGCCACCTCCTTCGCTAGCATCACTGCTTCGCAGAAGGAGGCGACGGCGTCCCATTCCTCCTCGCCCCGGACCATGGCTTGCACCAGGGCCGGACGCGAGAGGTCGCCGCCGCCGATCGCCGCTACGAGAACACGGCGGGGCTCCGCCCAAGCGGGACACACCTCCACAGTGTGCTCCACCGTGTCCTCCGGCCGATCCTCGCAATGGTGGCATCCGGGCGTTTCCTCCCGCCTGATTCGGTGCAGGTACCTCCCGAAACAACCGTGTCAGTCCGTGTCCGGTGAGTACCTGCGTCAGACGGAAGGTGAGGGCGCCGTGGCGCCTCTCCAGCCACTCCTCAAAGAGGGGACTTACCGCCACTATCGTGGCGTGCCCTGCACGGGATTGCGACAGTCGCTCTCTCCATGCCGCCATGAGATCGCACCGGAGGTCTGTCCGCTGCGCAGCAATTAGCCGCGGCAACGGAGTGACCCCCCGGTGCAGCGCCTCCGCGCGCCATTCATGCAGGCGCGCGAGGACTATCGCCTCCAGATCCCATGGCGGCAATCCGGCAAGGAGGTTCGCCGCCTCGCGGGAGATCGTGCGGTACCCACGGACTAGCCTTACGGCCATCACCTTTTGGGGCGCGTTCAGGTAGTGGGCGGCCCGCTTTCTCAAAGCACTCGCCCACACCGGGGCCCCGTAAAGGGCCATGGACCGCACGATCCCCGCATAGAGCCTCCGGCAGGAGGCGTTTGGCCCCCCCAGATTGGGCAAGAGCCACCTGAAGGCAGCACCGGCCCGCTCCAGTCTGGGAGCCAAACGTCGGAAATGCTCCACGAAGTTCCATCGGCTGTCGAGGACGAGTCCTAGGTACTTCAAAGTACACTCGACGCCGATGGGAACCCCTCCCACCGTTAGCTGGGATCCCGACGGTGGCACATTCCCACGCCCATAGAAACACATGGCTTCGGACTTGTGAAGTGCCACCTCGAGGATTTATTAGGTCCTTACATATGAAATTGCCGTTTTGTACGGGAGGTCAATTATTTTTATAAAATATATTTAATAAATCAAAGTATGCACCGTTGTTATCTATGCACTTTTGCCATCTCATAGGTAGCTCATTGATCCCTTTACTAAAAAATAAAAAAAAAATAAAAAATAAAAAAAAAAAAAAAAAAACCATGGGGGCGAGAATCAATAAACTCTTTGAAAGCGGTTTGTACTGCCGCATCGGAGTTGAATTTTTTCCTTGTAAGAAGTTGTCCAAATTCCGGAAAAAATGGTAATCTGTTGGAGCAAGGCCCGGGGAGTACGATGGATGTCGCAGACATTCCAATTGTAGCTCATTGAGGTGTATGTACTTAGTAAGTAAGATCTATGTTATAAGATATATTGTATTAGCATAAGATGGGCAGTAATAAATGGTAACCGATCGGCTCCAGTCGTT
Source organism: Diarsia brunnea (assembly GCA_949774965.1). Classification (NCBI taxonomy): domain Eukaryota; kingdom Metazoa; phylum Arthropoda; class Insecta; order Lepidoptera; family Noctuidae; genus Diarsia; species Diarsia brunnea. Next base: position 6,898,686 of record OX459015.1, on the reverse strand, counting down.
TCAATAATAACACTAGTTCCCTACATGGCGATCCTGCCAGGATTCTGGTTTAAAAAAACCGTCTCCTTTTCTACGTTTGATCGACACATAATTTATTATTGTGTCAACTGGTCAACTCGGATTTTACATATTGAAATATTATTGCACCGTAATTTTTCTTCACATTTTTTTTTTTTGTCTGTTTGGAGCCGTAACACTATAGTACTAACGCGTCACGCGCCCCGAATGGCTACGTTAGCTAACTTAGCTAACTTAGTGGTTGTTGGTTGTGCAGTGTGTGTGTGTGTGTAATATATGTACTTACTCACCACACACCTCCTTTCTTGCTATATCATCCTTTACATAGTCTATCCATCGGTTCTTTGGTCTTCCTCTAATCTTATACCCATCCACATTCATACTCAAATCTTAATCTTTGGAGGAGGTACACCTCAAGGTCGTCTAGGTATATAATTTGAAAAGAACAGATAACATTTTAAGCCTTGTATGTATCTACTTATTATACTCTGTGCAATTACCCGCAGCCCCTTACTTTCTATCTAGAACCACATGGTACACATGACGACTAGTAGACTATACAAAACCACTTTATTCGGATCTCTCAGTGTGAGGAAAATCTAAAGCAAAGCGAGACCATGACTGTTATACTGGTAATGTGTTGTTGTTGTTGTTGCCCTGTGTACAAACTACTACAGGTTGCTGGTGAATCTTGAGTAGGTAGGTACAGTGATACTTAATTCTGATTAGTCAATTCCACTCAGTGATAACTAGGGTTAAAGAAAGATAAACCTCTTACTCACAATATACATTTGAAATTGGTACCTATATCAATCGTTCTAGGTCACTATCTACTTAGCAACGTACTTCGTACTTTACGTGGATCAACTGAATTTATGAATCAGTTATTATTAAAATCTTTATCTTTCATTGTTGTTAAATAAAACGCAGCTAATCCTACAAAAAGAAATACAGTGATATAGGTAAGTCACTAAGCACTTTTGTTCAAAACTTTTAAAGATTGTTGATTTTGCAAAAATACAGCCTGTAGGTATAACATTTTTTTATATATTATATTGAACTTATAGCTTTACTATGGATCTTTACTATAGTTCATGAATATCAATAAGCTGGTTTACGTAAGTGATTGTTCATATTGTTGTTAGCTCGTTCAAGTACATACTCGTACCACCTATGTTATGTGTTTTACTACTTCATGTCAAGGTATGGGTCACAAAGAGTATGTCGTGTTATGACGTATGTACATAAGAAAATGGATAAATATTATTATTAGTCGCACGTTTCTAGCGATTCGTGATTTTATTTTTAAGTGTAAACTTATCGTTTGTAATTAAACAAAAATCGACTAATCCTTACTAATATTATAAATGCGAAAGTAACTGTCTGTCTGTCGCGCTTTCACAGCAAAACTTTCTTCTTCTTCTAATGCGAAAAAAGGGTTGTAAGGGGTTGAAAAGGTTACTTTTGGTCGCGATTACCGACATCCACGCGGGCATCAGCTAGTGAATTATATTTTTTTCTTGATTATTCATGTCATCATCAACCACGCACAATTCGTCTTCACCCTTTTAAATATTCTTCTGTACGTGTGTATGTCACTGAACTCCTCCTAAACGGCTGGACCGATTTTGATAAACATTTTTGTATGTGTTCAAGTGGATTCGAGAATGGTTTAGATTTACAATTGGACCCGGTCCGGGCAGGACGACGTCTGCCAGGTCCGCTAGTTATACTTACCACCCTACAGCATGAAGTGACATATTATGCTTTTATATAGGGAGGTGAATTGGGAAGGTGCGAAAGGTATTACTTGTTTTAAAAACTTCTAGAATTTTTTTGAAAAGAACAGAGACTCACAAAATTAAACGTGTCGTTGAAAAGTACAGGTAGAGACATTAGAAGGAGAATTCGAGCTGAAGCTTAAAATATATCAGAATCAGAAATATACTCAGTCATATTATAATATTTTTAAATTTTTGTAAAAGTAAGTTCGTTTTGCTTTATAATTTATGTAAATATGGGAGTTGAGCACACTTGAATAATCTGTGTTGACTACAACATCTCTAATGATACATTAAGCGCCAAGCTAGACCTAAAGATTTCAATAATAACACGAGTAATATCATGTAATTTTCTTAGCCTTAGTAAGAACCGCTCAATCCGAACCGGATTTTCCTCATATATATTTTTTTCTTTTTACACATGCCAATTTATGTGGGATGGCAACTTTTTATAACTTATTAACTTTTTTTTAGCACCTTAGCTAACGAAGATATTAATCTTATGTCAATTGAAACTTGTTAGGTATTACGACAGAGTAAAGTAAAAAAAACCATAATTTTCCGATGTAAATAAAATTAGGTAAAAATTATACCTACATGTTGATTGGCTGACAAAACAAATTGGGAAATTAAATATTTGGCGAATCCATTTGATCACGCTGTTTGCTCATGAATGTTAGATCAATATGGATAGTAAAGAAAAATCTACGAACACACTTATTTCAACACAAATTAGCGTGTCTTGAATATCTGCGAATTCTAGAGTCTGTGGCTTATGCAAGTGACATAATATCTAAACGTGTAAAATACTAAGTAAATAACACTTATATAACACTTACAAATCTTCGTAAACACTGGCAGATCGTAAAGATATCATTAAGTTACGTGAAGACGAAAATACTTATTGACTTATTCACTTGGTGACTAAGATTTACCATAATCTGGTAAAAATGAATTATTTCTACTGCGTTTGTAGTAGCTTGCCTTGAAAGTTAATAGTTAATTAATTTAAACATTCGTAATTATTATGTGACTATGTACTCACAGATTTCCGCGTATTTTTGTTTTATTATTAAGGGCACGTTTATTTTTGTAAAATAAATAAGGAACTGCAACCTTGGTTTATAAAGTCATAAATAAGTTGTCACCTAATGTCGTTATTATTTTTTGTTCTATTTGTTGTTTATGTTTTAATGAAGTATTTAACACAAACAAGCGCTTATCTGATCTTGAGGCTGAGTGAGAAAGATGTATGCTAGGCTTTCTAAACAACACTAAGCCGACAAAAATATTGTAAAGCCTATAATAATGCTAATGAAAGTTGCCCACAACACAAAAGTCAATCTTTGTATAGTCTGTTGAATATTACATGAAAGTACGAGTTATACGAATTGAAACATATTCCCAGAGATAGACGTGTCCAAAAGAATGCATCGATTCCTGGAACTTAAAAGACGTTGTTGTTGTTAAAATCGAATGTGCCTAAAAGTCTAATGAATATAACTGTTGATGGATGGAGAGGGAGACGAAGATCAAGGAAACGATGGATGGATTGTGTGAGGAATGATATGAGAAGAAAAAGGAGTAGTGATAGCGTGACGGTTGACAGAAGAGAATGGAAGACAAATTCGTGTTGCGCCGACCCCAAGTAAGGCCCCTTGCACACGGCGCCGTAGAAAATACGCCGTGTGTTATGGGCCTTTTTTTTTTTGGCGGGTGGAAAATTATCAAATAACCCCTCCCGCTCTTGGGCAGTAATGTCAGACTTCTACTGACTTCTCCTTAGCCCTTGCGCCGAGGCCGCGGTATCTCTTTCGAACAACCCGCAACCCCGACGGGGATGCTAGGGGCCTAACGTGGGACCAGGGCAGTAAGACGATGATTATTGAAGAGCTTCTGATCTGAATTTAGTGCGTTTCTTTAGAATGCCTAAAAAAGTTTTTTTTTTTTTTTTAAATACGTTGCCCCCACACTAGGAATTTCTCCTGTATCGTGGGTGCGTTCACAAACATTTAAACTCACATACACAACCAAACACCCAGACCCGAAACAATTATCTGTAGATCATACAAATATTTGTTCCGCGCGGGGATCGAACCCGCGACACGCAGCGCAGCAGTCTAATTGCTCAGCCACTGCGCCAACTGTGTCGTTGAAAGCTTTACATTTGCCTCTTAGTTTCCAATGATTTCAACAAACATTTTATCTAAAAAGTTGTGTTTTACGATGGAAAGGGTTATTATGGCCGGAGTATCGGAATCGTCGCTCGGCCGAGATACCGCGACCCCGACTTGCCCCGTCTGCCGATAGCTCGAGAATGCCGCCACTGTTTACATCTTATTTATTACGCTTTAATACGAAATCACTGCATTAAACGTTGTTAGCATTCAGACGGCTATTAGCTTTGTTTGTCAAGGAACTTACAATATAATTTAGACTAATTGGCTGTTGATTGCTCGAGTCACTGTTGGCTGTTTATACATTTTGATCTGTTGAAAGCATATTTCAATGTTATATCTACTACAATTCATAAGCATATTGGCGCTGCTGCATGCTGTAAGTATCTGCTATCTCTGTGAAATTCAATGATATGTGTCGTGTCGGTCATTACTCCTTATCAGCTCCGAGATAAATCATCTCCACGAACATTATCGGAATCCTGACAGATAGCAGCCCACACAATAGATGCACACATAGCAACAAAGGAGCGTACGAACAAAGCCAGTGCGTGTGACCACTAATTAGTCACTCGGCAGTTTGTTTACTTAATGCTACATGACAGTTATGGCAAAAGGCTGAGTTCGTCAGCTGCTACGGAGTGACTCCTCGGACGCCGCATTCGATTCCACATCCGCTGCATTTCCGATAACGGGTGAGTCAGCGCGGTGTCGCGTGTCAAGCGCCGCGAATCGCTACCATTTGCTGACTTGGACACATCGAGCGGGTCACTCATAGGTGCTGTCAGCAAATTGGCGAAGCGGATGTTAGGTGCGATGGCGACCGGCCGTCATTCGCAGTCAAACCGCGAGCGCGGAAGGTCGCGTCGTTGTCATCAGCTAGTCACCCAACACCGGCGTGATTCTCTATAAACAACGCTATCGAGAACTGGTACACAATAACTGTGATAAAAACGAAAACATTACCCGGAAGCGGTGCAGTAGTTGTCACTAAACTCATTATCGGACCAATATTTGCTGTGATTAATTTAATATTTGTAATGTTATGAATTTATGATCTACGTTTCGTAAAGTTTACCGTGATAAGGGGTTGTGATATTTGGTGTGGTTAAACCACCTGTTGATTAATCGTGTTTATGTGGAGTATTATCGGGATTATCGTCTTGCGTTGCTCCGATTAGTGGATAACAGTTGGACGTGGGTGTTGTTGAGTGGTGCGCGGCTGGAAGATGCCGGTGCTCGGCTACGAGATGACGTCACAGGAGTTGTGTCCGATGTACACCGCGATGGATTACATGATGGGTGGGCAGCAGCAGTGGGACAAGCACGCTAGTAGCAACTTCTACGGGCCCGTGGTGCGCAGTCCCCCGCTGGAGACACGGCCTGCCATGACGTATAGTGAAGGTTTGTTGACACCACACTCTAGTGATCACGTTTTCACGAGTATTTGCCCATTCGCCTTTTAATATTGATGTGTCGGACATTTACATAATAATATAGTTAGGTAAAGAAATTTACAATTTATCAGCGTTTAAAAATACTGATGACTGAATTAATTTGGAAGTTTTTCGTATTTTTATCTTGTTTTCGGCTGCTTATTGTAATCTACGCTGATAAGCGTTGTCACCTTATAAAGAATGATGTATTTAATTACAGTTGTTTTCGTTATCATGTCGATGTAGGTATGTGATGTAATCACAACAATAGAATTCGGATTTCTTAATAGACCACGGCGTAATTATTCGCTTTTCTATACGTCGTACACAATTGTATGGAAGTAGCTGTTTTAGAAACAATGCAATCAATGAATAAACATGCGTCGGGGTTTTGGAAGGTTTTATAAAACTCTGGAATTCCCAAAACATACTTGCCAATTACAGGATTATCCGACATTGGCAGCCTTGTTTCATCCAATTCTTACTGCGGTACTCAGAGATATTTAATGATTACTTAAGCCGTCACTTAGTAAAGGTTTGACATACTTTTGTATGACAAAACTGTCAAAACCTTTACTAAGTGATGGCCTAAGTAATCATTAAAGCTCTCTGAGTGCGGCAGTTAGTGTCACAGTTGTGTCATGTTTTTCGGACAATATCATCGCAAAACTTGACTTTTAACTTAAAATCTAAATCGATAGAGTACGTTATCATATCCCGAAACAAATGATGATTTGATGAGTGGATGTTGAAATAGTTTGTTTTTCCTTCGTTTTTGTGGAAATTGAGTATGTGCAAAAGCTGCTCTACACTGAAACTACGGTTAAACGTCAAAAACGTATGGTTAGGCATATCCATATCTGTGGGTTAAGCAGAACTTAAGTACTAATTACTTAACTTGAAAAATTGTTAATGAGTACACAGGCTCTATTATTAGTCATTGCAGTTTGTTGTTGTGGGTGGAAAATCATCAAATAACCCCTCCCGCTTTTGGGCAGAGCGAAAGGGAGTGTCAGACTTCTACTGACTAAAAACCACCCATGTTCCTTCTTAGCCCTTCATGTCGAGGCCGCGGTATCTCTTGCGAACAACCCGCAGCCCCTTACTTTCTATCTAGAACAACATGGTACACATGACGACTAGTAGACTATACAAAACCACTTTATTCGGATCTCTCAGTTTGAGGAAAATCTAAAGCAAAGCGAGACCATGACTGTTATACTGGTAATGTGTTGTTGTTGTTGTTGCCCTGTGTACAAACTACTACAGGTTGCTGGTGAATCTTGAGTAGGTAGGTACAGTGATACTGAATTCTGATTGGTCAATTCCACTCAGTGTTATCTAGGGTTAAAGAAAGATAAACCTCTTACTCACAATATACATTTGAAATTGGTACCTATATCAATCGTTCTAGGTCACTATCTACTTAGCAACGTACTTCGTACTTTACGTGGATCAACTGAATTTATGAATCAGTTATTATTAAAATCTTTATCTTTCATTGTTGTTAAATAAAACGCAGCTAATCCTACAAAAAGAAATACAGTGATATAGGTAAGTCACTAAGCACTTTTGTTCAAAACTTTTAAAGATTGTTGATTTTGCAAAAATACAGCCTGTAGGTATAACAATTTTTTTTTAATATTATATTGAACTTATAGCTTTACTATGGATCTTTACTATAGTTCATGAATATGAAAAATCATTGTTCAAGTTCACCAGTACTTTCCACACTGAAAAATTGCCAATTCAATTATTTTTTGCCCAGTAAGCCTCCTGTTGTCTTCGACCTTAACTAGTATAATGTCGACTTATTGAATAGTTTTAGTGGCAGTTAGTTTGAATTACGGAAAATGTCTGGTTTTAATAAATTCTGAACTCCTTTTTGCGAATCGAAGCGCTTGTGAATACGGGGGCCTGAAATAATACCTGTAACCTAAACCATGAACTCAACAATCATTATAATAATAATACAATCAAAAACAATAAATTCATACGTAATAGTTTGTCTAATAGCCTCCCTTACTACTTAATGCACTGACGTATTCCATAACAATTAGGTATTAAATTACACGATGTTATTCAGCTATTAATTTCAATAAATAACTAGTGGTTACACACGTACAGTCAGTGCCTAGCATTACCTGACCCCTCTTCACTAACCACTTCACCTCTTTTTCTTAGTACAATGGGTCAAATAATGGGTTTAGTCATCATCTGCCTAGCCTTTTCCCAACTATGTTGGGGTCGGCTTCCAGTCTAACCGGATGCAGCTGAATACCAGTATTTTACATAGAGCGACTGCCTATCTGACCTCCACAACCCAGTTAATACTAGGTAATACGATACTCTTTGGTAAGACTGGATGTCAGAATTTCAGGTCACTGACTACCTGTAACGACTGCCAAAGATCTATATATAGCAGCCGGGACCAACAGCTTAACGTGCTTTCCGAGGCACGGAGGAAACTCGGTATGTCGGGCGGTCACCCATCCACAGACCGACCTAGGCAAGCACGGATTAATAATGGGTTTAGTGTCTATACTTTAGTGTGTAATGTTGGATGTGTTGGGTGATACCACCCAGGTGAACATTAGACACTAATCCAAAAATATGCTGGGAACAGATTCTACATCTGAATAATGTTTTAACTTATAGGGAAAGTGAATGACGTTATAAATATAGCCACATTATATAGTGACGTGTTTTTCAGTATTTTTTGCCGCATCATCTAGCCTTTCCCCTAGTATGTTGTGGTCAATTCCTTGTTGACTGAAGTAAGGTTTTACCCGAGGACTGTGACTACCTGCTTACTACAAGTAAATTGAATATATGCTTACCTATCGTATGACTGCCTCGATGGTCTAGTGGTCGCAAACGCGACTGCTGAGCATGCGGTCCTCGGATCATTCCCGCGTCGGGCAATGTGTTATTGGGTTTTCCATCAGGAATTTCTTAGTATCAGCCACAGAGTCTGAACATGTGCCCGGTTGATGGCAATTAGCTCGCCCCCTATTACACGGAACTTAAACATAACTGGCGAAATATGGGTGTACTTATTTACAAATCTACCTAACTCATCAGAGATAGCAGGCATGGTATTACGTTGTGTATAGCTGAAGAAGAACTCGATATATTTCTCAAATACTAAAGCTTACTCCTTCTTGTTTCAGACAGCGACATGCAGCTGGAGACGAGTAGCAGCGAGGCGAGTGCAGCATCCTCAGCTGCGCTATCCCAGCATTGCGCCATCTGCGGGGACCGCGCCACCGGCAAACACTACGGAGCCTCCTCCTGCGACGGCTGCAAGGGCTTCTTCAGGCGAAGCGTCAGGAAAAACCATTTATATACGTGCAGGTAAATGTCAAAAACTCCACTTATAAGAAGATACAGTGACGAGCGTAAATATGTATGCAAATTAGCTTAATTCAAAAGCTACTGTCTTGAGAAATTACGGTTTCTAGAAAATCTATTTCTTAAAATGAGATGATGAATGATGCTTTCAAAAATGAGAAAATCAATCAGCTGGGGAGTTTGTTCCGCCACTTCTTCTTTCCAGCAAAAACACTAGGAAGTGTCGAAGGGTGGGCGTTTTGGGGGACTGTCACTTGTAAATAAGTGAAGTAAAGTAAATTTTGACGTTCGAAAAGTGCTTATCAGCCTAGTTTGAATAAATGACTTTTGATTTTGATGTGAATAGGATTTGGCACAGAGACAGATTATAGTCTGGAATAGCGGATGTGTTTTTATCCCGATAGTACAATCCCGTGGAATATTTCTAAACACCACGCGGCGCGGGCAAAAGTTATTTATATAGGTATTATGTTTATCGCACTAATACAATAATATTGACTTTTATAGAGGAGACGGAAACACATAACTATTTTTATGTCAAGGATTATTTAAATTTATAATCAAACATATGTTTTGATAAGTAAGTATAATTAAGCAAGGTTATGGTTTTTGTACCAACTGATTCGTTCATAAATAAGTACTTTGGTTAATAAACGTAGAGGAAAACATCGAAATCAATGTAATGTATGTATGAACGCACGACGACCAATCAAACCATGCAAAACTAATATAAGCAGATCTCTCATTTTACGGGAAAAGTATACAAAGTGAGGCCATGTTGTATTGGAATGTACAGCTATATATGGCGCCGTATGTACGATGGCCAATTGGTTAAGTCGGCACAGGCGCTTGTTGGAGCCGTAATCCATCTTGATTTGTCACGGCCCATTAGGACGGGCGTAATTTGTAGCAGGCTACTGTTTCACACTCGGATAGTTGAGTACGTATCGTTGGCAAGTATCTTACTACTCCATAATTATACAGCATCTAAAAATAAATATCTTAGACTAGATAGTAATTCGACTTAGTTAAAATGTATGTTTATTATTTCACTTTAGAACGTCATTTTCCAAATACAAAAAAAAATCGAAGACATGTGACTATGTGACATCTACCAACCCGCACTGGGCCTGCGTGGTGGATTATAGCCCATCCCTCTCCTAGGGAGGAGGCCTGAGTCACTGCAGTGGGAACATTATAGACTGGTGGTGAGACACCTAAAACGCGTGTTTTATATGTAGGTACATATATTTTTTTTTTTGCATAAGTTTTAGCGTGTAAACAGACTAAAACTTATGCAAAATTGACTCACGCGGGATGTTGTTCACAACTTGTAATATTTCGTATTTTTTTAACGCATTATTTATCAGATGAGCATGAATCACGAAATAACAGATTTTTGTTGCGAAACATCTAGTTACTTATTAAAAATAACAATCTAAAATTAATTTAAGACGAAAACAAAATTCATAAAGTTTTATTGACACCACACAACCTAAATGGCTGGGTCTAGGAAGTTTATACGTAGAAGAATTACTTTTATAACAAAATTAAGCACTAAAGAGGGACTTCGATATATATTCCTCAAGGGGGGTTAAGTAAGGGATGAAAGCCTGTTATTTTTCTGCTTATTTTGTTCGATATCTAATAAAATATGATCCCATTACTTGGTCTTGTATTATCATCACTTATGGATTCACAACGTTTGTGGATGACGAATGATAGACGTTGGCAAGCATGAGGTATTCGCTGCACAACGGTGGGAACCTCAAAAACTGGGACCACGCCAAATAGGAATCATTCACGTCTGTCGGCTGCAATTTGCACATAGATACAGTCGCCTGCACATCAATCTACTACAATCTATCAATTTATTTAATAGATTTTTAATTTTATCGCTAAAGCATAACGTTCAATGTGGATTAAGAAAATTGAACTGTTTCGGATAGCTTGATGTGCTGTCGTCCGTACTTTCGTAATGAAAAGAATATTAAGCTATCAAAACTGTCGTTTATATGTATGTTTAATATGCCTTGAACTTATAAGTATCATTGCTTATAAAAGCATAAGCAAAAATAAAAAAGTGCATATTCAAAGAATGTTGTGTTTAGCACAGTACAAACTTTTTTGAGTCGTTAATACCTCAACTAAAACACAGTTTTGCAGTTTTTGAATGAGTCTAGAAACGTACCGTCATCAAGAAAAGTCACAACAATGAAGAAATGATCAAAACAAAACAATTATCACTGTAACAAAACATGACTTGACATTATGAAATGCTGAGAAGCAATTTGGATGATTTATAATATAAAAGTAGCAATACTAGCTATGCTAATTAAACAAGCCTCCTCTTGATGTGGGTGATCTGTAGTCAAACTTAACCCTTTTTATGGTAAAGGGAATATATTTCCCACCATATTTTTCACCTCAAAAATTAAATTATTTGTTTCTGTTACGCATTCTATGATTGTACAGAGATTATTTAAAGATTTATCAATAACTCATTAAATATTCAAAAAACACAAAAAAGTTAAAAAAAACTGAATTCTTATTTTCTACCAATTATACCTATGCCTATTTGCCCTTATTTTCCGATTGCCAGATCGTTATGCCCTATAAAGGGTTAAAGCATTTATTTAAATTAAACAATAGGGTAGTAAACTAAAAAAATAATTAGTCCGTCAGATAAATTTCCGAAAAATATTGGACACGTATTTTATATTTTTTCACGTAAACAAACAATGAAGACGATCCAGTGCTTTAAAAACTCGTGTGACGTCATATTCTAAGACATTAGTATGACATTTTTTACCGGTGAGTGACATCACCACCCCTCACTCGAATCTTTGACTCGTTTTATCTTCGTCAATTAATATTGATTTGATAAAATAAAAAATACGTATTCAATATTTTTCGAAAATCTAACAGACGGACTATTTAGAATCATATTTTTTTTAGTCAGTAAACATCCCTTTTACAGACACTTTTGGACAAAACAAAGAAAGCGAAGCTTCAGTCGCAGTCACAAGGCATGATAACTTCTGAAAGTGCTGTATGTAATAGCCCATTCCAAAGCGGACATCTGTAGAAGAATTGGGGAGTTTCAAAATAAATCAAAATATTGTTACAAAATCCCGGTTATAAACAGAATATGAAGTGGTTTTTATAGATTCTTAGCTAAAGTATTAATTATATTATCAGTAAATCGTGTTAGATTAGTCGTATCCAAATAACATAAATCAAATGTGAATTAGTCCTTCAGACGTTCATACAACATCATGTTTTTCATAGGTAAAGCAAGTTTTGTGGTATTACGTCAATTAAATGGTTCATAAGTAGAATGCGGTTTACCGTGACTGAGAAACTTGTTTCCTCTTAAAATGATCGTGTTTTTGTGTCAGTTTCTTTACGTCATACATTACCTAGGTATGAGTGTATGGGCGATGTTTATTACCTGTTCGTAAATAACTACGAAATCCAAGAAGTTGATTTATGGGACGTTATATTGCTACCGTACTTATTAGGTCATCATATTGGAAATAATTCAGAGGTGAATTTATTTTCCGTATTAGTATCAGTAAGCAAGATTTTTCCTGGAATTTTCGCAATGCTTGAAGGAATATTATCTACAAGCTTATGCCCACGAGTGGAGATCAGTAATTGTCCCACCTGTGCCTATATGTGAATCTAGGTTATAAACTATCTCTGTGCCAAATTTCAGCTAAATTCGATCATCGTTTTTGCGTGGAAGAGTAAGAAACATCCATACATTCTCACAAACTTTCGCATTTATCATATTAGTAGGATTTCCTAGCTATAGTAAATATTTTTCCAAATATAATTAGTATTAGGTTAACACTATTGAGATTAAGATTCCTTTTTACCCGACTACAATCTCATATAACGTTGTTGTGATAAACAGGTGCTCCATACAAAATGTACGGAACACATGATGTTTGGCCGTTGCGCCCCTGCGATTCTCACAGAAACCATGTTATTATCTAATCATATTATGTTAAAAAATACATAAAAAAATTCTGCCTTTCTATGGCATTGACGTCACTAATTATGCAAATTATATGTATGTTTTTAACCTTGGAGGTTTTCATTTAGCTGCTTTTCTGTAATTAATATTAATAGAATTACGTACACAAACCAGTTCAAGACAACTTATTATTGTCATGGAACTGTCAGTGATCAGCATGAGGTCCTTTTTTTTCCGGGTGGAAAAACATCAAATAACCCCTCCCGCTCTTGGGCAGAGCGAAAGGGAGTGTCCGACTTCTACTGACTAAAATCCACCCATGTTCCTTCTTAGCCCTTCATGTCGAGGCCGCGGTACCTATCTCTTGCGAACAACCCGCAGCCCCGACGGGAAAGGTCCTGTGTTCGATTTCCGGTTCACGCAATTTGTCATTGGGTTTGTCCATCAGGAATTTGTCAGTAGCAGCATGGACTCTGGGGTTGTACCCGACTGACGGCATTAAGCTCACCTCCTATTACATGAGATCAAAAAACATGAAAATTTTGTGTACTATGGTACAACTGTGCCTGACCCTCCAGGAAAAACAAGTGCCTTGTTATGTTATAAATTATAATGCCTCCGTGGTCGAGTGGTTTAGGCCCGGTGGTCGTGGGTTTGATTCACACGGAAAGCATACTTTGTAAAGTTGTTTCCAGTTTGGCTAGGAAATTGCAGGCCTGAATCACCCGATTGTCGTTGGTCCTGGTCGTCAAACCATGTCAGAGGGCTTTGAGGTCCCGTCAGGGCTGCGGGTTGTTCGAAAGAGATACCGCGGCCTCGGCACAAGGACTAAGATGGAACATGGGTGGTTTTTAGTCAGTAGAAGTCTGACATTCCCTTTCGCTATGCCCAAAAGCGGGTCATCGGGAATCATCAAATAAACCCTGTTATTTAATGATTTCCAACACGAAAAAAAAAAAAGGCCTTTGAGGTGTTTTAGAAACTGACACTAAGGTGTGTGGTCGTTAGACCTTACTGCCCACACGATAAGAAGAAGAAAATTGTTAAAAATATACAAAATACCATCTTTTTAGGTATTTTTTTCACCACCAAAGATTAAACAAGTTTTATGCCTTGTTTCAGGTTCAGCAGAAATTGTGTGGTGGACAAAGACAAGAGAAACCAATGCAGATACTGTCGACTAAGGAAATGCTTCAAGGCGGGAATGAAGAAAGAAGGTGAGAAATACAACATTAAGCCGATAGGTACCTACCTATGTTAAACGAAAGCATGCTTTTCTGTGTGAAACCTACTTTTAAATCTTGCCTGGAGTACATAGACGGCAGACATGGAGCGACTGCCTGTTTGACCTTCTATCCAGATAGTAGGTAACGCGTTAGCCCTATGCAAGGCTGGTTGTAAGACTTTCGGGGCGCCTACCCACAGACCTGATAGACAGGGAAACCAACGCTACCACGTAACGTAACGTAACGGATACCACGTATTCAACACATTCAGATTTTTTTTTTTGCGGGAGTGAAATTTTTCATCATTTTTTTTTTTAAATCTATTTCGGTGTCCCTGCTACCTTATACGGGTCACCGTCGGTTATTTATTTTAAAAATAACAATAGTTTCCTACATAAGTGCAATGCTTACACGGTCAAAATATAGAGAACAGTTGTTTTGTTTTTTAAATTAGTGATGAAAAATTTCTATGTGGCTCAAAATAATATACTTACTGAATACCTTTGGGTAACTGTTTTAGCTTCGGTGCCCCCTCTCCCTTATGTATGCTTCTGTCTACCCTCCTTGTATAACATTAATACACTTTATTTCTTTGTCTTTATTGCTTCTTTGGACCAGTGGATAGGTCGCCAACCTATAACAATATTATCTTCGACAGACGATAATACTTTAATTACCTCATTTATTGAACAATGCAAGTACGTATGTATGTAGCTACATTATGTGTTAAGTACATAGCACCTTTTTTAATGCACCTAATCTTAGACATAGCTAGCAAAATTTAGAATATATTTTAGAGTGGAGTAGTTGAATAGTTTTCATTTTAGAAGCTTAAGATGTATGTAGCTCGGTAGCGCTTTATTCGAAAATGAACCTTATTTGCATAAAGTAAATGTTCTAAATCGTAAGTATACGTTTAATCCCAGTCGCTTGTAAGCACATTAATTAACTGTATTTTGTATAAAACGCGACCGAGACGAGGACCGAGGGAGGAGGAGAGATCTTAGCCATATTAGAGTCTCATTTAGAAACCTAAACAGAATGACAAATGCATACCAGAGACAAACACCACATAATTAAATTATTATTCACCGTCGTATCGTTTTACGCAAGCAGATTTATTGGAAGTTAATCTAAATGGTTATTTATACGTTTAATTAATTCAATTCATTCGAAATTATCATTGGTCGTCATAACCGCATATTTCAGACTTAGTACTGATATTCTTGCTCAGGACAAACTAATGACGTTCAGGAATGTGGAATTTTATTATTTATCCCTATTTAATACGTATGTGTTTGGATAAAACAAGGAAATTGTTGTTCTCTTAAATGTTTATGGTTTTAAAATTAATTGGCGAAAATGAGGTTTAATTTTATTATTGGACTGTATTTTAATAATGGGAAAACTTTATTCCCCGCAGGCTCCATATTCTTCAATAATAATAATAAAAACAATATTAAAGTACGGTTAAAATGTAAATGAAGTTGAAGTAAACAGGGCACAAAATAGTGATTAAGCACAAGTATGTATTTAGTGAATTAGTATTTCAGTATTTAGATTTATTGTACACTAGCTGTTGCCAGCGGCTTCGCCCGATACAACTCGAAAATTATCCCACGGGAAGATAAAATCGGGATAAAAACTATCCCATGTGCTAATCCAGGTTATAAACTATGTGTGTACCAAATTTTATCCAAATCCGTTCAGTAATTTTTGCGCACTCACAAACTTTCGCTTTTATAATAATATTAGTGTGATTAAAAAGCATGTTCTGAATCACATAGATTTAATAGTTTTCATTCAAAACGTGAACTGAAAGCATACAACTGTTTGTCCAACAGTATTTAGTGGGTGCGTTTTTGCATGGCAATAGCGGCCATTGGCCTAGCTACATTTATAAACGTTCTTGAATTAAAAAACGCAAAATAAATCCTTTTTGATACCTGAACAACAACCACCGTAATCATCAATCATGTTAAATTCTTTATTATTTCGTGAATTACCACTATTGCCATGCTAAAACGCAATATCTATAGACTTAGACCGTAAATTCAGAATAGCGGTTGATATAGCATGCAATGTGGCATGCCCATGGAACGTCTTATTGCTCGTTAAAAAAAACCAGTCATCCGAGTTATGTTTTATCCATAATTCTGTATTTACAGTTATATATGTTTTCAGCGGTACAGAACGAGAGGGACCGCATCAACTGTAGACGACCATCGTATGAGGAGCCGACGCAGGCCAACGGACTGTCAGTCGTGTCGCTACTCAACGCTGAACTGCTCAGCAGGAAGGTTATTGACGAGGTAATGATAATGTCTCTTGCTGTGGTATTAAGGTTGAAATCACATTAACACGTACAGATCAGCATTGGGGATCCTTTTTTTTTGGAGGGTGGGAAATCATCATCAAATAACTCCTCCCGCTCTGGGCAGGTAGAGAGTGTTAGACTTCTACTAACTAAAAACCACACATGTTCCTTCTTATATATTATAGAAGCCATAAAAGAGTCACGAGGTAAATTAGGCAGCTTGTCGGCTAAGTTCTGCTCATAAATGCAATCGTAGACTTCCTGATCAGTTAAAAGGGTTGGTACTCCAAAATATCGGTATCTCTTTCGAACAACCCGCAGCCCCGACGGGAGCATTAGGTATCTTACATCTTTTTCCCTGTCCATCACATCGAATTGCAACTTACTAAAATTAGAGGTCCACACGTTAACGTGCTTCCGATTCGAAAGCTTTCGATCGGACCAAATGAAGCCTTTACGTGACAGAATGAGATAGATATACTCGAAAACGCTGTTCGTACAAATGTGATTTCACCAAGGACGTATTTGTAAATCTGTCATTGAACTTAAGATACACTGTAGTTTTTGAAGAAACTTTATTTATTTATCATTTATGCAAAGTACACATTATACGCACACAGAACATTTCTAAATTGACGGTGTTAATAAAATATACATCATATGACTCAAAGGTGACGTCCGAAGTTTGGTTATTGAAGTTAACACAGTCCATATTATGAGTAATAAATACCTATGTAATATTGCGCGTACATATTACTGTCATGGTTAGTAACTTAGTAGTAATATAAAAACCCGACCTTTTTTGAGTCATATCACCTATAACCTAACTCAAAGGTTCATAGGTGGCATAAAAACTTAAGACACCACGTTAGGTACTAATGTCACGATGAAAAAGACCAGAAAATGTATCCTTTCCCTACAAATATTTTTTGTTGGGCTTTCTTGAGTTCCACTGCTGGGCAAAAGTCCTTTCTTTTTACAAACCTCTCTATCTTGTAAAAAAGGCCTAAAGGGTGTAAAAGTACCCTTAACGCAAACGAAGGGTACTTGTTCTCCCCACCACTGCGATATTTTTTTTGTTCTAGACCATACCTGGGAACCAGTTACGGAGATATTGGGGTCAAAGTTCCAAATTGTTCACAGCTGTTTTTGTAAATACTGGTTTTTCACGATAAAATTTTACTGAAATTACCTCCATGACCCGTTTATTATTCAAAGCATCCACTATCACAATGTTTTAAAAGTGCTACATTGAGTTTTACCGTAAAATGTGTTTTTTGACCCCAAAAATAAAAGTCGTTTCCCAGCAAAAATTTTTGCGTAGGGGTACTTAGTTTGACGTACAGAATGCTTGGTTGACGGCTGTGTGATGGGTTAATATACACCCTGTATGTTAGGCGCTAACCACATAATAAAGAAATAAATAATGTTCGGAAATCGGATCAGTAGTGCCGAATTTACCCCTTTACGTGTACAATATAAACAAGCTTAATTTTACTTCCACAGACAAACAACGTAACAGACGCGGAGATAAACAACCGCAAGCTAGCGAAGATCAACGACGTGTGCGACTCCATCAAGCAGCAGCTACTCATACTGGTGGAGTGGGCCAAGTACATCCCCGCCTTCACTGAGCTGCATCTAGACGACCAGGTGTGATATTAAAGCTAATACTATAACCATTTGCAAAGCAGGTCCAGTTGACGACAGTAATAGTTCTACAAGCTCATGGTTCAAAATCGCTTGGCACTTTTCGTCAAGCCATCTTATTATTTCCTTTATTCATATCTTCACACATTTTTAAATCCAAAATAGTATAAAAAAATGTAGCCCACCGGTATCTGGAATAGGGTCCAAGATACCGGCCGGTCAGAACTCCAGAGAAAGGAACCTCCTAACAATATGAGCCGTGTCCAGGAGTACCGCTTTCTGTATCAAGCCCTTGATCCTGAGTCAAGACAAGAGTCTCCTCAGGTGTTGGTCGATAAGCCATCTTATTATTATAAGCCTATATTGTCCAATTGCAAGGAAAAGGGCTCTCTCCCCTCCTTCCACTTTTCCCGATTTATTTTTGCTTTTCGAAAAAAAAAAATCCACGTTGACAACGGCCTCGTAGCAAATGTATGCCCTACCTACATTACCTTTTTTTTTGTAGGGTGGGAAATCATCAAATGACTCGTCCCACTCTGGGCAGAGCGGTCGGGTGTGTCAGACTTCTACTGACTAAAAACCACCCATGTTTCTTTTTAGCCCATTGTGTCTAGGCCGCGGTGTCTCTTTCGAACAACCCCCAGCCCCGACGGGCGTCGGCCCTTGCAACTCTTTGAGGCGCGCATGGAACACGAACGCGCCGTCGAAACGGCCTGTCGTCGTCATAAGACGGTGAGCTAGGCCATTACTCACCGTCCACAGGCCCGCGAACCTACATTACCTTGCACATTATTCTAATTATCCTCTCCCCCCCTCCCCCCAGGTGGCCCTGCTACGCGCACATGCCGGTGAACACTTGCTGTTGGGTTGCGCTCGACGTTCGCTGCACCTCAACGATATCCTGCTGCTCGGGAACAACTGTATCATCACCAAGCACAATATTGGTATGTACTGAATTCTTAATTACGTTGTTTTGTATAGTACTTGTGAAATAGTCCACCAGTGAGATTATTGAACTCGTGCAGTTAAACTTGCAGGCCCAGATCTATAAGTCTCTGTTTGCAACTAAATGCATATGAAAGTATATACGGTACCTACGACAAACAACATTAAATGTTCTTTTTTTTGTCTGTTGGTATGTTTGTTATGGCTAATGTCCGAAAGGGTTGGACCGATTTGGTCGGTCCGGAGTAGTGTCCGTATAAGTTGTCTTTAACCAAACCTTCAGGCTGTCAACGAAAAGTGATTACGAAAAAACGACAATAAAACCTCATTACCTACTCAGTGCTACAAACAAAAGGCTCTGGGAGTCGTTTTCGTCTTCAAATTAAAATATAAATGGTTTACCTATGGCACGCGCAGCTGAGATAGCTGAATTACTGAGAAAGAACTCTATATTTTTCCAGATGGCCGCATGGACATAGACATCAGTATGATCGGCATGCGAGTGATGGACGAGATCGTGAAGCCGCTCCGAGAGATCGACATCGACGACACCGAGTTCGCGTGTCTCAAGGCCATCGTGTTTTTCGACCCTAGTGAGTCTTACTTCTATTCGTTCTGTTATCATTCAATTATGTACTTTATCGTTAGTGTCAAAAATAGCAAGTCGTATGATTATGACTGCTAGCATGAGTTTTGTTTGCATTTTAAAACAAGGATCTATATCTAATATTAGCTCTTCCTCACCTGAGCGAAAATTACAAAAATGCTATTCTCTTGAAATTAGTATTGAGATTTCTGTTATAGAAATTATAAGCGACTATATCGTGTTTTTCATGACTGGACGAAATTTTGCATCCAAAATTGTTGTGTATCTGTAGGTAATAATAGAAAATATTTAGTTAGACCTTACCTTAACTCCAAACTAGACAAGAAATGCCTGTATTTTGGGAGTCAATGTTTCCGATTACAGAACACTAACAAAAAAACCTCCAATTCCAGACGCGAAAGGCCTCTCCCAGCCCCAAAAAATCAAGCAACTCCGCTACCAGATCCAGATAAACCTGGAGGACTACATCAGCGACCGCCAGTACGACGGGCGCGGCCGTTTCGGGGAACTCTTGCTGTGCCTGCCGCCGTTGCAGAGCATCACCTGGCAGATGATAGAACAGATCCAGTTCGCCAAACTGTTCGGTGTGGCGCATGTGGATAGCTTGCTGCAGGAAATGCTGCTTGGAGGTCGGTCACCATGTCATATGGGTTTTTTTATACGGTTTCTGAGAGACTTGATCAATAAATTAATGTTAGCTGGTGGGATTAAGTATTTAGAAATCAATATTTTTTTGGAAGCTTTAGAAAACTGTTTCACTTATATTAATCATGACTGTCATTTTTCTGGTTTAGAGGTCGCAAAAGCGACTGTCGTGCACGAGTTCCTGGGTTCGATTCCTAGGCCGGGCAAAGTGTTGTTGGGTGTTACATGGGTGGTTTTTAGTCTGACACTTCCTACCGCTCTGCCCAAAGCGGGAGGCGTAATTTGATGATTTCCAACCCTCCAAAAAAAAAAAAGGACCAAATCCCCTCGCACCGTACACTGTGTAAATGTACCTATTCGCAACTTCAACTAAAGTATCACGCAGGGGCGTCTACAGAAGCGGCAATAGAAGAGCCATCTCCGGATGCCGCAGCCGACGCCGCCTCCCCGATGTCCTCCGCGGAGTCTCCGCCACTCGTGCCGCAGCTGCCGCTGCCAGAACCCAGCTTCCTCGAGCCCATGCCCTTCAAGCAGGAGCCTAACATGTGAGCATAGGTTCTTAGTCGTTAATTAGTGCCTTGTATTTTGTATCAGCTGTTCTTGAACGCAAACTATCGATTTCTTTTAGTGGATGAATTTTGACTCAACGTTTTTAGAATAACTGGTGAAATACTAACCACTCGGGGATTACATAAGTGATGTTTTTTTGAGCCGAATTAATTCTTTTATCACCAAGTTTGTCTCGGTCGTTTGCGCTCTCGTTCAGGACGATTTGCATGATACATCCAGAAACAGTTGCAGTTTTGTATCGTACCTGACTGCTGTTAAATCGAAATCAATAATTAACAAGTTCAATAATTTATCGGTATATGCTATGTATTGTGAAAATCGTCATGAAATAAACAGGGATTAGGCGGTGCCTTAAATTATCTATGAAATGTAGTTTTATAATGTTATGTAGGACAATGAACCTTGTTGCCTTCCCAAGGAAAGTCTCGACCATACCATTCAAGTCTCACATTGCTAATATAGATCTCATTATAGAAATAGACTAGTCTACTAATGCCATTTTGAAATAGTGTCCCCTTATAAAATCTTGCAAAAGAATGTACTTTCAAACAAGGCAATGTTGTGTATGAGTAAGATTTTAAAGTTGAACAAAATGTAATTTAAAACCTTAAATAAATAATTAAAAGGTACGAAAACCTGTAACGTGCAAATTGTGCTCTCTTTATACCGTATAGAAAACAAGCAGAGCTAATCATTAAATACTAACTTAGTAATAAATATCATAACTAACATCTAGTGTAAATCGTGGTGGTTGGGTGACGGTGGTCATTAGTTCCTAGTTCTGGACTATGGACGTTATAAACATGTCGATAATGATCATTATTGTTTGACCAGGAGCCCCGAACACGATACGACAATGCTGAAGACTGCCGACATTACGTTGCTATAATAACTAAAGCCACACAATAATGCTTTTAAAAGATTGGAAACATCCTTGAATAATTCTCAATCAATGGTGAAAAGAGATGAAGGTTCTTCGCGTTATGCATATGCATTTTACAGTATAACAATTTTATTACTGTAATGAAAAATCTTGAGATATATGAATGTGTCGATTGACTGTTTTATCTACAAAGTGATGATTGTAATAATCATTCATTGAAATTGTGAAGGTATTCCCAGGAACCAAAGTTGGTTATGCGTTGTATGGGAGTTGTTTTACGTAATAAATGTCGTAATTTTTCGTAAATTAGATTAAAAATTATGCCTGAATTTAACAATTTGTAAATAAGAATTCGTATCAAAAGAATCAAGCATATCGCTATATTGGGCAGAGTTGAAATTGCAGCTTTAAAGATAAGGATATTGTGGGAAATGCAATGTTTAATATAAGAGAAAACGTAGCCATAGATATTATAATCTATTTACATGTATATAAAATGAGAACTATGTAACAATTATAAAAGATCGATCAATTTTATGAAATATTTATGTTATATACAAGATGTATAGTGTTAACTCTTTGTGCCTGTATTTTATATAATTGTTTTTGGTTGTAGGTGTAGGAAGAGCGTTTGCCAATTTTTATATAAACATTTTATTACTTTAAGAGTAGGTGTTGGATTTTGCAAGTGCTGTACATCCAATCGGCTGTGGAACTTTGTAGCAAAGTTAATGAAATTATTGACATGCCTGCACTTGTTGATTTTTTGTACTATTTACTAGATTATATCGTAAATTATTTGGTGTCAAGTCAAAATTGTTAAGCACTACACTATGTATTTCGCTCTAGTATTTGGAATATGTAAGTTACCACTGTAGTAACAAGTAGGTGATGGTATTATAAGAAACCACTAGGAATCTTTATTGAAAGTTTAGGTAGGAGTGAAGATATCATATAATAGGCATTTTATCTCGATTATATTTTTATTATAATTATATCTATACAAGTTAGAGAAGTGATTTTTGTAATGTGTCGGCATAGTATATTGTGTAGACACCGTTTATATGTAGATGAACCATTTGTTAAGAAATGCTCAAAGTAGGTATGTTATATTCCCTTGTTACTCGACTGGTGTATACCGTTATGTGGTGAAAGTTACTCTTGTGTATGAATTATTGTCATGAATTATTTTATGGGTTTAAAAAGTCGTAGATTTTATGTCATATAAGTTAAAAAAAATAGGTGCCTTATTGTCCTATTGAGGTGTACTGTTGAAAATGTACATACTATGTTATGAATTTTAGTAGAATATATTTTAATAAATAATGTTACAAAAATATGTGGTTTTATTATTTATTTGTCCGTGCTATTCCGTGCTATCTCGGCTACCACTGAAGGCGTCCGAGGAGCTGCCGAAGAATTCGTAGCATAGGTCTGTACACAGATAATCATTCTAATCATATAAACTATTAATGCTGGGCGAGCATTGCAGATCTTAGCCAATCTGGGTATTTGGACATGCTAATCTATATATAAAAGGCAAAGCTGACTGACTGAGGATCAAACCACAGGCCAACCTAGAAACTTAAAATTTCGCACACGTTTTCCTCTAACGACGCGACGTAGGCATCCAGTAAGAAAGGATTTTTGAAAATTCACCCCCTAGAACCGAAACGGGGGTGCAAGGCTTGTATGGAAAATCGTAATGTTTTATATTCCCGACATTCACGCGGGCGAAGCTGCGAACATCAGCTACTAGAACATAATATGAGAAAGTATCTTACTTGCAGTGCAGGTGGAAAATTCCCCTATTCTTTGTTAGGAAATATGACTAGAATACATACTACTATCACAGACAAAACCTATCCTAACCAGCGGATTTTCAACAACACAATCAAAGGGCCAAAACAAAAAGATCATCGCATATAATTATCTAAAACTAATAAAACATAACATAATCACTAAACTGGCTTGAAAATACTAATTTAATAACTTGCACGTAAAAGTGGTTCAGTCACCGTCTGAGGGCTTCTCTTGAACATCCATGTACCCTTGCCGGCTTGTGCCTCTGTTCTTGCAATAGAGGTACACCACTGAGGCAGCTGATACTGCAGACATGACTACGAGAGGAACGTACACCGGGAACATCTCCTAATGAACAGGATTGGACTCGAACGGATATTTCCAAGACTTGGGTGTTATTCGAAAAATCATATTCAATAGGTGTTGTGAAATCTCTTGACAGTAATGACTTGAAGGGTGGTCTTTGGAAAGGAGTTTATGAATGGTTTGAAGAAGTTTTTAATCTGAAATTATGAGTTGTGGTCTTGTGGATAGGGTAAATCTTAACCAAGCGTATTATCTGTCGAATATGTGAAGGAAAATTCTGCATGGAATTTTTTGCACTAACTGCCGCACTCAGAGAGCTTTAATGATTACTTAGGCCATCACTTAGTAAAGGTTTTGACAGTTTTGTCATACAAAAGTATGTCAAATCTTTATTAAGTGGCGGCGTAAGTAATCATTAAATATCTCTGAGTACCGCAGTTAGTGTTAGTTAAAATGAACACTTGAATCTTTTTTTTTTAAATACAATTTCGACGCGCATAAGAGGAACTCTGAAAGTGTCATGTGAGGCGGAGCAATGAGTAACATTTTGAGTGTAGAGGAAGACCAAAGATAAGATGAATGCATTGTGTAAAGGAAGATATGGCTAGAAAGGAGGGGACTGCTGAGATGGCAAGTACTAGAGAAGTATGAAAGAAGACATGCGCCTACCCCAAATAAATTTTGGGATAAGGACAGGAAAAAGATGATGAAAATTTCCTCACACTATCTTTCAGGTGTTTACCAACAGTGCCCCATTCCACTGCTGGGCAAAAGCCACGACCACCCCCGTGACCTCTGAATCTTTCGGTCCAGGGCCGATAATCGTTGTTTCTTTCGTCCTTATCCTGCCATCTCCTACGAGATTTACCGCGTCGTCGTTTGGGCATACATCAGAGATGGCTAGCCAATTTCCACTTCAGCTAAGCGGCTTTTTGAGCAATGTAATTAATATGTGTTTTTGTGCGCTGTGTTGCGTACCTACATTAAGTCTTCGAGCGTCCTTATGATCACCCGGTGGATCATAAGACATTCAAGCAATGTTAGCGGACGTTCAAGAGGTTAATGGCCGATTCGTTGTTTATGATACTGCGGGACTTTTGAATGTTTGTAAAACTCCAAGTCTAGGATCCATAGGTTATATGGGAAACATGCAAAAACAAATGTGCTAAAATAATTGAGTATATTGTCCAATATTACAATCAAATAAAATTACAGAATAAACTTATAAAAAATATGTACTAATAAATAGTTAAATCAGCCTTAGAATAATAATATAGAGTCAAGTTTTCGATTCGTTTCCATGCCTTTCAGTTTTTTGCCATTAAGGTGGTGGTGGTGGTGTGGCTTTATAACAATCATCAGTTCTGGAACAGATTTTAAGCCAGCTAAAGCACTGATCTTAATTTTTGCCATGTACTCCCACAGGGTATGATTCTAACTCCGAAACTACACGCTTAGGTTGCGCAAACGATGCAATATTTTTTTTAAGTTCTTAAGACAGGCATTTCGATGAATTGAACTGAAGGCACATTAATTATTTTCAACTTTGCAAGTACAACAGCAAGGAATATCGTAGGACTTCTTCATAAGCTTTTTCGTTTTATAATCCAACACAAGAAGACTGCGCATAGCTGACGAGGATTTACACCTGGACTTCTTGTTAAATGTAGACAATTCTAAGCCCTTGAAGCACTGTTCAGAGGAGTGGAGGTCGACTTTATCGTACCTGAATCAAAAGAAAATTTCGTTAAATAGGTACAAGTAATTCAGATTACAAAAATACTCTAACATATTTTGATTACGACACCGAAAACGCACAGGGAAATTGTCATTTTAATAATTATTCCATACACGCTTATGTAGCTTCGCTCGCGTGGAGTTCAATATTTGCCCCACGGGATAATAGTATCGTACGTGTTAATTCAGGTTATTAAATAAAGTATCTGTGTGCTAAACTTTCAACACCGTTCAACAGTTTTTGCGTGAAAGAGTACCAAAGATCCAGACATTCATACATCCTCACAAACATTCACATGTACTAACCTATATAATAAAGGTAGGAAGAGTGACAAAAATATCTTCTCTACCTGAATAAATTAATGTGTGATTTAAAATGGTCCCTATTGATTGTCACAGGAAGCTGAGTAACGCAACACGGTTTTAGCAAACGATAAAATGTACTCACGCGCATTCGACCTTTACGACCTGTTGCCTAAGCAGCTTATGTTGGATCAGTGTTGCCAGATGTCTTGAACCTTTTATCTGTAGTAGAAACTGCTAAAATCTGTATAAAATCTATATGCTATTTTAACTTAAAATCTGTATAATCAAATAAACCAAAATCGAATTATTAATCATCATCATTGCTTCTTTTACGAGTAAAGAACGAATAAGAAGAAGAACTAACGTGATATGGTTTGATTATCGTATATGAAATAAAACAATACACTAATTAATAAAATTGACTTTTTAAGTACTTAAATTACTGTAAAATTAAAAACATTAATTTAAACAAACAACATATTAAAACTCAAACATTTGCATAACTGAAAATAATAATTACTTTATTATTTTCAGTTATACATATTTTTGTTAAATTTTAACAGTAATTTATTATCAACCTCTAGGCTATAGCAAGGTTTTGCACCAATCAGTTGCTTTGTATGTAAAAGACCTTCAATATTATTTGTATTAGGTCTATTGCGTTGTTTTGTCTTTATTAAATTTATAGAAGAGAAGATCCTCTCTACGGCGGCACTGGAATGAGGTAGACTTAAGATTGCAGAAACAAATTTAGACAGTGTAGGATATAATTGATTGCTGTAGTTAGCAGGATCACGAACTGCAGTGACTTTACACCAGTAGATTTCGACGTCTTCTGAATCATCAGGCGCTAGATCTTTATTATTACGCAAAAACCGCCACTCTGTGTCTCTGTGTATTCAATGATGTGTGTACTTTTTATTGCTTCGTTCTGTTTTGAGTTGATTATTATAGTAATTTAATCGAGTTAGAAAACTCTGTATATAAATCTGTATCCAGTGCTAATCTGTATTACACATCAAAAATCTGTATAAATACGGAGAAATCTGTATATATGGCAACACTGTGTTGGATGATATAATCTGGGTCCGACGTGTTAGGATAACTGTAGGCATAATTCGATTCTTCAACCTGTAATATGAAAAAAGATGAGTCGCTATGTGTGATGTATTAGTTCGTGCAATATTGAGAACTGTTCAGTATTTAAATAAATTGCACAATACTTTCGACATAGCTCGAAATTGTGAAATAATGTCGTCATCTTTTCTTATTATTAGATAAAAGTATATGACGTTTACCATGAGTATTATTCAAAACTTGACTGCTTCGTTGGTCTTATGGTGCTGGCTGACCATGAGGTTTTGGATTCGATTCTCGGATCGGGAAAAATGTGATTGAGTTTTTCCATCAGGAATTTCTTAGTAGCAGCCACGCAGTCTGGAATTGAGCCCGGCTGATGGCAATAGGCTCGTCTCCTTTTGCATGGGACTTAAACATAACTGGCGAAATGTTAGTGTACTAAAATTTTGACACGCGAAGTACAAAGGCCAAAGGAGGTTTTTATGATAAACTAAATGTCGCCCAGTAAAACAAAATAAAATCTCACCGTTGTTCTAGTTGGGCAGTTATCCCAGTCGCTCTCAGGAGAAAGCCCTTCTTGAGTGTCCGGTCCGATACGGTCTCCCAAATGTTGCTGAAAAAATAGAACTGTTAGAACTATGTGCATTTTTCATTACAAACAACAAACTAAACACTGAAGGAAAAGGACAATGTTTATGAAATCATAAAGAGCATGTAATAAGACGTACCTACATGATGGGTAAATTACATAATGACTTATGAGTGAATCTAAATCGTCATCGTACCAATTTTTCTACTTATTCTCATTTTTTTAATAATCTATACAATAAAATGAAGAAAAGAGGTGTCTCATGAGATGATGAAAAACAGAGAGGTATGGAAGAGGAAGACATGCTGCGCCGACCCCAAATGAATTGGGATAAGGGCAAGAGAATGATTAATGATTATGATAAATAAAATTTAAGTTCCTGTTTGTAATTTCAAAAGAACAGTTTCTACTAAATGCAATCAATCAATCATATAAATACGGCACTTTACAAAAAATCAATTTTTTTTTTCATGTTAGGGTGTCTGTCTGTTTGTTCTGGCTATTGTCCGAAACGGCTGGACCGATTTTGACGGTACTTTTACGGGTATTACGGTTCCGTGGGCCAAATAAAAAATAACGTACTGCGATGAAAGTGGGTGTCAGGAGCCTGTCGACCAAAGCTTGCATTTCATCATATCCTTCCGGCTTGATGTTACAGAAGCCTTTGCCTTTACATTCATCAGGAATCGTCAGACTGAGTTCTGAAAAAAAAACATTTGTATAAGTTAATGAGCAGGGAATTTAAACAAAACTGGTGAAATGTGGGTGTAGGAACCTAATACATTAGGTTAGGTACACCTCTACCTTTTGGGATAATACGACTATTAAGCTTTTTTTAATTACGTTTTTACATAAATGGAACAATGGTAAAACTTACTCTGGTTATTAGGCGCAGCACTGCTAACTGCCACTAAAACCGCCAGCATCACCTGTCAATGAAAAAAACACACTATTTCATAACCTTCAGTTGATGATAAATAAAATTAAAAGAACACGTTGAAATTCTGGAATAAAATAACAATATTTTTTTTAATAATTACCGCGAACAAAATTCGTTTGAAAGACGCCATTGCAATTAAAACAATGATTTTGATTTACAACTTATTTGAACTAATTAATCACAAGCTATATAAACACTATGAACGGATTAAATCCAATTATTAATTTAATAATTGAATTATTGATGGCAGTTCTAAATAACGAATGTGTAGTCGCTGGCCTGCCCGACGTATTTATAGGTACTTGATATTGTCCATGTGCATGTTTTCCTCTCCCTAGGGAAAAATAATTAAATAAACATACCTATATACCTAGAAATATATCGGTTGGACGTAACAAACAAAAATTACGTAAGCATTGCATATTCCCTGTAACCTCACTCGTACCTCTTTTGTCTACATATTACGTAATAAATTGACTTTTGTTTGTTTTGTGAAAAAGTTTTTATTTAAAACACTACTGCCCTTTTTTGTACCTACTTACCTACCTACCTACTACCTACCTACCAACTACCTACGCTACGTAAGAACCATCCTCGTACTTCAATCAAGGAATATTCTAAGAAAGATTTAGCGAAATCGGTTCAGCTCATTTCATCATCATTCTCCTGCCCTTTTTTTTTTTTTTCTTTTTTTTTTTTTTTTTTTTTTTTTTTTTGTGGGGTGGGAAATCATCAAATAACCCCTCCCGCTCTTGGGCAGAGCGAAAGGGAGTGTCAGACTTCTACTGACTAAAAACCACCCATGTTCCTTCTTCGCCCTTCATGTCGAGGCCTCGGTATCCCTTGCGGACAACCCGCAGCCTCGACAGGCGTCGGCCCTTCCCCTTCCATGTTGCTGACATCTCTTTGAGGCGCGCGTGGAACACGAACGCGCCGTCGACACGGCCTGTTGTCGTCATAAGACGGACGGACGGCGAGCTTACCCATCACTCACCGTCCACAGGCCCGCGTCTACGGTGGCCGGAAGCCATCACGTGGCCCCCGACGCCCGGAGCGCCTCCCGCGGCGGCTGGGACGAGAGGTTCTCTCCCTCTCACGTTCCGCCACCTCCTTCGCTAGCATCACTGCTTCGCAGAAGGAGGCGACGGCGTCCCATTCCCAACATCATTCTCCTGCCCTTATCCCAATTTATTTGGGGTCGGCGCAACATGTCTTCTTCCTCCATACTTCTCTATCTCTCGTCATGTCAGCAGTCACTTCCTTTCTAGCCATGTCATCCTTCACACAGTCCATCCATCTGATCCATCGTTTCTTTAGTCTTCCTCTACTCTTATAGCCGTCCACATTCATATTCAATATTTTTCTCACAACATTTTCTTCATTCCTTCGCATCACATATCCATACCACGACAATCGATTACCACACAACTTTTCATTTCCCGGCGCCACTTTCAGACTTCCTCTTATGTACTCATTCCTTATTTTATCCATTCGCGTCACACCACACATCCCCCTTAGCATTCTCATCTCAGCCACATGCAATTGCCTTTCATTTATCCCTTTTGCGGCCCAACATTCTGATCCATATACGACAGCAGGTCCAACCGTGGTTTTATAAATCTTCCCCTTGAGTTTAAGAGGAATGCAGGAGTCGCATATTGTTCCCGTGACCTGCCGCCATTTCATCCATCCCGTGCTAATTCTATGCTTTACACTACGATCTATCGCCATCGTTTTGCACAAGTGAACCGAGATACCGAAAGTCGGAGCAAACTGGAAGAAGCACGCCATCTAGCGCTATGGCTCCAGAAAAGAAGAGACCGCCGAAATCGCAAAACATGTATTCAGTTTTACTTCTGCTGATTTTTAGGCCAACATTCTCCAGCTTCTGTTGCCATTTCTCCAATCTGCTCTTGATCTCAGGTCCATCTTCACCGACAAGAACAATGTCGTCGGCAAACAGCATGCACAGGGTGCCTCTTCTTGTATGTCCGACGTCAGAGCATCCATAATCAACAAGAAGAGGTAAGGGCTTAAAGCCGACCCTTGGTCCAAGCCTACAGCCACACTGAACTCATCGGTGTTGCCAGCAGCTGACCGAACGTAGGTACAAGATAGACTATACATAGCTCGAATTAGCTCTACATACTTCCCTGGTATACCTTTCTCTTTCAAGGCCCACCACAACACACCCCGAGGTACCCAAAAACAATTAGCGAAATCGGTTCAGCTGTTCTCGAGATTTGCGCTTAGCAACACATTCAGCGATTCATTTTTTCCAAAAAGGAGGAGGTTATCAATTCGTCTGTATGTTTTTTTTTTATTTTTTTTTTTGTATGTTTGTTATCGCACATCTCCGTCATTAATGAACCGATTTTCGAAATTCTTTTTGTGTTCGAATAGGTATACCTACTCCCGAGGTGACCACCTCGGGAGTATACCTATTCGGGAGCATAACATTGTCACCATTGTCACCAAATCAGAATCTGATGATAGGATCCCAGGGAAATCGAGGGCAACCCTCAAATTTTATAGGCACATATGATGTTTTTCATATATTTTCTAAAGCTGTTTAAGGTTGCCCGTGCACGTGCCCCCCCCCCCCCCCCAGACGGTTATGTAGTTTCCATCACAGTACATACTTATAGCCAAATCGAATTATCAGAGCAACATAACAGAAAGAACATGAGTGACACTTGCGTTGCACTTGCCAAAAAGCTCTTGTTGACTAGACTACATGTGCCCCCCCCCCCAGAAAGGAATCCTGGATCCGCCCCTGATCGAGGGCAACCCTCAGATTGTATAGGCATGTATCACGTGTTTCGTGCTTTTTCTAAAGTTTTTAAGTATTTGCATCTAGCAGTCATCACTTCATGTTGATGAGTTGATGATGGAAGGTATAACTCTTCAACGGTTAGGAGTTGGTGCATAATTCTTTAGTAAAATGTTATGGGGACGTATATATGGTTGTATTCTTTCAGGTTCTCTAGGTGAGCTGATTATGGAAGGTACTACTCCTAAACGGTTAGGAGTTGAAAGCAATAATAAGGGAATCTTTAGGGTTCTTGGTTGAATGTTAAATGTATAGTAAATATTTGTATAGGATATTACAACTAAAAATTGTAAAATAAAAAAAACTTTTTTGCAAAAAAAAACCGACTTCAAAAACACAAAAAAGTGAACAACACAAAAACGAAAAACACAAACAGTGAAAAATAAACTTCACAAGAAAAAGCAGCTTCTGAAGTCGGTGACATTTTGTCCGCTTGATTTCGTTTTTTTTGCCACCGACTTCAGAAGCTGCTTTTTCTTGTGAAGTTTATTTTTCAGTTTTTTGTGCAAAAAAGTTTTTTTATATTATAGATTTTAGTTGTAATAGTATTTCACGCAAATATCAATTTCACATTGTAACAGGAGACAGTAATGTTCAGCATATTGCGACAGGCTGAGTTGAGGTAATCGATAGTACACAAGGAAGCAGTAGGTCGGGGCTGCGGGTTGTTCGAAAGAGATACCGCGGCCTCGGCACAAATGGCTCAGAAGGAACATAGGTGGTTTTTAGTCAGTAGAAGTCTGACACTCCCTACCGCTCGTCTCTGCCCAAAGCGGGAGGAGTCATTTGATGATTTCACATCCACCAAAAAAAAAGGTAGGTAAAGTAGCTCTAGATTCAAAAACCCCTAGTTCGACGAACATCACGAAAAAGTACCATATATACATAGCCGGTGACCAGAAATAGAGTCACTACATAACATCACGTAGGTATGTAATTACCGAAAGGTCCGTATGGTGTAAGGTACCTAAAAAGTTCACCCACAATATGTTTCTAGTCATGTAGTGTGTCCTATTCCCATCAACCGGGCACAACCCAGACTCCGTGACCGCTACTGAGAAATTCAAGATGGAATAACCCAATAACACTGCCCAACTCGGGAATCGAACCTAGCTAGGACCTCATGCTCAGCAGACGCACTTACGACCACTAGAACGCGCTAATAGCCACTTGACATAATTGTTTCCTTTTTTTCTATTTTCCCAAAGATTTCATAAATTTTTCAAACTAATAATAAACCTCGTTGGTCCAGGGGTTTCCGTTACATAGCCAACAAACTTCAGTCGCTTCTAGGACTTCGCCCGCTTTACTTGGATTAATTACTGTGTGCTTAGCTTTATCTCAATGTTTTTAACATGATCTACTTGACCGTCTCTGGTCTGGTTGGAGTAGGTAGAAACTAGTAAGTACTACTGATACCGCCGATGAACCAGGTTCACCAACATAGCTCTCAGAATATCCAAGTTGAAGTGGCAATGGGCAGGCCACATCGCTCGAAGAACCGACAACCAATGGGGAAGCCCAAGGCCTCCTACCAGGTGAACCGACGACATCGTGAGAGTCGCGGGCAACCGGTGGATGCAAACGGCAGGTTGCCGTTCGTTATGGCGTTCTATTGGGGAGGCCTTTGTCCAGCAGTGGACGTCTTATGGCTGATGATGATGACTACTAATAGGATAGAATAGAATATTATTTATTTCTGATTAGGTATATAACAATATGATCTAATGTGTGTGTGTGTAATATGAGCTACAATTAAAGATAGCCATGTACGTATATTATTATTTTCTTATATGTGTATTTATTATTAAATAGGTTAAGTTAGTTAAGGCACATAAACACAAAATTCTTTTCCGTTTCTCACACACTATAGTGTACATTTCTTTTTTCATTTCTCCTTTTGCAGGTCTGTTGGCAGAATTTTCTTGAGAAATAAACAGTACCTTTGTACTCATTATGTTATTTTCCTGTGTGTAGGTACATAAATAGTAAAATAAATAGATATATTTCAATTTTGTTGGTCTTACGCCTATTTTGACCATGACCCTTCTAACCATAGATTTTAACCCTAGCGGGCGTGGCGTAGAGGGTCTACGGAGTACAGACGGCACACCAAGCTAGTAGTCTGTCAAATTTCTTTAATCAATTTTCTACTTTATCACTTAACTATTAGGTTTAAGGTTGATTGGAAAAATTCGACAGTTTCGGGTAATCACACACACATATTGATGTTACATCATAATTAAATTAAACCGGTCAATATTGTATATTGTGTGCATCACAGATCAACGTGGTAACAGTCAAGGATATTGTGAAATCCCCTAGTATTTACTGAACATTCCCGTGGTTTTTCTGATTGATATAATGTAATAATTATCTATATTATGGCTTTATTTTATTGTATAAAAACAATATAACTAGATAAGGTTAAGGAAATTCACATAATATCATGTTAAATCCCGTGTAGTTATTGATTTATAAAATAGATTTAATCATTTTATTTAGGAAATACTTTCAATTACTGATGACCTCAGGCGGCGTTTCAGAGAGCGGCAGACAGCAGAGCCAGGAGGCAGCGCCAGGTAATTGTAATCAGGTCAGGTAATTACTATTGTCATCGGGCAGCATTTTCCATACTATACGCTGAAAATAATAATTAATGAAACAAAAAACTCTTCGTTTTATTCAATAAAGTCTTTTGATAAACGTTTGCATTTGTTACTGCAGTTCTCGGCTCCATAATCACCATCACACCCTCGCCTGCGGCTCGGTTGGGAATTCCGCCTTTTTTTTTTGGAGGGAGGGAAATCATCAAATAACTCCACCCGCTCTGGGCGGAGCGAAGGGAGTATCAGACTTCTACTGACTAAAAACCTCCCATGTTCCTTCTTAGCCCTTTGGGTCCGGGGCCGCGGTAACTCTTTCGAACAACCCGCAGCCCCGGCAGGTGTGAATTCTGCCTCTAATGCAATAACGAAGTTTCCCCACTTACATCTAAATGTAATATTGTTTGACGTAGTCGTATGAATTGTACGAAATTAATGCCATGTAAGCAATGTAACCGAAACTTATGCGAGTAAAAGAAGGAGTATTCAGTTAAATTAAACACGAGATATGTATATTAAAAATAAATTTAATCATTTCTTCCATGCAATTAGCACCAATTCACATAGATTCCTTAATTATTAACAATAGGTCGATTTATTTAGTTATTATACATGTCTAATGCCTGGTTTTTCGAACGAAAATCGACACGAAAAATTGCTAACAAATAGTTAAGTCACGACAACTAAGCACAATAAATCGGTCGCCAATCGGATCACTTGCCTTGCTTAATTTTTGGTATGTCGATAATTTTCGTTCCAGAAACCGAGTGTACACGTCATTATTATTATATTGCAGAATTTTGATATCACAGAATGAAATAATTTGGATCACTATTTATTCGGTATGTAATAAAATAAACTAATAATATAACGCTAACTAAAAGTTATCATTATGCTAAAGTAACAACATCGAGTTTTTAAATATTTTGATATTTTCATAGAAATAGTCATGTCACAGAAAACACCAATGATACACCTACTTTGTCTGCGTCCAAACTGTTTACATAATAATTAGAATAACACAACAACAACAACAATTAAGTATTAAAAAAGAATGTACAATTAAGTAATAAGAGTATTGGTACTCGTATAAGATTGATTCATCACCAATATAATCATAAGAGTATTGAAATGGAATTATATATGTGCACGGATTTGGGATAACGGATTACACTGGTGTTTTCACGGTGTTATTTTACAACTTCAAAACACCAATATCTTCAATGTAAATTGAGCCTTATTACTACTACGATTTCGTCAAAAATATTGGCAGTGGTCGTTTCTAGTAAAATAACTGCTTAGATCACTAAACATCGCGATTATGACAACATAATATTATCACCAAGTTTGACATATTAATCTAGCTAGAGTATATTTTTTTTTTATTGAATAGGTATATCCGTTGTCGAAGAATATAACGTATGTACATTACAGGCGGACTTATAACAAGGCTAAAATTAAGAATTATCTAATTTAAATTGAATAATATGTTTTTTTTATGTTCAGATAACGAAATATCTTTAAAACGTATTTTTGAAGTTCTAAACAACATCGTAAGTTTTAGACTAGAAATAATTTATTTAACTTGTGATTTCGCGAAATAAATCAAGCTGCACTAGTTTTTTGACTCATTAACAGAGACAGAGATATGTTACAGAATAACTGCACGCAAAATACGTATTTAGACGTGGAGTTGCGGACACCAGCCAGTTATATGGAGCCATGGAGGTATGGTATAGCTATTCACAAATAATCGAATAGAAACCGAATTCTATACGTCTC
Organism: Diarsia brunnea; assembly: GCA_949774965.1. Taxonomy (NCBI): domain Eukaryota; kingdom Metazoa; phylum Arthropoda; class Insecta; order Lepidoptera; family Noctuidae; genus Diarsia; species Diarsia brunnea. Next base: position 6,863,110 of record OX459015.1, on the reverse strand, counting down.
TTTTTTTGGCATTACGAGAGCAAGCGAGATGGACATACGACATATTCAATTTGGTTTCAATTCGGTTGTTTGTGAATAGCTATGCAGGTCGGTCTGATACTCAGTACTAGTCGGAGCTGGTCGGCCTAGCCCGCGAGCGAGTGGTGTTGACGCCCACGTAACAGAAGCCGGCGTCCACGCCGCTCTGTAGCAGGTACTGCAGCCACTGCAGCTGCTTGATCGACGGCTTGTCCGCGTCTGTCTTTACTTCTACGAACTTTATCTGTGGACGAAGAAACGTAGAATGGATTAGTATGAGTATTTAATGATAATATTTTGTTTTGAACTAGGTACTTAATAATCTAAATAACATAACATCACGCCTGTAATCCTATAAGTGTTAGGCAGAGGTTTACTCATTAGTATACCCTCATTTCCCCAGTTAACTTTAAGTCTTATGTAACAGGGTTAGCCCTATTGCCACCAACCAGGCACAAATCCAGACTCCATGGCTGCTACTGCGAATTCATGATGAAAAAACCCAATAATACTTTGCCCGATCTGGGTATCGAACCCAGGAACCCATGCACAGTAGTCGCGCTTGCGCCCACTAGACCAACGAAGTCGAAGTAAAATGTTTTGCTAGAAGCTTTCTTTCAACTACTTAATAATAATCTAAATAAACAAAGTTATAATTACCTTCTTAGTATATATATTCCACAACGTAAGGTCGGGGAAGCCGCTCTTGGCGTACCCGTAGTCGCTGGCGAGACGGCGACACACAGCCACGACTCCGCGCGGGGTGAGGCAGGACGCCACGTCGCGGACTGACTCCCAGCCTATGCTGCGCTGGATCTCCGATATCTCGCCTACAATAGGGTAGTTAACAAAAAAAATCTAATTAGTTCGTCAGATAGATTTCCAAAAAATATTGGACACATATTTTTTCTTTTTGCACGTAAACAATCAATGAAGACGATACAGTGCTTTGAAAACTCGTGTGACGTCATATTGTAAGACATTAGTATGACATTTTTACCGGCGAGTGACGTCACAAGTCCCCATTCAAATCTTTGACGTTTCATCTTCGTAATTTTTTATAGATTTGATAAAACAAAAAAATACGTATATATTCAATATTTTTCGATAATCTAACAGACGGGCTGATTAGAATCATATTTTTTTTAGTCAAGATACATCCCTATTGGTAAATTATATCATAGAATATTATAAACTACCTTTTATCCGGCTTATCATAATCAGCCTAAACGGTAGAAGCTGGGAAACAGCGCTTACCTCAGCGAGAGCAAGGTTTGTCCGCGAAGAGTTAATTATCGACATTATCTCACGGTGACATGTTACAGGGATAAAAGTATCCTATTATACGTCATATACGACACGACAGTTTTCAGTCGTCAAGTGGGATTATATTTTGTTCAATATACAGACTGAATTTCACGGACTACCCTGGCGCTTTCACTTAACATAGTTCAACAAGTTTCATGACGGCATATAATAAGTTGCCCCTTAAAACTTGAGAGAAGTCAAGTAGACACAAGGTGTTGGAGGAACTTCTCCTTGGCCACCTTGAATTTTCCTTTTTTCATGTTGGCACAAACTTCGAACTTCACCTCAAGCCCTAGAAAATCCCGTCGGGGCTGCGGGTTCCAGTCGCGGCTGCGGGTTGTTCGAAAGAGCTATCGCGGCCTCGACACAAAGGGCTAAGAAGGAACCTGGGTGATTTTTAGTCAGTAGAAGTCTCGACACTCCCTACCGCTCTGCCCAGAGCGGGAGGAGTCATTTGATGAATACCAACCATTCAAAAAAAAAGAGGGTGTCGCTATAAACTTTTGAGTTAATTTCCGAGGTTTTCTCTGACTTATAAAATTAAGAACCAAACTGACCAACTTCTTTTGGCGTGTCCTAAATCTTGAGAGCGGGAGGAGTTATTTGATGATTTCCCACCCTCCAAAAAAAACAGGCCATAGAAAATAAAGTAAAATAAATGAACTTACTCTCAGGCCGTCCATCCCAGTTGGCTTGCATGTGTGCCAGCATCATCTCCTCAGTGCACTCCTGTATGAACATCAGTCTCTCATCGATGTCCCTCTTGCGGTTAAGGTAGAAGCTCTCGGAGAACAAATCCAGGGGATACCGTTGGTAGTGGTTTAGGAAGACACCGGGGACTCCTCGAGGCTTGCTGTAGATGATGTCCCAGAATAGCAGGAAGAATATTGTGGAGACGATGCGGCCTTCCCAGTGTTCACCTGCAATTGAATAATATTATTATTATTATTTTGATATAAGTGGGGAAACTTTGTTATTGCAATTGAGGTGATATTTACACCCGAGCCGCAGATGAGGCTGTTATGGAGCCGAGAATTGCAGTAACAAATGTCTATGAGTATCAGTTAGGTCTCACTTAGTGTTGGTAAAAACAGACATTAGGCATCCAGTTAGGTATCTTATTATTATATAGATATTATTAATTATCCGACACGTTAAACCGCTTACAGGCACTGAGGCAGTATAAGTTACTCACCGTGTGTGTACTCTCCTTTATTGATATAGTGTGCAATACAGTATTCTTCACATGTTAATGTAGATCTCCCTTCTGCAGTATGCATTTCAAATTTAAGCTTGCCTCTTTGGTTATAGTTACTGCAACAAAACAAAAGTGTTAAATATCATCGTCATCATTCTCTTGCTCTTCATTTGGGGTTCCATCTCAATTTATTTTATCTTCTTCCATACTTCTCTATTACTGGTTCATCATCAGCCATAAGACGCCCACTGCTGGACAAAGGCCTCCCCCATAGAACGCCATAAAGAACGGTAGCCTGCCGTTTGCATCCACCGGTTGCCCGCGACTCTCACGATGTCGTCGGTCCACCTGGTAGGAGGCCTACCAACGCTGCGTCTTCCGGTTCGTGGTCGCCACTCGAGAACCTTCCTTCCCCATCGGTTGTCGGTTCTTCGAGGGATTACTGGTTATGGGTGTAAAAATACGCCTAACGAGGTACTTGTTCTGCCCGTCATTGCGATTATTGCTTTGTTTAGGACAATACCTAGGAACCTTCAAGTAATGAAGGATGATGTTGTGGGTCAAAGATCCAACTTTATCTCATTGTTTTTTATGTTATAAAATTACTAGCTGATGGCCGCGGGTTCACCCGCGTGTATGTCGGTCAAATTATATACTAAAACCTTCCTCTTGAATTACTCTATCTATTAAAAAAACCGCTTCAAAATCCGTTGCGTAGTTTTAAAGATTTAAGCATACATAGAGACGGACAGACAGCGACTTTGTTTTATACTATGTAGTGATGATAGTGAAATACCTTCTTGACCCAAGTACTATTCAATGCATCCATCACAATGTTTTGAGTGTGTTACATTGCGTCTTACCGTATAACGTGATTTTTCCGTCCATTAAAAAAAGTCTTCACATCAGGTTTACTTATTTTGATGTAAAAAAAATCCTGATGGTCTTTATTAAATCCCAAATTGAGCCCAGGACTAGAGCAAGGCGACTACTAAGACGACAAGTAATAGAGAAACATGCAAGCACAAACGCCGCGCCGACCCCGAATAAATTGAAACAAGATGATGATGCTATCATTACTTACTCCATGGGCTGTTTATAAATATGATCTCCGGACAGTGTTTTTTCCAGTATAGACTCTTTATCAGCATAGCTTCGTAGTTTCTCTCTCATCGAGTCCTCCAGCAGAATATTTCGTTGGTTAGCGATCTTCAGAGCTCGAGGTCGCATGGCGTCCTTCAGCTCCTCTGTCATATCAGCTGATTTAAATCCTTCTAGCAAAATTGTTGCCGCCTGGAAAGATAGACATTCTAGATTTCAGAACCACAAACCTGACTCTTTCTCAAAATCGAAGAACGGGAAGTCACTTGCACTTTTCTTATATTTTACTGTATTGAATCTAAGTCAATGGATGGGAAAATATTGTATTTAAAAATGGCCAGAGGTACTGATTTTGCTGACGGGGGACTTTCGAAAAGGAATTTCAACACCCCCTTTTTCAGTCATTTTAATCAGTCTTAAAACTCCTTTTTGAAAATTGTGACCAGTTTTGTTGACAAGTCTGGATGAAGAATGAAGATTTATTTTATGTTAACTATAAATGAAGACAAAACAAATGTTTTGTGCGTTGGTATATTAATATGGTTGATATTCAGTGCAAATGCAAGGTTACACATTGTAATACAGTTAATATAATTTTATACTTAGCCTTGTTTCTTTTTTTTTAAATCGATTTTATAATTTAATATTAATTAAGCAGTTTTAAAATTAATGTTTTGTAGAATTATTGCTCACCTTTTATTGTGAATGTTGTGCATGCCTGTAAGTGATTTATTTACACAGCACAGAAGACCTATGATTAATTCTGACAATCTTTGTTAGTTTTCGTTGGTGTGCCTCAATAAATAAATATATATTACCTGTTCTGAGCTATTCAAATGGCTATGCAATATGAGTGCTTTCTCTGCATACCATCTTGCTTTCTTATGTTGCCTGAACCCCTCTTGCCCAATCAGAGTGTCGAGCATCTGCACTGCTAGATTGTAATATTCGTCAGTCTTCTGTTTTTTCAGTTCTTGCACTCCACTCTCCAGTATTTTGACGAAAATGTTTGGCGGTGTGAATCTACGTAGCCATGTTGGCAATGATTTGTACCTACAAACGAAATTAATGGTTAATTGATGATAATGAAATTTTTATAAAATACTAGCTGTTCCCGGCATGCGTTGCAATGCCCTTTTTCCTACCTACTACCTGCCTACGTACCAACTACCTACCTACCTACTACCTTACCTCCTACCCTACCTAACTACTACTCTACCTACCTACCACCCTACCTACTACTCTACTGACTACCCTACCTACCAACCATACCTACTCTACTATCCTACTTACCTACTACTACCCTGCCTACCTACCTACCACTTTCTCACCATTTAAACCTTCCCTGGACTTTACCACGAATATTTCAACACTAAAATTAGCCAAATCGGTCCAGTCGTTCTCGAGTTTTAGCGAGACTAACGAACAGCAATTCATTTTTATATATTATACTAGCTGTTCCCGGCATGCGTTGCAATGCCCTTTTTCCTACCTACTACCTGCCTGTGTATCAACTACCTACCTACCTACTACCTACTACCCTACCTACCTACCTACTACCCTACCTACCTACTACCCTACCTACTTACTACCCTACCTACTACTCTACCGACTAACCCTACCTACTCTACTATCCTACTTACTACCCTACCTACTACTCTGCCTACCTACCTACCACTTTCTCACCTTTTCAACCTTCCCTGGACTACCACGAATAATTCAACACTATAATTAGCCAAATCGGTCCAGCCGTTCTCGAGTTTTAGCGAGACTAACGAACAGCTATTCATTTTTATATAATATAGCTTTACGGTACCCCGCGTCCGTTGACTTGCAATGCCCTTTTACCTGCCTACGTACCAACTACCTACCACCTACCTATTACCTACCTACCTACATACTACTAATTTCTCACCTTCTCTGGACTGCCACAAATGTTTCAAAACCAAAATTAGACAAATCGGTCTAGCCGTTCTCTAGTTTTAGCGCGACTAACTAACAGCAATTAATTTTTATATTATACGCAAACACCATTTTAAAAATCGTTTTTCTATTGGGAAAGAAACAGTAATTATTTGTGATTATTGTGATAATGTCGTATGGTCTGTTTGAAGTTGTCATTCGTTGACTGAACAACTGAACGTCACTCAATTGTTTTGCCTTCCCGGAACCTCTCCACTAACACTTGAACTTTATAGTACGGTATTAAAGCTCAAATTGATTTTACGTTTTAGTTAGAAAACGTTTGTATGGGAAAAAGAAAAGGGCTGTTTTTAGGGCTTTTCCGGCCATTATTCGAATTTTTCTCGCCGTAAAAACCATCCTTGAACTTCAACGAACATTTAAAAAAAAAATCAGCCAAATCGGTCAAGCCGTTTTCGTGCTATGTCGTGACAACGGAAAACGGGTTTCATTTTTATATATATAGATAGATAGATAGTTTATATATATAGATAGATATATATACTGGCAATTTTTAAAATAGTTTTCCAAATAATTCAATATTTACTACAGCTTTAACCTTTTGAACGCGACGGTCGGGTATAACAGATAAATGAAAACGTGACCAAAACGCCACAGTCACGCGCGTCGGCCAAAGCCGACAAGATTTTTTTTTAAACTTTGTGCCTGTTGTTGAATGATGCGAAATGGTGTCTAATTAAATAAAATAGTAATGTTTATAGTGATATTTTATTTAAAAAATAAGAGATGAAAAGTAATGATTAATTGGGCATCAATAAGAGAAGAGGTTGGGAAAAAAATTGGCGTGGGAGAGGGGACGCCGATGCGTTTATGGTCTGGCGTTCAGACGGTTAAGAACAAGAAAAATTCCATCAATAGTCATTACTATAATTTCACTATGGTTTGGGAATACTGTGATGGGTTTGTTCCAATTAAAAAAAAAACACTCATGAAACTCATATCAATAGAAGCTGGCACAATACATAAAATACAACCATTATACAAAAGCAATAAGTGTATTTACCGTGACATATCCTGGTCTTCTATTCCTTTGAACAAGTTGTGTGCTTGTTTGATTGCTTCACACTTCTTGTTTAGATCCGCCTCTTCCACATAATTCTCGTAAATCACATGTGCCTGAAGATACCTGCAAAAAATAACAAAGGTCTTCAAAATAATGTAACTGTAATCCAATACAGTAACAATAAGGCCAAGTGCGAGTCGGACTCGCGCACGAAGTGTTCCGTACCATTATCTATAAAAACCGTGTTTGTTGTATGGGAACCTCCCTTCAATATTTATTTTATTTTGTTTTTAGTTATCGCGGCAACAGAAATATATAATTTGTGAAAAGGAGATTGACAACTTTGGACCAAATGCTGCCCAGGCATGGGAATACTTTATTTGATGAGAACAAACGTGCGGTCGATTCCGTTTAACATTATTCCTGCTCATGTTTTACTGGACGAAGAACGATCGGCAGTTGCACCCATATTGTTGCCTAGTTTGGTTTTTGGGGTGGGCTAGGCACCAAAACTTTGTAACGCGCCCGGCTGTTTTTAGATACAATTATTATAGACGAAGATGAGGATGAGATTGATTAGGTATTTTAATATTTACATGAAGCCTAACAAAGAGGGCACGCCACGATAGTGGCGGTAAGTCCCCTCTTTTAGGAGTGGCTTGAGAGGCGCCACGGCACCCTCACCTCCCGTCTGACGCAGGTCCTCACTGGACACAGTTGTTTCGGGAGGTACCTGCACCGAATCAGGCGGGAGGAAACGCCCGTATGCTATCATTGCGAGGATCGGCCGGAGGACACGGTGGAGCACACCGTGGGGGTCTGCCCCGCTTGGGCGGAGCCCTGCCGTGTTCTCGTAGCAGCGATCGGCGGCGGCGACCTCTCGCGTCCGGCCCTGGTCCAAGCCATGGTCCGGGGCGAGAGGGATTGGGACGCCGTCGCCTCCTTTTGCGAAGCAAAGGTGGTGGAACGTGAGAGGGAGAGAACCTCTCAACTGTTTAACTATCGCGGTTCTTGAGATACAGCCTGGTGACAGACAGACGGACGGATAGACAGCGAAGTCATAGTAATAGGGTCCCGTTTTTACCCTTTAGGTACAGAACCCTAAAAAGTTACAGCTGAACCTGTAAAAAAAATTCTTCAGTGTGGAGGAAAAAGACATGCTGCGCTGACCCCAAATGAATTGAAACAATAAATTAAGATGATAAATGAATCTGATAGAAAATAATGTGTTTTATATTTTATATTACACTACTAAATTAAATTTAAACCAATAATTTTAAAAAGTACAAATACAAACTTGTTCTCAAAACTAAAATTTTGGTCACCTTACCTATAAAATTCTCCCCTGTCTTTGAACACAACACTAGCATCGTCAACTTCCATTGCTTTGTCTATGGGAAAGGTCTCCCTATTAATTTTTTCATGTATCAGCATAAACTCAAGTTTCTTATCCCTTATAACTGTGTAGTCAATTCCCAAATACATCAACACATACAAATTGTGGAATGTAGTGCGCGCTAGCTCTGACATTTTATAACATTCGCCTGTTTTTGATTTTAATCTGAAAAAAAATATTATTACATTTAAAAGAGTTAGTAACCATGGAGTTTCTTGCTGGTTTTTCTCTATAAGAAACAACCAATACAAACTGTGCACCTTTTCTAGACTTATTATAAGTGCCTATGTAATCCTGTGTATCAATTCATTTCATGTATTAAAAAAAAATCAAAGGTGTGTTTTAATTGCCTAATATAACATTAATAAAGGCCCTAAAACTTTAATTTTTGGCCAGGACAACCATTACAATACTGTACTTACATTTGTAAAACTCTGTTACTGTTATTATTGACTTTGTTTCTAGAGAAGAAGTTAGTAATTGGTGCACACTTGGAGAATGCTCTCAATGCTTCCACAGCATCCTGTTTGGACTGTATCTTCAGCTTGAGCTCCTTGCCTATCTGCAGGATGTCAGGTCTCTTCAGTAGTTTTACATAGTCATCAAATGTTAGATTTGGTTCACCTGAAATACATAAATTAGCTTTGCAATAGCGTATTTCACCAAAAAAATCTAATTAGTTCGTCAGATATATTTTCAAAAAATAATGGACACATATTTTTTCTTTTTTCACATAAACAAAAGATGAAGATGATACAGTGCTTCAAAAAGTCGTGTCAAGCCGTGTGACGTCACAAGGTAAGTACTTTTTTTACCCACAAAGTGACGTCACAAGCCCCGAACTCATGATCTTTGACACGTTTTATTTTCGTCAATTTTTATTAAATTGATAAAACAAAAAACACGTATCCAATATTTTTCGATAATCTAACAGACGGACTAATTAGATTTTTTTGGTGAAATACCCTACTCCTGTTGAAATTTTCTGCTGCCACTGTTACCTATCCAAAAGTGATACAAAGACTGGTCCTCTTTTCTTTATTTGAAATTTCTATGGACTACAAAATAAAGAGTATTTGAAATAAACAATGTAAATTTTAATAAAAATAGGAACAGTAGGTATATCAATCTAACCATCAGATCCTGCCTGTGTGATTAAACCAAACCCTTTCAAACTGCATATCATATTAAAAAGGTCTGGACTACTCAAGCATTCCTTTTCACTGTCCTTCTTCTTTGTGGCCGCTATCTGGCTCAGTTCCTCCTTGCGGAACCAGCCTGACTGGCGCCAGTATAAGCGGCACATCAACTTCATGCCCGGCTTTGCTACTTCCATGCATTTCTCCAGAAGAACTTGTGAATCTTCTTCTAGTAAAGGCCTCAGAGTTTCAGATTTCAGGTACTTGTCAATAATTGATAGAAGAAATCCAGCTGTAAGAAGTCATTTATGAGTGATTTAACATTTTTATAAACATTCATGTTTATTAGTACTTATATGTTATTATTCGTGCCAAATTTGCTAAAATTAATATTTGCTATCAAAAATATTGAGGCGAGACCTTGATTTTGGTCATAAGGTTAAAGATAAAAAATATAATGGAATTAGTGGCCAACATTTAAATAAAGTTTTCTTTTAGGCTCAATACAATGGCACATTCATAAAAGTTGTGCTTGAGATCAATATGTTTTTATTGAACTACACAATTACTTACTTTTGTCATCCCTGTCTTCAACATTGTGAGCAAATTGTCTATCTTCAAATGAGGTGTTTGGTGAAAAATTTTCATTGAATTGTCCTACTAAGTTCCTCTTCACGGGAGATTTCTTCTTCACAACCCGTTTTTTTGTTGGAGAGTAGAACTCTTTGGTAGAGCTTGAACTTTTAGATGAAGGGGTCTTTTGAGTTGTAGGAGTCTTTTGAGATGAAGGGGTTCTTGGGGACGGTCCCAGTACCGCCCCAGGAGACATATTGTACTCCATTATTTCAATAGAAGAATTTAATGCACCAGCACTGGTTCCTAATACTGCCGGAGACTGTTGCTGACTATTGTATACTGGTGTTTTGTCTCTCAGTGATTCTATAGGTCTAACAGATATACCAACCTTTTTTCTTTTTACTGGTGTTGCTTCATGTTCACTATCACTTGACAAAGTCACTATTTCTTCTACTATTTTCACCTCTACCACATCAGGGCTTGTTACGGGCGACTTTTTCGGTGTTGAGGGTGACTTTTTCGGTGTTGAGGGTGACATTTTCGGCGTAGTAGGTGACAATAATAGTGTTTTAGGAGACTTACTCGGTGTGCTAGGTGACGTGCTCGAATTTCTCTTGAGGCTCAAGCTACGCTTTTTAGTACTCATTGTCGATGGGAGTGGTGATGAAATTGATTGAAAATAGTTCGTCAATGTAGACTGTCGTCTCATTTTGAGAGCCTCCAGACGATCCCACTGATCAGTATTTGGCGTAAAATACTACAAAATGTATTCACACCAAAATATCAGAACTTAAAATATCATCTAGTGACAATTGCATTAAAGAACAAAGTGGAATCCTGTCACTTTACTTGACCTTGTGCTGGACTATTCAGGATTGTGGTTGGGTAAGGTAGGGAGGGTTGGTTAGGTAGGTAGGTACGTGTGCTCCTAGCTCACTCTAGCTCCATTCAAGATTTCATCAGTCAACAAACGACCATCTGATCAATTCACCACTCGATTAACTTTTTTAGATCAGGACCTTATTGATGTTATAGAAGTATAGTAGACTTTTTTTCTTCCTTTACCGCAGTCGCTTCGCCGGCCGCCGCTTCGCGGCAGTAACGCGCCAATTTGTGACAGTGAGTGACAGTGACATAATAAAAACAAAGAAAACTCAGCTGTTAGACGAATCACGAACTGCGCTGAACTTAGAAACTCGGCTTTTTAGACACTAATTTGATCACACTTTTTCTGTTTCGTGATTGCTTGCGTTACGATACGCAAACCTCGTTATAATATCGACGTGTAAACCTTAATGAGGTCAATTATTAAAATAATTATAATTCTCTAAGCCAGAAACCAAAGCTGAAAATAGGTTTTTTTCTTTCATATCTTCTAGAAAGACTACAGGCTATACTATAGGGCCACGCCATCTTATCTTGATGCGAATATACTTACTTGCGGGTTCAATCTCTACGTATAGCGTGTACCAGAAATGTACCTACACCTTTATACTTACTATACTCTATGACCTACACGCCGTGGTCATACTTCAGAGTGTGATTCAGACTGGTAGGTATACCTATTTTTTTTTTTTTTTTCCCAGAATAGTTGGTAATAGGCTGGACAGATGATGATATTGATTCAGGCCATCAATCTGAACAACTTTATCCATGGGACCACCAACGAAACTCGCGAACAAAAAAATCTGCTGTCCAGTAAAAAAATTAACGAGTACAGTCGAACAAGCTAATAGTATACAACCAGGTAACTTGTATTTACTTTTAAAATTATACAGATAAATTTAAAGACTGATGTCTAACGATACAGCCTTTCGAATCAGTTGCTTAGAACGAAACACTATAGAAAACAAATTGCAACCAATTTTTCAGTGTACTAGAATTATACCTGTATAGCTATTAGCTTGTTCGACTGTACGTGTCTACGTGTACCTACCCGACCCAAATTTTCGGGACATTATGGCCTGATTTTTCCACCCTGAAATATGACCACACCTTTCTGGTACACTCAGTATATACGAAGGTACAATCATATTTGCACACTTGCTTGCACAAAATTACAGTAAGTGCCTATTTTCGCAAAAAGACATTCAATTTGAAGTTGCCACCCGCCGCAAGCAGCCATCTTATTTTAGCAAGCGAGTTAAGATAGTGGTGGTGGTGGTGGTGGTGGTGGTGGTGGTGTGTGTGTAATAGTGGTAGTATTCTCCTAATTTATTTATATTTGTACTCTACCACAGTGCTGTCCTATTTGACCCTAAGGTTGACTGGTAGAGAATGCCTTGTGGCATTAATTCCGCCTATGTACCACGGTTGTGCATGAAGTTTAAATAAATAAATAAAAGCATACGACTTTCCAGGGAGCAGATTAAATGAATCATAATATAAAACGAGTAGGCTGCTCTAAAGTCGATTGAAAAATGTCTCGTGAGTTGGCAAATTCAGTGGGGAGAACAAGTGTAATAGGCAGATGCGTCAGCTTAAAAAAGCCCAAACTGGTAACACATCTGCAGTCTCTGCAGAGCCTGCACATGCCAATCGTGGCATTTGTATCTAGTTTTTACACGACTGCCCAAAAAAAAGAGTGTTATGTTTTTTATTTCAATAATTGACATTTCTCTTCATTTTTGGCAGCAGCTAAGTTCAGTCAGCATGGCGCGAAGGGGCCGTTTCATGCCCGTTGACTGAACTGTTTTAGAGGACCGCCTCTTGTAAAGATTTTGATTTTAAGTCGTCAAAATACTCCACAATTTATCTGTTCATAAGACCTTTACCGATGCTCATTATTTTGTAACAGTAGCACGCACTAGCGTTTATAGAATCTTAGTTGAATTTTACTTTATTAAATGCATAACAATGTTCAGATCGTCCGACGCGACGTTCATTGGTAAAAATGTGGAGGTGCAGTGTTGCCCTGGTTAGGATCCTGATACTGATTGACTCTTTTCTAGTAGGAAGCACCTACCTATGTAATTATGTTGCTATGTTCCCCTTTGTATTTCTGTATTGATCCAACAAAATGACTGAAAGCCAATCCAAACAGGTCCGAATTTATCAACCTACTTACCGACTCAATCCAAAGAATCGTTTCGATGCCGAGAAAATACAAAAAGTCCTCAAGAGAGTTGTGGATGCCGAGTTGGTGGAAATAGAATATAGCGAGAAAGTAATACCTGATTTGTGTTTGAACCTCGCAGAAACGTTGCGTAACGCCGTGAAAGAAGAAAACTATGACAGGTAAGCTTGACAGACTTCATCATTCATGAGTCAAGATATAAAATTTCATTGTTGTTTTGTAAAATAAAAATTTGTCTGGGGACAATGTGCACAACACCAACTCCATAATGTATATTTTGCCACTCATGGCCGGCTGTTCGCTGTTCTCATGCTTGTACTGTTGCTGCTTTCGAAGAAGCAGATGTTAATTTGTAAATCATGTGTAAGTTTATCAAAAGTCAAAGCTATAATATCGCTTAATTATTTCCATTAGTATAAAAAAAGACATGGATCGAAAAAGAAGTCATTGTGAAGTACGCTGATATCCAAAGCAATAAGGCGTGAATTTGTGTGTTGAGGTTGAGGAGTTTTGTCCATTGTATGTATATGGGATAGGAGGTACTTTGGTACCTACTGGTACCACGAGATGGGGCCTAGGGATAGGGAGCCTATTTAATATGTTAATATAATTTTATCGTTCAATACATCTGATTTTATTTTGATTGTCCTTTGCAGGTACAGAATTATTGTAAATGTGTGTATTGGACAACGACGTCAGCAGAGCGTTTACGTGTTCCATTCATTTCTATGGGACCATGAACGGGATGCCTTCGCCTCGTACAGTTTTGAAAACCCTCATATATTTGCAAATGTTGTCGTCTACGCTGTTTATTTAGACTAAACATTTTAAAGAAATAAATCGTAAAATTGGATCTTTAATAACGCCTATTCATTATACGAATAGCTACCTAAGCGGGGTGTTGCTGCTATTGCAGCTCTTAAATTATCAGGCGTGTAACAGGTTTTTATCGTTCATAAATTCATTAGTACAAATAATGGTGGCGTTTTTTTACTATACGCTTTTAATATATTTTATGACATCATATATTTTTGTAAAAATAAAAATATCGTTTAAGGCCTGATCATTATTTCTAGTCAAGTATTCGCAAAAATAACTCTTGTGTTAAGACAAAGTATTTCCATTTTTACGGCGCGCGGCGTTGTGCAATCGGGTACAATGAGTAAGGAAATATACGGAGCCGCCGCAATATTCTATAGACACATTTGCTTATACAAATATGAGTGAAATAGGATACAGAATGTGAAATATCGTTTTGTTTCGTTCTTTCTAATACAGTAATCATATTTGATGAAAGAGACAACAATATTTCAGTTGTTGCTCATAATGGCAACATTTGGTGTTACGAGTCACACAATAGTAGGTAGGTGCCGTTTCCGCCATGTTATGCGGCGAGTTTCGTGGTAGTTCTGCTGTCAAATAGTTGTTTTCTTTTTGATAAATTGAGATTTGTGAAAAAATTACGAGGAGTTTACCTATAAAACTGCATATACTTGTTAAAAAACAGCAATTCAATATGCCTGCGTGCTTTATTGTGAAGTGTGGTGCAAGAAAGCAGAAAAATCAACCTCAATTGTCGGTGCACAGGTTAGAACCCGGTTTTCATGCAATAGTATCTAGGAGTAATACACTTTTGATGAAAAAAATGCTAAGCGATCATTAATTTATTGATATAGTGTTAATGTTTGGGTTTATTTCCGTCCCAGAGACCTTTTTGTTATTTCTTAATTTTATTCGTTTGTTTACAAACATGAATAGTGTTGTACCGTTGCGTAATAGTTTCCGATACTAGTTCCTTCGCTGCGCTGGAACGATATCTGTTCGAGTGACCGTGCTCTGGCCCGTGGTTCACAGAACCGAGATACCGTCCCACAGACTTATATGATTGTTATACGTGATCTGAAAATAAGACATCAGCTTGCTTGCACCGACTGGACGGGTCCACTAAAATCTGTGTGGTGCTTTTTTCAAATGACCATCTCAGACACTAATCTGCATAGTTATCATGTGTGTATACCAAGATTATGTCTGGAATTTAAAAGAGACCATGACCTCTGAGTTTGTTTCGGAAGTTTCATCTCAAAGTAGTCAGAAACAAAACACCGACCCCATCTAGTTTTAATAAAAAGTGACTTGTAAAAGTGTATGTAAAAACCTATTTGCAAAATAAACATCATCATCATCTGCCTAGCCTTTTCACAACTATGTTGGGGTCGGCTTCCAGTCTATCCGGATTCAGCTGAATACCAGTATTTTACATGGAGCGAATGCCTATCTAAACTCCACAACCCAGTTAACACTAGGTAATACGATACCCTTTGGTAAGACTGGATGTCAGGACTTTCAGGTTACTGACTACCTGTAACGACTGTCAAAGATCTTTATATGACAGCCGGGATCAACAGCTTAACGTGCTTTCCGAGGCACGGAGGAAACTCGGCATATACTGGGCGGTCACCCATCCACAGACCAACCTAGGCAAGCGCAGCTTAACCTAAAGATCGATCCGAGTGGCAGTTCTTGGTAAGCCACGAGCTCCTCTTGCAAAATAAACATCATTTATCATAATTATCACACCAATAAACAGATTTAATAAAAATCATTCTTATTTTATTTTACTCCACCAGTCAGTATGTTAATCATAATAGAAACATAATCGTCTTCCTATTAGAAGAATTGGTTTTCACTAAGATCTGCATACCTACCAGAATCTACAGACCTACAGTCCATCGATAAGCTGTCGAATGGTTATGGTTTGGTATACTAAACTAACCATTTGACAGTTAATCGATGGACACAATGATAGCTACTAACATTTAAAAAGATACTCAATAGCCCTGCAGGTATAACCGAAAGCGCAAACGTTGCATTCTTTAATTTTGTTCAGAAAACCACTTTAAATTAATTTTATTCTCAGGTATCAGAAGTAAAGTAAATTTACTCATGGTTTTCTGTTACAACGAACTGTTAATTATAATTCAACCGTGATATCTACTAATACTCGTAATACTATTATGTAGTACCAGTTTCGATACTCGTTACAGTAATACTATGTTCCATGATTGACACAACCCTAGCATTGGCAGCCATTTTGAGTACCGTTCAAGGTTGTAGGTATGCACCTTTTTTTTGTAGGTATTTCTAGTCCACTTAAATATATGTCTATGAATCGGGTAGGTAGGTATACGATTAGTTTAGGATTAAGTTTTTTTTTCCATTAGAGTTTCGTAAAAAGTAGCTGTTTACCAAAAGTTATCACTATAGGCAATAAGGCAGCAAAGCTCCCAGAAACTTGGTGTTAACCGTAGATATTTTTTTGTCAGATGATCCAAGCCTTGCAGGATCTCTAATGAATAGTGACATCAAAAAGGGGGGAATCTCGAAATAAAAGACTTTAGTAAGCATTTTTACAGATCATACATATTTATTTATTTCATAGTATAGATATCACACTGGCCCGCCCTTATAAAAATAAATGTGTAATACAATAACGACCCAGTCTGCTATGAGCCTGCTGGCGTGACCGCGCGAGTTTCTCCTCCCTTCTCAACCTCATCCTCCAGTTAATAAATATTGGCATCAATTTCGATACTAACCTACAACAATTTGGACACAATCACAAACGGCGCAGTCACCCCAGCTCTATTACTATTGAATTTCATCAAATATCCTTATAGAAGAAAATTCAGAGATAATTCTAAACCATTATACAGGTCGATATACACAAGATTTAATTAATATAGGTTTACATTACAAGAAATTCGCACATATTTGACACACAAAGCGAAGAATATTACTGATAAGAAGACTAAAAGTAGCTTTAAGATATTGGTCCGAGACACTGAAGCGAGATGTATCCGCGTACGATACGAAACTAGCACCAAGCCACCGTACGATAAACAAAGCAGCATCATACACTCGTGTGCCACTACTGATACAAAAGCTACTTAGAGAGAGTGTGAGTGCGTCACTCCGGTGTTGCCAGCCTTGCCAGGCTCCTCGCATCACAACCCACGGCGGTGGTACTTCACTACTTCGCACCGGATACTGGAAGCGGTACAGGTTACGGTCGGATCACAACACGCGCTCATGTTAAACTATGCTTTTGCAAAAATGTTCAAAAAGGGTAAAAGTTTATAAAAATTCAAGTCTGTGAAACAAGTCGGCGGTAGTATGAACACACGTTAGAGAGCGCGGTGACAGGGTTGATTGAGCAGAGTGGAGTAGTTTGCAGTTTGCAGTATGCAGTGACGCTTTACTCCGGCGCACCGGACTACGATCAGCCTCTGAGAGTTACATTTTACATCCGCATGATATGTGTTTACAGATAAAATATTTAAGTAGTACTGGGTACATTACCTACAACCATACTGTGTACATTTATATGGCCGAAAATGTTACAACCTTAAGAAATAAGGGGGTAGACAAATACAATATGCTAGTTATATCAAAAGAAATGCAGTGAATATTGGTATCAAAATATTAATCCTAATATACATTGTGTGTATGTGTATGTTCGAGTAGATATGTGATAATCGTGTGAAAGATACATAGAAAGCTTCATAATATTATGAGATGAGACGCGGCACAGTCGTTTATTACTGGAATATAAAAATATTACTTATATCATAGGTGACATCGATTATGTTGATTCGTATGAACTTAGCCTCAAAAATATTTCACATTTGGGGTACTATAAGCTCGTCCTAAGTTAGGAGTAGAAGACTCTAGCTAGGCGGACGATCGTGTCTGTCACACAATGACCGGTGCGTTCAAATAAACTCTGTGAAATGTCCTCTTAACTAGAAAATAATTTACAAAACGTTAAGTATAAAAATATAAAGTAATCGTTTTTTTAATCAAAGTAATAAAAATAATATGTCATGTAATGGCAGCATAAAAATACCGCAAAACATCTAGCATACCTACCACAAAATATCACACGTAAAGGTTTTCATTCGTTAGTCGCTGACAACAGACAGTCGGACGTGATGACGTGAGACGCGATCAGACGCGGCGACGGAGCGACGACGGGCCGCCCGGGCGGGGAGGCTGTGGGTCTCTTGGGCCAAATTTTAAACATTTACTAATAAAATATTAAAGCTTAACATACATAAAGATTAAGCATCTCTGCACCTTAGATATACAATAGCCATTCAAAATAACTGCAGATTAAAATATCTCATCTTAAAAATAAAGTCTTAAACATTAAACTATAATAAAAAAAGACTGTATGTATTATCTGTGACGATTCTTAACTTAGGCCAAATTATGAAATTAATTTATAAAAGTAATAATTGATTAATTAGAAAATAAAAAATTCAATGTCGTTTCGCTGTCGTCATTTTCAACTATTAATTTCAAAATAATTCTAAAAAAAGTAGGAGAATGTGATGATAGAGACAAAAACGAATAATTAAAAACTAAAATTAGCGTGCGACATCGTTCGATCGCAAGTTATGGTTACAATGATGGAAAACATTTATAAATAGGAAATGGCGACCGAAGGATGTCGGGTATCAGACTTGTGTAAGATAAGAAGGTGAGGCAACATATAGTAGCGCCGGCTAGCAAGCGAGGCGCGGCGACCTCCAGACAGCTTCAACTCTAAAATAATCAATTGGCGGTGGTTTATCTGGTTCAGTCCTCGAGGGAAGTAATTCAGCTAGATTCCTTTTCCTTCTCCTTTGACTCTGCAAGTGGAGAAACGATAACATAATGAGTACAATATCAAATACTAGCAGTAAAGGCGCTGTCAAAGTCAAGCTGTGACATGCAGTTGACTCATGTGTCACAGTGACATGTCATTACAGTCCTTTCACACTCTTTTTAACCACGATTTTGCATTGATGCAAACTTTATGTTCATACACATAAGATTGCTGTTGATTTGCTAAACCGACAAGTCGTTCGCAATCACAGTGATCCTCAGCTGGAAGCGCCAGGATAACCCGCGTAAATCAAATTGTCTTACGTATATTATAATTCGGTTTGAAATTTCGCGGGCTACCTTGCCGGTTCTACCCTAACTCTCAATAGGGCTCTCTATTGGGTTATGATAAGAGTGTAGCAAAAATAAATCAACTTCGGAAGGACTGTCTAAGAGACTCCCCACATTGCATGGGTCGGTTTAGTATGCATTTAGTATAGCGCGAGCGTTTTCACAAAAAAGTGTACCCACCATTTTTCGGTTGTCCCTTGTGTTTGAAGTATTACAAACAAGATATGTTATGATGTGATGAATATTTTAATGACTCTAAGCACTAAACACATATTAAACTAGTAAATGAAGTGCCACAAATATGAAAAAAAGTGAAGCAATTAAAATAATGACCAATTTTAATCAGCAAGAAGTCAGTTTTTGACGTGTCCCCCACTCGAATTTCTCGATTATAGAAGCTATTCTGAAAAAAATTTGTACGCGATACATTGACTTTTTGGTATGGTTTGGAAAATCTCTAACTCTTCTATCGTCTCCGGTACTTTTTAATTTAAACCTTAAACATACAGAAACACAATTCAATTTCTAACAAACATGTAAAAAGTGGTACCGACCGGACATGACAGGTTTGTCACGGCTAAAACTGCTATTTTAATAATAAATAAGATCTTTTTCATTTCTGAACTAGCCACATTAACCTTACAACGCACCGTTCGAAATAAAAAAAATACCAATTGTGATACAAAACCGAGTAAAACAACGTGTGTATTTTGTTGTGCCACGAACGTCCAGATTTCTTGTGTCGGATTTGAGACACAATAACTGCTGATTCCGCTAAGTTTACATCATTACACGATATTTAAAAGATTAACAATGTTAGAATGTAATCGTAATATAGTTTATAACTAATTTAGTGTAAATGTTTTCGTTAGAATACAGTTCAGAATATAATAAGGGAAGATAGCGTCACGTCAGGTTTGCGACATTTTACCCCGTGACCTACCAGACTGACCAGCAAAGTCGCAAAACCGACACTATAAAGCAAGGTTTACATTACGATTTAGTTATTTTTTATTTCCTTTTTTATATTATGTCTGTCGGTATAAAATTAATAAGTCTGTCGGTAATATACAAGTCCGTGATTAGACCTGTCGTACTGGATGGATCAGAGTGCTGGGCTTTGAAAAAGATGGATGAAAAACGATTGCATGTAGCGGAGATGAGAATGTTGAGGTGGATGTGCGGAGTGACAAGAATGCATAAAGTAAGGAATGAGTATATTAGAGGAAGTTTGAAAGTGGCACCTGTTACAGAAAAATTGAAAGGTCATGTAATGAGGAGGGATGAAACGCATATGACTAAAGAAGTGATGGATATAAATATTGATGGATGGAGAGGGAGAGGAAGGCCAAAGAAAAGATGGATGGATTGTGTGAGGAATGATATAAATGAGAAAGGAATAAATGCCATCTTGACGTGTAACAGGGAAGAATGGAAGAAGAAAACGTGTTGCGCCGACCCCAAATAAAATGGGAAAAGGGCAGGAAGATGATGATATTATGTCTGTCGGTCAGTTTAAATAGTGGGTTATTTTTTAATAACAGGTATCGTTTATTTGCTTAGGTTTATTAAGTATGAAGTTATGTCATACAGTGCTACGTTTTTTCATCATCCGAAGTTTCATACAAATCAGCACTACTTTCTTAAAGTTTTTTGACTCTTTAAAATTCTTATTATTTAAAAATAGTTAAATACATTTTTGGTTACACGATGCCACTCACTAGTGCAGAAAGGTCTAGCTAGGAGTTATAGAGAAAAAATGAAAAAAGAAAATCCTGAAAATAGAAAAATTACAAAGAATAAAACAAAAGAAAAAAAGAGTCAGAACTGACTGAAGATATAGCATCAGCATCTCGAATTCATTGTATAAAACTATTCAAAACCTTAAAAAGAAAAATATAAACCTTGCGAATAAATGCAGACATTTCATGGCATACAATATAAAACTAAATAGACAGAAAGAGGCTTATAAAAAACGTAACCGAAGGCTTAACAACTAATTTAATTTTGTGATTATTTATTTACTTACTTACTTGAAATTTATGATATTTTATGGCTGTTTAGTGAAATAAGTAGATTATTTTTTTATAAGCCTATACTGTCGTCCCCTATAATATTAAACATTTAAAATATATTTCGGTTTTATTTTATACTATCGTATTAGATTTCTCTCAAAAATTTATTCATGTAAGCCCAGCCTTACAAAAAATGGACTGTCGGTTTTGCGATTGTCCTGTGTTTTACGACGAGGGAATTCTTAGTATTTGTCAATTTTTAATATGAAAGGGTACAAATTGTTTAATTTCAATATTTAAAATAGTCATGTATATTTCAAAAGAAATAATGTAGTGTCCCGGTGAAACTACTTAACCATCACAATATCGAAAAGGTAACTGTTACTAACATCAGTTGTGACAAAACCGAATTTAACATTAGCTTAAAATTCACATGGTATTAATTTTTTCACTATTATGTCGTGGTTTAAAAAAATATATATTATTATCTTCAAAATAAAATTAATATAATTTGTGTGTTTCTTCAAAGTTGTAAGATATTTAGCTTTTAAGATAGTCGCAAAACTGACATTTTTTTCCACTAAGTCAGTTTAATTTTACGATTTCTCGTAAAATAGCTTACTATTGAACGAAATAAATATAATTTCATAAATTCCAATTCATCTAACTTATATTCTAATGAAAAAACCATCGAAAATATCACATTTAAAATCTGACAATAAATTCGGACAGGGTACACTTTATTTTGAAAACGCTCGCCTACGCTTATAGAAGTATTTCAGTCTGCATCCCGTTTGAGTTTGGAATGGCCCATTAAAACTTAATAGGCGCCCGCAAAAGTTCCAAGGGTAAAACAAACTAAACGATGGGTAACGATTGTAACGAACCGACACATGGGGATGGGGTACGCTCTTAGATTTAAATTGTTAAAACGTACAGACTGAGAATATCTGTAAGTAAGTACTTTTATAAAATTATTATCTAGATAGGCAAGTTTCTCATCCAAAACTTTACATAAGGTAAAGTTTGAACCAAAAAGTCAATATGCTACAACCAAGTTTAAAATAAATGGAACTTAATTGATATCATGTCTACAGTTATTTAAAATCATATTCGGATCAATGCAAAAGGCATGCTCATGATGGGTTCTAAAGCTAATATGTTTTTACCGTAGGTACCTATGTGCCTACGGTAAAAATGTATAATTGTATACACGTTATAAATAAATAAGGGTCTGTTTCACGATGTCCGAATTAATGTAAAAAAAAAACAGAATATCTATGAAGTTATGTGACAAACAAGTAATCTTCTAAGTAACTTGTATAAGAACTTAATCGAGGTGAAACAGACCCCAAAAATAAAATATATATTCTAATCGAAACTATTGTCAAACAAGTGTTAAAGCTTTACTATAATTAATAATAATAACTGTTAGTAAATTCTATCTAACCTACCTAACTAATCTTATAAAAATGAAAACTCAGACCCGACTTTTTATGACCAAGATGGCTAAACGTATATTATTTCATTTCTCTATTACCATGCATATAACAGCCATTAGACATAATTTTTTGATAATGTTACAAATCACCATGTTGTAAAAGAAACAAGATTTGGATAACAAATCTAACCTAATGTAGAATTTGTATTCAATGAGGCGTACCTAAATTACCGAAATTCGTTGGTCTTGCAATATCTTGCAATATGCAACAGGATAAAATCCAGCCTGTAAGAAAACAGCTCTAAATATATCCTATGGGTGTGTCCGCGGGGCTGCGGGTTGTTCGGGGGCTGCGGGTAGTTCGAGCGAGATAGCGCAGCCACGACACAAAGGGCTAAGAAGGAACATGGGTTGCTTTTAGTCAGTAGAAGTCTGACACTCCTTTTCGCTCTGCCCAGAGCGGGATGGATTATTTGATGATTTCCCACCGCCCGAAAAAAAAAAAAAACGTTGTGTCCGCGATAACGTTTATATGAGCAACAGACTCCCTTTTCATTTTATGTTCAACTGTGAATTAAACTGATAAATTATTTCTGTACCATACGTATTTTATTTATTCTTATCAAGTAAAAATAACATCCAAACGTAGAGTATTTATACAATATGGATTTATAATAGCAACAACCGGACATGCTGCAGCTAAAATTGAAATATTAATGCATTCTAAATTTCTAGGTGCTAATAATACCTAGTTTCGCTTTATTTTACACAAAGGCTTCTTCCGCCTTTGTGTAAAATAAATGTGTTGTTTTTATTGCATGTACTCATAGAAATATAAAAAATAACTCTGTGATGGCATGTGATAAATAAACAATATCATGACAGTACCTATTCATAATTGTTGCGAGCATTTTTTTCATAAATAAATAAATGCTTTTAACAAGTCTAAAGGCTGTATAAATATAATACTTGAATATTCTATCAAAACAGGGCTCCGCAAGAAGCCAACATATGCGTTTAGCCAATAAATGCGTGCGTAGTTAATTAAAATAAAAGCTATAATAAAAATAATGCAGGGTGAAACGCACCACGGCGATCAACGAGCTTGAATTGGTTTCTGAACGAAAATTATATCCCTTCAATTGATAGACAAATTAGAGTTAAAAAGGTCATCAATATCAATTTAGTTGGAAGGGTGCATTATAATTTCAGAAGCCTAAAAAGCTATATGAAACCAACAGATGTTAATTTCACCCGCATGATGAATAAATACTCATTACTTGTAACGACATTATTGAATTGTCTATGACAGCCGTGCCCCGTTCACACAGGAGTTTCCACTGACGCGTTCAAGGGATGACGTCACAGGCGATTCAAAAATGGAGCAGTTAAAGCGTGTTCGCACTACGCATGCCTGGTCACAATAGTTCGAGACTGACCTTCATCGCTGTTACCGTTAGTGAGCGGTTCTTCACCGTTCTTTTCACCGTTCTTTTCACCATTCTTTTCACCGTTCTTTTCCCCGTTCTTCTCACCATTCTCAGCTGGCTTCTTGTCCTCCTCCTTGGTTTCCTTGTCCTTCTTGTCTTCGGAGCTCTCTTTGGCGGGTTTCTTCTCCTTGCCGGCCTTGCCCTTGGCAGGGGTGGCGGGTTTGGGCTTCGGCTCCAGTGATGGGTCGAGCACAAGCTTGCCGATGTTTTTGCGGTCGTGCATCTTCTGCATGGCTTCGCCGACCTGGTTGTGGGATATGAAAGTTAGCATTGCAGTAGTAATTTAAATATTGACAAGAATCAAAATATCTCTAAACTGACAGATACGTTGTGAAACGAGAATAACTGCCGACAAACTGTTTTGCAGACTTTTTATATTTTATTGTATAACAGATTTTGAATAAATAAATAAATAAAAAAATAAAAAAAAATGTCTTGTCCTAGAAAA
Organism: Diarsia brunnea; assembly: GCA_949774965.1. Lineage (NCBI taxonomy): Eukaryota > Metazoa > Arthropoda > Insecta > Lepidoptera > Noctuidae > Diarsia > Diarsia brunnea. The sequence continues at coordinate 6,838,918 of OX459015.1, read as the reverse complement.
CAATAAAAGTCATGTTCAGAAATCCAGTGATTCTAACTGCCAAATTCCATTTCTCGCTAAACATCGAAGGTACCACGAACACAACTCAAGCATTTAGTATTTTTTAGAATATTTTCACGTGGGATATTTAGCTAAAGAGTCCGCCACCATTTGCTCATCTATAGTGCTCTAAGACCAGGTCCCTCTTAGAGGTTCCAGTAATAAAATATGATCCTTACATCCTCCAGCGCCCAGGTGGAGTCCACGAGCGGCTTGACCTTGCCCTCTCCCCACAGCGCGAATACGCGCTCCACCGCACGACGCACGTACTCAGCGCGACCATGTTGGAACAGCAGGTGTCGCAGGTTCAAGCCCGCTAGGCTCTTGTTCTCGTCGAACAGCTTGATCGGGGACACCTTGTCTACTTGCCACCACTGGAAGAGATGGTACATGTTTATAGAAAGAGCTTGTTTTAAGTTGTGAAAGATTTAGGACACGCCAAATGAAGCTGGTCGGTTTGGTTCTTAACTTTACAAATCAGAGATAACCTCTAAAATGAACTCAAAAATCGTGACGCCCCCTGAAGAACAGTTCTTGAGAAGAGGCAGAAGTTACAATGCCATACAAGAACGGGTTCTGGAAGGTGTAGCAAACATTCGAGCACTGCAGACATCGTGCTATTAGGCCTGACCTCTGGACACCTTTTTCGAGGTATTCCCAGCTTCGTTATGTCTATTTGACAAGGCAACCCCAGATTTCTTTAAGTTCTAATCTACCCATAGAAGTTCTAACAAAAACCACACAAAGCTTAACAATCTCATTGGAGCCGATCCTAGTAGTATGTATTAGGGCGTGCGCACACGCACCTCGGCGCAGCACAATCAGATAATTAATCATTGAGTACTCACGGCACGCGCGGCGCTGAAGAAACTCTTCGTCTCGCCGGTCACGATGTTAGATGATCCTGTGATACACACCATTGTTTACTAACACGCATTTAAACACACTCTGTAGGATATCACGTTTTATATATTAACTAATAATGTACCCAACAATATCTACCTAACTTATATGTTTTTAAACTTAGACAGAAAAACAAACTATTGATTCTGCACAAATATTGCGGACATTTTAAAGTACACTGAAATCTATCACCCTTTGAGTTAAATATCAAATGCAAATCAAAATTGCTCCCTTATTCCCAAAATAATCAGACTTAAAAAAAAAATAAGGTGTCAAACATGAAGATACTTAGTAAGAGTTAAGATTCAATACATACCATACAAGATGTACCGTCCCATCGGCTTCAGCAGTTGGTAGCCACGGTTGCACTCCTCACCGCAGAGGCAGTCCAGCACGATGTCCACACCATCGGCAGACACCCTGGTGACATCACATTACATTAGACAAAGCAATTGATGGAACATGGTAGGCTGGATGCTCATCATCGTAAAGAAGAGCAGTGGAGCCGTGGAAACGATCGGTGAACCGAATCCAAACAGTTCAAGCCCCAGGAACTTTACTTAGGACTTAGGTTAAAAAATCATTAGGGACCAGTAAGTAAGTCAAAGAACAGCAACTTTGCAGCAAAGTGATATTTAATATCTATCAATTCACACTAAGCCCGAGTGGTGGATTACCTACAGCACGTCTGTTTTCACGGAGCGGACGCTTGTATCTCAGCCAAAGTCATTTAAATATTACTAGCAGAAGAAACACTTTAATCTGATTAAGCTGTGCTGTACTCATCATCATCCTCTTGCACTTCATTATCATCACTCTCCTGCCCCCATCCCTATTTATTTGGAGACAGCATACCTTCTTCTTTCATACTCCCCTATTACTTGTCATTCTACCAATCAATTCCTTGCTAGACATAATAATATCAACCTGCTGCGATTCTCCTAATTCATTTGGGATCGGTGTAGTACCTACTTCTACTTCGTACGCAGAACCTAACTTGATATCACTAGATAGTTTTGTATACTTCCTTTAGCAGTCGCTTCTTCTTCGAAACAAAGGATGTTGCGGAAAAGGTGCGTAAACATGTGTAGGAATTTACATTAAGGCCGGTACACATCAACAAACGGTTGATGTGTAGCAGTTCACAAACTGTCCTGCGCTTTGTATGAACAATGATGCCTAACTGTGACCTATGACCACACTACGCACGAATCCGTTGGTTGCAAACGAATGAATCGCGCAGCTATTATACCTCGATGGCAAACCTCTCCGTGCATATCCTGAGTACCTAATAGTGGACGATCGCCTTTATCCACCAAGGACAGAAGGCAAATCTGATCCTCTTTTGAAGAGACTGTGGGAACTGGTCTTCGGGTGATTTGAGCTATTTAAAAACCTTGGAAATTAAAACCTTTCTAATAGAAGAACGTCAAAATTCGACAGGAATCTGTTAATCATCTCAACCTATTATTGACAGGAAACGTTTTTCTGACTATCCGCCATTTTATTGGCTAATAAAAACCATAGTTAAAAGAAAAATGTAGACCGAAGGTTACGATAAATTAATAGTTACGAATTTTCCATTCATTTTCTGAAAACTAATGATGAATAACGGCTTTTATAAGTAGACAATAAATCAAACTTAAGTAATAAGATTTCTAACTACATTGTAATCTAATAACAACCAGCAACCAACAACTAACTACTACTGATTATTATAACTACAGCGGATTTCGACTCATAATTACTTAAATACAAAAGATGTCAGTAGTCGTTCCTACATGTTTAGATAGCACACTTTATATTGTAAATCAATATGTTGTAAGAGCATTTCTACGCGCAGTAGATAACTAACTATTTATTTACACTGAACTTGTGTGGCTCGTTGTTTACGCTGTAAAGTGCTCACCAGATATAAAAATATCTTTGTCTATTTACGAGAATTAAATGACGCGCTTGTTACGAAGCAGCTGCCCTAAGGAGCGGGTTATAAACCGAACAATTAACGTGGTACGCGACCAACGAAACCAGACCTCAACTCCAGCTATGAAGTCCCCTCTTTTAACCCGTTAATAAAAGCTTTAAGGGGGTGGGAGAGTTCTTGGTAAAGTGGTACTGCACATATCACACGAGGAGAACTCGCACTGAAATATGTAACTGTAATAAGCGCCAATTAACTAAGCATGGGATTGGGAACAACATACTTGAGCTCTGAAACGTCGGGAAGTAGATCATCAATGATTCAACTTTGAATTCTTAAATGACGAACCCGATGATTATGGCGCTACGGAATCCGGAAGAGATTTATGTAACAGCTTCATAAAATTAACTGTCAAATTGCCGTAACTGGCAAGAATTTATTGCGACAATAATAGGAATACACGGGCATTAAAATCCTGGCATACCAAACATTTAGTGCGTGTAACGTAAACAAAGGTATTATTAGTAAGATGAAGGGCCGCTGAACGGGATTATTTTTAGCTTAGTGATATCACGAATCCGATCCTTCCCTTCATTTTTAGAATTCTTCATGATTGCTGAATAAATTAATTTGTTCTTGTGATTCATAGCGGTTGGTTTAACGTTCATTTTATCAGTTAATGCGACATTGTTCCAAGAATTGGCGATTTTTAAAAGATTACCTACATGTAAAACAACCACATTTACGACTGGTAATAGAGCGTAAGACCGATCACTCAAATCAGTAATAAATGGGGCGGTACCACATTGATTTTTTCACTTTGGCACGTGTTCAAAGCACAATGAAGCTCATTCAAACTACTGATGATCTCACCGAATTCTTGATATGAACTTTAAAAATCGATATAAATTTATCGAACACTTGTGAGATCGTGTTGTGAAAGAACGCAAGGGCGATGAGGTGCTTCAAGGTAGTATTACTGAAATTTTTAATCATCAATACACTGCCATCAGTCTGGGACTAAGGACCTATATATATATAGGTTTTTTTTTCAGAATTTCAGGCTATATATAGCCTGAAGGGATAACGTTAATTTACTATAGAACTTAAAATTTTTCTACATCCATTGGTAGATAATTTCAATCAGGGCAGTTCCAATTCAAAACGTACTAAAGTCCTTTTTACAAAAACGTGGCAAAAAGCGCGAATATGGCCACAATATAAAGAGCGTGGGTAGTGGATATCTGTTGAAAGGCCGATACATCAGATAACGTGTTATAGGCAAATTGAGATTAGCACTCTCATAATCCCAATTTACAAGTGGGAGGAGTGCGTTTTGTATGACAATACTGAAAGTATCATAAAAATGGATCAGTGGGATAAAATATGAGGTGATCCCATAGAGAACCAGAGTTGTCGACATAGCTCATCAAATAAGTAAGTTGAAGTGGGAATTGACCGGTTATATTAGAGCCGTAGAACCGATAACCGTTGGCGTAGACGTGTTCTTTAGTGGAGACTGCGCTTAAGACAGCATAAAGTGGGGTGCCTTCAGGCTCGGTGGAACGACAATCTTCGCAGGGTGGCTGGGAGCAACTGAATGAGAATTGTCGAGAATCGAGTTGAGTAGCATGAGATTGAGGAGGCCCATAACCTGTTGGTTCTCTGGTTGGTGAACTCTTGTAGGCTGATGATGATGATGATCATGTAGATAAAATATGTCCAGTATAAGTACTGTATAAAAGATTTCACCTGCTTGCAAGATTAAAACTGCCTGCAGATTTAGGGTGTGTTTTATTAGTGGAGAAAGATGGGGTTCTCTGGGTTCTATACTCAGCCCTATTCTGATTTGTTTAAAAAAACTTTATTTTATTGTTCAAAAGTGTTGGTAAAACTTATGAGTCATACGCTTACAATTTTCCTACTTTTTTTAAAAGTCGTTCCTTAAAAAAAACATTTCTTCAATAAAAGGTTTGACTTACTTCCTAACTTCACTGGTGTAGTCACTGCCGCGCTCCAGCAGATGGTCGATGTTGTTATTGTTGGCCTTCAGAGCCTCGTGCTTGGTCTTCGAGCAGACGCCGAACACCGTCACGTTGTCAACTGTCTTAGCCAGCTGAGCCACAGCTTGGCCCTACAATGCAAATGGAAATATTAGATGTCTATAGACCGGTTCCTACATGTAGATAGATCTTGTGTTAAATCTGAGACTTTTTCGTAAAGTACGCTAAGGTGACGTACCGTACAATCTTTTACTGATTAAAATTATATGGTTTCTCAGCAGTCCATTTGATTATTCTATTTCATTGTTTTATGATAGTCATTTTGATTTTTATTGCTAAATGTACCTGCTCTTGACCTCGATCACCCCTGATGAAAAGCGATGGACGAGATCTATAATGAAAGAAGCTGCGGTGGACCATCTTTAACATTCTAGCAATAGTAAGTATTAAATACTAGAACCGAATACCTAAAGAAATCTGTTAAGTTTTTATATCCACATTGCGCAAGACAATTTTGACTATTGTTACAACTGTTACAAGTCAATATCAATCGTTAGATTGTCTTGAAACTATTGATTTCCGGACCTACTATTACCGTCCATTGTGCGAGTTCTACAAACTCGAAACTCAATGTAATACATGGTGAGTTCATCGCCCCACAAAGTTATCAAAAGCTTTCAGCCGCAATTAAACTAAAACAATATCCACATTTACCATCACATTATCATCAATAGTTAGCATAGTCGTAGGTTATTTGCCTGTAAATTGGTTTCCCCTGTTAATAAATGTCAAATAATTGATATTGTCACCCCGCCCAGCGGTCGAGCTTCGAATTACCGGTCACTGACACGCAAGGGTGGTTGTTGGTCACGTCATATGGAGAGTAACATTCCAGAGCAAACTTGAATATTTGGTGAAGTATTTAGAGCAACAATTAGACATCTCGTTAGTCTGTTTGCACAGTAATTACCAAGTACACAGCAGTGCAGTGTGTGACGCGTGCTGTGTGCTCAGCCACTACTGCACAAGGGTCAATGCTACCGTGGAGTATTTTCGATTTCATTCGGTATTTGTCAAGCAAGTTCTGAATAAACTTAATTTTAGCTTTGCATTCATGAGTTTTGGCTGAGTCAGTTTTTATGGTCGAGAAAAACGTGCTCTTGAACTTCACTTTCGTTTTCTGAAGATATGCTTGTGGAGTAGATAATGATTTACACAAAGATTTTATAATGACTTTAACAGACGATGTTTTTATCTGAAATCCAGTCTACTTTTGAATGCCTGTTTTCTGATCTATACAATTTATTAAATCATTTTGTTAAGATTGACGACTTTTGTGGAGTCTGCTCCTCCAAAGTTCATTAATTGACATATAAGAGAAAACATAAAAAAAAACATTAGTGACTTACCACGCCGCCTCCAGCGGAGTGCACAAGCAGGCTCTTGCCAGGAGTCAGGTTAGCCATCTCGAAGAGCAGTAGATAGGCTACCACGTAGTTGGTGGTGACGGCCACAGCGTCCAAGGCAGTCATGCCTTCGGGCAGCGCGTACACGTACTGGGCTGGTACGGAGACAAGCTCGGCCCAGGCGCGATACTCCGGCAGGGCTACGACTTGGTCGCCAACCTACAAATGTGGGTAAGATTAGAATGAGGCCAAAACCCTAATTCAAAACACAATGAAAACCTGTGTGTTTTAACGTTTGGGAGCTACGATGCCAAGGCAACACAAGTTCGACTTATAACACCCCTATTTTTTCGTCGTTTGAACATGAAGAGCAAAGACCTCAAATAAATGGGATAAGGGCAGGAGAATGATGAAAGACAAAAGACGTCGACGTCGTCGTAGACGTCGTTTAAAGACATTAGGCGATACCAGAGGTTTCGCTAGACAAGATACAAGTGATAAATCAGAGGGCTGACTATCTGGTGTGGTTTGGTGATAAAGAGGTTCCTCATGGTCATTATGACAATGTTCAAAGAAGAGAACTAAATAACACTAAATCGTATAAAAATAACATGTATCACTAGCCACTGAAACAACGTGAAGTGTTTATAGGGCCGTTCATTACAAAGCTTTGATGTGGATTTCTCATAGGCATTCGTGGAAGATTAATCGGCGGTCAATTTCGACTGATGAACTAAAATTCTGATTTACGACCTGATGATGTCAGTTGGGAAAGAATGGCAAAGGAAGTAGTGTATCAAGTTACTTTTTGAAGGGGCAAATAAAGAGATAATTAGTCCAAGAGTTATAAGAATTCCATACACAACAGAAAATAAATAAATGTACGATAAACGTTAACGCGGAAGTATAAGTAGCTACTTGTGTAATTGATTGAAAGAACTAAAGATCTCTTAGGGAGTCATGGTACCTACAAGTAATTTTACATCATCATCTTCTCCTGCCATTATCCTAATTTATTTGGTGTCGGCGCAACCTGTCTTCTACTGTCATGCTTCTCTAGTACTCGTCATCACAGTAGTCACCTGCTTTGTAGCCATGTCAGTCCTTCACAAAGGCCATCCACCGTAATTTTACATATACAGGGTGTAAATTCAACCCATCACCAAGCATTCTGTACATCAAACTAAGTACCCCTACGCAAAAAATTTTTGCTGGGAAACGACTTTTTTCACATTTTACGGTAAAACTCAATGTAGCACTGTTAAAACATTGTGCTAGTGATTGCTTTGAAAGTTTGAATAGTAAACGGGTCATGGAGGTAATTTAAGTAAAGTTATAACCTGAAAAACTAGTATTTACAAAAACAGCTGTGAAAATTTTTAAACTTTGACCCCCAATATCTCCGTAACTAGAAAGTTCCCAGGTATGGACTACTAGTAGAACAAAAAAATGATCGCAGTGGTGAGGAGAACAAGTGCCTAACATTTGCGTTAAGGGTACTTTTACACCTTATATGTTTGAATCATTCAACAAAATACATGAAACAGCAGATTTATGCTTTATTTCTGGGTTTTCCCACAGAAAAAGCTATTCACAATGATGAGTACCTTAACAGTTTTCAGTTAAATATTACAATTACACCTTGTATAAATCGAGCTAGATGCTAGATCTTTTTACAACTACAGAAACGGAAGTTTTATTACCCGCAGACATTGCAATTAAAACTAATTTAACTTAAATTAGAAATAGCGGCAGTTGCAATCCGTTGCGATATACCACGACACCGTGACCGATTTACTTTGAGTTTAACTATAAAATAAACGCTGAAATAAGTTTATTTCATTACCAAAAAATATGAGACGGATAAATGTACTCTGTGCCAAACACCCAAATCCGATCAGCCGTTTAGGTGTGAAGGCGTGACTAATTATAATTTAATAATAATATATAAAATTCGTTCAGAGTGCTATGTATGACACATCAACGGAAAGAAGAAGAAGAAATTCTAATTAAAATAATTTCCCAGTAGGGACTCCGGTTGGCACATTAATTGTATTATTCATTACCCAATTAATATTCTGAGAGGCGTGTGAAATTTCACATAGTGATGGTGAGGAATTGCACGAGGAGACGTATCGGAGAAACTAATTAAGAATAGGGTTGCCCAAATGTTCCCTGAAATTCCTAAAATTGCTTGCCTGAAATTTGTGGTAAAATTGCGAAATCTTTGGAATTTACCGACAAGGGGAACGAGCAAAAACAAAATATCTCATTGCGATTTTATTTACCTACTTCAAACTTTCTCATTTCGGGAATGTAATCAGAATAGCTGCTGGCAGAAACTAAAATTGCCACGTGACAGTTTACGATCCTTACACACCCTATGTCCTTTGTCTATACTGACCATTACCTGTCTAACCCTTTTGAAGGATGTATATGCAGTTATTTTAAATAATCCGTTGTGCCATTGGCTTTTGCAAACAAGAAATTTTCAGTAGAAGCCTGGAGTCTGAATCTATGCCAGGTTAATGGCATAGATTCACCAAACCTTTCAACGACTTACAGGCGTGACGTTATTTTAAAATAAAATATTTTCATGGTTACCTTGAAGTTGGTGACTCCCTCGCCGACCTGCTCGATCTCTCCGGCGCATTCGAAGCCGAGGATGAACGGTGTCTTGGGGGGCGAATCGATAGCGCCCTGTCGTACGATCAAGTCTTGGAAGTTCAGGCCACTGAAACAAATCAAGTTTACGTTAGGTTTGGTATATGGCATGAATACTGTGGCGTTGCTTTGGGGAAGTCTATGTCCAACACTAGAAGCGTATTCTTTCATCATCATCAGCCTATAATGTGCCCACAGCAGGGACACAGGCCTTCTCCCTGGGCTATAATTCACCACGCTGGCCCAGTGCGGGTTGGTAGATGTCACATGTCTTCGATTTTTTTGATTCTAGGACATGCCGGTTTCCTCACGACGTTTTCCTACACCGTTTTGAGAGCAGTGGTGATGAAATAAATTACACAAAGTAATGCGCCTAACTGGGTTCGAACCCACACTTATTGTTCGTAAGTTGCCGTAACCACTGGGCCACCACTGCTCTACACTGCGTATTCTTTAATGTTGGTATGTCGTTTTCCAGATTTTTAGAATCAGAATACGCTATTATAAATCTGGAAGTTCTGGAACCGTCAAATATGGAGAAGACGTATTCGTGGGAGAAGAACAAAATGTGCATAAAGATGTAAAAGTCTGGGAGTTAAAATTACAGCAAGCGTCCTTATACTCCAAGTCTCGAAAAGTACTTGGCGCTAGTTAATTGAATGGTGTTACAATCGTTGTCTTAATCCTGTAGAAACGCCAACCGGAGCAATCGAGCGAATCGATACAGTTTGAATTCATTAATCTCCAAGTAATCATTCAAATCGATCGTGGCAAACGATACCAATAAACAAGTGCGTAGGTACAGGTTGGTAGTTACTTAATTATAAGGCTGGACTCAGGAATGCGGCAGCCATTAGTTATTATGTTCTAGAAGACGCGTACAGAATAAAGAAGCCCGCATTTAAATTTTTAAACGTGTTGACGAATCAATCAGTATGAATATGGCAGACATAGGTGGCCTCACTATTGTTACACATAAAAGACCCGATAATTTAGGTTAATTTAAGTCACTGCTCACTCCCAATGTCAAAGATGGTAGTGTAGTAGCTGAAGATAAAAAAGCTGCACTTTTATTATTAAAAGCTCAGTTTTACGAGGTCTCCCATCTGGACGAAAGATGAATGGTTAATGGAATGGGCCATAAAGATAGTTTGAAACTGTAGAATCACATATCGTACGTCAGCATTTAAATCGCACAAACGACAAACAGAAAGAAAAAATAAACATGAAATTGATAGCTACGCCAAAAGACCCAGACAAAGACGGCACTGATATTGAACTGAAAACATATCTCACGGAAGTATAAACAGATCGAGATCAGCTATATTGTCAGATAAGACATGTTTAAAATAAAACACGATGCTAAACCAGCAGAATGCGAAGACATAAACACGTGTTACAATATTGCGCGCCGCCATACTGGATCCAGTCACTGCGGGCGTCCTACCTACTCGTCCCTGATCGATATGTCTCGATGCGATGGTCCTCCCTGAAGTAACGATGTACCTATACATTGTATACCGACAACAATACATTCACTTACACAGCAGTTTTATTTGCTTGCATATTGCATGTATAGGTTTTCGGGATTGATTGAAAGTATGTTTATTTTATTATCAGATAGGTACTGTAAACTTTATAAATTCAAAAACTGTGTTTCACCATATCTTCAGCACTGCACTTACAGCATGAAATATTATCGATCTAAAAAGTCCCATTTTCTGTTCCAAGCACACTTCCAGCAACTCTGTTTATTGTAACATCGTTTAACAGTTTACAGTCGAAAGTAATAAACGTCTGGTGTGTTAAAACAACCAAATGCTTAATTTTCCAAAAGCCTATTGTACGAGTACCTACGCCTAAACAAGGAAATGCCATTGGTCGACTAATAGAAATCCGAAAATATCCATAGTGTACGAAACAACAAACAATGAAAGCTGGAAAACTCCGAACTCGTATTACGGTAACTAACAGAGTTTACCTAGCAACAACAATTATGTATACAAGAGGTTTCACACGTACATACTGAACGTGAACACAGGTCTATAACCAATTGTTTTGAATCAATTTTGTTGATTAAATCTAGCCACATTGTTGCCCTAACGTAGGTAGGTACTGTAGGTACCTACACGCAAACCCTGTGTAATTTAGTGCCCTCCCCTTGTCTGTGTCCCTCCAGTGTTTTCCATGAGTCATCGTCTACCCCATTCCCAGTATCGATGCATTGTGGTGAAAGCGGAAATTCGATATCATTTGTCATAGGCGCCGACGGTATTAAACTACCCGCAAATCGCAATTTATAACTCTTTACTTAGTATTTGTGAAGATAATTGATACCTATGGTAGTAATTCTCCCACCAGCTTTTCAGAATTTCTGGCCAAATATTTACAATTCAATCACGGTTCAATGACTAGTCGGAAATTATAAAGTTGAGGCGTATTATGTAAATGTACGTAGTGATCTATAGTTTCTGTTCTGGGATGAGTAGGCGTAGCAGCTATATTGTTACTCTCGCCTACGATAATCTATGCTACGAATTTGTTAAATGTTGCTACATGACCTAAAATATTGCCGTTTAAACTACGCAGGTAATTCTACATTTTAATGATCCTGAAAGGGTTAATGGACTTTTGTACTTAACGTGCTATCAATGGCTGACTATGAGTAGTGCATTGTTTAGCACTTTCCTCATTAATTAATTGAGCTGTTGTAAAGCACAATAAACAAATAAGTAAATTAATCATGTCGATGAATAATATTTCTCTATAAATATGATGCCTTTGTTAAAGCACTGAAGTGATGATTCACTCGCATCTTTGTATGCAGTTAAACTTTGTTTCACGCATGAAGGAGTTAAAGAAAAATTGTGTCCGTAGCGTGTCATATGATATGAATGCATACTGAAGCCTTCAATTCAGGGTAATTAGTGCGGCATGGGAGTCGAATGAGTCGCAAGTCGCCACGGTGTCGGCTGTCGCACGTCTGTCGCCCGCATACGTTTTATTGGGTAAATTGGGCGCGGGCACTACGGTTTCATCATGGAAAAAGCTTTGTCCTACATTGGTCCTCCATGGCGACGATCCTGGGACCCAAGGGTCGGAATGTTAATCTGAGATAATCTCCGGCGAGCCTCGATCGTATCGAATTTTACGCACGCTACCTGACCGTTTATTCAACATTCATTGAATGGCTTCCTTCAACAACAATAGTTCGTTACGAGCACCTCATGCGCAGGTAGACTAGTTTTTGTTGACGCTTGGAGCACTTGTAAATAAATAACGCGAATTCTAGTTTCAGGACGATTAAGAATTTACTAAAGACACATTTTTGTACACCCGTACGTAACGCACGGGAAGCGTTTAATGTTCGCAAGGTTTAATAGTAACACACTGTTAAAGCATGTCGGTAATAGCCTAAAGGGCGGTTGGAACTTGAATAAATAATTTTGTTAGAACATTATTTTAAAGTGTTGTTGCCAGTCGCGTGTTTCAGACTCCTTATGTCAAGGCCTCAAGGCCTCAGGGTCGATAAAACCGACGACGGCGACGTCGCACAGCCTAAAGGCCAAACTGCGAGTCATCAACCCTGCCCTCCTTCGATTATCTTAATTACAGAGCCATTTCCACAAATTCGAAGATAAACGAGTTAAACATTGAATGTTAACTTAAATGCTTATGGCACAGCATGAGTTACGTAATTAGGTATTAACTTACCCAGGTTAATAGCATTTATTATAAAATAGTCGTAAAATCAGGAATTTAATAAGGAAATGATAGGTGTATAAAACATGTGATATTATTTATAGCATCAACAGAGACACGGAGCGGTAACTCCTGCGGCAATTAATTGGATCACGTACAAGTTCAGGATTACTCAAAGGGTCTTCAGTGTTCGCACGTACACTACCCCAGCAAAGTGCTAATGCGATTAATGCGTTGCGTTGCATACAATTTCTATTCACGCAATTCAAATAACTTCACGGTTTATTGAACACTAGCAGAATGATATGTCGAGAATAATTTTGAATATGTTATTATTTGCGTTGCTGTTCGCCCCCTCACGTGTGCACGATCATGTTGAATGGACATTAAAGTGAACACCCTCAGTACGGGGTAATTTTAAAATTGCATCGGGGGGTTGGTTTTGTGACGCGACCAAGCGGCGCGGCGCGGCGGCAGCGGGCGTCGGGTCACCGACGGCGTCGACGCGACGCCTTCTAACCTGCTACACCAAGTATAGTATGCTAGGTACGTAGCCAACAATACGTAGGTAGCTGCTCTACTACAAATGGCTCCCAACCTAGGGAAAGTTTTACTATAAGAAATTCATGTTCATTAGCATTAGTGCGAGCAACCGTTACGACGTCTAGACTGTAATTTGTACGACTTGAGGGAAAACCTTCGCTGGTTATTTTCTATTCCTCAGTCATCATCATCTGCCTTTTTCCCAACTATGTTAGTGTCGGCTTCCAGGATTTTTCTATTCCTCAGTAAAATCCAGTTACTTAATCGATTTTCAGTAGGAAAAGTAATCAGAATGATAGTTCCAATCTGCAACGTTTCGTGGCTCATTCAGTTCAGGCGAGGAACTTGCACAAGTCGGATGTCGGGCGTCACGTTCCATTGCACTTCGGCGAAATCCACGCCGCGCGCACTTAACTTACACGAACGAAATTGCTTTTCTGAACTTTGTACTTTCATTTTCATCGTGCGACAGTGAAAACTACTGAACCGAACCGATCACTTGCACTGTCTGCAATTTTTGCCATTGTTGTCGTTGAGTTTTTTTTTTCTCATCAATTCATCATACCTGCCAAGTTAAATAAAACAAAATCGACTAGCTCCAGTCTAGACAGTAGGTACGTTGTGAAGTTCGGAAAATAGTTCGATGGTTTATTTTATTCAATCCATTCAAATGACAATGACAGGCAAAATTCCTAGACAAATTCATGAATTGCGGTCGCTGAAACTTCCTTCCGTTTCAGATTGATGTTTTGAGAAACCCACCCATGAGGCACCTATTTAGGTGCTAAAGTTCACAATCACACAACCAGCGAGCGACACATTCCTAGAAACAAAAAAGATCGCCAAAACCGCTGAAACTTCCTCCCTTTTCAGATTTAGTTACGGAAAAACCGCAATCATCAGGTACTACAAAAACAAAACGATGCCAACTCTAAACACGTTCCTACAAAGTAAACCTTCTACGATGTCTAGTCTAGCGTGTTATCAAAACATCAAAGAACATAAAACCACGTACAGTCGATTCGTCAGAGTCTACCGTTTCCTACGAAAAGTTGAGAGCGCGAACATCATTGTAATTCAGCGTATGTACCGCGTATAAGTTAAACTCTCCTTCCGCCCGCGCTCATGTTTCATGTTCCGAACGTGTTCACGATACTGGAAGTGACTGTTATCGCTTTACTACAACTCCGTCAAACTCGTGTCTTTCACGAAGATGTTTATTGGTTGCTGTATTGTATCGGAGTTGAAAAGTTGCCGAGTTTCACTTGTCTCTTGATGGGGTTGCCAATAGGTAACCATCAGTTATCAGTCACATCTCATAAGTCATAAGAAATGACAGAATATCATATGGAAAACTTCATAATGCCTTGTGGAAACAATATGGGTTTTAAAATTACAAACAGTCTCATAGGTCTTGAGTACCTTTATATTGATGAATGGACATTATATTTTGGTATAGTGGTATGGATAACTCATCAAAAAAAAAAATACTCATCAACAGCTGAGGTCTTCTCACTTTCTTTTCCAAACTAACTAAACAAGAACTACGTTAAAAATCTGTAACTGAGACCGAGTTAACGATATATTTGAAAGAACTATAAAAAAACGAATAGAAAAGTGCTAATCCGGATTACGGTTTCCGGAAATCACTATTCGAAACATTGTACCCAAAAGCTGGCAACACAACAAAAACTAAATCCGAGATTTGGGATCCAAGTCATATTCCCGATGCAGCGAACTAGAAGAAAAACTCGCAACAAAAAAGAGCCGTCCCGAGAATCCGACCTTCCAAAACGTTTCATTGTCTCCGATTACAAATATTAGCTCATCCTTCGTTACATACAAATGTGTTAATTAGGGGAGTTAGTAAAGTTTAGATGTTGGAAGAATGAGCAGTGACTCACAACCTCCCAGCCCGTACAAACGACTACGACTTGTGAATAGGAATAGCTCATAGTATTAGTTCATCATAGATGTGCCTCCACCTCTACTAGTACGACTGCACCGAATGGAATTTCCTTATTCGCGTACTTTCTGATTCATTTGTATTCCACAGTGACATGATTCGACGTCGGGTTGCCGTCGAGTTAATTTACACATTAAGTATTATGTTATGAGCTTATAATATAGACACCGGAAGTTGAGCTGGTTGCATTGATCAGTCAACGCGTTGAACCTAAGTCCTCTGACGCATCTATGTGGCTGTAGACTCATTGCATGATAATTAAAACTATTGTAGTTATTTATTATGTACTAAGACAATGTTTATTCAGTAGGTCGTTTATGGTGATGAATATGCGGTCTTTTAAATTCCAACGCGTGAATGAGTTATGTATTATTTCTGATATTGTACCTATTTAAATAATTTTCATCCTTTCATTGTCCCGTTTTGCTTCATCCTATTTTTATTCTTGGTATTTTCCCATTTTACCACAAATACAATGGTCCTTTAATTGAAGTAAGGAGGAAAACAAGGGCCGTTGTGATTGGCTTTGTACTTTTCCTTGCGAACATTTATGAAATTCTGGATTTCGTAGGAGTATAGTGGGTGCGGTTACCTTAATTCTTACTAACAACCACCTAATATAATTATATCAATCAGGCTAATCATTAGGTCATGTTTTTCGTTCACGGTAACTCTAAGCCTTAAAGTTACCGTGAAAGAAAAACTTGACCTAACGATTAGCGAGGTAAAATAACATCACTTAGGTACTTTGAAATAGAACCTAGATAATCAAAAGGGGTCACAATAAGGTATTTGTGCCAATGCTCAGTGGTTAGCGTGACAATATTATGACCTTATTTAACTAAAGCCTACGTTGGAATAATTGTTTTATACCTAGGAACAAACCACATGCTAGTGAATGTAACATATAGTTTAACTATGAGTTTAACAAAGGAAAAAACAATAGAATTAATTGTGGCAACTAGGTTACACTTACAAGATGCGTTGTGTCTATACATTGCTGTAAAATGATAATTTCATAAAGAGATAACATGGTAAGACCAATTATAGTCAGGCTCGTAAAAGGGTCCAGTGTCACCAGACTCTGTACCTACACCGAAATAGGGCAGGAATAGTCAAACATAGTAAAAAATCCAAACAAACTCAAAAAGGAAATGCAGGCATCATAATTAGAAAAGGATTTGACAGTGGCAAAAGAGTCTTTTCTCAGTAGAATACTATACAGCAAAATAATAGCAAATAATCAGGCAGAATTCGTCAATGAATGCGTCCGAAAAACAGAACTGCAAAATGACTGGGTGCCTTGGTGGGGGAGCAAGGCTTATCAAAGGCTCGGAAGGAATAATTGAGGTGGTTCAAAAAAGCGTTAATATCCGGCTAGCGGGCCGTGACGCTGACCAGAATGAATACACCATGACACGCGTGACGAAGCTATCGACTTCCGATCAGTGGCTATGACGAGAATGCTAGCCAGCCGCCTGTGACACCCGCTTTACTATTACGACCGTAATTAGTTGATGACGATAATGCTACAGTGATAGATGCACCCCAAATTACGTTTAGATTACATTTCTAATTAATGTTTACTTTTTGAACAAATAGTCGCACAAACATTTATGAGGGAAGTTTTGTTTTAGAGGAGACCATAAACCAATAAGGCAACAATGCTCATTGAGTTTGGAACGCTTTCTTTCACATGCATTTGAAAGAAAGCGTTGCAAATAGAATTGCTGAAACAATCTGAAATCTATTTCTACTGAAATACGGCCATTGAATTACCGCAACATGTGGTGACCAGTGCAAGTGTCAAATTGCTTTGACTACTAACTTCCGATTTCAATCACGAGCAGTCAACGCAAATCTTCAAAACAAATAGTTATTTAAGTGCTCAATTTGATTAAATAACAGCTATGATCAAATGGACTCAAAAAAATTCTTGCATAAAATTACATGATGTTATGGTGGACGGAGCTGATAGTAATGTGCAAGTAGTTGCAACCTCATTAGTCATACGAGTACATGCTAATGGAGACCCATGTCAACGAATGTTTCGGTCCGTCCGTCAGTCACCGGCTTTAATTGTCGACTCAGGAAGTGAACTTGCATTCCGCAGATGGCTGAACGTACAACGTTTAACTTTAGGGTGACTAAATAATTTCAATTGAGCCGTCATTAAGCCGGTCTCTCCGGTCTCGTACGTAGCATCCATTTCATAAATTGTTGCCCACAGTACATTAAGCGCACGCATTAGCCACGCACTGCCGTGCTCTACAAAACAGACAAGAATTCGATTCAGAACTGCAATTATCGCTTTCAAAATGTGTGTTACACAATTACTGATAATAGCTCTCGGTTTTGTGCTTCCATCTACCTTCGCATCTTCTGTTAAAGCTTTGGATAGGTAATTTTCATTGGAGCTCAAAAAAGCTACGTGAGCGAAAGTTAGCTTTCGCATCGATGTAAAGGAGCTTATACGTGCTTATTTATCTATAAACACTCATTTTATTGCAATAGTCGATGAGAAAGTTCCGTCAGATAACTGTTCTACAATACTTCAATATTCATTTCCAAAAGATTGTGTCTGTCTTGATCGTCTCTGCTCTATATTTTTGTTGTATTGGTAAATATAGCAATAGCCTTCGTAGAAGCATCAAATTGTTTAGAAAACTATCTACTTTCTTGTTATCCAGAGATGGAACGATAAGAGAACAAACAAGGATAACTTTAAGTTCACATAGCAGACATTTTTCGGATGTGACTAATAAAACTTGTTGCGTTGGCTTGAGGCTCCCCTCACTGACAATAACAGTTTCATGCACGAATTGCTACACACTTGCGATTTGATTGTAAGTATAAAATCTCTTGAATACCAAACAAAGAAAACCCGCATTTAAATAAAAAAATAAATGTAACATGAAAGTAAAAGCAAACAAACCGAGCCTCCCACATTACGTTAACCGTAAAACTTTTAACAAAGCTATAATATCCGAAATCAATGTAGCCGACCCTCATATGGAATATGGAACATATGCGGGTCGGCAAAAAAAGTCATCTACCCAGCGTGACGCGTCCCTAGTAGGGTAATAAACGGAATATCATATAGTGGCCGAGCCGAAAGTCGGCAAGCAAAAAGGTGTCGGAACGGAGCATATTAGGGCGTGTGTCGATTCTGTACGAGGGAGCCTTTACTGCTACCTAACTAAATATAGATCCGCGACGACTTCGCTACAGGAATTTGTACTCTAAACACGTCTGCGATGTACCCACGGCCCACTGGCTTTGAGCAGATTACTGTGGAGCTACCACTAACTCAACCTCCTATGGCTATTGTTTTTTGGGACAAATAACGTTACAAATGAGTTATTCCTAGTTTGTCACGATTCCGATACTGCCCTTATTGTCAACCTGATTATTGTCGAATCATTTATTTATTAGATTTATAAATTATAATGTATCATTCTTTAGGTTAAGGTCAATAACGAAACGTAATTCGTTTAGGGGTAACCATGGGCATAACTTATATTTACAGTAGGTATAGCAGAGTAGTACCAGTATATCAGGTTTTTCAAATTTATAGTCCACGTGTGAACAAAAGTATTTCAGTTAATATTGAAGTGATGGAGACTGCGATAACAGTACTCGGGGAAAAAAGGCAAAATAAGAAGACTAGTACCTACCGCTAGTCGTGATTAGAAAAAAATACCAACACATGCTTATATTCATTTATCGAAGAGCATGGTTAATGGGAGCTATAAAAAAACAAGCACTGGCGTCGAAAGACGTAGGGCCTGCGGAGATTGGTCGGGCTTCATGGCGCGGGTAGGGGACGCGCCGTATTGATCCGGCGCGCGCCCCGGGCCCCCGACCCCCCCGCCCCAGGCTCGCCAGACATTACAGAAGCACTCGCAACCCTCACCCCCGCACACCCCCGCCCATCCCCGAGCCCGACGCACACCGCCTAGCCGACACCCGGGTATAACGCAACCACACCCCTTTTTCATGCAGAATCGAGTCACGGGATTTTCCAATTCAATTTACTAAGCAATCTAGAACATAAGCAACGGCTGTTGAGATCATAATGGATAGAAAATGTGATAAATAACGAGACTGAGGTAGGCATATTCGCTTCGACGGCAAAATTATGGACAAAAACCATAGAGGTGAAACTTTCTCGCCGCAAGATTGATTACAGATTAAGATTCAATAAGGCATTCACGAAGATAGTAGCTTCCAGAAAAGCCTGCCGAATCTTCTGAAGTTGTATAAATGTTTTCACGAGTGTTTTATTTGTCAAAAAAGATGAAAGTATGCAACGTGTATACTACCATATACAGTAGCGACTTGATTCGATTATGGGCACAATAAGCGAAGGAACATTTTCGTAAGTTCGTTGACTCCGCGAACAATGTGCCCGCGGGCGGCGGTTGGGCCGGCGCGACCCCGCCTGCCGCATCTGCTGTCCGACGATGGATTTTATAGAGACAGCATATGTTACGGCCACAGCTTCCGACAAGTACAAGTTTTCGAGTAATATGAATATAATGGCCGAAGAGACGTGGCGTCACCCCCGCGACTTCCCTGATCACAAAACTGAAAGCGAACAGGAACCAGTAATGAATCACATAATATGTGGGAATTATTAACATTGTTTACCCTATTGTGTTCTGATTTGACGGTTTTCCTTAATGTACAAATACCTATACACCATAGTACCGAAGACAGCACTAACAAGGCAATCCTTAATGGGACTATATTAGTAAAACATTATCCTTGTTCAAAACTAATGCGAACTTTAAATGAGAGCACAAGAAGACATAATTATGTCAGTTCGGCAACTTCGGCAAACACTTAAGCGTTCGGGTAAGCACGCCAGAAATAGCCAAAATCTGGTAAAGCTAAAAAAAAATGTTGAATCAAGAGCCCTAATTGAAAGGATCACCTACAAATAGCACGGATATCGTTGTTGTCGCCGTATTAATGCAGTTAGGTGAGTCAGTCGTGATAGCCTAACTTACTCTGACTCATCTGTTTAAGTTGGCTGTACAAGTAAAACAGGAATATGGTCGTGACGCATCACAGCACTCATACACACTAATTGTTAAGCAAAAGAAATAATGTTAAAACAACAAACTATTGAAGAATCAGCCCGACCTAAAGCTTTAACGTGCACGTGTAGCAAGCAACGCTGTCTCTCATCATGTTTGATTGATGGATGGACCGTATCCCACAGGTCATGCTAACGATAACATATTATTATAAAAATACGAATATAATAATAGGCGTTATTATTGTTATACCACAAATTATACTTCGTGTTGAACCAACGACTACGAGTTTGATAGGTGCTACAGTTAAAATAACTGAAACTGTGAGGGATCAAAAATCAATGGCAAGTTAATCGAGATTAATAAATTATGAGGGCATTGAATGCAATGCTCAATTGAAAAAGCTACCACGTATGATGAATAACAACTTAATAAAAGAACACAATATACCCCCATTATCAAATTGACTTCAATGAGCGCATAATAGCAATAAATTGTTCTTTTATATTACTTAACTTAAAAAGTTAAAAGTAATGAGACTAATCTTTCCAGTTTATTTAATACAAGAGAGTGGTTTTACCAGAAGGCAGACGTCTGATGGCAGGGGATATCAAATGAAACTCAGCTAGCTATAGTGTTCCTGTCTAGTACGGTACTGAATCGCAAGCGAATCCACCCACTCAGTCTCAGTCAGGTACCACAGTAAGTTATTTGAATCGAGTTAGCTCAAGAACATAACTTTCTAGTGACTCATAGGAAGAGAGCTATCTCGCGCAGACGCTCTCAATAAGGAAGAGGGTAATAAACAAATTCATCTCTCCCATCTTATGCGGCTTCGGAGCCCATTAAAATGCACAATACTGCACTTTATACCATAGAGAGCCCGGCCCCTGTACTCGAGGGGCAGATGTTATTTTTAGGCTTTAAATTGATACGCCAACAAAGAAAAGGATGTGAGCAATTAACACTGCACTTTCGATACAAAAAGTACCACGATCTTGTACTGATAACTACACAGTGGAATCCTTGATATTTACGATATCCCTGACCCCAAAATAAACTCGTGTTCGTAATGATGTAGGCCAGACGCCCAGAGCACATGGGTTGAACAAAAAACAAAAGTCCAGCCATCACATTTCCCATCATCTCCACATACAATTAAGCACTCTCCATATAAAAAGAAAGCCACTTATCCGAGGCGTGAGTACAACCATTGTTCTTGGAAGACATCTCTTACTGACGCTAGCTTGACCTAATTGAAAATAATGACGCGTTATTCATCGGATATCTTATGAAGTCTTACAAAACAAATTAGCCGAAAAGGCGGCTGCACGAAAGGGATCCCTGTAGGCACCGGGGCTACTCATGTCCGTATCGTAATAAGATAAATTTCATCATTCTATAAATTGTAACATAACATTTATGAGACCGCTGTTTAAGAAACGTTTTTATGTACGATAACGTGACCACCTTCAGGAGGAACAGAAAAAACACCATTGTTCATTTAAACTTAGCTTTATTAAGAGACTTCCGCAACACAAGCAAATATTGTAGTACTCCGTGTAAACTAAATCACCACGTGTTAGAATTTGGAATTCACTAACAGCTTCGGCAAATATTTATTATCACTTAACCGTATTTAAATGGGATGTCTCTTTGAGAGCTATATTTGTGGTGGCCCTAGCGAGCGACGACTGCGTGACTTTAATACAGGTATAGTTTTAAACTACTGATGTAATATAATAACGACTTCTTAATTGCGGTTCAACACACTCTGACATAGGTATCTTATAATGGTCCAACTTTTAAAAGTTCCAAATACAACGAGTAGCGACAAGACATAAATAAAAATTGATGTGTCTGCGTGTGACTTCGTGCAAAGTTTTTGATATTCATTATTGTAGATCCACTATCAGGGTGATTAATGATGGGTATAACTTATAGCCGTTCTACAGTCCCGTGTTTATTTTACCCAGTGTAGATTAGAACTCCTCATACAATTACTTGTACGTTGTAATTGCAGCAAACTCACACTGTTTCGAAGATATGACGATAACAAGGAATGTAGAAATTGGACCTCCATCATCCGTAAAACGAGTTTGGGATCAAATCGCACTGGATTTGGGAGACCATTCGTTTGGAGGAGAACTTCGCCGTTTCAAACCTTTTGGTCCTATCCTGAAATAAGTACCAATAGCTTTCTGTATTTGGAATTTCTTTGTGCAATTCTTCGAATTTGGTTTATTGGTTCTTGGGAATCGTTTTTCTTTTGCCAAGTCTCCTATATGACAATAAGACTTTTACAACTTCTGCGAATCTTGGGTAAGATAAAATAATTGAATGGACCCTGGAGTCTTCTCTGCTGCATATTGCAGGGGTATGCACTATTTCTGTGCTAATTAAATCAGTTTCATACGACCGATTTATTTGCAAATTCCCACAAAGGAATGACCCATAGTCGGCAGACTTTGTTCGCTCGCCATGTAGGCGGAACTCACACGTTTTTGCGGTTCAAAGCTAGAGAGCAAACTTGTACTGGTACCGGTCCGGGACTCAACCAGTCAGTTAATATTTTTGCGGCAGATGGCGTCGGCTATGTCGCGGTCATTTACATAGTAAGTCGACGATAAGCGCGCTATATTTAGCACGCGCGGGGATGCGCCCTGGCCGGCCCTGCCTCGCACCTCGCTCTGCACCTACACACCTCACCTCCATTCCTCTCTTGCCTCTCTTGTACGCCTTCGCACCATTCTATTGCAAGTTGCAATCACGAAGATTCGTAAGTTATTAGTTATTACGCGTGAACTTAAATCTAACTTGAATTCCAAGTCATTTCAAGAACAATTCCCAAAAAGACCACAGGATTGCAATCTTTGAAGGCTTTCCTAAAAACCGAATTACACCCAAAATCCTTCCCGGAATCCAAGAGATTTTATTATCAATTCCTGATAAAATTCCTGATAACATTTGGAGCAAAAAAGAAAAAACTGCCTTATCAAACATCCTAAGACGGATGGCCAAGTTGAACGTGTAACCTTATCCCAAAGTAGCCTCTCATAAAAAAGTATCTCATTCATGACTAAACGTTTGTGGTGTAACGAAACAAATACCTACTTCACAGTTAAGTGAGTGTTTTGTGAAGCCTCTAACGAAGCAGTTAACGTTAACGAGAAAAGTGGCAGATAACTCATGTGTCGCGGTTGCAAGTAGCACGTTGACGCGACTCGTCCGTTGCATTATCTGAAGCAGTGGAGCGATAAAAACGAACAAAGAACAATGTCAGTAGGCGCTCAACTCCCTTTCGCACGAACTCGGCTCGCTCGGGCTTCGAATGACAAAATAACATTATTAATTTGTTACAACCGCCGGCGACGCAGCGTCCACGCAGCGACGCGCTCCGGTGCGCACATGCATGCAGTTATTCCGATGCCGATTGAAAACAAATTTCCATAGCCTATTGAATAAATAATCTGGCGAAATCGAATGAAATAACACGGCTATGTAAACACATTGTACATCAAGTAAGAGAGAGGCTAATACAAGTACATAAACATAATAGTTGGTCGTCGCATCGACGGCGGGCGGTCGACGAAGTGTAAATCCGCTTTAGGGCGCGTCGCACGATCGGGAGTGGGTGCCAGTGTGCGTGCAGAAATTTCAATCGGTCGGGTGCATGAGCTGTGCATCTCGACGGAGGCAGATGTTAATGAGGCAGCCGAGAGCCCGAGACGCGGCGAGCGACGACATAGCGAACGGGACCTGTCCGCGCACACACCGGCTAAGTAGGTACACTACACGGAGAACACCGGTCCACCCAAAAAATATCATCAGAAACGACGAAAAACACAATAGGGCGTAAAAAAATAGCTCGTTCTTTAAGACCAACATGATCGTAGATACAAGGGTCGTTTGCACCCACGTATTATTTGACAGCTAAATGGCTGCCTAAAAATCAATCTCAAAACGAAGAAATATTTAAACGCAACGTCTTTTAATCTGTCGAAGTGTTGGTCTAAGTATAAACTTGAAATTATCAATATCTTATAAGTTAATACAAAAGTAAGAATGTGTAAGGAGTACTTACCATGCTTTCACACGAATGAGGACCTCGCCTTCTCCCAAAGTTGGTTCAGGCTTCTTCAGGATCTTGACAGTTTTGAGTCCGCCGAAGCCGGTAAGGACGACAGCTCGCATCTCTTTGGGCGGAGGAGTCGCCTCCTTTTCTTTTTCTTCGGTTGCCTTCTCTGGGGTCTCTTCGGGCGGGGTCTCGGTAGTTCCATTTTCAGTGGGGGTCTTTTCAGGGGCAGCTGCCGCAGGGGTTTCTGTGCTCTCCGTCATGATGGCGAGGTGTTTGGCTAAGTGTTACGATCGGAGCGGTGCAGCTAGCGGACGCGATGGGAATGAGCCCGGGCGAGTGCAACAGAGGCCGGCCGGCAAGTCTACGCGTCGCGAAACGAATGATTCGAGAGGGAGAAGCGCGCGCAGCGGCGTCGAGGGTGCAGGGGCACGGGAGGTGAGGGGGGTGCGGGGCTCAGGCGCGGGGGAGTGCGGGGGCCGGGGCGCGGCGGCCCGGGGGGCACACGCGCGCCACCGCGCGGCGACAGCCGACAGGTGGCCACCGCGCGCCGGCCGGTTTACCCCCCCGCAGCCTCCCCCCCGTCCGATATTACACTACACAGGACCTGGATTAACTTTATTGCACGGAGGTCGATATAAAAAGCTGTATTAGTTATGTACTGGTCCACGAAGTAGACGCGCTGTAGCCCGAATCGACACCTCCCGAAACTGTAGGTACACGTACACACCCTGAACGTGACTTGGCAACGGGATCGATATTGTAATTTATTGCGAGTAAAGTTGCATATATGTCGGTTCTATTGAGCGACCGTGGCCGACCAATGTGTAGCGAGCATACGAGGCTAGGCAGGAACAGACGCAGACGAAGCTAGCACTAACAAAATGGTCCAAGAATACAGCTACCCTCATTAGTCCGCATACATGAGTCTATAAAGGCAACCTGTTGATTAGAGTAGATAAAGTTACTCCAATAAAAGCAAATATTTTCATTGTTTATTCAAGTCATATATCGTTTCATGTACTACCTACTACAGTAGCCACGATATGCATGTGGAGCGATTCGCCTTTGTTATATTGCAAATATTATTAACGCATTGTTTATGTGATAAAAATGAGGTTGTTAATTTTATCAACACGACCTTCCACGATGAAAGCGTAAACATTGTAATTATGATATTACGTTACAATACAATGTTGAATATCGATAATTATTATCAAAACAACAAGTACTATTTGTAGAACCTTTATAGTACTTTATCATTACTACTACCGCAATTAAAAGCGCTTTGAAAGTCACAGTCATCAACTCACACATCCATCAGTCAGAAAATTGGTATTGCACGGTAATTGTTATTGGTAAGGATCTAAGCTAAGGGTTCACTCACTCACCAACTTCCACGAATTCAGGGTGAGTCAGGGTTGAAAGAACGAACCCCCCATTGACGGGAATCTACCCTAATATACCTAAGATAGTTTATTTTCAGACAGATTTATTATTCGTTTTAATGTCCATTGTCTGACTGCCTTAGCCGGGCATCGAACCTATGCACAAGCGAAAACACGACTTTCTTACAGCCAGTTCTCAGTGTATTGTAAGTTTTTTTTTACTTACTTGAATTATTTGACTGCTCCACACAAGACAAACACAGTTCTTTATGGCTTACAAGCTATTAGAGTTGACAGTATCCATCCTGTATTGATAACAAAACAAACATAAATGTTTCTGTTTTCCTCGAAGCGGTAGGCAGAGGTCATAGGAGGCAACTCTGTTGCCATTAACCAGACATTTTCAAACTAAACACTGCTACTAAGAAAATGTTACTACAAAGCCCAACTCAGCAAGTCAGCATACAAGGTGTAAGTCAAGTCATCAACCAAGCATTCTGAACATCAAACTAATATTTAAGTAAAGTTATAACAATAAAACTTTGTATATAAAAAAAATGTGGCAATGAGCAGGGCACATTGCTCGCAGAACGGATGGCCGATGGGGTCGAAAAGTTCTGCAGTGGCGACCGCGAATCGGAAGACGTTGCGTTAGAAGGCCTCCCAGTAGGTGGACCGATGACCTGGTGAAGGTTGCGGGGATCCGCTGGATGCGAGACGCACGGGACCGGTCAATGTGGCGACACTTGGCGGAGGCCTATGTCCAGCAGTGTACGCCTTTCGGCTGAAATGATGATGATGAAAGCTTCGTTTAGAAAATTTTACACCTATTGCCTAACACAGACCTGCTGGGCTCCCAATGTCTCATGACATCATCATCCTTCCGATACAGGAATCTAGTCCTACAATGTGTAAAAAAACTCGTAATCCTCACCACAGTAGACATGGGCCTAGAAAAAGCTACATTAATTAGATTGGGACGAATAGGCAAGCATAGAACACTACTTAAGATAATTACAGCTTCAATACTTACGACGCGACGCCGACGGTACCTATGTATGTCCATCCTGCAGAGGCACTTACTTGATTGGACAAACTTAATTTACTTTAACCAGACCAACATTAATTGTCTGGAATTCTAGATTTCTAAAAGTTTTGATAAGTAACGGTCATTTTGATAGTACTAAATAATCATCGGTTACAAACGTGACTGAATGAGGGGTTCGACCCTCGGGTTGGACAATGCGTTGGGTTTTCCCATTAGAAAGTTCTCAGTAGCGGACCGGAGCCTAGATTTGCGCCCGGTTAATGACAATAGGCTCGCCCCCCTGTTGTAAGGGACTTATAGCATGACTGACGATATTATGTGGGTGTACTATACAATATAATACAGGTTAGGAGGGATATCGACGCACCAACGGTTACGGCGTACATTCAGTGCATCATTCCAACTTACACATGGAAATTTTTCATCAATAATTTGAAAAACCGGCCACGTGCGAGTCGAACTCGCGCATGAAGGGTTCCGTAGGGTATTAGAGGAGTGGCTTTTAATTATTTTTTAATTTATTTTATTATTTGTATAGCCGCAACAGAAATGCACTTTCTGTAAAAATTTCAACTGTCAACCTATTAGGGATCATGAGATACAGCCCGCTGACTTGACAGACAGACGGACTGACTGGACGGGCGGACAGCGGCACGCGGCGGCTTATTATGCATGGGGTTCCGTCAAAACAGCTGTTCCATACGTTTATCCGTGATCGTTAGTTTTTTAGGAAACTACAGTTTTTGGGAGTGAGGTCGGAATTATTTTACTACTGAATACGTGGTAATAGGGTAGCTAACTGACAAAAAAATATATGATTCTGTTTAGTCCGTCAGTTACATTATCGAAAAATATTGGATAAGTACGTGTTTTTTGTTTTGTCAAATTAATACAAATTGACGAAAATAAAACATGTCAAAGATCATGAGGCTTTTAACGTCACTTTCTGGTAAAAAATGTACCAAACTTTGATGACACACGACTTTTCGAAGTACTGTATCGTCTTCATTATTTGTTTACGTGAAAAAAGAAAAAATGTGTCCAATATTTGTTGGAAATCTATCTGACGGACTAATTAAAATTGTTTTGTCAACTACCCTATTCTTTGTGCGACGATGTCCCTTCCACCCTGTATAACACTGCCCTCCCCTTCGGGGAAATGCACGGGCGTGATGTTACATTATAATTGCATATTATACGCAAATATTCTCACCGCAAAATAGTAATAAACGACTGTATTCTAGAACAATGCTCAGTTTTGAATTTCGATTGCAAAAACTAACAGATTTACTACATAAACTATAATCTTTATTCAAATCTAGTTTTAATCGAGATTTATGTAGGTAGATATGAATAAGCTTATGATATGACCATCACCAAAGAGAGGAATGATGAACTGAGTGAAAGATGATAAGGGGAATACTGACAAGACGAGTTATAAAGAATGGGAAATTACCCCGAACAATTTGGCTGAAGAAAATCATGGTGAAATGTACTTCAAGCTTCTCTTTAAAACAATGTATTTAGAGAATGGACTTGACTATGGGATAAAGTAAAGCTGCATTGTTCAAAATATTCCATGAAGTATCAATTGAATTCGAAGAGTAAGCCTATTATATCATGAGTCAAAAACAATAGGACCGTGGAATTCCGAATACAATACAAAGCCAATTTTTACAAACTTATCAGATTTTGTGATAAGCTATCTACGTGGCTTCTTGGTGCGTCACAAAACCGTGTTTTACGATATATTGTCGGAATCACCACCATGGAATTCTTGTCATTCTTTAGTGCCAATTTTTTTTCTGGAATCAGGCCAAAGAGTATTCAAAGGAAGGAATAACTGTCATGTTACTTCGTAATTAATAGGCTTATTTTAGTGTTAAGCATTGAGGTATAATGTACTTGGTGTTAAGTAAGTTATTTACAGAAGTGGTAGTGTTGCAGCAGAGTATTTTCCTTTGAGCGCTATTAGTACACGGAAGTTCCAGAAAAAAAATTGATTTCTCATAGATGGAGAAGGAGAAAGACCAAAGAAACGATCAAACGATGGATGGATTGTGTGAGAAATTATTGAAAAAACAAGTGCAAGTCGGACTTGCACATAAAGGGTTCCGTACCATTGTAGTAGATATTGAGAGATTTTCCATGTTATTTTAGCACCATACACTTCTTATAAGTAGGTTTTCCTGTTATCTATAATAGTGTTGAACTAATTTCTGTATTTTTTCAAAATTTTAGGCTCTGTAGTTTCGGAGATAAGGGGAGGTGGCATTAAAAACGAAATCAAACAAACAAAATATGTCACCGACTTCGGAAGCAGATTTTTCTCCTGAAGTTCTTTTTTCACTTTTTTGTGATTTTTTTTTTCACTTTTTTGTGTTTTTGAAGTCGGTTTTTTTCTGCAAAAAACGCAAAATTTCTGTGCAAAATTTCATGCATGCAAAAAAACAGACGGTGAAAACTGCAAAAGTCTGTCTCTAGAAAATTGCAAGATCCAACGGGCTGCTCCCGAGTGCTCCCATCAGCCACTTGAATGCGGACCCCAGTGCATTATAGATTAATCAACTCTCCAGACGGCATGGTAGGTACACTAAGTAGTAGTCATTTATGCCATTGTCATCATCATAACAGCCAGGAAACGTCCTCCGCTAAGACTCGGGCTCCCTCGCAAGTTGCAATAAATGGTACTTACGTTGAGGGACTGATTTTATCGGAATAAAAGCGCTCCGAGTTCTTTGGTAATAAGAAGGAGAAACTTGGTTTTTGATAAGTTACATAGTATAACATAACATCACGCGTGTAATCCCCGGGGGGTTTCGCAGAGGTGTACCTAATAGTAGGTACACACTATTAGGAAGGACGAGACTATTGCCACCAACGTGGCTGGAACTAAAACACGACAACGAAAGAGATAACTAGCTATTTAACGACTAAATTACGTCATCATTCGCCCAGCCTTTTCCCAACTAGCTACATACAGGGTGTAAATCAACCCATCACACAGCCGTCAACCAAGCATTCTGTACATCAAACTAAGTACCCCTAAGCAAAAATTTTTGCTGGGAAGCGACTTTTTTTTTTGGGGTCAAAAATCACATTTTACGGTAAAACTCAATGTAGCATTGTTAAAACATTGTGCTAGTAGATGCTTTGAATAGTAAACGGGTCATGGAGTCACAGCTGTTTTTGTAAATACTAGTATTTCAGGTTTTAACTTTACTTAAATTACCTCCATGACCCGTTTACTATTCAAAGCATCCACTAGCACAATGTTTTAAGAGTGCTACTTTGAGTTTTACCGTAAAATGTGATTATTGACCCCAAAAAAAAAGTCATTTCCCAGCAAACATTTTTGCGTAGGGGTACTTGGTTTGATGTACAGAATGCTTGGTTGTCGGATGCGTGAACGCAAACGCAAACGAAGGGCACTTGTTCTCCCCATCACTGCGATAATTTTTTTGTTCTAGACCATACCTGGGAACCTCCTAGTTACGGAGATATTGGGGGTCAAAGTTTCAAATTTTTTCAGCTGTTTTTGTAAATACTAGTATTTCAGGTTTTAACTTTACTTATATTACCTCCATTCCATGACCCGTTTACTATTCAAAGCACCCACTAGCACAATGTTTTAAGAGTGCTACTTTGAGTTTTACCGTAAAATGTGATTTTTTACCCCAAAAAAAAAGTCATTGCCCAGCAAAAATTTTTGCGTAGGGGTACTTAGTTTGATGTACAGAATGCTTGGTTGACGGATGCGTGAAGGGTTCGTTTACACCCTGTATGTACCTATATGTAGCGATCGGGTTCAAGTCTAATCGCAGCTGAATATCATATATGAACGAGTGTCTATTCTATGTGACTTCCACACCCCAGTTACTGTGTTACTAACTGACTGGAGATTTGAATAAGTATGAGCCAGAACATGATGCATTTGTAACACACAATGTTAGAATGATGTGGCTAAAGTGTCATTGAAAACTGAAGATATGTTTTCAGGAACACCGCAGTTCTAAACTAAACTACCAAGTATTTACGGCGTGAGACAATAATTAATCTCGAAAGGAGTGGTCCTATTTGCCAATTTTGGCACGGATGAAATATAAAATAGATCATTCGTAGACAGCGCTTATTTTTAAAATAGCATCCTCTTGTATTGGATCTTGTTCAATATTTTATTTATGCTTGGCAGTGCGAAATACCACAAAAAGCGCGGAAAATTGACATTCAAACTGTTTAAAGAAACTTAGTACTTATCAGTGAAAATGGGCATACAACCTGCGAAGTAGTTTCTTTTCCAATGTTTTATCCTTTTGGTGACGTCAGAAATCAGTATGTCTATGCAATTGCAATTTGTTCTTTGAATGAATCAAAGAACACTTGCCATAAACATTGTCAAGAGGATTTGTCCGTGTCATTATCCTCCAGAGAGGCGATACTTAAGTGCATCCGGTGCTCCCGGGGCAGTCCAGATTTGAAACTAACTTTGCTGTCCTGTTAATACAAGTAATGGGACAGACAGGAGAAGATATATATTCAGGTCAGCATGATTCGGCACAACCGGGTGATAAATTCGGATATTTCTAATTATGTTGATACAATGATACGAATATACGATGACCTGTGTGAAGGTTGCGGGGACCCGCTGGATGGGAGACATACGGGACCGGTCAATGTGGCGACACCTGGGGGAGGCCTATGTCCAGCAGTGGACGTCTTTTGGTTGAAATGATGTTCGGAAAAATAGTCACTTGAACATGTCGAACTGACGCGAACATGATTTTGCGATGGTAGATGCCGATGAACACAAGAAGAATTTGTGTAATACTTAACGATTGCTTCACATCTCACCGTCTTTATTGTTCAATACTGCCGCCCCTCTACTATGATATTTATATTGTTCCCGACACGAGATAACAAGAAACAATAATAAAGTCATGCAAAGGATAGCACATCTTGATCTTAATCTGAAGACAGGATATGATGAATTGCACTATCAATGTGTCATCTAATAAAATTTCATTGGTGTAAGTAACACATTCTATAAATTCCGATGAGTCGTTGCAGTAAGGGGATTGACTGTGATAAAATAACTCTGTTTGTCCTCCTCCTGTATGTGCGGAGTTTTATATATCAGCCTCTACTAGGTACCACACTAGGGGAACACAGGATGTTTTTTTTTTTAATTAAAAATAATATTTTTTAATTAATAACTAAAAACACACGATTCCTCGTATTCTTCTCAGCAAACGCTTTCATTTGATACCCATATCATGGGAATTCATACAAAATTACTGGTCCGCTATATTGGATTTAGAAAGACATCACATAGCTAACCCCGCGTTCTCCAAGTTAGTTTGAGCTTCCGTAGTCGCTATAAAACGTTTGAAAGTCGATGTTATCTATAATAGGTATTTACGATTAACAGTTAATGGCCCGTTTTGCTATCTACTGGCAAGTTGGAGTTAACGTATCCAGCAGACAATTTCACGTAAATTCTGTTAATTTCTGAATTTATGTCTATCTACAAGGTGTAAATGGACCCTTCCTGTACTATACTGTTTGTAATGCACCAAGCGTTCTGTACATCAAACTAAACTTAGTTTGATGTACAGAATACACTTGTGTATTAAAAAATATTGTTAAAACGTAATTTTTTAGGGCGTGTCACGTTTTACGGTAGAACTTCATTCAAAATATTGTGCTGATCTGCAGGGCTATTGCGTATCTTTTTAAATGTCAGTGCCTATCATAGTGTCCATCGATTAACAGTCAGTTTGGTACAAAATGAAACCATTTGACAGTTAATCGATGGACATTATGATAGCCACTGACATTTAAAAAGATACGCAATGGCCCTGCTGATGGATGCCAAAATAGTACGGGGGTCGTGGAGGTACCTATTTAATATAAAATTATAACACTAAAATTGTTTTTTTCTAATAAACCTTCTCAAAACAGACAGACAGGCGGGCATGACGAAACTGCAAAGGTTCCTTGTTGACTACGGAACCCTAAAAAATGAAATATTGACCTCCCCATATCAGCATTCCTAGAAGGTCTAATCATTATACACATTGTTTTTTAAATAAATGGTTAATTATTATTATTTACACCCATTACAATGCAATAATGGAACATGATAAAACAACTGCTACTTGAATTATTACTGCTGAATTCAAACCCGGGTGTTTCGATACGCGCCCAAATATAGCACAAGGGTCGCCCCCTATTGCAAAAATGTAGGTGACCCATATAATATAATACTCCGCCTATCGCTTCGGATAATAAAGTCACTTTAAGTACGTTACTTTTGTAAAGATGACAAAGCTCTTTCCATTTTGTCTGTTTGATTTCGTTTTTTTGCCACCGACTTCAGAAGCTGCTTTTTCTTGTGAAGTTTATTTTTCACTTTCTTGTTTTTTTCGTTTTTCACTTTTTTGTGTTTTTAAAGTCGGTTTTTTTTTTTGCAAAAAAGTTTTTTTATTTTAGAATTTTTAGTTGTAACATCCTATACAAATATTTACTATACATTTAACATTCAACCAAGAACCCTAACCCTTAACCTTCAAGATTCCCTTATTATTGTTTTCAACTCCTAACCGTTTAGGAGTAGTACCTTCCATAATCAGCTCACCTAGAGAACCTGAAAGATTACAACCATACGTCCCCATAATATTTTACTAAAAAAATATGCTCCAACTCCTAACCGTTGAGGAGTTATACCTTCCATCATCGACTCATCAACATGAAGTGATGACTGCTAGATGCAAATACTTAAAAAGCTTTAGAAAAAGCACGAAACACGTGATACATGCCTATAAAATTTGAGGGTTGCCCTCGATTTCCCTGGGATCCCATCATCAGATCCTGTTTTGGTGACAATGGGACCACCTCGGGAGTATACCTATTCGAACACAAAAAGAATTTTGAAAATCGGTTCCATAATGACGGAGATATGCGATAACAAACACAAAAAAAAAAAAAAAAAAACATACAGACGAATTGAGTACCTCCTGCTTTTCGGAAGTACAAATGTCACCGACTTCGGAAGCTGATTTTTCTTCTTAAGTATATTTTTCACTTTTTGATGTTTTCGAAGTCGGTTGTTTTTTTGGTTGAAAAGAGCATTGAGTAACTTTGTATGGACTAGTGGCGTCGTATTTTTTTTAATGTTCTTTCATGTTACTTTGTTATGCTGTGTTAAGTATACATATATGTTCAATTAGTTTTGTCCTAAGTGATTTTGAAGCTGAGATATTTGCACTTGAAAAATTGAAAAATGCCGTCTTTAATTACTGTCCTGCGTAAAGAAATCTTAGTTATATTTTTAGAAGGTTGATATTAGAGCTGGCTTTACTATTTTACGACCGTCTGTCAATGTGACGTTAGTATTGTGGGTCTTCAGGTCTTGGAAAATAATAATAATACAATAAAATAATATACTATTTTATTATAATATGATAAATAAAATATATCTTTTAACTCTCTTCGTCCATTTCGTTCTCAATGTCATGACGAATAATCAAAAAAAAAATCTGCCGGCGGAGTCAGATTATTTTATATCTGCCCCATCCCATGTAACAAGTTGCTTATGAATGAGTAAACAGTATAGTATGTAACTGATGGTTTTCATTTTCTATCGATAAAGTCAAATGTCCGGTATCAATCCATAATGCCATGGAATCACGAGTAATTCAAATTACCTATGGACCCGGTAATGGGTCGACCCACTGCGACCACTGGCAACGAACGAGTCATATAATAGACATTACATGCAAACAGCAGCCAAAGGTACGTTTCCCAATAATACATGGGCAATTAAATAGTGGCTCAATATTGCATCCAGCCCTTGTACAGCTCTTTCTACGGGAATGTTCACGTAATATGTCGTAGATAAATGTCCAATACGAATACCGCCAATACGATTTAGAATTTGTCGGCAACAAGTAAAAAATGCACTGTTAAATACATTCATATATCTAATAAAACTAGTCTGGACCTACGGGATTCAGTTATGGGGAGCCTGCTGTGACTTCGATATAAATATCATTCAAGCAAATTATCAATGCACCCTGGTTCATTAGAAACAGTGACGTACACGAATGTACATGCCAACTGTGAAGGATGAAATAAAGAAATTCGCAGGCAAATACCAAACAAGACTGGACAACCATCCTAACTAGCTCGCTGTCCAGCTCACATTACCTGACTGTCTAAATCGTCTGAAACGGCGCAGAACCTTAGGATCTCGGGGGCGTTGACTAAGGCTATATATTCATCTGGAGGAAGTTTCTAGTGGGTTTGTGGGTTACATCTCAAGACTAATATCTGTTTAACACATCTGCTCATTGAAGCTCAGAAGGACTTATTGCAAGATTTAAGACAAAATATAAATTACATCAATGCGTTATACATCCAAATTGTAAGAATATAAGAGTTCAAAGAGCTATGCTGGGTCAGTCACACACAATACACACACGATCACAATGTCCAAGGAAATGATAAGTCGATATAATGCATTGGCCCTTAGATAAAACAGACATCGGGCCATGCAATCGTGTGATCCTCCCTAGCACGACCACGGATGATTACCTTAAATTTAATGCGGTACATATTCATAAAATAATGTGTACTTTATTGTACTAACGACTTTAAAAAATGTACTCACATATTTTCGCTGCTGTAACATATCGACCGTGGCCGTGCTAGGTAGTACCTTTCTGGCACGACCACTATAGATTTTCAGTATTTTTATCAACTTTTAACGTGAATAGTTATATAAATATATTGTACTGAAATGTACTCCATTTTATATATAATTTTAAGCAGTCATTTACCCGTTTTAAAGAGATTTTTTTTTCTGCGGGGCAGCTATTGCACTATGTTATGCTATTACTATTTCTAAGTGGGCAAAATTCAATAAAATTACATTTTGCAACACGAAATTCGAAAATCGGGTTTTAAATTAGATTATAATATAGTATTGTTGGCAATAAAGAAACTTTTTCATCGAACCTCCTTGGTCCGAGTAAAAGTTTATAAAAAAGAAGCATGCCGCACTACTATGACAGATGAAATGTCACTTGTTAGTGAACGTGCGCCGTCATAATCACTTAAGTATTTTTGCAAACTACCCACCTCACACTAATAATACTAGAGATTTTACTCGTTTTAGTATTGTTATACTTAATTGACAAATATGAAGCGGGGAAATTAAATTAAATTACGAAATCCGATGATTATTAATGTGGTTTTATTCATGTATGCCGCTATTTAATAATTATTATATGATTGTAATACGTACGTGTCGTATAATAAAACCATTATGTATCCATACAAAATGTAATTTTATTGAATTTTGCCTACTTAGAAATAGTAATAGCGTAACATAGTGCAATAGCTGCCCCGCAGAAAAAAAAAATTCTTTAAAACGGGTAAATGACTGCTTAAAATTATATATAAAATGGAGTACATTTCAGTACAATATATTTATATAACTTTTCACGTTAAAAGTTGATAAAAATACTGAAAATCTATAGTGGTCGTGCCAGAAAGGTACTACCTAGCACGACCACGGTCGATATGTTACAGCAGCGAAAATATGTGAGTACATTTTTTAAAGTCGTTAGTACAATAAAGTACACATTATTTTATGAATATGTACCGCATTAAATTTAAGGTAATCATCCGTGGTCGTGCTAGGGAGGATCACACATGCAATCTACGTATTTAATTTATTTTATTTAGAATTCTCAAAAAAATACGGCAGGAACCTAAAAAAGTGCTATGGAGTACCTATATAACTTCTTCGATTTTAATGACCAATACAAAACCAAATATCTCCGTTCCGATTAGATTTAGAGAAATGTTTCCATAATAACTTTTGATTGTTTTGTTCTGCTCTTTCAAAATATCCAAGTTTCATTACTAGCCGCGCAACTTCAAAAAAAAAAGGGCGTCATTCCGAAACGAATGAGCTATCGCACATATTTTAGGAGCTTTACTTCTATTTAACACGTTTTTGAACTTGTTGACTAGACTATTCTATGTCAAGAGAAGAATTTTTTTGACCGTACAACGAGGAAGACTTGCTGAGTAGTGTGTTCTTTAAATCGTGTAAGTTTAGAAAAAAACGTAAGTTCCAAACGAGTCACCTAACCAGTTACAGCGTGACTGGTTGGGATTATTTTTCTAATCGAGTCACAGGCGTGAGTCGTTCCTAACATTTTTACCAGGGTTCCCAACGAGTAATAATTATTAATAACAGAGCAATAATTTTTATATCTTGTTAACTATAACTCAGTAAAATGTGTTACATTCATAAATAGCCACGTACTGAACGCGCAGCCTCGCGAGACAGCCTCGGGCGTATGCCGCGCGAGGCTGTGCGCTCAGTCAGAACGCGGCTAATTGAAAACTCTTTTTTGCCCCAATTTTTGAAACCCCAGGGGAAGGAGGGGAGCGCTTTAAACCTCACAACGTATCACCAAGGTTTAGGCACACTATAAAAGTAGGCCACGTTTATAGTCAAAAAAACCTCGCGTGATTCCGTGATTAGAGTATGGCCGCCCCTAACCTCATTGTAGGCCTACTAATCTGCCTAAACGCGAGTCGCTCATCACCACCACCATTCACAAGTGTCAAAATCTTTACTAACTGCGATACTCAGAGATATTTAATAGTTACTTAAGCCGTCACTTAGTAAAAATTTGACATACTTTTGTATGACAAAACTGTCAAAACCTTTACTAAGTGATGGCCTAAGTAATCATTAAAGCTCTTTGAGTGCGGCAGTAAGTGATGGCTTAAGTAATCATTAAATGTCTCTGAGTGTATGAAGCGACAGAGCTGTCCAAGTTGCTACGTACTGCTCGGACAAAATTTAGTCATCGACTCGAAAAGTAGAAGAAGTATAATGCATTTTCGTAATCCATTTCTATTTTCCTACCTCAAACTAAATAAAATTACTAATTCATTTCTGTAGTTTTTGTCAACCCAAGAATAAGCCGAATTAATGTACACCAGCTACACATCAAGATAAACATATTCAGTATAACCTGTCGCCTTCGAATGAACGAGCTGCCCGTACAATGAGAGATCAGCTTATACTGGTTTTGCATAGCTTGATTGGAGGTCGTTGTGCGTATAAAGATATGTGTAAAAAGCAAATCTGACCTCATCCATCTACTCAAAAACAAACTAAGAATAAATTCTACAATATAATGTAATAATTATATAACATAATGTATAATAATTTAATATATTACGCTACAGCTGGGGTTTTCTATCAGTAAGGTCAGTCAGCTCCCTGGGTCCGGTGTAGTAGCTGTAGCTCTCTTCGTCCTCATCTTCGTATTCTTCGTCATCGTCTTCTTCTACGGCGGTACCTTCCTCGACTCGGTCTATGAGCTGCAAGTCTTGGCGAGAGTCTTTCAGCCGCTTTTGGAGACGCTTTTGCTCAATCTGGTAAATATTATGTTATTTTAATAGCGAATATTCTAACTGCATTTTAATGTTATATTATATTATAATTTATAATACAGGAAAGTTTATATCCGTGTGGATAAAAACCCCTTATATAGCTATAAGGGGTTTTTATCCACACGGATATAAAAGATAAAAGAAATTTAAAAAAAAAACAAAGTTTTGACTTGAGACGACTTGAGTAATAATAGATCAGTGATGGCTGACCTCCACTTAATGGAAAAATTTAGGTGTCAACACCCTTTTTTATATTGGAGTGGGGTACATCCCGCTCGCCCCCGAGGCTGTAGTGAAGTAATTAACCAAAATCATGCACCATGTCAAATAAAAATAAATAACGAGTATCTAATCTAAAGGCTCGTTTACGGAGACGCGGGGCGTCGCGCGGCGCGTGCAGAAGGCTCGTCTCGAGCTTTTTTATTTATTTACTGAGAGGCGCGTCCACCGCAACGAACGCTGCATTTTAAACTAACGAGCGAAAAATCGCTTCTCGTAAAATCGACGTTTGAAATCGTTAACGTTTTCATACATCGCCATGTGTTTGTATTCAAAACGCAAAACGCGGCGCGCGACGCCCCGCGTGTCCGTAAATGAGGCCTAAGGCGAGCCTAGAAAGAGGTGGCGAAACGATATGGACGAGTATCGCAAGGACTAGTTCGAGGAGGTACAAGAAAAGAGCTCATGGAATGAATTGGGGAGGCCTTTGCCCCCGCCCGTCGGGGTTGCGGGTTGTTCGAAAGAGATACCGCGGCCTCGGCACAAGGGCTAAGAAGGAACATGGGTGGTTTTTAGTCAGTAGAAGTGTGACACTCTACTGACTTCCTTCCGCTCTGCCCAAGAGCGGGTGGGGTTATTTGATGATTTCCCACCCCCTCAAAAAAAAAACAAAAACGCCTTTGCCCAGCAGTAAGGCCATATACAGAAAGAAAGCTGGTAGCCGGCGCCGATAAGCGCTGGTTAGATTTCACTCGACTTGTCGGCGACGCTCGGCGCTTATCGGCGCTTGTTCATATAAACGGCATTACGGCAGCGCCGGTTACCTGCATGGACCGGTTCCTATAAGTGCTGGTAAGCCGCCAGCTTTCTTTCTGTATATAAGGCATAAGACAGTACAGGCTTATAAAAATATATAGAACTGAGTATCTAAATCCTAACCTGTCTTTTCTGTAAGAAATCAGCCAGTTCTTTCTTCTGGTTACTGACTGGTACTTCAGGAACTGTATCGGCCGTCACGCGGTACGATATCACGTCACTATTGGTGTTCAGGGTGCTCCACGCGTCTCGAGTCTTTTTCCTGGCAGCTAGGAGTCTGCTCATGATCTTGGAATGGTCCA
Organism: Diarsia brunnea; assembly: GCA_949774965.1. Taxonomy (NCBI): domain Eukaryota; kingdom Metazoa; phylum Arthropoda; class Insecta; order Lepidoptera; family Noctuidae; genus Diarsia; species Diarsia brunnea. The sequence goes on along the minus strand of OX459015.1, from coordinate 6,799,394 downwards.
GACCGAAGACGTTGTGGGTCATGTCTGGTACCGGTTCTTCGAATATAGGTAGCTCTTCTTCTAGCTTCTTTATTTTTGCCTGAAGAATGTAAATAAATTAGGATAAAATCCCTCACAATGCCACAAGTTTGTTTTGTCAAGAAGGAAGCAATATAAAAACGCCCCACGGTCCTCTTTCCACATGCTAAGTTCTTACAGTGCTTTTTTGGGTTGTAACAAAGCAGTTTGATGCTGCAGCACCATAACTTTGAAACTCTCGATGTAGGATTTTAAGTCACATTATTCACATCACATCAACATGTACCAAGGTGTATAGTTTCCTACTTAGCTATCCACAGATAAATGCTATTTCACTTAACCACGCTGTACCAAAAAGTCCATAATCAGTGTTTATTTTCATCTTGAAAGACAGGAAGCAAAACTATCCATTAAGATTTCCATGGAAACATTTCTTGCTGCTTTAACAAAGCATCCGCTATACCATTTCCAGTTATTTTCTTGTTAAGAAAACATTGAGAATCATGAACCAGAAAGATAGCTAAGACTTACTGTAATATGTTAGCTAGTAACATAGACTATGACAGGTGCACTTGTCAGTTTTTTACCTTACATTCTTATCAGCTTTTGCCAACCTTTGTTTTAGCATGTTAATGAGCTACTATCATACCAACTTACCTTCATTTCAGGCGATAACTGCGTGTTTAAGGTGAATTCAGACTTCAGCAGGTGTCCCATATCAGTAGGGATGTAGTCCTCGCCATAATCAGCCATTGCTAAACGACGATCCAAGTCTACAAGATGAGCTTCTTGTTTATCTGTGAATGTAAAGTGTATCTTCTTAAAGAAATTGTGTAAACAAAAAAAATTTTTGTCCAAATTTGCAAGTGTCAGACTGTATGCTGAGGGAAATATGGTGCAAACCATATTTCGCTAGCCACATGAATATTTGTTGACACTGACCTGCAAATTGAAAATTTAAATTTTGCAGGCTCCCCTTAATATTAAAACAAGTTAAAGGGTAGATAAAGCAACAAACATTCCAATAATAAATTGGCGTCATTTTATTTTTAACCGACTTCCCAAAAAGGAGGAGGTTCTCAATTCGATTGATGTTTTTTTTTTTTTTACACTTACATGAGCCTGCTGTCAGTGCAGTGTGTATGTAACTATTATCAAAGCAGATAGATCATTCACTTTTCAAAACAATAGCTAGTTTGTTAGATTACTTGCCTTTAACAAATGCAATGTAAGGTATTTCTCCCATGACCCTGAGTGTGGACAGCTCATGTCTCAGGCCACCTGCTACTTTGTTTAGCACCTTCTCAGTTTCATCATCTGAAGTATTGCCTTTGCACACCCAGAACACATTCACTGTGTTTAGGTCTGGAGTTACATTCACCTGTAAATAGGAATAATAGTTTTGAATTAAACTGAGCTTATAAAAATCATCATTCAGGGAAAAACCTGGATGAGGCTGGCAAAGAAACATGGAGATTGGTACCAGAAAAGAGAGGCCTTTACAATGGGGCCTATGTAACAGTTACTGTGACAGATTCTATTTATAATTATCACCAAGTTTACAGAAACACTTGGATGAGGTACTTGCAGAACCGTAAAGTATGATAAAAAGGAAAGGAGGCCTGTATTCCTCACACAGTGGATAAATTCAGGCTGGTAAATGTTGAAGTTTATACAGATAAGCACCTTTGGATCTATCATTTTGTTCCCTTATGTATTTTATTGTATGTAACATCAATTATAAGATAAATCTTAGTTTTAGATGAAGCATTCTCAAGTGGAGCTCAGATTTATTTTTCATTAGAACATGTCAAGAAGAAGGTGAACAAGATTTATTCAGAATGCTACTTACTTTAGAGATTTCAATGCCCCTGCCAACTATATCCATAGCGACAGTGCCAGTAGACATCAAGTCAGTGATCTGCTTCATAAACATTTTGTTCAACATGGCAGTTCTGCGCTGGCCACGCTTGCCGGGTTCATGCTTCTGCTGAGTCAGGCTCTTTACTGAAGGCAGAGCATCCGCTGCGAATGCTTGCGTTGGATGCCACTGCCTGAAAACAACAAGAATATAACCTCAATACAATAACATTAACTTAATAACATTAACGTTTAATGGAAACACTGACAATCACCTCTTACTCTTTGGATTCACCATTTTACACAGTTTTAGCCCTTGCTTTTTTAAACTAAAAGCTACACAGGAAACATGGTAAAGTCGTTGAAAAGATATCATTTTTCCACAAAATATAAACGTTGTAAGATTATTCTAAGGTTGTAAGATATAATTAACTAAAAATACCGATAACACGCATTCAATGCACAAACAATCAAACAATACTATAGATTCGAAGTAATAATGCCTGAATTCAAAGCAAAATAAAAGAATGCAACATTTTTCAAATTTGAATTTGGAAGAGACTTGGACGCAGAAACCATTATTTTTTTGACATGTTTTGATGTTTCTTTCTGTCAATGTCAAATATAATTCCATGGAAAAGTTGAAAAGTTGGCAGGTTTCGGTACGGCCACAGATTAATCTAATTCCAGTTACTAGATCCAGTCCACTGTGCAGAGTAGACAAGTATTGTTATTTCAGGACTATACATAAGCAGCATTATTTAATTTTTATTACTAAATAAAATCTTGTCTCATTTCTTGTTTTAATGATTCCTTGTATGTATGTGTGTGACAACAACAACCCGAGTGTGGCGAGTGTCTTCCGCATTATAATTTAATTTTGCTGTCCAATATACATTGATATAAAAACTAAAGATACGGTCGTCCGAACATTTGCTCGACGCGTTCGCCATAGAGAGAATCGGTGTAGTCTGCTCGTTAATGTAACCTTGTATAAGCGGCGTGGTATTTTCGAGGTATAAAGAACATAAATAAAGCTTTTAATAAAATTTACGACCGCACCAATGTACTCTGTGGACCGCACCCGAAGAGAGCCGATCGTGGACTAGTTCACTTCGGCTTAGGAAAGACCATATTGGGACCACGTTCGAGGCGTCATTTTAACATGCCGTCCGCCCAGTCCTTACGCAGTAGGTAATATAATATAAGTCAATGCCAATATATCATTTATGACACAAAAGGACTATGTGGTTAGTTGTATTTCCTAAATTTTGATAGTCATCAAAACAATGTCCGCTTCAGCTTCTTTTTCCGTACGTCTTCATAATTTAATACGGAATAATCTATACTAATATTATTAAATTATTAAATTATTAAATTATTAAATTATTAAATTATTAAATTATTAAATTATTAAATTATTAAATTATTAAATTATTAAATTATTAAATTATTAAATTATTAAATTATTAAATTATATACTAAAAAGCTGAAGAGTTTGTTTGTTTGTTTGTTTGTTTGTTTGAACGCGGTAAACTCAGGGACTACTGGTTGGAATAGAAAAAGTATTTTTGTGTTGGATAGTCCATTTATCGAGGGAGGCTTTAGGCTATATAACATCACGCTACAAGCAAAAGGAGCTGAACATAAATGAAAAATGTTGCAAAAACGGGAAAAATATTTCGTTTTTGAGAGCTTCCGTTGCGTGCGCTGCGAAAACGTTTTAATTTACGCAAATATTGTGTATGGTGGAATTGTTCTTCTTTAAAAGTTCTAAAAAAAAGTCCGCGACAGCATAATTATGTCTATCTTTTAAGATTGACTCACTATAACCTTTTTTTACTATTATAATTTTTGGTTAAAATGAAAGATAGTTTGCGAAGCTTATTTAACCCTTATGGTATTAATCTATATCTAAATAAATGTGTTTGTTAGCACGGAAATTTAATATAGAATATTTGTGCCCTTTTCTTTATACAGTTTAAACAAATACCATAGAAGATATCGCAATGTAAAAATATCCGCGCAACAAAATAATTACTCTCGCGGCAGTGATTCGTTCGGTCCGGTACGGCAGCCGGCTGACGCGCGTTCCATCGCAAATAATCGCAATGTAGGCCCCTACGTGGGGATTCTGGCCCCCGGGAAATTCAAATTCAAAATATTTACTGCACCATAATGTTTACAAGTACAAAGTGTTACTGTATATATAACAGTAAGAGATACCTATAGTAATTGTAACTTTAATAAAATCTAAACTAATATTATAAAGAGGAAAGATAAGATTTTTTGTTTGTTACGATTTAACTCAATTTATGTTGATATGATTTGATTTATGTGACGCAGACGAAGTTGCATGGGTCAGCTAGTACATTATATTACTCGTCATCTCAGCTGTCACTTCCTTACATCCATAGAAATTCAACTCGACACTGGCCCACTGTCCCATGCTCGTCCATAGATAAAGAAGCTTTCTTTGGTGAGACCAATAATTCAGCCATATTTATAACCAAAGACAAAATTGCCGCGCGTGGGAGGAGTCGTGCTATTCCCGCCAAATACCTGTCAAATTGTCAAAATCGGGATAAGTTTACGTGTGATAAGTTGTTTATTTTTATGTTTTATTTAAATCAATAGTGTAATTACTTTAAAAATGTCTATAAAAGAAGAAAGTGAAGAAAGTTGTGTGACTAAAATGAACGGGCTTTGTTCAGATTTAAATGTCGACCCAGTTGCAGCATTAAAAGCCAAGGAGTCCTTTTTAGAGATAAAACGAAATTATACACTAGATGTGAGTATTTTAGTCTAGCCCATTCATAGTAATAGTTCAATGAATGTTCCTCTATTCTCAACTGTTTAGATATTTCTACAAAAAATCTTGAGCATCCTTACACCCTTCTTACGTCGATTCACTAGTGCTTCCAATCCAAATGTACTGATTTTATTTGCTTAGATATAATATAAGACTATCTAAATACGCATTCTTAACTCTATCGTCCATGTGGCAGATGTTACTTCCTGTCTTCGTGATTTAGATTCATGTGATTTTTTTAACCTGAAACTTGATTTTAAGGTGAAAGTATTCACCTGAATATAATACACACGAGGCCCTTATCTTAGGATGCTCACTGACTATATTACTTATCACGAAAGCAAGCAATTCCACAGATGACACAAACATTGGTACAGTGTTTACTGGAAGCATTTTCCTTAAACCTTTGTTTACAGTAGCAATTTGTGTTGTTTGAAAACACAGACAAGACATGACATAAATGTTTTATCTTTATCACAAATGTTTATTGTTTCCTCAGGGTGATACATTGCACTGGATGGCATGTGCCTTGTATGTGGCATGCCGTACCTCCATAACTCCTACAGTGCAGTCTGGGAAGGCAGTGGAAGGGAATTGTGTCAGTCTAACCAAGCTTCTGAGACTATGCAACATAAGGTATTATATTTGTTTTTTTTTAAATAGCCTTTGACTACACATAAGCTAGATCCATCTATTTAGATAGATAAATTGGAGCATACACCTTCTTGGTATCTTAATACACCATTTTGATTTCCTCCACAGTCTAATCCAGTTTTTCAAAAAAATCAAGAACTGGATGGAGATGGCTTCCATGTCAACTGAGTTCAGAGACAGGATATCTCACTTGGAGCACAAGTTTGCAGTATCCACTGTGCTGTACAGGAATTTCCAGCCAATCTTTCAGCAGATCTTCTCTGGGTTGACAAATGAGCCTTTGAAAACAAGTAGTAAAAGAAGACCGAAGTAAGTGGTATCAATATTTGCTGTAGATTTTACTTATATGGGTAACATTAACGTCTAGAATACAGGAAATAAAATTGCATTATTAAAATGGATAGATAGATAGAATCATAAAAGTTACTATACTGGGTGAACACATAGCATACCAAAAGCAAGTTTCCACATCAATAGTTAACAGGATGTGCATCATTGTTTAGTTTCCTCATTGTTGATTATCATTCAACTGGATCTAATATCCTGATATACCTCTTGTTCATCATAAAAGTATATTTGTTGAAAGCATTTATGTATGTTTGCTAGTCAACAAAATATAAATAAAAAAAAAATGTCTTTATTTCACATTTGAAAATGCTAAGGAACTATAAAAACAGTATTAAGAGTTTGTGCAACTGCATATTTAAAAACAGTAGCTACAACAATAGTGTTGTCATAATAGTTTAAATAAATTGTAACCACCCAGGGAATAGTCCCTGGGTGGTTACAATTTATTTAAACTTCATGTATAATAGTGGTATATGGGCAGATTTTATGCCACAAGGCATTGATTACCAGTCAACCTTTAGATTAAATAGGACAACATTCTGATAGGGTACAAAATAATAACTAAAAACTGTTACAACTATTTACTTCTTCATTCTATCTACTATCACGCACCTTTACCTTCATAACATTGTGAACCTTTTCCCCACAGGACACAGCCATGTACTACAAATGCTTTGTTTGAGTTCACCTGGTGTTTGTACATCTGCGTAAAGGGGGAGCACCATAGGTCCGCTCATGATCTTGTGGACATGTACCATTTGCTGCTCGCATCTTTAGACTTTGTGTTTGCGAATGCCTTTATGGACAGAAGGGTAGATCTAATCAATCCGCAATTTAAAGGTTTGTAGTCTTTATCTCATATTTATTTTCAGTAAGAGTTCAAAATTAATCCAGTATACCGCAAGTAAGTCTGAGTAAAACGTGTATTAGTATGTAAACCTTAAACATCAGAAAAAAACAATAAATACCTTTGATACTTATTTCATTGTATTAATTGCAAGTTATACATAATTTTACTCTTTAATTTTTAGGTTTGCCTAGTGACTGGTTAAAAGAAGATTTCGAAATGCCATCAACAGCACCCTGCATTATGTCAGCATTATGTGAAATCAAAAATGGACTGTTAGTAGATGCTGCAGCTTCTAAGGAATACACCTGGAAGCCAGCAATCAAGAAATTTTTCGAAAAACAAGTGAGTTCTTTGTGTCTTTCGGCTCAAAATAGTATGGTTTCATTTATAATATTGAGATTTTCCCATAACTTAAGGGGTTGTAGGAGCTTCTTTGACAACATATTTTACACAGCCTTTATCCATGCGTTTTTCTTTATTTTTAGATCTTGAAAGGTGATATTGAAGACTTTAGTGGAGTCCTAGAAGTTGGCACTTTTGACCAAAATCTAAAATCATTGAATAATTCATATGAAACTTATGTATTAAGTGTTGGTGAATTTGACGAACGCATATTCTTAGGTAAGTTATTATAATTGTTAAAAAAACTGTAAAAATTGATTCATCATTAGCCTATAATGTTCCCACTGTAGGGACCCAAGCCTCCACTACAAGAGGGAATGGATGAATTTGAACACCATATATTGGCAAATCATAGTGCACATTTTTTTAAAAATTCTATCTGTAAATACCTATGTTTGACAGAGGTTTGACAAAATAAATGAGTGATTGATTGATTGGAAAATCCACCACGCGGGCCCAGTGCGCTTTGGTGGATGCCACATGTCTTCGATTTTTTGGTTCTAAGACATGCCGCTTTCCTTCACCGTTTTGAGAGCAGTGTTGATGAAATAAATTACACAAAGTAATGCGCCTGCCTGGGTTCGAACCCACGACTTACTTTTCGTAAGTCGGGGTCGCGACCACTGGGACACCACCTGCTCTCGTTATTGAATTGATTAAAAAGGTTTATTTTGTGTGCTGACTTGAAAAAAGGGTGTCAGTTTTTTTTACTACAAATAAGGTTTTAATGCATAATACAGGCCGCTAACAGAAACGAAGTTTTATCAAAAAAAAAACCTTTGTCAAAGCTTGTTTACTTTAAACATTCTTGCAAACAAAAATGTCGAATATCTATTATTTAAATCCTATTTTGTCTTGCTTTGTAGATTACGAAGGTGAAAGTATGTTACTTTATGCTCAAATTAATATGTCGTATCTAACATGTCTGAATAAAACAATATTTTCAGTAATTTTTATTAAGGTTTTTTTATTTTAGGTGAACATGCAAATGAACAAATTGGTACTTCAAACAAAGTGTCTGGGGATGAAATATCGCAAGTTATTGCTACTTTTGGTCCTGTGAGTATTTTTTTATAATTAATTTCTGTTATCAGTGTCTGTTTTAAATGCCCAGTTAAAGTTAATCAAGTATTTCACTCTGAGCATTTAACTAGGTATATTACTTACCATAAATGCAACTGCATTTTTGTTATGATTCAGCCTATTGAACTTAACTGTGATATTTATTTATTTTATATTGTAACGCCTTGCAAACCATATGTGTATGATGAACTTATATTTAACCAAATAATAAATAAACTTGTATATTTTATGTGTCTTGCAGTCAGGTTGCAGTATTGCTTGGTGCAAGTTCATTATCCCAATCTGATAAGCTATACTAATAACACATCTAAATATAAAACCAAGTCGTTGTTGTGTGTGAGTCCTAATAGTACTTCTTCTCCTAAATTTTGATGAAGATTTCATCAATATTAGAAAAACATCTTCCCAGAGAAGGTTTATATGCATTATACTATACTATAATACTGACTATCATATGGCAGGTTGTTACTGTTATAAAATCGAAGTTTCTGGAGACAAAACTCGGAAGCCACATGACATCATTTGATTTTGTATGTGTGCATTGTGGTGCAATTATCAAGCCCGCTTTGTGACGGTACTAAACTTTTTATATGTTTAACCACAGCTTGTTCAGCTCATGTTTTAAATTATTTTGTGGTGAACTTATTCTTTATTATAATTGAGGTGGGCCAGAGTTATGTATTGGCCAGGTATTTGTTTTTTTTTCCGAATAGGTATGTTTAGTCTAAAACGCTGAAAACTAGAATTGTTGCTTCTAGGAACAAAAGTTTATATTAATATTTTATGTGATATCCGTCAAACCAAGTGTCTCAACAGTGAGTACATAAGGCTGATTATGTATTTATTTTCATCAGAGTGGTCGCGCATGCCACGAGACCCCTCTGACCGGGCGGCGCTACTTAGCACGACGTGGTGAAGAACTGACCCCCGTGTCTGAAGCTAAGAACAGTCTGGCGCGCCTCGCTGCCTACCTGAGGAACGCGAAGCCGCAGCCTTCGAGGGACCTCTTGAAGTTGTTCACGTAAGTATAACAAAGCCCTGCTAACGAATTTGCGAAAAGATAGCGAATATTGGGCTGCGGGTTGTTCGAAAGAGATATCGCGTCCTCGGACACAAAGGGCTCAGAAGGAACATGGGTGGTTTTTAGTCAGTAAAAGACTGGCACTCCCTACCGCTCCTCCTCCCTCCCCTCAAAAAAAAAATGTGCTGATAACGATGATTTAGTGTTACCGAACTTCCTGACTCTTATGTAATTGTGATTAGGTATAAGTTGGAATGATTGATCCAACACCCGATTGATGAGCCGGTCGGAAATAGCTTTGTGTCTATTTTATCAATGCGAATACTTGGACACAGTGTCGGGTGACGTCTTTTGTCTCTTTTACTACCCTAACTCAGCCTATTCCGTATCGACAAGTAAGTCACTCCCATACGTCATAACTTGCTTTGTACCTAGATAAGATAGGTAGGTGTAGAAGCGATGGATTAAGGCACCGCTTGATTATCATTTCCATTTTGAATTCATAGTAACAGCACCATTTTAAAGTATACTCTGCTCCACAGGGACTGCAGCGTAAACATGGACACAATCAACGCGAATCTTGTCCTACCATGCAACAATTGGATGGAACAGTTTGCAAGCAGCCTGAGGGAGACCAACACTTTAAGTAGCGAAATGATCAATTTTCGGTGCAATATGGTCACGTGCCTGTACTACAGAGTCTTTGAACACATCATCAGAGAGGAACACAGGAAAAAGCCGCAAGTGTCTTTAAATGTAAGTAGAACGAGAATCCCGTCGGGGCTGCGGGTTGTTCGAAAGAGATACCGCGGCCTTTACAAAGGGCTAAGAAAGAACATGGGTGGTTTTTAGTCAGTAGAAGTCTGACACTCCCTACCGCTCTGCCCAGAGCGAGAGGAGGAGTCATTTGATTTTTTATAGATTATCCCACCCTCTAAAAAAAAAAGTAGTACAAATAAAAAAATATAACTACTCTAATGTACAAATAGTCCCAGTTGGTACTGGTCATGCTGGCTAATCTCACTCGCGGGTGATATTAGAATCCACTAGCAGATGCCCGCGGGTTCACCCGTGTGGTGTTGGATAATTGTCCCACGGGACCGTACTACCGGGATAAAAAGCATCCTATATGTTAACCCTGGTTATAATGAACATCTTGTACAAAATTTCATTTAAATCTGTCCAGTAGTTTTTGCATGTAAGAGTAACATACATCCTCCTTCATAAACTTTCGCATTTGTAATACTACTAGTATAGTAAGTTCAGTGTGTGTGTAAACAAAACTGACACAACTGAGTGTGAGGAAAGAAAGTACATCTTACTTTCTTCCCTAACTCTCAGTTGTGTCAGCATGTAAAAAAAAAACAAATAAATTTATTTTCTCTTCACAAACATAACTTATAATAGAACTTAAAATTACATTACACAGATAAGGCACTAGGAAAACCTGTATAGCAGATCACCAGGGTATATCATCAAAATGATACCCTAGCCTAACCTGATGCCTGCGGCTTTGCCCGCATCAAATTATATACTAAAACCTTCCTCGAGATCCACTTTATCCATTGGTGAAAACAGCATGAAAATCGGTGCTGTAGTTTTTGAGTTGATCGCAACCAGACAGACAGATGTGGTGGAGGACTTTGTTTTATAATATGTAGTGATTTACATTGAAAACAGTAACACTTGGTTGGAAACATTGACGTCAATACTTTTATGTAACTAATTAATATGCAAGAACCTATTCAAGTACATAATTCTAAGATAGCAAAAATAAAATTCAAATTCTTTCCTTATCTTATCATAAACAAATATGGAACAATGCACTTGCATGCAAATCTTATCAGCTGTTTTTTCAGTAACGCTAAATTAAGTTTTGTTAAGATAATATTTAAATATTGTATTTTGTAATCATCTGATTATGTTATCTTACTGGTTATGACCTAGGTTAATGACAAATATCGATCCGATTTTAATTTCATATCTACAGTTTATGAAAATTTTAATAACCTTGCCAAACAGCTGATCAGTAATTATTACAGTATAAATAATTGTATTAACTAATGTGTTTCATACAAATACATGAATACTTTCAAATTCTACTATTGGACGATGTATGACAGTTGCCCGTCGGGGCTGCGGGTTGTTTGAAATAGATACCGCGGCCTCGGCACAAAGGCTAAGAAGGAACATGGGTGGTTTTTAGTCAGTAGAAGTCTGACACTCCCTACCGCTCTGCCCGGAGCAGGAGGAGTCATTTAATGATTTCCCACCCTCCATAAAAAAATGAATGATATCATATCAGAGCATTTACTGTTTTGTGTAGGCAGCACAGTAAACGCGCCCTCCCTCGCCACTTATTGATGAATATTAAAAAATATAATGTTATCCAACAGATGCTGCTCAACCAAGAAACATACCAACTAGCAGTATACGCGTGCTGCACAGAGATAGTCCTGCACGCGTACGGCGTTCACTCGCTGAAGTTCCCGCGAGTGTTGCAGATATACGAACTCAGTGCCTTCCACTTCTACAAGATTATCGAGCTCGTTGTACAGGCGGTCGTCGAGAAACTTAGTCGGGATGTTATTAAACATCTTAATGCTGTAAGTTAATTCATATTTATTTTTGTTTTATGGCAAATAATTATTTCGATGTAAATCTAGAGAGACGTCGAAACGTTTTTGCTATTCTTGAATCCACTTCTGTAAAGGGATCAACTTATAACCATAAAAACTAGTATTTAAAAAATACTTGTGCATAGTTGGAAGTTTCACCTCCCTTTCCAGATATCCGTAACTAGGAGATTCCCAGGTATGGCCCAGAACAACAAAACTTATAGAAAGAGGGAACACGTGCCTTTCATCATCGTTAAGGGTCTATTAAGCTTCAAAACTCCGTCTTTATATTTGAAAATATATTAACACAAACTGTTTTTCATTTACTTAGGTGGAGGAAGAGGTACTGGAGTCGCTAGTTTGGACTTCCGACAGCCCGTTGTGGGACCAACTCAGTAGAACGCCAGTTCCTGCGTCTAATGACGTCAGAGTACACGACTCGCCGCATCGCAGGTCTAGTAAGTACTACATCTTATCTTGTTCCATTGATGTTTCTGCAACATGGCTTTTTATTTCATAGTAATGCAGTCACATTGTGTTTTACACAATCCATCAATTTTATCTTATGTCTCCCTCAGCTATCAAGCTTCATCATTCTCGTACGTCCCCTTACAGATATTTTTGGGGTTGGTACAGCTTTTTTTCTCCGTGGTTCTAGCACCACCACCATCCACCTGTTTTCTAGTCATATAACCATCAATATTGCTCCCCAGACTCGTGTTTATTTTATTGGTATTATGTGAAACTGTATAAATAAACCTTTTGCTTTGCAGATGGTCTTCAATCACCCGTATCGGCTGACATTGACCGTTACCTCTCACCTATAGCCGACCAGGCGAAAAAGCAGCTATTTAAAGATCCAATTAAGCCTGGCCAATCGTTACTAGGTAAGTCATGTTTCATAACAAATCTAACTTGGTGCATTCATGCCTCTACAAAGAAATAGCCTATTTGCTCCTTTGAACACTTTCAGTTTTAGAAACAGAGTCTTTCAATCTTAGGTTTGGAATGTTTTGCCCTTGCCAATACGTATTTTTTTCCAACAATAGGGTATATGCATGATTTTTTTTTATCACTCTAAACAAAGTGTATTAACGTCAGAAATAGCAAAGTGAAATTATTTTTTAAATATTTATAAAAAAAACTAAGTTATAAGCATTGGAAACTGCTGATTAGACAGAGAAATCCGATAACTTTCATGACGTCATTGGTCATGAACTCATGATCGACGTACAAAATCCATACTAAATTCCGTTTATCTAGAAAGAGATAGAAACAAAAGTTTTATAGGTTATAACTTTTGTTTTGTTTGGCCGATTTTGGTCTTGTTTTCACTTTTTGTCATTATTTTTATAATATTTTTACATTCCTCATCTATGCATATTCCCTATTGGTTAATGTTATGTACTAATATTTCGTTCCAGTTGCCACCAACAATACGCCGGCAAAGACAGAGCCATCACAACCCACACCAAGTTGTTCCAACGGTGAAAGTAACAGTAACACATCCACACCTAAGAAAACTAATAACTCGTTAATACTCTTCTTTAGAAAAGTAAGTTATATCATGATTTTAAATGAAACTCTAGTACACAATTAAAAGGTTTTCTGTCATCCCACTGAAGACTTAAACTTCATCTTCAATATGCTATTCTTCCCCGTAGCATGCAAAATTTAAGGCTTCTATAGCATACTTGCATTCAAACGGACCTCTGCGCTATGGGACAGTGGAAGTATCGAAGCATTGTGTCAATAATGGCGTATCATCACACTAAGAAGACGACGCGCCATGAGTGACCTGCACTTAATTGCCACTGACAAACACCTTCACCAAAACAGCTTCCAACAAGATGAAATAACAAGCAAACTTTTGTTCCAGTTCTACAGTCTAGCAGTAGTACGTATAAACGACCTGTGCACCCGACTGCGCCTCACCGACGAGGAACTGAAGCGCAAGATATGGACCTGTCTGGAGTACTCAATCATGCACCAGACACAGCTCATGAAGGATCGGCATCTAGACCAGATCCTCATGTGCGCTGTGTATGTTATATGTAGAGTAAGTATAACCTCAATATTGTTCAGTTCAAAGACATAATCTCCCTGTCGACTGGTCAGATATCTCTATCGGACGTAGTCATACCACGCTAACTAAATAGCACACGTTTGCGCTGCGAAAACGCTTACGCAACCCAAGATAAAGCATAGTTATGTTCAAACTTTATGGCGGCTCGGAAGTAAGCTGCGAGTGACAGTCTGCGCACTATTTCTAAAATTGTGTTCTGCGCAGCATTACAACGTTCCGAGCCGCCATAATTTGAAGAGAACTATAGCTAATCTGTGCATATCCATTGATTTGCATACCCCTTTTTTGGAGGGTGGAAAATCGTCAAATGACCCCACTCTAAGCAGAGCTGTAGGGAGTGTCATAATTCTACTGACTAAAAACCACCCATGTTTCTTCTTAGCCCTTTGTGTTGAGGTCACGGTATCTCTTTCGAGCAACCCGCAGCCCCGAAGGGATTTGCATATCCCTAAAGTTATGTTAATTTTCGTCAGTACCTCCATTCTACCGAATCCCTCCGTCCAAATTAGCCGCTTCAGGGCGTATGTGTAACGCTCATTCCTACGCCATGTGGAGTACCACATGGCATAACATAATAAACGAAAGGCCTCCTGTGCGGTGTCAAAAAAAATGTTGTTTAGTTATAATGTCCTAATAAAACTGATGAATTATTTTCAGGTTTCAAACAATCCTACGAATCAAGTAGAGAGAACGTTTGCAGAAATCATGCGCTGTTATAGGCAGCGACCTTTAGCTGATAATCATGTTTACAGATCTGTTCTTATTAAACAGACCGAAGGAGAGAGTGAGTAGCTTTATCTGACATATTTATACAGTTTGTTTATAAATGAGTAAATAACGAAATAATACCTTTGACCTATTTTTGTTGTAATGTGTTTGAAAAGATTTTTATAATAGTTTTTTTTTTTTTCAGGTTCACCAGAGAGAGGCGATTTGATTAATTTCTATAATAAGGTTTATGTGCAATGTATGCAAAACTTCGCATTGAGGTTTACTGGGAAACATAAAGATGTAAGTATTGGAGTGCAGACATTTACTATATTTGAATCTATATCCTAATAAGACCTGTGCTGCTCTGACAAAACAGCCGCGCTAAGAAAGTGATCTTGCTGGTTTCTAGTTATGTAGACCGCGGTCTTCCTGCGTTCTCATAATTTCTCTCTCTCAACAGCATACCTTACTGATGCTAATCTAATCGAGAAAGGAGATGGCGCATTCACAGTAAAAAAAAAAACTTGAGAGGTGGAAACCCGGATGGAACGAAGTTCCTAAGCATTTATTAATATTATTTAAAAAAATATTTATTATTATTATTTATTTATTATTATTATTTATTTATTATTATTATTTATTTATTATTATTATTTGTTTATTATTATTTATTTATTATTCCTTATTATTTTTCAAACGAATTTTATTATTTATTATGTACAAAATACCTGTATATACATATGTACTCAACAAAAATAATCGTCGCGACACCACACTGTTCAATGCGAAATAGAAAGACGAAACGAAAATAACTGGCTTGCTTTCTATGAGAGAGACAGACAGAGAAACACGCGCACGCCGCACGGCCTACAACTATAGCATAAAGTGTCGTTACAACTTTTGTTCTTAATTTTTTCCGTCTTTCGCAACGCGCCATAAGGAACTTTGTTCCAAAAGGGGACAAAACCATGTATGTATATTTAATCCAGGATTGACCCAAGGGCGGCATAAAAACAGTTCCTAACCACACGATAATGAAACCATTCTATGACTCGTCTCGACAATAGGCGTAGCTTTTTATCGGGGAATTTTTGAAGTCGGGTAGTTAATTTTAGAGATAACTTTGTACATAAGTATAAACTTGACCTCTTTATACTCATCATCATCAGCCTATAATGTTCCCTCTGCAGGGACTCAGGCCTCCTCGCTCGGAGAGGGATGTACTATAATCCACCACGCGGGCCCAGTGCGGGTTGGTAGATGTCACATGTCTTCGTTTTGGTTCTAAGACATGCCGGTTTCCTCACGATGTTTTGCTTCACCGTTTTGAGAGCAGCCGTGATGAAATAAATTACACAAAGTAATGCGCCAACCTTAGTTCGAACCCTCGACTTAACCATTCAACACCCTGCTGCACGCTGCCGCGCTGTAAGAAACGCGTTTCCGAATTTGCGGCCTTACTGTTTGTAAGTCGGGGCCGCCACCACTGGGCCACCGCTGCTCTATGTATACCATTCCTTTGATTCTGAGTGTTTTACCCGCGACTGGCTCGTACTAATATCGGGTGATGCTTGCAGGAGTGCAGCCTGTCCCCGCTGCCCGCAGGCCGCACGTGGTCGCCGGCCGGCCAGCGCGTGTCGGAGCGCCACCAGCTGTACGTGAAGCCGCTCACCACGCCGCCGCCGCCGCACCACCACCTCACCTACCGGTTCAGCCGCAGCCCTGCCAAGGTAACTACTTGCAGCAGTACCGCACGAGGTCGCCGGCCGGCCAGCGCGTGTCGGAGCGCCACCAGCTGTACGTGAAGCCGCTCACCACGCCGCCGCCGCCGCACCACCACCTCACCTACCGGTTCAGCCGCAGCCCTGCCAAGGTAACTACTTGCAGCAGTACCGCACGAGGTCGCCGGCCGGCCAGCGCGTGTCGGAGCGCCACCAGCTGTACGTGAAGCCGCTCACCACGCCGCCGCCGCCGCACCACCACCTCACCTACCGGTTCAGCCGCAGCCCTGCCAAGGTAACTACTTGCAGCAGTACCGCACGAGGTCGCCGGCCGGCCAGCGCGTGTCGGAGCGCCACCAGCTGTACGTGAAGCCGCTCACCACGCCGCCGCCGCCGCACCACCACCTCACCTACCGGTTCAGCCGCAGCCCTGCCAAGGTAACTACTTGCAGCAGTACCGCACGAGGTCGCCGGCCGGCCAGCGCGTGTCGGAGCGCCACCAGCTGTACGTGAAGCCGCTCACCACGCCGCCGCCGCCGCACCACCACCTCACCTACCGGTTCAGCCGCAGCCCTGCCAAGGTAACTACTTGCAGCAGTACCGCACGAGGTCGCCGGCCGGCCAGCGCGTGTCGGAGCGCCACCAGCTGTACGTGAAGCCGCTCACCACGCCGCCGCCGCCGCACCACCACCTCACCTACCGGTTCAGCCGCAGCCCTGCCAAGGTAACTACTTGCAGCAGTACCGCACGAGGTCGCCGGCCGGCCAGCGCGTGTCGGAGCGCCACCAGCTGTACGTGAAGCCGCTCACCACGCCGCCGCCGCCGCACCACCACCTCACCTACCGGTTCAGCCGCAGCCCTGCCAAGGTAACTACTTGCAGCAGTACCGCACGAGGTCGCCGGCCGGCCAGCGCGTGTCGGAGCGCCACCAGCTGTACGTGAAGCCGCTCACCACGCCGCCGCCGCCGCACCACCACCTCACCTACCGGTTCAGCCGCAGCCCTGCCAAGGTAACTACTTGCAGCAGTACCGCACGAGGTCGCCGGCCGGCCAGCGCGTGTCGGAGCGCCACCAGCTGTACGTGAAGCCGCTCACCACGCCGCCGCCGCCGCACCACCACCTCACCTACCGGTTCAGCCGCAGCCCTGCCAAGGTAACTACTTGCAGCAGTACCGCACGAGGTCGCCGGCCGGCCAGCGCGTGTCGGAGCGCCACCAGCTGTACGTGAAGCCGCTCACCACGCCGCCGCCGCCGCACCACCACCTCACCTACCGGTTCAGCCGCAGCCCTGCCAAGGTAACTACTTGCAGCAGTACCGCACGAGGTCGCCGGCCGGCCAGCGCGTGTCGGAGCGCCACCAGCTGTACGTGAAGCCGCTCACCACGCCGCCGCCGCCGCACCACCACCTCACCTACCGGTTCAGCCGCAGCCCTGCCAAGGTAACTACTTGCAGCAGTACCGCACGAGGTCGCCGGCCGGCCAGCGCGTGTCGGAGCGCCACCAGCTGTACGTGAAGCCGCTCACCACGCCGCCGCCGCCGCACCACCACCTCACCTACCGGTTCAGCCGCAGCCCTGCCAAGGTAACTACTTGCAGCAGTACCGCACGAGGTCGCCGGCCGGCCAGCGCGTGTCGGAGCGCCACCAGCTGTACGTGAAGCCGCTCACCACGCCGCCGCCGCCGCACCACCACCTCACCTACCGGTTCAGCCGCAGCCCTGCCAAGGTAACTACTTGCAGCAGTACCGCACGAGGTCGCCGGCCGGCCAGCGCGTGTCGGAGCGCCACCAGCTGTACGTGAAGCCGCTCACCACGCCGCCGCCGCCGCACCACCACCTCACCTACCGGTTCAGCCGCAGCCCTGCCAAGGTAACTACTTGCAGCAGTACCGCACGAGGTCGCCGGCCGGCCAGCGCGTGTCGGAGCGCCACCAGCTGTACGTGAAGCCGCTCACCACGCCGCCGCCGCCGCACCACCACCTCACCTACCGGTTCAGCCGCAGCCCTGCCAAGGTAACTACTTGCAGCAGTACCGCACGAGGTCGCCG
The DNA here is from genome assembly GCA_949774965.1 of Diarsia brunnea. Taxonomy (NCBI): domain Eukaryota; kingdom Metazoa; phylum Arthropoda; class Insecta; order Lepidoptera; family Noctuidae; genus Diarsia; species Diarsia brunnea. Next base: position 6,781,164 of record OX459015.1, on the reverse strand, counting down.
GCCGGCCAGCGCGTGTCGGAGCGCCACCAGCTGTACGTGAAGCCGCTCACCACGCCGCCGCCGCCGCACCACCACCTCACCTACCGGTTCAGCCGCAGCCCTGCCAAGGTAACTACTTGCAGCAGTACCGCACGAGGTCGCCGGCCGGCCAGCGCGTGTCGGAGCGCCACCAGCTGTACGTGAAGCCGCTCACCACGCCGCCGCCGCCGCACCACCACCTCACCTACCGGTTCAGCCGCAGCCCTGCCAAGGTAACTACTTGCAGCAGTACCGCACGAGGTCGCCGGCCGGCCAGCGCGTGTCGGAGCGCCACCAGCTGTACGTGAAGCCGCTCACCACGCCGCCGCCGCCGCACCACCACCTCACCTACCGGTTCAGCCGCAGCCCTGCCAAGGTAACTACTTGCAGCAGTACCGCACGAGGTCGCCGGCCGGCCAGCGCGTGTCGGAGCGCCACCAGCTGTACGTGAAGCCGCTCACCACGCCGCCGCCGCCGCACCACCACCTCACCTACCGGTTCAGCCGCAGCCCTGCCAAGGTAACTACTTGCAGCAGTACCGCACGAGGTCGCCGGCCGGCCAGCGCGTGTCGGAGCGCCACCAGCTGTACGTGAAGCCGCTCACCACGCCGCCGCCGCCGCACCACCACCTCACCTACCGGTTCAGCCGCAGCCCTGCCAAGGTAACTACTTGCAGCAGTACCGCACGAGGTCGCCGGCCGGCCAGCGCGTGTCGGAGCGCCACCAGCTGTACGTGAAGCCGCTCACCACGCCGCCGCCGCCGCACCACCACCTCACCTACCGGTTCAGCCGCAGCCCTGCCAAGGTAACTACTTGCAGCAGTACCGCACGAGGTCGCCGGCCGGCCAGCGCGTGTCGGAGCGCCACCAGCTGTACGTGAAGCCGCTCACCACGCCGCCGCCGCCGCACCACCACCTCACCTACCGGTTCAGCCGCAGCCCTGCCAAGGTAACTACTTGCAGCAGTACCGCACGAGGTCGCCGGCCGGCCAGCGCGTGTCGGAGCGCCACCAGCTGTACGTGAAGCCGCTCACCACGCCGCCGCCGCCGCACCACCACCTCACCTACCGGTTCAGCCGCAGCCCTGCCAAGGTAACTACTTGCAGCAGTACCGCACGAGGTCGCCGGCCGGCCAGCGCGTGTCGGAGCGCCACCAGCTGTACGTGAAGCCGCTCACCACGCCGCCGCCGCCGCACCACCACCTCACCTACCGGTTCAGCCGCAGCCCTGCCAAGGTAACTACTTGCAGCAGTACCGCACGAGGTCGCCGGCCGGCCAGCGCGTGTCGGAGCGCCACCAGCTGTACGTGAAGCCGCTCACCACGCCGCCGCCGCCGCACCACCACCTCACCTACCGGTTCAGCCGCAGCCCTGCCAAGGTAACTACTTGCAGCAGTACCGCACGAGGTCGCCGGCCGGCCAGCGCGTGTCGGAGCGCCACCAGCTGTACGTGAAGCCGCTCACCACGCCGCCGCCGCCGCACCACCACCTCACCTACCGGTTCAGCCGCAGCCCTGCCAAGGTAACTACTTGCAGCAGTACCGCACGAGGTCGCCGGCCGGCCAGCGCGTGTCGGAGCGCCACCAGCTGTACGTGAAGCCGCTCACCACGCCGCCGCCGCCGCACCACCACCTCACCTACCGGTTCAGCCGCAGCCCTGCCAAGGTAACTACTTGCAGCAGTACCGCACGAGGTCGCCGGCCGGCCAGCGTGTGTCATTTTCTGCCATTTTCATTCCACAGACAAAAATTATCTGATGATACGATGACAAGGGCAAAATAGAGACTAACATAATTATTATGTATAGCGATGGAATTTGTTTACTATACTGTCTCTTATGTTCTTTTGTTTTGTACTCAATTACCTTTTCAGTAACACATTCAGATACAATGTAAATTGTTATTGAATAAATGAAATGAAATGTATACAAATACCGTTTATAGATCCTCTGCAAACTCAAAAATCCAAAACTACTTATTTTAGCCACTACTTAAAACCACACTTGTCCACCAGGACCTGCACGCAATCAACTCGATGGTATCCTGCGAGGTGGGTGGACTGACGTCATCACTGGGCGCGCTGGGCGTGAAGCGCGGCGCGGAGGCCGGCGGCGACGTGGTGAAGCGCGCGCGGCTGGCCAACGCGCACGTGGCGCGCAAGCTGCAGGGACTGATGACCGACCGACAGGCAGTCTAGAGGTAACTATTTTGTGAAGTAAGGTGCCAATATAGCAATTTGGGTAAACCCTCCGTCTTTCCATCAGCCGAAGATTTGTTACAAATCTTCTAAAACTCGATTTTTCAATAACACCAGCAGTGTGATCAGTTTTTATATCATCATCTTATCAGCCCGGAATCAGTTTTGATATCATCATTATCAGCCCGGAGTCACCCACTTCTGAATATAGGCCTCCCCTTTTTTTTCTGTTACACTTCCCGGTTCTATGCGTACCACGTGTTTCCGCCGACTTTGACGATATCGTCAACCCAACGTGCTTTAGGACGGCTATAATTATACATTCATTTATTTTTCTAATATCGTGCTTCTCTTTCTTTCCAGACTCAACCGACTCCATCCAACATTCGAGTCTATTTACGTTCTTAGTCATATTTATTTCGTTTCACTTAGTACCAAAAATCGCTTCTAGCTCTCTAGCCGTCGTGTTTCCTTTATAAAAATGATTTGATTATTTGACGAATTTAATATGTAAATTTGAAATCAATTTTGTTAAGGTTGACCGTAATGATGACTAATGTTTTAACTTGTCACAAGTTGTTTCAAGTGGTGCTTTCACGCCGCCCCGAGGCAGTGTCCCGCGTACTTAGCGCCCATAATGTTGAGAAAAATACATATTGATCTCATTTTTATTTATGTTGATAGACATATAGTATTGATATGCCATAACTTGAATTTTGCTCATCGCTTACGTAAGATTTAAGTTATAATAATAAGCGAGTCTTCAACGGCTGTGTTGGAATGAATTGGTGTTTCTGAGGCAAGGACACTTATTATTTTTATTTACCAGATTACATAACGCAACCAACTTCGTCCTTACGTTAGTTTTTATTTTCCGTCTTACCATGATTATGATTATGACTGAATAATTTGCTTGAAGCAATGTTTTATTTTATCCCATAGTTTTCATATTGTAGGTATTGATTGCACTTTACCTAAAACTTGAGTTCCTCGTAAATTTTGTTTATTACAATCTGACATATTTTAGTTTCTTCCATTAATTGTATTATTATTCCTTAGTTTGTAAGTAATCAGAGAAAATTATAAAATCAATTTGTTTTAACTACCAATCAAAATTGAATGATTGTATATTTCGGACTTAAGTACTATATTATCATGTATTCTATTAGATTTTAACCTTAGATAGTAAATAAAAAGATTGTATCCAGTATTTTGTTTTAATTACACACCCTTTAATTATGAACAATATTTCTAAACTAGAAATATAAATGAGAAATTGTATTTATGAACTATAAAATACATCTTTATGCTTATTATAGTCTTATGAATATTATAGCAAAGCAAAATATTCAATACACAAATTCCTAAGATTCCTATTTTCCTATTCAACACACATACCATACCATACACTATAACATCCAAATGTCTGTGGACTGCGAAAACGAATCTATAACTTAGTAATACACTTATAGATTTCTACAGCATTTAAAACAACATAAAAATAAGCAGATTCAAACAATGTTCACTCATTACACAATTGAGTGTTACTATGAAATAATGAATGATTTTCCCATAATATTTAAATTTGACTGACAATCGTCACAAATATCTTAACTACATCTTCTAAACCCCGCCCTCACTTTAATAGTCCATGTAATATCGGCGGCATGAGCACCATACACTTTACAGCAAGGAGTCGCTGGAAGTGGCTTCAGAGCGGCTGGAGGGCGGGCGCTCGGCCGCGACGGGTCACGTGGCGCGGCCCTTGCCCTCCTTTATCGCGATCACGTAGCGCTGCGCCACGCGTTCCGGCGGGGAGTAGCCGTCCGCGTACGAGGAGTCCTGTCAAATTAATTTAGCTAGTGAAACTTCGCAGGCTTGATGGGTATCTAAACACAACTAAACAACAAAAAAACGGCTTAATGCAGAACCGAATCTACTCACAAACCATTTCATGGAAAATTCATTACTGCCTTTGCCCACTGCTGGGCAAAGGCCCCTCTCTATAACTTTCAAATTTTTCGATCCAGGGGCAATGTGGTTGCCACTGGTCGTTGCAAAATTCATGTGATTAAATGATAATTTTCATGGTTATAATTCTGTGACTCCAAACTTACAATATAAAAAAAAAGTAAGAAAATAAGAATTTTGCGTGCCTTTTTTATTACATTTCCGTTTAAATAACATAACATCACCCCTGTAATCCCCGAAGGGTTAGGCAGAGGTGTACCTAATAGTACACAATATATTTCCGTTTATTCGTTAAAAAAAACCAATATACACAAGAAGCCTTACCTCAAACAGTACTTCATAAGGATCAGCAGCATTAGCCGGCAGTCGATTCACCACAGCTCTATAGAAGCAGGTAGTCTGAGGGTACAGTGCCATCACGACAGCACCCTTTGGAAACAAGGCATGCTCGTCGACGCGAGGATCAGCTCGCATTAGCGGCAGTGGGACTACCCGGCGTTTGCTCAGGGTGTGACGGTTCTTTTGTTCCTCATCAATATCGTCCACTTCGTATTTACCTTGAGCAGGCATCCAGCTTACTACCTGTGGCAATAAATCGATACGAGTTTGACAGCTGGACTCAATGATCAAACAAAAATAATCATTTGACACAAGATCCCACCGATCTTAGTCACTATGAATCGGGTTTTGTTACTTTCAAGGGTTTTAATTTTCTTGCACAACGGAACCCTAATTCTTATTCTAAAATAAAAGTAGCCTTACTCCTTATATGAGCTATCTGCCAGTCCCGTCAAAATCGGTCCAGCCGTATCGGAGATGAGCCGGAACAAACTGACAGACATTTTTTTTTTAAGTACGCCAATCTGCCCAGTTCAGTGAAATAAAGGGAAGTGTCATCCAAATCATTATCTTCCTGCCCTTGTTGTTGATTTAGGAGACAAAGCAACTACTTTTTTAAATCTATTCTCCTGAATTTCATTAGCTGTAACTAACTAACAGGAAAGTTTAACTTTTAACTGTCAGGAAAGTTTCATCATAATAAAATCCTAAGTTTATAAGTATCACATACAAATGCAAGTTTTCTCAAGCTACCTCTGCCAATATCCAGTTCTCTTCCTTCTCCGAGACCCTAACGAGTGCAGCGACGGCGTCCCCGGCCTTCGCCACATGGCCGGAATCCGGTGGCACAGCCCCACATAGTGGCGGAGCACGTTCACCCACGCGGCCGACATGTAGGGGCAGGGTCTGTGCTGCACTAAGTAACATCTTCATTAGGGCTCCGCAACCGATTGTTTCTTTGTTACCTGCATAACGCGCCTGGAAACAGAGTTTAAAAAAATAAGAATTTTCAACAAAACAGGTACATGTGCTGTTGCGGAACTGGTTGGCTTTGACTCTACTGCTGAATTTAAGTTAATAATTCTCGTAGAAGACAGAGACCAGCGGTGGCTAAGTAGAGAGCAATGGTGACCCAGTGGGCGCGGCCCCGACTTACAACCAGTAAGTCGTTGGTTTGAACCCAGATAGGTGCATTGCTTTTTGTAATTTATTTGATCACCAATGCTCTCAAAATGTTCAGAAATTCGAAGACATGTGAAATGTACTAACCCACACAGGGCGCGCGTGGTAGTTTATAGCCCATTCCCTCTCATGCAGAGGAAGCTTGTCTCAGCAGTGAGATAATTTTAAGCTGATTATGCTAATCTTGACAAACAGACCTTGGGGAAAGAACAGGCAAGGGGCTTTGGCAGAGGAAGCTTGTCTCAGCAGTGAGATAATTTTAAGCTGATTATGCTATTCTTGAAAAACAGACCTTTTTTTTTTGGGGGGTGGGAAATCATCGAATAACCCCTCCCGCTCTTGGGCAGAGCGAGAGGGAGTGTCAGACTTCTACTGACTAAAAACCACCCATGTTCCTTCTTCGCCCTTCATGTCGAGGCCTCGGTATCCCTTGCGGACATCCCGCAGCCTCGACAGGCGTCGGCCCTTGTGGGCCCCTTCCGTGTTGCTGACATCTCTTTGAGGCGCGCGTGGAACACGAACGCGCTGGGCAAAGAACAGGCAAGGGGCTTTGGAAGGTATGATCTGCACAAAATCCCTTAACACCATTTTTACTGAAAAGTTCGTTGAAATGCAGCTTCTCCTCCAAGTATCACTTCAATAACACTTGAGTTATCTATTCACTAAGATATACCTGAATTCTTCTTTCATTTTTGATGCTACGTATCTCGTAGATGCGAGACAAAGCCTTCCGCAGTACACTTTCTTCTTGCTCTGCTGCTGACAAACCAGATTTGTACAAGCTTTTCAACTGCATCTGCAACACAGGTTACAAAATTTCAGACAAGAACAACATTGCAGGTAATCACTGTTTGCTTAATTTAAAGAAAAAATATCAGGACAATCATTGATAGTGAGACAGTTGACAGAGGCGAATGGAAGAAAACAAGGTGTAACATGGGACAATGGCAGGAACATGATGATGATTATGTATAAGGTAAGGAGCCAAGTTTGTAATTGAAACTTCAGGATTAAGTGTTTTCTCAACAACTGGCTATTTGACTACTGTTAAAAATTCACGAAAATGTTATGTTATTTCAAAGAACTAACAGAAATAACACGATGTGTGGAAAAAGTAATAAAATTGATCAAAAATGGCTTAGTTTTACTACTGATTTTAAATGACAGCGCTAGATAGCGCTACAAAAAAATGGACGTCATATTATTTCTTACCGCTATATTTTTTTATCACACTAGGAATTTCTCCTGTATCGTGGGTGCGTTCACAAACATTTAAACTCACATACACAAATACTCAGACCCGAAACAACTATCTGTAGGCCATACAAATATTTGTTACGTGCGGGGATCGAACCCGCGACACGCAGCGCAGCAGTCCAATCGCTCAGCCACTGCACCAACCGTGCCGTCAACTTTATGAGTAGTACCGGTATAACATTTTGTGCTTTACAAATGGCCGTTTCGCGCGATAAGGATAGAAAGTGCCCTCACCAAAAACTTCTAAAGCATGTAGCTACTCCATTTTTTTATCGATTTTATTACATTTTTCACACATCGTGTTACTTCTGTTAGTTCTTTATATTTTTTTATTAGTAGTCAAATAGCCAATTATGTTTCCTCTAGAAATACTAGGATTTCTATTCTATGAGGAATATGCTGCGGGAATGTTTTGAGTACCTATGAATGTGGATGGGTTATACCCATAGAGTTGAGGAAGACCAAAGAAAAGAGAATTATGGAAATAGAAGACATTCTGCAATTCATAAGGGGTCACCAAATGAATTGGGATAAGGGCTGGAAAATGATGATTATGATTTCTATACAGTGCTACAATGTTGGCAACTGTGTTGGACGGTTCAGTTAGATAATTATGTGTTATAAATAAACAAATTATACCTGCTGTTGTGAAGAACTGGAGGAATCTTCATTGGAAGTTGGAGACTCCACAGCTTTCTCAGCTCTCAATATTGAGTCAATGCACTGTTCATTACGAGACCTCTCTGCTTCAATTTCATAAATTAATCTATGCAAGGATCTGAGACGTTCCTGAAATGAGGAATTCATATTCATGAAGATAACATAACCATTTTCAATGTCCACGAAACAAACACAATACCAAAAAATAGCCCTGAACCATGTGTGTCTCATGGGACAGATAAAATGTTAATAAAAGAAACTTGATCTTGTTGTTGAAGTTATTTATTTTTGATGCTGTTTGCTAGAGAATCTCACACATTGTTTTAAGCACATCACAGAAACAAGCAATGTCTTTATATAATTTGAAGCAAACACCATTATAAAATGGTATTTTACCATTACATGGTATAATTATGCACTTTTTCAATCTGCTGTAAAGTTGTAAACATGACTTAAGTGGTGTTAGATCTGGAGAACACTTTCTAGTCAAGCGTGTTATGAAAATAACATTGAAATATTATACCCACTATGAATCACTACACTATTGTTTAGCAGTGCACACAATAAACCTTTCTAATTTTTATTGTTATAGTGGAAATAGACTGAATAAAATGGTAGTGGTATAGTAGGTGTGTACAGACAAACAGACATGACGAAATTAAAACGGTTTAGTTTTTTGTTTTACCATTTAGCTATGGAAACAAAAAGGAGGGTCTTCACTGAGCCAGTAGACTATGTAAGCAATATTAAAGATTGTGTTGTGTACCTGCACTTGTTGAGCAGCCACATCAGCTGTGAGCGGCATCTTTAAGCACTGGTGATAAACTCCAACTCAAATATATTGCATGGAACCAACAGACAACAACAAACACCTGAAAGTACAAATTGTTTTTTGTTTTACAAGATTTTTAATGTACAAGGGTCGTCGAAAGTGTATATTCACAAGTATCTAGTGTAGATACTTTTTTGTAATGTTAGTGTAGAATCTACACTAACATTATACAGAGGAAAGATTTGTATGTTTGTAATGAATAAACTCAAAAACTACTGGACCATTCTCAAAAAATTCTATTATGTATGTACACAACTAAATAGTTTTACATTACATGCTTACCGCAACTAAAATTTTGTATATTAAACTAGTATACACCATCAGTGTTTTAAAAAGTGATAAATTTGTATTCAGATGTTGATTGAGATAAAAGTTTTGTTTAGGACTTGTGAATGTGAAATGTAAAAGAGAATTATTTTTATTCTACGCTGGTATTCTAATCAATTCTGGGGTTCTTTGAGCCGAATTCAGCAATTAGCGTAGGCCAGCAAAGGGTGAAAAGATTTAAAAATTATCAGAATTTTATACATAAATATCCCACAATTCGAGACCTTCTCGTTTTTAGTGACAGACGTCAGATTGATGACAATTGACAAATGTCAGCTTCAGGGTTGCTGGCAGATCCTACAAAGTTATATAAAACGTATATTGCATCGTATCCAGAATCAATTTTATCCAGACGAAAAAAGACGTCAAGCCAGTGGTCAGTGAGTGCTCTTGAAGTTAAAATAAATAATTTCAAATCATTTTGAAAATGCACTTTTATTACCCGGGAGAATATAAAAAAGTGCTTTATTTCATTCATAATTATTATTTTGTGTTGGTCACACTGTCAGTTGTTTGGTTTGGCGTTTAATTTTAGGTGTTTTGGCGAAACGAATCTGTAAATATCTAAGGAATAATAGGATGTTCAAGAAATTACCACTTTTACAGTGAAAGCCAATGACCCTAAGTGGTTAATGTGAAAAGTATTTTAATAGTAGGCCATTGGCGTTTCAACAGATTTGGTTACCGGTACGTCAAAGTAACTTCGTAATCATCAAAATAATTTCAGCGTCGAGTTTCACTAATTACGTGTTGTTTCAGGGATTTAGTGAAGTGTGAAGTTTTAAGTGTTGAATTCATGAAACAAGCAGTTAGTGACCATGGCAGAAAATGATGATTATTTAGAGACGATTGACAACAATCATTTGGACGGCACCAACGGTTCCCTAAACATGACTGACAATAGTCTTGGAGTGAGTATTTATTGGTTTACTGACGTATAGAGTAACATAATGCTTGTATCTAACCATGTAGAAACACAGTTTATTAGTAAGCAAGAGAAGAAAACAGTTGTTCCTAAGTGAAACGTTACACTTACTGAGTATTAACGGTAATCGGCCTTTACACGACTGGTTTACAAAGCTAACCTGTAAATCATCGATTACACGTACGTGTAACTTAACTTTCGCGTTAACATTACTGTGCAATTTCACGAGAATTTGTTATTTGGAATAATGAAAAGGTATTAAAGCTGGCATTTTATAAATAGTCAATGATAAACACATGATATTGATATGGTTTGATTTGGTTTAGTAAGTCAGGTGTTATGAACCAAGCTATACATATTTATTTAAATCATAGTGACTGGGAATTATTGCATTCAATTGTTTATCAATAATCTGATGATACATTTCATCTATCAGGTTTCCCTTGCCATATTTTGTTATTAGAAACACATGTTTAGCTAGTCTTCTATGAAAACACAGCCTTTAGCCTTATCACACTACAAACAAACATGCAATCAAAATAAAATGTATGTTTATATCCAAACCTGAAAAGGAGCCAAAGCTTCTATAATAAGGAAATATTATTGCTCAGGGTGGTGATGAAGCCATTGGTGGTGAAGTGCCTGACTTGGCAGCCATCAAAGCAAGAGTACGTGAAATGGAAGAAGAGGCTGAGAAACTAAAACAGATGCAAACTGAAGTAGACAAGCAGATGAGTATGGGTAGCCCACCAGGACTTAGTAAGTTTTTGTTTTATTCTTTATTATAACTCATGGCTCTCTGCCTAGGCCATCATAGATAGATTCTAGGTTAATAGAAGTAGGATTAGTTCTACCTGGGCAGTATAACACAAAATTTTATATACCCAGGGATTGAAATTAAAATCATGGAGCATTTTATAACAGTTATGCTGTTCTACATACACCATATCTCCATACATGCTTTGCTTTCCTTAAACACAATATTTAGAGTAGAAAGGACACCAATTTACAAATGGTTACCACATAATACAGTACATCATTTTAAGCCTTACCACATCAAAATTTTTCAACAGTCTTTTATTTTGAATCAGTCATTCCATACACAAACAGGTTGTTTGAAAAAAATTACAGATACAATCATTTTTCTGTCTTTTAACCTGCATATTGTGTGCTTTGTCATTCAGATAATGTTTAAAATTTAACTGCAACTAAGAGAACAGAAAAAAATATATACATTTTTTACAACTGTGAATGCACAGTATGATTGGCCATCACTGTACTGCCGGGCATGGACAATATTAACCATTTGCTAATTTGTGTAAAGAACTAGGAATCAATAGACCATAGTAAGAAAGTTTTCAGTCACTGTATATTCCATTGAGTAGTTCTGTATGTATGTATTCTGATGACTTGATGAATGATATGGGGATTTGTTGGATGCAAAACGCAGGGGAACTGTCAATGTGGCGGCACTTGAGGAAGGCCTATGAACAGCAGTGGCTTCTTTCAGCTGAAATGATGATGATGAGTTCTGTAGCTATTCAATATTTTGAGTATTGTTACTGTGATGAAACTGACGTTAGGTACCTAGTTCACTTATATACAGCTTAGCTTATGTATAATACCTGCTTTCACCAACACTAACCTAGCATCTAAATTCTTAGGGATGCCTTGAGGTCATTGAACTGTTGCATGTAAATCCTACTGTTTTATTTTATTTAGGCTTTCATTTACGTGCTAGATAGTTTTGGTGTAAACCGGCGTACATGTTTGGTACTTCTATGTTATAGAAAATACAGGTTTAGGCTCCCTTAGAACAAGAATAGCTAGGAAGGTGCCATTAAAGCCTTTAGTATATTCCTCGGCCCACGCTCATTGCTCTTAATCTTTTTCTCATTACAAGGTCTTGCAACAAAATATTAAGGATCTGTTCTGGTAAACTTTAATATAACTTCAGGTAAAACAAGGTGCTCTGAAAAAGAAAAAAAAATGGGTTTGCATGTTTGATGTTACTTTTTACGACATTCATATATGCGCATTTTATTTGCCTTCTTCCCTTTGATTATCTTTCTAATTCACCACCCTTGGTTGACTGGTATATTTATTTAATTAAACTTTATGTACAATAATAGTACAAAGACAGACTTAATGCCACGAGAAATTCTCTACCAGTCAACCTTTGGGTTAAATAAGACATCATTGAGATAGGGTAGGAATAATAACTGAAAAATAACTTCTTGATATAGAAAATGTATATACTTATATTGATACTACATACAATATATGCATACTATACTAAAAAATATTTATAAAAATACCAAAATAAAAAACGAGAAACCTAACATTACTCTGGCACAACTTCTTATAATGCTTAAGGCATTATGTCCGCCTTTGTACCTTTATTTTAGTGTGAGAACAGTTTCAATAAAACGACTAGTAATACTAGACCATAATGTCTAATTATTTGCTAGTGTTTATTATCTAATAATAAACCGTTCTAGTATATTGTTATACCTTGGTTGTCACTCTTGTCATCATTAAAGTTAATGGTTTGTAGAGGAACATAATCGAACCAAGTTTGTCTTAAAACTCATCTGCATATGGATTCAGAATTATTGATTAAAAGGGAGTACAGATAAAACCTGTTCTCACACACTCAAATGATATCCAGATACCTAGTTCATCCCTTATTTTAGTAGTTTTTGAAAGAAACACCTACAATTTAGGTACTTTCCTATTTTAGATTGGCTTGGCGCATATGCGAACGTTGCATTGTACTAAACAATACAGTACGCGATAGTTTAGGGAGATCTATGAATTCACATCACTTTAAAGCATTTTTGAATATAGATTTGCAATAAAGTAAAAGATATGATTAAAAGATATAAAATTTGAAAAGTACTAAAAAAACCGAAGTCCTGATACATCGCCTACTGTACAAACAAAAAACAAAATGAATGTTATTTTATAAAATTTTAGCAAACGAACTTCTTCTCAATGTGTGTTTTCTCCGTTTCCACAGCAAGTCCATTAAACATGTCTATTGAGGAGAAGATAGAGGCAGATAACAGATCAGTGTACGTCGGTAACGTGGACTATGGCGCCACTGCCGAGGAGCTGGAGCAGCACTTCCACGGATGTGGATCTATTAATAGGTAAGAATTATATACTGTTGGAAATTAAGAAACGATAGACTGTTGAAAGCATGATATTGCAAGATAGGAGGTGTGAGACGAGATGATGAGTAATAGAGAAGTATGGAAGAAGAAGACATGCTATGCTGGTCCTAAATGAATTACCCAAGAGAATGATTAATTACGTTCTGTTGAAAATGAAGTAAAAAGGTTCATTCAAATCTGTAACACATAAAACATACTGAAATCTCTAATTTCTTCATCTCATCTTACTTGCAATCTTTTATCTCATCAAAGAACATGTTTTAATTTATAAATGTCCCGCCGCCCGCTGTGAACGCGAAGTTAGTTCCACCTTTGTTGTCTCGCGCCTCACATAAAACCGCGTAAATGTAGGTCAATAAATAAAGCTTAGCTCCCTTGAAATAATCTAGGCGACTGCGTTGTTTTCAAAGCGTATGTTCGCGTGTAGTTTCTGCTATTAGCCAAGTAAAGGTGCTTGGCTGATAGCAGAAACTACACGATCGATTCGGAAGCAATAAACATCCTACAGCTTCGTGGTATTAAACTGTAAAATAATAAAAAAATTAAAAACATGGCCCAAAATCGTGGTATTTATGGTACTTCATTACTTATACTAATTTAAAACCATGCTCGTTTCCAGGGTTACAATATTATGTAATAAGTTCGACGGCCACCCTAAGGGATTCGCCTACATAGAGTTTGGCGACAAAGACAGTGTACAGACTGCAATGGCAATGGACGAATCATTATTTAGAGGGCGGCAAATTAAGGTACGTTTTCTAATTATATTTTTCGAAGAAGACGAGTTGATGAATAATCTGCGCGACTCAGGAAATCGTGTAATTCTACAACTATTTTTGCTTTGTACTATGATTTTTAAAAATAGATAAATTCGTGGTCACATCTTGTAAGAGGCAATTTTTTTTTTTACCTTGAAATCGACTCACGGCTTACATTGCTTGCAATGAGTTTTTAACCAACTTATCAATGATTTTAAAGAACTTAATAGACAGATGTGGTGCCACCACTTTTTTCCTCGGATAAAATGATTTTGAAGTTTCAATATTGTCTTTCAAAAAGTCTCAACAAAATTAACATAGCTAGTACTAGAATAGCATGATATTGTGTGTGTGCAGGTGATGCCCAAGCGCACCAACAAGCCCGGCCTGTCGTCCACGAACCGACCGCCGCGAGCCATGCGCGGGCGCGGCCGCTCGTTCCGCGGAGGCTTCTCCCCGTACTACTCCGGCTACCGGCCCGTGCGCCGCGGCAGGTACAATCCATATTAACACTGTCTACATCTTCAACTTCTGTGTTTTTTTTTTATTCTGTTACATAATTTGCAACTGTTACGAGAATAAAATTGTCCTGTAAACAACACTTTGACACAAAGTGCTGTAGCTAAACGATCTTTGTACAAAAATTGTTTTGTATTGTCTCTGTATGAGCCTTGGATATGAAGTTATCTTTAGTGTATTATAATTATGATATTTAATAATACGATCTCAAGACATTGTCCCTGAAAGGCTAGAAGAATATTAATTTCGTACAAACCCATAGTTTGTGAAAACTGATAGAAAAACGGATCTATTATTATTTTATTGAGAGACCATCACTCTTTATTTTATCAAAACTGATTGTAAAATTTGAACTATGAAGAAAAATATGTTAGAGACTTGTGACTTATTTAGTATTTTATGACTGAATATTTGAAGCTTAATTTCTATCCAACAAATTGTTATATTGGTTTGTACAAACAAACAAAATATTGTAAAATGAGAACTAAATATAATACAAAATAAATAAATTCAATTGTTTTACTTAGGATGACATCCTGTCATTTAAATACTGCATCCCTGAACTAGAGTTTTTTTTTGTTAGGATTTATTTTTGTTACCTATCATGTTAATCGGTATTTTTTGTTTGTCATTTTGTTTTCATCCCATCTCTATTTATTTAAACAAATCAACCCATATTTTTGCCACAGACATTTTAAAATATTTCTTATTACCATCATCATTCATCATCATCCACAAGTCTGAAATAAACTAAAGCTCCAATATCAGTATAGTTGAACGAAGTATACACCGTTTGATGTGACATTAATGAGAGACTAAGTTTGGTACCAAATAATGTAATACATTAACAGTTGCAAATTACACCAATTTCTACACTAACTTGTGGAAGATGCCACCTCTCCCCTCACTTGTTCTACTTCTGTTTTATAGATTTAGAAGTGGAAGGATTTTAGTCAATCTAATATTGACGCCTAACTAGATGTGGCATCTTAAGCAATGACACTCTGTAGACAGTAGACACTGTTGTATAATTCGGTACAAACTGTTGTAAATTGATCAAAAGAACATAAAGACAATATTTATACACACTTTTTACAAATAAAGTTTGTAATAGAAAACTTGAGTATTTTCAATACGGCGCCCCTCCTTCGTCGTGACGTAGCTTGCATGGCAGTGCGTAGCGCGTAGCGGTAGTTTGGTATCTGTAACGTGTAGCACGTAGCTGTAGTGACTAACGGCGTGCCTTGTTTGCAGAGGTTTCAGGCGCGGCATGTATTACTCTCCGTACTGAGTGCGGTAGAGAGGCCGCCCGGCCGCCGCGCGGTAGCTTTGTGCGAGTGTGCGGTATAGCTAAGTTAGTGTGTGGACGCCGCGACCCAACTCGGCTAGAGCTGCTCGCCTGCGCCACTGGACTCTAGCTCTACCTTTTATCTTGACTTTCTAAACGTCGTCGTTTACGATTATTTAGGTAAGGGAAATATACGGACTCCGGTGTATTTATGACGGATCGCGTTAAGGAAATATGGATTTTATTTGTATAAGATTACTGACATGAAGTGACTGTTTTAAAAATGTGCTGTTTATGATTGTAAACAAAAAAAAATAATTCATGGGACTCGTTTTGGGCGATGTGTATTAATTAAGTCTAGAAATAGATGATAAAATTATACGATGTTGACTTCTGTTGCTGTCGTTGCTGACCGCCTGAATGTCTGATTATGTGTCGCCACAACTTAGATGGTGTAGAAATATTTTCTTGAACACTAGTTTTGTATCATATTCGCCTTGAAAGATGTCGTTAGTGATTTTGTGAATACTATTTTGGCAATCATTGTTCATATCGCATTTAGGTGTCTAGATTAAAGTAAGGATTATACCCGTTGTGAGTTTACAGAAGCCGATAGAACTGCTAGTATACAGTTAAGTCGCAATAAGCAGTATTTTAAAAGCCACACGGTTGGTGAATGTTTTTAAATGTACGTGAAACATGACCGAAGCAGTGTTCGCGCCACCCGTACACACATCGCGCCCCTTCGCGCCTGGCCGTAGGGACAGCTTCATTGTGAAACGCTAAATATAAGGTGAACTAACATTATAATATATTAAAATAGCTAGTTACATTTACACTCGTCGAAGAATTGTTATAATTTAATATTTCACTGTATCTACATTGTGTTTGTTACTTGATTGAGGACTAAATAACCCAAATATGTCTGTGTATAATAGTATTTTCATTGTAGTATTAGTTCGTATTCGTCCACGCCACTTCGGTAAAGTTTTAAGTATTGACTACTTATTATATTTTTAAATATCAAAACGGTAGTAAAAAGTATTATTAAAAAAAAAATGCAAAAATTTGTTACTGCTCGTAAATGGGGTTGAAAGGCCACCAACGCACAAACGCTTACCACGTATTAGTACATGCTTCAGAATCCCTCGAAACAGAAATCGTTCCTTCTTTATTACCGGTGAAAAAATTATATGTGGCGGGATTCGGAATAATGCAAGTAATGAAGAAAGCTCAGCGTGTGTGCATCGGTGTCTCTGACTCCCTGTATGCGAATTGAAATCCAAATCTTATCGATTTAAATTATAAAGTACAATGTACGCGTATGATATAATTATCTTATACCTGTGTAATTTTATGTGTTCTTTTTCAAAAGATATTGATAAAAATGGCACGCTAAAAAGCTCGAAAGAAAGAAACGAAAAAGGTGAAATAAGAGTAATTTAAGAATAATTTTAAGAACGATGCTGTTGTTTTATTTCTATTACCCTTAGCCCAGTCCCAGTCACTTTTTCTGAAGATTACCCCCCCCCCCTCCCCCGATACCAAGTCATGTAGCCCACAAGAGCAATATTTCAATCACGCGTCCTGGAAAAACCTTGGTACTGGATCTAATCGGAATCTATACAGCCGGCGTGATTGGACATAAATACTATCTAATTGCAACTTACAAAGCTATGCTTTATATGGCACTGACAGAACTGAGAAGTAATTCTTGGCACAAGCCAAATTGAACGAGAGGAATTGTCTTCCGTGATCGTCTCGCCTAACAACAGATTGTTATCGAGAGTAGAAGAACAGTCCATCTTACCGAGAGCCAAGGCGTTTGCATGTAGAATGGCTACCGGCGCCGATTTGCTATTTCTCATCGAAATCGGTCCGCGCTGACAAGCGTTTTACGTGTAAACGCTAATTAAGTCTCCAACCAAAGAGAAGTCCCGAAGCAGTAATCGGAAACTATGTTACGGATAAATGAAATTTGCGGGTAAAATTGACGCTCGCCGACTTGCCCTGTCGCGTCGTCGTGAAATACGAATTCCCTATATTTTGTAATGGCAACATTAAAAGTTTCAATGTTTTGCTGTCAAACTCCCAAGTGTCAATTTCATGTTTTGACAGTTGTCTCCATAATAATAATTCTTCGATTGATTTCAGAATTTCTCATGGTAATCTTATCGAAATATTAATGGCAACTGCATAAACCTGTTCTATTAACGTGAAGTGCTGTGGTGTTGCTTATTTTTATTCCATAATCGAATCAAAATAAGAGCCTCACCGGTTCTATGATCGAATAAATTGTGAAGGAAATCCATCAATGAATTGAACAGTTTGCCTGGAAAGTATAAACATGTTTGCAATGGGTCCCGAGTTCTTTAATTTTATGAAAACTCTGGAAGAAAATGGTGACAAGTTCATCTGTAGTACTCCATCAGAGCAGCTTCTCGACTTTGAGTTTGATGTACGTATGCTGAACTACGAAATAGTTTAAACAATATTAGACCCACATTCCTGTGTATGAGATGTGAAGAATTTGTTACAGAATTCAACTTGTCACGTTTGCAATGGGTACTACGGTCCTAGCTTCGGCGAGCCAGTTTGTGTCACATGCCACGCTTTCCTCTTTCCTGACTTCCCCTCGTACTTGCCCTCTTCGTATTTCTACAGTGAGAAGACAGATGATGGTGACTCAGGGAATGATGAGCCATCAGATTTGAACTACAGTTCTGAACGTAAAGTCAACAAAGCTTGCTTTGCTGCAGTACCGTCCTGGTGGCATTACAGAGTAAGTGATACAATATTAACATTAAATAGATGGTTAAGCTGATATTACATGTTGTGCAGACGTGTACCTAATAGTATCATCTGCATTTCACCCAATTTATGTTAAAGTCCTCCTTAATAGGAGGCTATTTCCCTTCAACCGGGCAGGCAATAATACTGCCCAACCTAAGTAAAAAACAAACCCAGCTCACTAACCAGCAACCACTGAACTAATAATATGATCTGAAATATAAAACTGACTGGACACAAATACAATATGCCGAAAGAATTATATTCCAAAACATGCCTTATTAAAAACATTGCATATTGTTCAGATGTATTAATGTCGACTAGATGAAAGGTAAGGAGTATGTAAGGATCATAGCAGGTGGCATTCTGTTAGTCTAGTCGTAAACGTGTTAATTCAAAGTAAAGTTCCTAAAAATATGTATTCTGTGGCGATAGCTCATTCGATGCGGAATGACGTCTAGAAAAATGTTTTTTGAGGATATTTTAGCACATAAAAAATTACAATTGTTATTAACAACTAAAGATAATCAAAAAATGCCCTTTAGTATTTGGTCAATAACTCATAAAATATTCATATTTAAGGAATTTTGAAAAAAGATTCTTAAAGAGGAGAAAATTTTCAACGAAAATGCCCTTACTTTTGGAACTCCATCTCTATTGTTTATAGGCTTAATTCAACGCCCAAAATGGGGTTCCGCTCAGCCGTAACGACATGGGCGCACTGCCGGTAAAGTCAGTGTGAGTGTACCTCATACAATTTACTGTTTTTAGTAACAAATATTAATTTAAAAATTTCAAAAAATTATTGTATCATCCAGATCCAGACACTTGCGAAAATAAATTCCCGTTACAATTTATTTTTTTAGTCCATTTTTCAAAAAGTTATACTATTGCTAATGAATTTTTTTTTTGTAATCTCTGTTATCTTAAATGATAACATAAAAGTTTCAATAATCTACCTAAAAATTTGTGGAATCCTTTTTACATACATACATAACAAGATCACGTCACGTAAGTAAAGTTTATTATTTTGTTTATAATAACTTTTTAAAGTTAAAAAATAATGAGAAATCTAAGAAATATTGTTAAAAAAATATTTTGCACCAAATATTATGCTATCACTGTTTTTGTATGTAACAATAGCGTTCCTTACTTAACCCTTTGACCGCCACGCTCAATCTTAAAAACCTGACCACCAGCGCCATGCCTATTTTTGCTATAATTTCTCGCATGATACTGTAGTGATGTGACCCCTTCTAACGATAAAATTATTGCTAAACGTAATATATTGAGTTTATTTATGATTATACTATACATTATGTTAAATCGATGAATTAAAAACGTATAACAATATAACAGACAGCTAATTGTGCCATGAAATTAAGACTGAACACAATACAATATCAATTTTTGCTTATCAAATATAATAAACAATTCAGAAATTTGACGCAACTAGTCGACGCCCTAAGACGTCAACGGCGACACCAAATGGTAGTTTCAACACATTTTCATTAAATTAATAGTGTTGTTCGTAACTGTTATCGATATTATAATTTAATAATAATGTTTTATGTTGTAGGAATAAAATAACTTCCTCCTAAAATACAAAAAAGTAATAACTGTCACGGTGCTTGTCTACCATTATTTCAGCCTTTACACATTTTTTATTAAATAGGAAATAAATATGTTACCTCTCTCTCACTTTCTGTTTCGCAGTCAGATGAATTTATGTACACGACCTCGTTGTCGTCTACGCCTTCCAAAATGCGAATAAGTTCTTCAGTGTCCATTTTATATTATAAAATAGTGAAAAAAAATCGTGCGGATGCCAATTAGCAACTGGTACGTCGAAAAGAAACTTGTGTTGGAAAGCGGACATGTCGGTAGACTTGAATAAAATTTACCTTAAATTAATAATAACTAAACATTATAATTTCCTTTGAAGGTAGATTTTATTTTACTCTACCGACATGTCCCCACATTAATAAGAACGAGCCAAGCGTTTATGACGTCACTGGCGGACAACTTAAAGCGTCTTTGGCGTTCGCGATATGGATAAGTGTGCGTGAAATAGTGAGGTACGGTAGATATATCGATGTTTATTTTCATTTACCCACATTCTTGTAATATGTCATTTCAAATACCTAGTTACATTCTCCGAACTCACCTTATCTATCGCTGTGGTAGAGCCATAACCTCGTACGCTGCACTTTTGTCCTTATCAGCCAGACATGGCGTATGCAGGCGCTCGCCAGCGACCACCAACTTAGCTTTAAGTTCTAAGTATGTAATAGGCTAGGTAGAATAAGCAGTCTTGCATCAAACTCTGTAAGCTCGGGTCGTTTTTAATAAACTCTTAAGTATAACGAACCTAACGTTTTATTTTCGTCGTCGCATCGCTCCCGAAATCTAACTGGCGCAGCCGGTAGGATTGCCGTAAACTGTTGCTTTCGCGGAAAGTAAAGTGTGAAACCCGGGAAAGTGGAAAAGAACACTAAAGAACTTATTCGCGAGTGGTAACGTAGAGTCGTCGTAACTTAAAATCAGTGAGACGTTCTTGGCAATCCTCGAACCAAATAAATAAGATAGATAAGCGTAACGATAACGTGGGTGAGCAGAGATGTTGAAAGTTTATAAAGCGGTTGGACTGTGAGTAACCTTCTACTTCCTTCCTAACTTCCCATACTAGTAATGTTAATATAAAATATATTATTGTATCGATTATTTTATCAAATCTGGAAAATCGAGTAAAAAGCTTTTATGGTAGAAATTAATAACTTAATAATTAGTGAAGTGAATATTATTTTCACGCTATTATATCGATAAGATTTTTCATAAGATTTTCTTTTCTTTTTATTTAGTTTAATAATTGTAGAATTAGAACTTTTATACTTTTAAATATTTTTTTATTTTAAGTTTTGTGTGCTTATCTTTTGTTCGTTTTACGATTTAATTTAAAATGAGTCACGGCCAGAATCCTGTAAACGCGACAACCGGTGCAGCCCCGACGGCTCGAACCGAAACACCATTTACTATGCAACTTGCTGAATCGTTGATACCTCGGGATGTTTTAAATTTAATTCCAGAATTTAGTGGTGAAACTAATTTACTTAGTTTATTTTTAAGAAAGTGTGAATATGTTATTGAAAAGTATCAGGGGACTACGGATCGAAACGAATTTTTAATGCAGAATATTACAAGTAAATTAAAAAGTAAAGCGGCAGCCTTAATTAGTGAAAGAGGTGATTTTGAGACGTATAGCGAATTAAAATCTTTATTGATCCAACATTTTGGGGATCCCAGGAGCGAGGAATGCGTTGCTATTGAACTGGAAACCCTAAAAATCAAACAAGGCGAGTCATACTTACAGTTTTGCAGCCGAATTCAAGACATTCGTGCTATATTAATTTCCAAAGTGAATCAGAACAGCTCTACAACGTTAAAAGAAGCTAAAAAAATAATTTATAACAATACTTCTCTTAATGTTTTCTTGTATAACTTACCAGAACACATGGTGCGGATTGTTCGAATTAAAAACCCTACTACATTGGAAGAAGCTTTAAAATATGTCCTTGAAGAAGTTAACTTTCAGGAACAATATAATTTACGTAGTAAAATGTTACAACACCGACCGCAAGGTCATATGTTACCATCACCTAATCTAAAGCCTTTGCAAAATAATCATTTCAGACCTTTTACAAACCAAACTCAATTCAAATTTGGCATACCTAATCAAACTTTCTTACGTCCGAATATACCGAATCAACAAATTGGTCGACCGCAAATGGCTCAATTTGGACCACCAGGCGTTGATAGGAGAAACCCCCAGCAATTAGGCTTCCGACCTCAAGTAGGATTATTTGGCTACAGACCCCCAACAGCACCACCTGGTTATAGACCCCAAGTTGGACAATTTGGCTATAGACCCGTTCAAGCTTCGGCCTATCGTCCAACTAATAATTTCCACGATAGTGACGTGACAATGAGAACTGCTCCAGCAGCGCTTAAACCACAACAAGGTTTTCCTATAAATGAACTTTATACGGATGGCGAACAATACTACTACGACGTCACTCATGACGATTATATGCAGAATATGACGACACACTGTGACTACGACTATACAAATATGAATACTGAAGATGTTTGCGTAGATGAGAGGCCTAGTGTAGAAATTACCAAAACTGCTAAAAATTTACATTCAACTGAAAATAACAGTGATCCGGAAACTGTCCAAAATTTTCAAATACATTCAATACAAACCCGCCGGAAATGATAGAACTTAATTTTAAAGCCAATCTAAAACATCCATACATATACATCCCTGAGATAAACGGTAAATTTATGTTGGACACAGGAAGCACACGGTCATTTATAAGTCCCAGAAAAGCTGATGAGTATTTTCCTAAATTAAAATTCTATGAA
Source organism: Diarsia brunnea (assembly GCA_949774965.1). NCBI lineage: Eukaryota > Metazoa > Arthropoda > Insecta > Lepidoptera > Noctuidae > Diarsia > Diarsia brunnea. The sequence goes on along the minus strand of OX459015.1, from coordinate 6,758,500 downwards.
CCATTTACAGTTACAAGCATACATGCGACTAGCGAACATCATGAAGTAGCTGAAATTCCCCTATTTTCCATTTTTAATAACGAAGGGTATCAAAAATTTTATGTTTATGATGTGGACAACAGATATGACGGGTTAATTGGAATGGATCTTATAACTCGGCTTAATGCTGATTTATCGTTTAAGGAAAAGATGTTAAAGACTAACGGTGTCAACATTCCTATAATCTACTCCACTGACCCTGAATTTAGACTAGAACCCCGGACCGAACATCGAGTTAAATTACCTGTTACTCAAAAGGATGGCTATGGCATATTAGGTTACAAAGAGTTTCATGAAGGCATTCGAATGCCCGCTGCAATTGTTAAATGTGAAAATTATTTAGCTTCTACTGTTATACAGAACGCAACTAGCCTTGAAATGACTTTAATTATAACTTCTCCGTTCAAGGTTACTTATTTTTCTAACGAGTGTATAGTAAATAACTTAACTGATTTAACTGACGTAGAGATGGACTCATTACTGACAGAAAATTTAAAAAAATTGCGACTTGACCACCTTAATCAAGAGGAATGTGACCTTATTAGTGAATTATGTCACGAGTACAAAGATATATTTTACTGTGAAGAGCTACCTTTGACCTTTACAAATCAAGTTAAACATCATATAAGAACCACTAATGAAGATCCCATTTATATCAAACCATATCGACAGGGTCCAGCGCAAGCTGAAGAAATCAAAAGACAGGTTGAAAAACTTCTCAAAGACAATGTGATCCGCGAATCACACTCACCCTGGAGTGCACCTGTGCATTTGGTTCCCAAAAAGGCAGATGCTTCCGGTCAAGTAAAATATAGAATGGTTGTAGACTATCGCCGACTCAATGACATAACAATAGATGACAAATATCCACTTCCCAATATATTCGATTTACTTGACAAACTTGGCAAAAGCAATTATTTTACAACCCTAGATTTAGCTTCCGGTTACCATCAAATAGAAATTTCCGACACCGAAAAAACAGCTTTTTCAACACAAAATGGGCACTACGAATTTCTTCGTATGCCATTTGGTCTCAAAACCGCTCCAGCGACCTTTCAAAGGACAATGGACAATGTCTTAAGAGGGTTGCAGGGTATACATTGCATGGTCTATTTAGATGATATTCTAATTTACTCAAGTGGTATTTTAGAACATATTCAAAGATTACGATCTGTCTTTGATAGATTACGTCAGACCAATCTTAAGGTTCAATTAGATAAGTCTGAATTTTTACGCAAAGAAGTACAGTACTTAGGACATACACTGACTAAAGACGGACTTCGACCAAATAACGACAAAATACAGGCAGTTCTTAACTATCCATTACCACGGACACAGACCGAAATCAAACGATTCCTAGGGTTCGTGGGATATTACAGACGGTTTATTAAAGACTTTTCCAAAATTACACAACCTTTGACAGCTTGTTTAAAAAAGGGTAAGAAAGTTCTGACGGATCAAAAATTTATTGAGGCTTTTGAAAAATGCAAGGAACTTTTAATTAATGCACCTATATTGCAATATCCTGACATGAATAAACCATTTGTATTAACCACTGACGCTTCAGAAGTCGCTATTGGTGCTGTTTTATCACAGGGCCCTATAGGCGGCGACAAACCCATAGCTTATGCTAGTCGGACGTTGTCAGACACTGAAACGAGATATAGTACTATTGAACGTGAGTTATTGGCAATTGTCTGGGCCACAAAACACTTTAGACCCTATTTGTACGGACACAAATTCGACATCTACACAGACCACAGGCCTCTTGTTTGGTTATATCAACTTAAGGAACCAAATAGCAAGTTAACACGTTGGCGTTTGCGTTTACAAGAATACGATTTTAACGTTATATATAAAAATGGTAAACAAAACGTAAACGCAGATGCGCTATCTCGCATCCGCCTAAATGCCCTAAAAGATGACGATTTAGACAACAGTTCAATGATTGTTAATATAGACGAACAAAAAGACATGATCAGACAAAGTACAGACGGTTCTACAACCATTTCCATATCTGACTCTGAAAGAACCGCTACAGCTAGCCCAATAAGTATACCAGAAACTGAGGCAGTTCTTGACGAATCGCCTCACTATCCCATACCGTCTGAGTCTTCTTCCATACAGACAGTTCATTCGGCCAAAGATCTCGAATCCAATGGAATACCGATCTTGAACGAAGCAATAGATACCAAGCCTAATCAAATACTTGTCTTTAGCTGGTTCCGTAATGAGATTCAAGTAAAAGATTTATCTAGAGACAAACAAAAGGTATTAGAAGTATTTCTGCCTCTTCACAACTATAATCTCATCACAGGATTTTTGAAAGACTACATAAAACCAAAAATTAAGTATTTCATTTATTTCGAAAATCAAGAACTTAGAAAAGATTTCAGTAATATCATAATTTCTCTGTTTAAGAAAGATGTGGTTAAGTTTTACGAATGTACCGAACGTGTCGTTTACGTCGAAGATGAGCAGGAACAAAGAGCTATAGTAATTAAATTACACGAAGGCAAGACATCTCATCGTGGGATCAGCGAAACCATGAAACGAATTCGTCGTAATTATTATTGGGCAAATTTAATTGAAACTGTTTCCGCCATTATTAACTCATGTGAGCGTTGTAAAACTTCTAAATATGATAGGAAACCCATTAAACCTTTATTGCAACTTACACAAACTCAACATGCACCTTTTCAGGAAATATTTATAGACCTGTTTAGCATAGAATCAAAATACTATTTAACTTTAATTGATGCCTTTAGTAAGTTAGGCCAAGCCATAGAAATTCCATCTCGTTCGTCACCTGAAGTGGTTAGAGCGTTGATGAAATATTTTTCATTTTACGGCATACCACAGAAAATAAGTTCTGACCCTGGAACTGAATTCAACAGTGAATTACTAAGAGAACTAACAGAATTACATAAAATTAAATTACACATAGGGACCCCAAACAATCCAAACTCTATGGGTCTCATAGAACGTTTTCATTCCACAATTATAGAAATTTACAGATTGGCAAAATATGAAAAGAAGTTTACGGACGCAGCCTCCGTAATGACTTATGCCATTATGGCCTATAATAGCACTATTCATAGCACCACAGATTTAACACCGTTTGAAGCTGCGTTCGGTCATACCGAATTAAACTCTACATTTAACTCTGAATTTGATAAAGCTTACAAACAACAATTGATTAGGGATCATAAGAAGAGAACTCAGGCACTCTATAAGTATATTTCGGAGAAATTAAAAGGTCACAAAGAAAAAATTTTAACGAAACGAGGAGGGGAATTAGAACCAGTTTTAGAAGTAGGTAATCCTGTTTTCGCTAAGGCCGTTAATAAGAGACAAGCAAAAGATAAGCCTAGGTACCAAAAAGCCGTTGTCACAGGCCATATAGTACGCAATGTTATACCAATTAAATTAAAAAATAGGGATACCAAAGTACCTCTAAAAAACATAAAACGTCCTCCACAGGTGAAGTTTGATCCTGGTGATATGGACAACAACCAATTGGACTCTCCCAAGCCAGGCCCTTCAAGCAGTAAAGATTAGTCAAAACCCTGGTATTCTTCCGGTGAAGATAGGCCAAGCGTTTATTCAATATGATAAGTGGTCTATTGTTAAAATAATTAATCTTCAAGGCATAAGCACAGACCTTTCCTTTAATATTCAAAAATATTCGGAATTCAGCCAAATATTACACATAAATAAATTCCATACAGATGAGTTTATGGCACTTAAAACACAAGTCGAGTATATTCAAAATCAGACCGAAGAGAAATTACAGCAATTAATTCCATCCAAAAGATTTAAACGTGGTATTGTAAATCCTTTAGGCTCTATAATTAAAATTATAACTGGTAACCTTGATCATGAAGATGCGGTTAGATATGATAACGTAATTTATAATATTCAGACTAAAGAACAGGCAATAGCCAATAAATTCTCTGTGGTTTCTGAAATGTTGGATCACTTTCTGAACACTACTGAAATAATTAATGAAAATACAGACAAAATAAACAAGCGCATTAAATTACTTGAAGGCCTTGTAGCTAATCTTAACACAAAAGATAAGCATTCAATTTATATGACCCATGTATTTGGATTACTCAATCAATTTATTGTAAACTTTAGGACTATCTATGTCAAACTTAGCGAATTAGAAACCGCTGTTGCATTTAGTAAAGTATCTGTTTTGCACAAAGCCGTATTAAACTCTGATGAATTGTTAAGTTTATTAAAACATATTAATGCACATGACAACATAATGTATCCTGTAAATGATAAAAATTTAATTAATATAGAAGAGTCATTGTCTGTAAAAGCTTACCTTAAAAATGAAGAAATAACCTTTATTATTGAAGTTCCGTTAATTTTAAATGTCACTTATAATTATTATAAATTGTATTCCCTTCCTATGGATTCCATGAACCAAACCTTTGTTGTTTTTCCCGAATTCCCTTACCTTTTAGTAGAAGGGTCCAAATATCGTCCGATTGATCAACCATGCCAAGAGATAACAGTCAAGGAATACCTCTGCTCTGAAAATAACCTCATTCAATTTGTAGAAGAAACCTGTATCGAACAACTAATGAAATACCAACATAATCTGTCGCGATGTATTCCCCGTCAGATAAAGTCTGAACACCTGAAACTACAGAAGATTAGTCCAAATAGTTGGATAATGTATACCAGACACCAACAAATTATTTCGCAAATTTGTGGTAATGACGACACCAAGGAACGCATACAAGGAACATACATTATAACTATAGAACCGCAATGTGATGTTTCTATAGATAATATTCAACTCCATGGACAGCGTTCTTACTTCCTGCAGACAGAATATAAACCCGTTCCTGTGATAAACTTACCCGATCTACGAGAACTTACCTCAAACGCCGTGAAAATGGAACCTGTAAACTTGAAAGGAGTTAACCTGGATGATATACGTCAACTAAATTACCTTCTGATGAATAGTGCGAATAGTGAAACCAGTGAAATTAACGGTGATAGTGTCAGTGCCGCTCTTTACTCTCTGTACGCGATCGTCTTTTTATTGTTAATAGCTATAGTTATTTATAAGTATATTTTAAGGAAAATTTGTAAAGGGCAGGATCGTCGTTTGAATGGTGTTGAAAACAATCCTACTCAACAGGAGGAAAATAGAGTAATTCAGAGACCTGTATTATTAGTGTCTTAACTCTATGACGATTACTCCTCATAAATTAGTTTTAAATATGTGAATATTATCTTCACGTTATCCTATAATCGTTTTAACTACTTAAGTTTTGTCATTTAATAGTTTCTTATTTTTGTGAAGTTCTTGGAAAATCTCTGTTTTTCCGATAACTTCAGTCCAAGGGGGGAGGAGTTACATTCTCCGAACTCACCTTATCTATCGCTGTGGTAGAGCCATAACCTCGTACGCTGCACTTTTGTCCTTATCAGCCAGACATGGCGTATGCAGGCGCTCGCCAGCGACCACCAACTTAGCTTTAAGTTCTAAGTATGTAATAGGCTAGGTAGAATAAGCAGTCTTGCATCAAACTCTGTAAGCTCGGGTCGTTTTTAATAAACTCTTAAGTATAACGAACCTAACGTTTTATTTTCGTCGTCGCATCGCTCCCGAAATCTAACTACCTACTACACTTGTTTTATAAATAAGTTTATGGTTTGTGATTATATATTTGGTTTAGTTTTTTGTTTCATTTTATTTATTTATTTGGGAAGTTAAGTAGTTCTTAAAAGAAAATAACATACAAATTTGACTCGTTTTTTTTATTTTGTACCGTGACAAACAAATACACAAAATCTATTATTTTTGTGTATTTATATCTATTTCATGACAGTGATTATGTTTAGCTTCATTTAAAAAATTTAAAATTTTAATAAAACAACTGGTACGTATGCAAGGTTGTATATAGCTAAATTCTTCACGTAATAATAGAGAAAAATGCTCATTCCGGTTGTCGTTTGAATTGTATGTTTCACAATCATTACATTTAGAATTTTTTGTTGCCGCCTGCTTAGTTGCAACAGATGCTTCATAAAGATCTTGAGTATCGGCCTCAAGAATATTTGGCGAGGCCGTCCATGCCCTCGGTCTTTTCAAATCTGAAAAAAAAGAATCTCTTCAAAAGATGGCCCATTCTAACTCAAGATAGAAAGAAGTGCAAAGGGATAAAATACTGCACTTGGGTGATACCGGCTCCATAAGTAAAAAAATGTTCTTGATTATTTTTATCTATTAGACAATTACGTACTTAGGTATATCTAAAATATGATTAAAACAACTTACCTCTATTTTTTTCCATATTTAACAATGCACACACGCACCAATTCAATTAGGAAGTTAACAGTTGCTTGTGGAAACATTCAAGAAATGAGATGGAGATCTTTACCTTCTATTTATTATTTACGGGTCTGGTAGAATATTCGAGTTGTTTGGTGGGGATTTTTATTTTAGATCTACCTCCTATATCTTTATTTTTGTACAAATGGCCACATCACTACATGACGATTTAAGTCGTCAATGGCGTTCAGTGTAATGCTTTAAAACTCAAATTGTAGTCTTTTGTTTTTCATGTATTTTTTTGATTAAAATAGGTTTTTTTGTAGACTTTTATGCATTGAGAATAAAGGCCTAGTCTATGCTTAAGCGTGATGTGTTGCTAAAACTATGCAAAGTAGTGTTCATTACTGTGTATTTTAATGTCAAACATAAGGCTAATAACTGACGCTTTAAAGAGTCATCGGCGTCTGAAGTTAATCGTAATTAACGCTTTAAAGCGTCAATGGCGGTCAAAGGGTTAACGCTAGAAGAAAGAAAAAAACTTTTTTGCAAAAAAAACCGACTTCAAAAACACAAAAAAGTGTCACGGACTTCAGAAGCTGCTTTTTCTTGTGAAGTTTATTTTTCACTTTTTTGTGTTTTTGAAGTCGGTTTTTTTTTTGCAAAAAAGTTTTTTTATTTTACAATTTTTTGTTGTAATATGCTATACAAATATTTACTATACATTTAACATTCAACCAAGAACCCTAACCCTTAACCTTCAAGATTCCCTTATTATTGCTTTCAACTCCTAACCGTTTAGGAGACTACTCCTACCTTCCATAATCAGCTCATCTAGAGAACCTGAAAGAATACAACCATATATACGTCCCCATAACATTTTACTAAAGAATTATGCTCCAACTCCTAACCGTTGAGGAGTTATACCTTCCATCATCAACTCATCAACATGAAGTGACGACTGCTTGTAACGAGTCTTTTAAGCCTGTTACATACTATTGAATTATTTGCTTTGATTTGTAGGCTCTGATGGTGGTGTTGCCTTATGAAAATTCATTTTTTGGTTGATTTGGATTCGTGAAGTGGTCACACTGAGTTTTATTTTCGATGCTGTCAAATTGACTTTGACATCTCTTGCTTTTCGACCTACAGCCTGCAATCAATGGAGTGATTTTTGAGCGCTCCAATAAAATCTCAAAATATAACTTGAGATGGGCGGCATCTAGTCCCTAATTATGTGGTAGCCGATTGCCCTTGTCATGATCCTAATTGGATAGCCTTTATTTTTTAAGGTAAGCGAATTCTTTGTGATTTCGGTCCGTTCCGCGTTGTCATGGCTATTTTGATAGCAGACGCTAATAGTTTCCGATATTTAATTGTTTCAGGATCTTTTAACTTCATTTTATAATTATTTGCTTGGATTCATTCATCTACTGATGACCACATTTTGATTTTTGGAAGAAACGGTGAGTTTAATTGTATATTGCTCGTAACCACCATTCGATCGCCATTTTTTATCCGCTAACGATTATTCATGTTTGTTTTCAGCCACAAGGCGTTTTTTTTTTCCATATTACTTAAATTTTTGAACGCACCCCTACCAAAATGCATATATCTTGGACCGCCGTTGGCAATCTCGGCGAATATCACCAAGATGCTCTTGGATAATCCATCAGGTTCCTAATTTAGTCGACGGAGTTTGGTATGGTTTATGATACATAACTTCAATTTATTTTAAAAAAGTGCAATAATGACAGGTCTTAGAATAACAGCGATGTCATCTTAATTTTACACATTAGAGCTGTTAGCTTTAGAATTAGAAAGGAATTTTCAAACCAGCAGCCTTCGGGTAATAAAGTCGTTCTTACTTTTCATGATTGATTTTTATTGATGCCTTCCCGCTTGAAGATTAAAAGTCTCAAGCTCCCGCAGGTAAGTCTATCCTTGGCATAGTTTTGTGTGTACTCCAGGCGCCCGAATTTTCACTTTTACTTATTTTTATTTGGAGCACACCACACAGTTTAATTTCATTCATCTCACTCTCTTCTCATCTCACACACTCTTTTTTTTATTATTACAATTGTCGCTCAGCGAACAGGGACTTGAAGTAGGTTTGTCTGGTACCTATATACTGTCATTATTGCACAATTATTAATTAACTTATGAGTCTATTGTTTGCATTAGTTTGTTCTACATTGTTACTTTAATAACTTTGTGTTTATTTTAATTTTTGACTCATAAGTAGTACTTAACCTAATTTGGTGAATCTTTGTAAACAAGATTTGGTGTTTACTTATTGATAATTTTGTTCATTGACCTGTTTGTTTTAATAACATGTTTTTTTCTTAGCAAAACCAACAGAAATGTATAGCATTGACCGTGTTTTGTTGTTCTCAACAGTAAAGTTATTTTAAAAACTAAGTTTAACTTTTAAAGAAAATAATTTAATCTAATTGTAAGTACAATATTGTACATTTAATTTATCTAGATTTAAGCTGCTTGTAAGTGATTATTGCACTTTTAAAACGATAAAATTAACTTAGTAATTTTTCATGGGAATACCACATTGACTTCAATACTTAACCTCAAACTTGAGAATTTATTTTCAAACTTTTAACTTTTTGAAATTTAGTTTTTGCTTTTCGTTTGCTATTCGCCTTGCTGTTTGTTAGTCATGGACAAGGGAGTTCAGTCTCCGCCGCTTCAGGATTCGGGTGATGTCGATACCTGTACTGCTGTTGATGCTGATGCTATTGAGAAAGTCCATGAGATGGTTAATGCCACAGATGTTAACAATCCCTTTGACTCAAGAATCGCTCACTCTTCTTCGGCTCTTACAGCTCAAGCGTTGCCTTCATTTAACTCCTTGAATGCGCTTGTGAATGAAAATATTCGAAAAAACTTTCCTCCTTTCACTAAATTGCCTGACTTGAAGAAAAGTAGAATAGTTTATAGCGGTAAATCTTGTGTTCGGGAATTTATTACTCAAATAGAAAAATATTTATCCATTGTCAAAAATCTCCTAGAAAGTATAAGAATTTTAGAGTTGAAAATAATACTTTATATAAATTTTGTAGAAATAAATATAATCCTCACAGTCTTTTAGACTGGAAGATTGTTATACCCAAAGAGCATATTTTAGATACTATTAGATCAAATCACGATGATGTGAATTCTGGACACTTAGGAATACATAAAACTTTAAAGAAATTAAAACAGCATTATTTTTGGAAGGGAATGTTTAATGATATTCATCAATACATTTTGTCTTGCGATACCTGTAAAGCTTATAAACATACTACATCTCCACCTTTTGGTATTATGATTAATCCTAAAAAAGTTGATCGTCCCATGCTTATGCTCTCAGTTGATATCATAGGAATTCTACCTAAAACTTATTCTGGTCATAGATACATACTTTCGGTTGTAGACGTTTTTACTAAATATTGCTGGTTCTTTCCAATGATCAATGCTACCACTAGAGTAATTTGTAAACATTTTGAAAAGGAAATATTTCTCAAATTTGGTTGTCCAAAAATAGTAGTTTGTGATAATGGAACTCAATTTACTTCAAAACATTTTATAGATTTTTTGAAAGGTTTTAATATAACCAAAATATTTTATAATACTTTGTATACACCTCAAAATAACCCTGTTGAGAGATATAATAAAACGGTCGAAACCTGCATATCGTGTTTTGTTAAAGATGATCATAGAACTTGGTCAAGTTTTTTGCCCAATGTTCAATTGGCTTTAAATAATAGTGTAAACCTTGCTACTGAGTTTACTCCTAACTTTCTGATGTTTGGTAGGGAGCTTATTCTTGATGCGTCATTACATCACTTTAGTAGTTCTGTTGATAACTTATCTCAACTAGAAATTTCAAATAGGAATGCTTATGCAGTTTCTCTTAATTCACTTAGTGATATTTTTGTTAAAGTTCAAGCTTACTTGTTAAAGGGGTATAAGCGAAATGCCGCTTATTATAATAAAGGTCGGAAAGTCATTTCTTTTGGTGTGGGTGATATGGTGTGGAGAAGAAGTTTTGTTCAATCTCATGCTCCTGCATATTTTTCAGCTAAGCTTGCACCTAAGTTTGTAAAGTGTAAAATAACTGAAAAGGTTTCGGATAACGTTTATGTTTTGAAAGATTTAAATAAAGGTTCAGTGGGACGTTATCATGTTAAAGATATTATTAAATTTTAATTTGGTTTCCAAGTGTTAGTCTTGATATTTTTGATAAATTCTGTTTGAAGGCCGTTTTTGACAGTGTGATGTACGAGGGGATGGATGATAGGTTATCAACGGTTTGAAAGATGTATGTTAGGTAACTTCTTATAAATTTATTGAATTTGAATTCTTAACATTCTAAAAATAAAACTTAGGCCATTTTTGTTAATTAAATACAATTTTTTTCCACATTAAATGTTTTTCACACCAGAGGATCTTATTTTATGTTTAGTTCGTTTTTGTTGGATTGTATAAGATCTTATTTTTTAAGGGTAACCTTTTACATGTTTACATTTTATTAGGATCTTATGTAACCCTACACTTCAGGTTATTTTTACCTTGAGATCAAAAACTTGAACTCAATTTCAAGTTTTTGTATTCTTCTTTTTTCATAGTTTGAAATCATTCTATTTTCTCTTCGTCATAAATAGTAATCGATTTTTAAATCTAGTTTGTGCTGTTCATTGACAGAATTGTTTCTCATTTTTACTAGAGTTTCATTCTCTTTAATGATCGGATTTGACTTTGTTAGTAACGCGTTCATCCTGGACTTTACTTTTTAGGGTCATTCTGTAACCTTTGTTACAAAATGCCTTATTATTTTTTGAATCTTGGTGTAACTTTTGACCTTGATTTCGACTCTTTTTTCCATTGTGCTCGGAAAGTCGGTGGTGTTGTGCCGATCACAATGTGGGATTTCGGCCCCGGCCATATTTTTCCCTTTTTCCATTGTGTTGGACATTGTTGTTCCAATCACAATGCGGGATTTTTTTTTGACTTTCGTCATTCTTTTTTCTTTGCGTTCGGAAGTTCGGTGGTGATGTGCCGATCGCATTGTGAAACTTTGGCTTTCGCCTTTTCGTTATTGAGATTTCTCATTGGAGATCTCAATGATTTTTTGTGTTTGTCTGTGTTTGGGAGATTGGTAGTGTTGAGCCAGTCACAGCAACATTCTTTTACAGCTATTGTGCTCGGGAATTCGGTGGTGATGAGCCGATCACAGTACGCTTTCCTTTGTTTCGTTGCAGGTTGTGCCTGTAACAATATTTTAAATAAGGTCTTTCAGCTTTATTTAAAAACTTTTGTTTGGAGTTTCAAATTTTTTTGGATTGTTGGATACGGAGTTAGTCAGTGGCAATAGAGCCTAACTGCACTCATAGAGATGGTAGAGTTGGAAGCAGTTGACATAGTAGTCAGTGGCGATAGTGCCTAACTGCACTCAAAGTTGTACTGTTCCAAGTGGTTTGAAATTTTTAGTCAGTGGCGATGGTGCCTAACTGCACTAAAAATTGTAGTTTGTATTGGTAAATTGTTCGAATTCGTTTGAAATTTGTAGTCAGTGGCTATAGTGCCTAACTGCACTGTTTTGGAGTTTAGAAGCGCTAAGAGATTTCTCTCTTCGTTTCATTTAACTAGTTTTTATAACTTATATTTTTTCCTGTTTTTCACATATTTCATTTTTGACTTTTTGTCATTTGCATGTTTTTACTTTTATTAAATTCTTGAGACCTTGTCGTTTGACATTTTCAGAATTCATTTACACTTTGAATCTTTTATGATTCTTTTCTTTTTTTGGGAATTAGAAAGTTGTTAAGACTGGTCTATTGTGTTGAAGATTTCTTTCTAATAAAAGAAAGTTCCTTTCTTTTATTTTCGGGGAGGGATGTAATGTAACGAGTCTTTTAAGCCTGTTACATACTATTGAATTATTTGCTTTGATTTGTAGGCTCTGATGGTGGTGTTGCCTTATGAAAATTCATTTTTTGGTTGATTTGGATTCGTGAAGTGGTCACACTGAGTTTTATTTTCGATGCTGTCAAATTGACTTTGACATCTCTTGCTTTTCGACCTACAGCCTGCAATCAATGGAGTGATTTTTGAGCGCTCCAATAAAATCTCAAAATATAACTTGAGATGGGCGGCATCTAGTCCCTAATTATGTGGTAGCCGATTGCCCTTGTCATGATCCTAATTGGATAGCCTTTATTTTTTAAGGTAAGCGAATTCTTTGTGATTTCGGTCCGTTCCGCGTTGTCATGGCTATTTTGATAGCAGACGCTAATAGTTTCCGATATTTAATTGTTTCAGGATCTTTTAACTTCATTTTATAATTATTTGCTTGGATTCATTCATCTACTGATGACCACATTTTGATTTTTGGAAGAAACGGTGAGTTTAATTGTATATTGCTCGTAACCACCATTCGATCGCCATTTTTTATCCGCTAACGATTATTCATGTTTGTTTTCAGCCACAAGGCGTTTTTTTTTTCCATATTACTTAAATTTTTGAACGCACCCCTACCAAAATGCATATATCTTGGACCGCCGTTGGCAATCTCGGCGAATATCACCAAGATGCTCTTGGATAATCCATCAGGTTCCTAATTTAGTCGACGGAGTTTGGTATGGTTTATGATACATAACTTCAATTTATTTTAAAAAAGTGCAATAATGACAGGTCTTAGAATAACAGCGATGTCATCTTAATTTTACACATTAGAGCTGTTAGCTTTAGAATTAGAAAGGAATTTTCAAACCAGCAGCCTTCGGGTAATAAAGTCGTTCTTACTTTTCATGATTGATTTTTATTGATGCCTTCCCGCTTGAAGATTAAAAGTCTCAAGCTCCCGCAGGTAAGTCTATCCTTGGCATAGTTTTGTGTGTACTCCAGGCGCCCGAATTTTCACTTTTACTTATTTTTATTTGGAGCACACCACACAGTTTAATTTCATTCATCTCACTCTCTTCTCATCTCACACACTCTTTTTTTTATTATTACATGCTAGATGCAAATACTTAAAAAACTTTAGAAAAAGCACGAAACACGTAATACGTGCCTATGCACTTTGAAGGTTGCCCTCGATTTCTCTGGGATGCCATCATCAGATACTGATTTACTTATCATAGTACCATCCTTGGGATATCTCCTTTTCAACAAAAAAAGAATTTTCTATATCGGTTCAGGCGACTCCCAGTAATCGGTGAATATGCATAAAAAAAGATTGAGCACCTCCTTTTTTAAAGTCGGTTAATGAGATTTACCTTCTATCATCAGGGCAACCTAATACCCTGAAAGAATACAACTATCACTGTATAAGTACGTATAGTTTTGAAAGAATTTTTTATCAACTCCTAACCATTGAGGAGTTGTACCTTCCTTGTTGTCGATATTGTGATGACCACACGCAAATACTTGAACAGGCTTAGAAAATAAATGGAAAACGCCATAAGTGCCTATAAAGTTTGAGGGCTGCCCTCGATTTCCCTGGGATCCCATCATCAGATCCTGACTTGGTGACAATGGGACCACCTCGGGTCAACCTAATACCCTGAAAGAATACAATTATCGCTCCATAAGTGAGTATAAATAAGGAAGAATTTTCTTTCAACTCCTAACCGTTGAGGAGTTGTACCTTCCATCATCATCAGCGAATTCACATGATATTATGATGGTTAGACGCAAATACTTAAACAGCTTAAGAAAATATATGAAAAACATCATATGTGCCTATAAAATTTGTGGGTTGCCCTCGATTTCCCTGGGATCCCATCATCAGATCCTGATTTGGTGACAATGGGACCACCTCAGGAGTATACCTTTTCGAACACAAAAAGAATTTTGAAAATCGGTTCATTAATGACGGAGATATGCGATAACAAACATACAAAAAAAAAAAGAAGACGTGTGGCACTGCCACACGTCTGCGGGAGACTGCCGCGGTAAAGCTATTGCATAGCATTTTTTATCAACTTATGCAATTATAATTATTTATTTATTTTATTAATGCAGTTTTTTTTTCCTTTGTTTTTTTTTCTTTGATATTAATAAATGCACTTTGTTTATTCATATTTAGAACACTTTGTACACAAATTATACGAGTACAGATATTCACTGTTGTACATAGATGATAAATACCTATACACCTATATACTTTCTCACAAACAGCTGATTACGGTAGTTTTCCAATACAACCAATGCCACCTAAAGGCGGGTTGCTGAACTAAAGAGACAAGCGTGATATTTCAAAAAGTCATTGTCAAGTGTCAATTTGTCAAGTGGGGGGTGTTAGGTTTTTTTCGTTACGGAATTTCTGGATTCGGTCCCCACGCTCAAGGCCCGCGATAGAAGCTATGCAATAGCTTAAAAAAAAACGAATTGATAACCTCCTCCTTTTCGGAAGTCAGTTAAAAAAATAATATCCCATTTTTAAGTTTTTTTTAAAACAAAAATATGTTTAGTAGTTCTTTTTTCATCACTCTATGGCCATGGCAAAATAAAGAGTCTGGGTGATACTTTGGGGGGGTATGAGGAGTAGGGTGTAAAGTTCCTCATCCCCCATAGAAAAGGGAGGATCCTTCGACCAGACGGGTGTTGTGTCTGGTGGGCTAACTGCCCGACATTTGTAAGTCGGGATTTTCTGTATGAGCTAATGTCGCGGATAACTTTGATAGCGCGTACACAACTAATTACTTGCTTAGCTTAAAACTAGTGAGTACATGACCCTGTTAGGATGCAGCAAGATAACTTATAATTACAGTACCAAGTTGTAGCATGTCACAGTAAATAGGCAAATATCAAAAATTAAATTACGAAATTTTAAAAACTAAAATGAAATGTTGAAAATATTTGTCAATCATATCTGCCGTCTTTTTTAGAGCTCAATGGACAGCGAAACAAGTCCAGAAGATGAAGCTAGCCGGGCAAGTAACTCAGGCGCAGGCGCAAGCAGTAGTGGACACTGCAGCGTTGTTGGAGGCAATGGCGGCCCGAGCCGCGCTGATGGGCCAAGTGGTGTAGATGGACCAAGCCGCTCTGATGGACCAGGCCGCTCTGACGGTCCAAGCCGCGCTGATGGACCAAGTCGCTCTGACGGACCAAGCCGCGCTGACGGACCAAGTCGCTCTGATGGACCGAGCCGCCCTGACGGACCAAGCCGCGCTGATGTGCCGGGCCGTCCGGATGGGGCATTTCGTATTGAGGGACCGCTACGTCCCGATGGCCCGATTCGTGTAGATGGATCCATGCGTGTCGACATCCGTGCGTTTGCTGATGATCCACCACTTCTTGGTGCACCAGTCCGTGCCGAGGGGTCGGATGCGACCCCCGCAGATGGGCCTGAAGCAGCCGGTGATGAACGAGCTGGGCTGGGACCTCCGCCGCACCCGCCCTGCCTCGCGCGGTCTTTGCAGGCGCTGTCAACACCCAGGCCTGCAGACAATCTAGCCGATGGAATTGTGGAGCAGCTGCCTTCTGAAGGTATGTCTTTATTGAGGTATTTTATTACAGCTTTCACAAATCCGTTTTTAATTCATCCGTTTTCAACCACTCATGTTGGGTTGCTGATCACTGATAGGAATGACATGGAAGTTAGGGGTTTAAACATTTATCTGCGTACGTTTGAAACTGAAGGAACTCTTGATGCAGCACAGGTCGCACGAAATAGGCGGGGCGTAAGCGAATAATTATTATGTGTTAAGCAAAGGCACAGACAATACATAATAGTACTACGGCAAAGGTGTACGCGAAGATTTCGTTCGGTGACAGAACCGACACGTTCAGTTTGTTATTGTGGATTATTTGTTCGCAAATCAGAAGTTCTTGGACTACACAGGTAGTCCTTTTGTTTTTATTTATTTTATCGTAAAATCCTAACTTGAATTGAACTGTATTATACAGGGTGTAAACCAACCCATCACACAGCCGTCAACCAAGCATTCTGTAGGTACATCAAACTAAGTACCCCTACGCAAATTTTTTTGCTGGGAAATGACTTTTTTTTTGTGTCTAAAATCACATTTTACGGTAAAACTCAATGTAGCACTGTTAAAACATTGTGCTAGTGGATGCTTTGAATAGTAAACGGATCATGGAGGTAATTTAAGTAAAGTTATAACCTGAAAAACTAGTATTATATTTACAAAAACAGCTGTAAAAAAATTGGAACTTTGACCCCCAATATCTCCGTAACTAGGAGGTTCCCAGGTATGGTCTAGAACAGCCATACTCAACCTTTTTTTACCTTGGGCCACATCATTGCTACTGTTTAATCTGGCGGGCCGCAATAATCTACCTACCTACCTAACATATAGAGTCTATCTGTGTACCAAAATTTCATCAAAATCGATTCAGTGGTTTAGGGTTCAAAGCGTAATGCTGGTGGCACTGCACTTGGCGTATTTGCCCAAATATTCGTGGCATCTTAGTAATGCAAAATACACCGTAAGTTGAATGCAATAAGGTTCATTTTTGTACTCGTAAACATCGCAAATATTAATTTGTAAAAATACGCCAAATGTAGTACCACCTTTTTTTTTTTGGGGGGTGGGAAATCATCAAATAACCCCTCCCGCTCTTGGGCAGAGCGAAAGGGAGTGTCAGACTTCTACTGACTAAAAACCATCCATGTTCCTTCTTAGCCCTTCATGTCGAGGCCGCGGTATCTGCGAACAACCCGCAGCCCCGACGGGATGTAGTACCACCTTAACAGACAGTTTTTTTCACATTTATAAGATAATATTAGTTACTAATATTATAAATGTGAAAAAACTTTTTCGCATAATCCCCACTAGGGGATCCACTATCCCCAGTGGGGATTATGCGAAAAAATATACATATATACTAATACTTATTTCCAGAATTCTTCATAATTATTGATGTCTCTCTTCTCTCTTTAAAAATCGCCTCCAGATTGGAATAATTTTTAAAATCAATCAGCTCATTAGATAATTTTACATTACCAAAACCCAATGTTGCAAGCTCTGTTATAGTGGCTACTTCTAAGTGCCAAGGATTTTCATATAATATAAGACATTAATTCATTTTACGTAAATCCCGAAATCTTCTCTGAAATTCGCCGCATACGAAAAGTAAATAATTAGAAACATAATCCAGATTTTCTGAGGACACAGTAATTGCATCCTGTTGAGCTTTTATCAATGTTGAAAAGTTATGAAGTTATTTATTATTTATTTGTTCGATGTACATAATAATATGAAGTTTATCTTCGAAAGCAAACACTTTACTTGCCATTTAAGAAATAAGTTTATGCTCACCTTGTAACCGACGATTATGTTAACCCCAGCCGCATAGTAGATAAAGGTAGTAAGTACCTAGTGTTCTGTGCTTACTCAATAGTAAGAGAGAAAACAAGAGAAAATGAGTGAATTAATTAATACGTTATTATTGCGTAATGTTGAACCCTTATTTGTAATACTACTCTAAAATTGAAATACTGGGCTATGCCGTGGCTCGGGCCGCATAAAAAGGGCAAACGGGCCGCAAGCGGCCCGCGGGCCGCACGTTGAGTATGGCTGGTCTAGAACAAAAAAATTATCGCAGTGGTGGGGACAAGTGCCCTTCGTTTGCGTTAAGGGTACTTTTACATCCTATATATTATTTTCTGTATTAGTAAATTCGTGTTACTTTTAACTTCTTTTTAACCGACACAAAAACGATGGGGTGTTATAAGTTTGACGTGTCTGTGTGTGTGTGTGTGTGTGTGTGTGTGTGTCTCTGGCATCGTAGCTCCCGAACGCATGAACCGATCTTGATTCTGTTTTTTTTGTTTGAACGGTGAATTAGTCGAGAGTGTTCTTAGCTATGTTTGATGAAATTCGGATTACATATTTTTTCACAACTTTATCAATATGGGTATCAAATGAAAGGGCTTGATTAGTAGAATACTATCCACGATGACAAATTTCAAATCCAAGATGGCCGCCGCCACAAAAAGTGCGGATTACATATTTTTACACAACTTTATCACAATATGGGTATCAAACAAAAGGGCTTGATTAGTAGAATACTATCCACTACGACAAATTTCAAATCCAAGATGGCCGCCGCCATAAAATGGCGGATTACATATTTTTTCACAACTTTGTCATATGGTTATCAAATGAAAGGTCTTGATTAGTAGAATACTATACACTATGACAAATTTCAAATCCAAGATGGCCGCCAGCACAAAATGGCGTTTTTTTTTAAACTCCATAAATATGGGTAGCAAGAAATGAAAGGGATTGTAAAATAGTGTACAATATATTGAAAGGGAATGAGGAATATAAATGAACGAAATTAAAACTAAAAGCTTGAAAATTTATATTTTGGTGACCAAGTTTGATTTAAAGGCAGTAAAAGTGGAGGACTTACTGCCGCACTCAGAGAGCTTTAATGATTACTTAGGCCATCGCTTAGTATAGGTCTTGACAGTTTTGTCATACAAAAGTATGTCAAATCTTTACTAAGTGACGGCTTAAGTAATCATTAAGTATCTCTGAGTACCGCAGTAAATAATTACGCGCACGGCAGTCATTCGCTGAGAAGCAATAAATATTAAACATTGTTTTCTAATATTGAATGCTTCTCAGCGAATGACTGCCGAGCGCGTAATTATTTAGTCGCGTGGATATTTTTACACTGCGATGTCTTCTAAGATATATACTTATTAGTTAGAATAAATATGCATAATTTTCAAGTTGCACTGATTGAGGCGTGGTTGAACGAAGCAGATGACGTCAAGGAAGATTACCAAGCTGAGTCAAGTCCTGACGAAGAAGTTGACTATTTCGAAGAGCAGAATCATGAATCTGAACAGGAGCAAGACGTCGTAAGTTAGGGGTAGGATGAAAGTTATGATGATGATATGCCACCTGATGATGACCCACCAAGTCGTGCACAACATGAAAAAAGTTTATTTGTGGGAATCATATGAAGATAGTGTCTTTCCTGCACATAAAATGTTATAAATAATGAGTTTTAGTAAATAGTTCTGTTGTTATCCCAATTAGAAGCGACACCTGTGATTTTTGAGCCAATATAGAGAAGTTTTTAATTTTGATTTAGCAATTATGAGGTCCTAATTAATATTTATTGATTTTATCTAGTTAAGAAAACTGTACTGATTATATTTTCATAAGTAAAATAAAGAAATAACGTTTAAATGCTTTTTTATTTCAATTTAAAAATAGACTACGTATGTAGTCCACGAGAATGACAGTTTAAAAGATGAAAAGAAAGAGAACTATAAAGAATGGAAGAAGAAGGCAAAGAAGGCGGTAGCAGTTTCCAGGGCTAAAGCTCAAGATAAGTTGTACGACTTACTGGACAGTCCTAGAGGCCAGAAGGAGCTCTACCGGATTACAAAAGCGAGAGAAAGGAGAACGAGAGATATAGTTCATATTAAATGTATAAAAGATGGCGCTGGTAGGGTTCTTTCAAAAGATGATGAAATAAAAGATAGATGGAAGTTTTATTTTGAAAAGTTAATGAATGAAGAGAATGAATGGAACGGTGTGCTCAAAGAGGTACAAGTGAATATGGGATTAGTGAGAGAAATTAGTATGGATGAAGTAAGGAAGGCAGTTCAAAGTATGAAAAGTGGAAAGGCCATGGGCCCTGACGAAATACCAGTTGAAGTATGGAAGTGTTTAAAAGAAGACGGATGTATGTGGCTGACTTTATTCTTCAATAAATTGTTGCATGAAGGAGTAATCCCTGAAGAATGGTGCAATAGTTCGCTAGTGCCCATTTTCAAGAATAAAGGTGATGTGCAAGACTGCAACAACTATCGGGGAATAAAGCTCATGTCACATAGTATGAAAGTATGGGAGAAAGTGATAGAGAAAAGAATAAGAGAGGAGAGTGAGATCACCCAAAATCAGTTTGGGTTTATGCCAGGTCGAGGAACAACGGACGCCACTTTTGCACTTCGCCAATTGTGCGAGAAGTACAGACGTGCACACAAGAACTTGCACATGGTGTTCATTGATCTAGAGAAAGCGTATGATAGGGTACCTCGGGATGTGTTATGGTGGGCCTTGAAAGAGAAAGGTATACCAGGGAAGTATGTAGAGTTAATTCGAGCTATGTACAGTCAATCTCGTACCTACGTTCGGTCAGCTGCTGGCAAAACCGATGAGTTCAGTGTGGCTGTAGGTTTGCACCAAGGGTCGGCTTTAAGCCCTTACCTCTTCTTGTTGATTATGGATGCTCTGACGTCGGACATACAAGAAGAGGCACCCTGTGCATGCTGTTTGCCGATGACATTGTTCTTGTCGGTGAAGACGGACCTGAGATCCAGAGCAGATTGGAGAAATGGCAACAGAAGCTGGAGAATGTTGGCCTGAAAATCAGCAGAAGTAAAACAGAATACATGTTTTGCGATTTCGGCGGTCTCTCCAGTTCTGGAGCCATAGCGCTAGATGGCGTGCTTCTCCCAGTTTGCTACGACTTTCGGTATCTCGGTTCTCTCGTGCAAAGCGATGGCGAAATAGATCGTAGTGTAAAGCATAGAATTAGCACTGGATGGATGAAATGGCGGCAGGTCACGGGAACAATTTGCGACTCCCGCATTCCCCTTAAACTCAAGGGGAAGATTTATAAAACCATGGTTAGACCTGCTGTCGTGTATGGATCAGAATGTTGGGCCACAAAAGGGATAAATGAAAGGCAATTGCATGTGGCTGAAATGAGAATGCTAAGGGGGATGTGTGGTGTGACGCGAATGGATAAAATAAGGAATGAGTACATAAGAGGAAGTCTGAAAGTGGCGCCGGTAAATGAAAAATTGTGCGGTAATCGATTGTCGTGGTATGGACATGTGATGCGAAGGAATGAAGAAAATGTTGTGAGAAAAATGTTGAGTATGAATGTAGATGGCTATAAGAGTAGAGGAAGACCAAAGAAACGATGGATGGACTGTGTGAAGGATGATATGACTAGAAAGGAGGTGACTGCTGACATGACGAGAAATAGAGAAGTATGGAAGAAGAAGACATGTTGCGCCGACCCCAAATAAATTGGGATAAGGGCAGGAGAATGATGATGACTACGTATGTAGTCCACGCGACTACTGCTGTCTCATTTACATGCGCGACTACTGTAGGGTTAAATAGTTTCTACCCATTTTCTCTTAATCCAGTTTCAACATGCGCCGCCACTTTGTAGAAAATTGAAAATAGCAATGGGGTGACGAAAGTCACTCCCGTTTTATCCCCTTTATTCTAACATTGCCAACTGTATGGTTGCAGTGCTGCTGTGCATATTCAGCTACCTGGACGACCTGTCTCTGTGCGCGTGCGCCTGCGTGTGTGCGCGCTGGGGTCGCCTCGTGCGGGCGCGTGTGGCGCCGCCGCGCTGGGCTATCTTCACCAGCAAGCGGTTCCCGCTCTACCGACCACTGGTCTCCAACGTCGACTGGCACAGGGTAATTTCACGAAGTTAAACTTAAAGTACCGTAAAACGGGGTGAATGGAGAAGGGATTTAACATTAAATTGATAAGGTATATTGCCAAAATTGTCTCTAATTAATAAATTAATTCATCTTCAAGACTGACAAAACTGTTAGTTTCGTGAGACGAAAGTTTCTTGCAAATTGATCTTCATCCAGGGTGTCGAAAAAGCTCTTATTCAATTCCGTTTGCAGAACTTGAGAAAGTTAATAACATTGAACGCACCTGCAAGTGGGAGATGCTCTAAAGGCGGCTATACACAGGCAGCTAGAAGCAGCCATGACCATGACTTCAAGCTGCAACTGTGTTATTTTACTTATTTGCGATTTACAGCCTAGTTTTACTGGGTTGTTCAAAAATACCTTATTAGAAACTTACCATAATTATATATAATATGTAGATACAATATTTATAACTCTAAATAACGGTTGTTTCAGAAATACCAATGCCTGGTGGAGTCGTGTTTCTGCCGCAACTGTTTGGTGCAGATGTGTGTGCAGGCGCAACCGGCTGGTGAAGAGAACGCCTGGCGCCGGAACCGGTTGAGGATCGAACTTAAGGTATACTTTCTAGTTCTACTACCGCCCCCGTTTTCACAAATGGTTTAATTCGAAAAGTCGGCTGTCTATCTTTTTTAGTATTACGAAAGTGAGCGAGATTGACTGGTCCCGTGCGTCTCGCATCCAGCGGATCCCCGCAACCATCACCTGGTGATTGGTCCACTTAACTGGAGGCCTTCCAACGCAACGTCAATACATCGCTAATACATGTTTATTAATTCAATATTCCTGACCCCTTTCTTTACGCACTACGAAAATGGTGTAACCTACAGCTGACTAATTTGTTTATTTCCTACAACACAAATGAATAACCATTGTCTTTCTTAATAAACACTTAATTAAATAGCATTGCTAATCATCTACAGATGCTGCGCAACGACCCCCCGGAAGGCATAGCGGCGACCCCACTGGACCTCAAGTGTTGCCACTGGCAGGCGAGCGTCACGGGGCCCATCGGCTCGCCCTACGAGGGAGGCATCTTCTATCTCTACATACAAGTGCCGTACGCGTAAGTAGCTGAACCTTCCTACTATTTTATAGTTAATATTATATTCACATGATATGACCAGTCTTGCAACCTACCTTCAAAGCAAGAGTAAACAGGCATGTTCTGATCACACTCGTTCCATCATAGATCTCATCCATCGCTTTCTATCAGGCGTGGTCGATGTCAAGAGCAGACCCATTTAGCAATAAAAACAAGATATAAATTCTTCCATTTAAATTATTTTTACTGCAGTTCTTGGTTAAGGTGAATCATACAGGCTGCTCCCAGCCATTTTCCCGCTAGATGGCGTTGAAGTCAACATTTTTAGTTTATTTGTGTTTTTGTGTAATTGGAAAACTATTAAGTCGTAGGAGTAGCAATTGCGGTTATCGGACATTACGTCTTATCGAACTGGGTCACATCATTGTCATAATATCCACCTAATTCGACACAAAGGTGTAATTTAAAATCTGCCATTGAATATAGCGTCGTTTACACATACAGACGTAGACGTGAGCGAGTACATTTACGAAGATTGAACACTAGATGGCGTGAATGAAAAAAAATGTTTTTCATTTTTCTTTATGGGTAGATTGGGTTGGCAGAACTACAGAACGCCACCTGCTACGGTATATCATCATCAGCCTATAATTTTCCCACTGCTGGGACACGGCCACCACGCGGGCCCAGTGGGGTAGATGTCACGTCTTCAAATTTTTGGTTCTAGGACATCTCACCATGATTTGCTTCATATTTATTGAGAGCATGTGGTGATGCAATACATTCCACAAAGTAATGCGCCTGTCTGGATTTGAACCCACGACTTACTGTTCGTGAGTCGGTATATTTTATTATGTACGATTGTTAAAAAATAAAAGGTATATTTGTTGGTGTAAACTATTTAATTTTGGGAAATAAATTATGTCAACAATAATTACAATAAAACGCAGTTTTATTTTACTCAAAAAAATCTAAATCAAAACTCATTTATTCAAACTACGCTGATAATCAGCACTTTTCGAACGTCAAAATTTACTTTACTTTACTTATTTACAAGTGACAGTCCCCCAAAACGCCCACCCTTCGACACTTCCTAGTGTTTTTGCTGGAAAGAAGAAGTGGCGGAACAAACTCTCCAGCAACACATCTGTCTGTTTGGTTAGAAGAACCAGACTCGATACAATACTATGGTGTAAGTTAATATTACGATTGACTACAATCAATAATAAAAGGTATATAAAAATAAAACATAAAAAAGACATAACATTTTATCAGTAAACTAATTTAGGAGAAAGAACATAAATTACAAACATTGTCTTGTGTTCAACTCAACGACCAGCTATTCTTATCATTTTAGTAGTTGTTAATGGAATAGTAAGCTTTTGAACAAACTACATTAGGTACACTTTTGTTTTTTTTATCAAACCAGAAGAATTTGAAGTAACATAATTAAATGCTGATACATGCATAATCACTCAAAACTAATAACACTTATGATTAGTAACAGTACCAATTATTACAATAATTATACATTTCATAACACGTAAGAAAATATAATTCCTAGACAAGAGCTACAAATCTAAAACGATTTATTATGAGATAATAACAAGGAAGGTGAAAAAAATATTTCCTAATTTGTAAGCACTCAACAAAAGCATATAATAAAACGAAAATATAAAGCTCTTTATATGAAGTAAGTATACCTAAGAAGTATTATTTCACCTTTTGATACAAAATAAAAAGAAATATACAATGATAATGTAGATTCTAAACAAACTACTACCATAATACAATTAGAACAAAAATCATTTGATTTGTTGATTTCGCCCTCTGCCTTGAAACTTTCTTTGAACCAACTGCTACACTGCTGCTGCAACAAAGAAAACATACTTAGCATATAATTCTTACTTTTTGACCAATATTATTTACCATTCACTTCAAAATATTATTTACCGTCAATCTCCAAAGCTGCTCTGAAATAAAACTTTACTTCTCTTATTTGCTTGAATTTCTAACTGATGTTGATGTTGCAGAAGGATTTGAAGCCTTCAAAGCAATTTTTTCATTGGCTGCATAAATGAGAGCCCACACTTCTGGAGCAGTATTTTTCAAACTTTCTACGAGATCTTCTTCCTTCTTTTCAGTTCCATCTGTCTATGTTTTATTTACATTGCAGTAATAATCTTTGGCTTCAAAATATTTCGCGAAGAAAGAAGGAGCTTAGTGTTGGCCAAGATCTAAAAAGAACAAAATATAAATACAGAATAATATGCTTCACTGATCCTGGGATGACTTACAAATTTGATTTATTCATTTACCTTGTAGAGTGCACTGGTATAGTTTTTGATTACGTCATTCTTGCATTAATTTTTGTTTATGATGTTCCCATATGACACTTTCTCTATCAATTTTGCAAACACAGAGGAGTCTCCGTCACCAATAAAACTCAAATAGCGAAGTTGATGTATTTCTTCACTCTTTTGAAAGCCTTCCACAATAATTTCCGATTCCATTGCTGTAGATGGTCCAGTAAAATTTTTGCAGCAATTATGTGCTTTCATATCCATGTTTCTCCTCCCATAATATTGACATGTATAACAATATTTGTTTCTAACACCAAGAAGCAGGCCTGGAAATGAAAAGCAACACTTGTAAATAATGCACATAATAACATACATACATACATACATAAACTCACGCCCTTTTCCCATGGGGGTAGGCAGAAACCACAGAACGCCACTTGCTACGATCCTTACATACTCCTTTTGCCTCGTCCACATTCATACATCTGGTCATACACGCACGCCGGTTACGAGTACTACGCACCTGTCCTTTCAGAAGAACGGCACCAATATGATCAGTGTATGTCTTTCTAGGGCGTCCCCTCCCGGCATTACCACTCACATAATAAAAAAGTCATAAAGAACCAAATTTGTTTTTAGTAAAATATTAACTTACCATACCAGATGACGAGTCAAAGTTATGCCCGTATGACCTTTTTGAATAGCAATTGATCTTTCTTGTTCACCAGCAATTTTAATTTCCTCTGTCATATGTTCTAACCACACACTGCCTTATTTTCTTTCAACTCGACGAAATTTATTGGCTGACATTGTTGGAATATCCATAAGACTTGTTATGTGAGCTGCTTGAGTGTAAAAGCTACCAGAAGTCACAGTTGCCCACAAAAATGCAGTTTTTATTTTATTACTGCTACCAATGTTTCCACGCTCGATCACAGCACTTGAAAATTAATTCACTTCGAAATCCATCATGTCTTTCACTAACAAATTCAATTTGTGAAGATTCACACATATTTCAATGTCTTTCCAGAAGAAATGCCCACTCTATTACATGCTTCAAGTCCACTATGCGATACCCAGATAACTCAGATAAGCCTTTATTTGGACCAGCTTCCACAATCAATTGAAAATGATCGCAAGTGCAGGAGAAGTGCAGACGGATTTTCCTTCAACTCTCAATGTCAATTGGGTTGCGTTCAAAAGATGTACTATAGTCGGGATGGGTCAGTTCTTAAAATAAAGCCTTGTTCACGGTTTAAACTTTAATTAAAACTCAGGAATAAACACATTACACAAATTAAAACTCTGCCATCTCAAAAGTATCTCTCTTACCCAGTGCCAACATTATAATTCAAAACAACATTATCAAGAACTTAAAACTATAACGCTACGAAAGCCAATCAGCGGCCGAGTAGCGGCGCGACGACAGATCAGTGATTGGTCGGCGCGACGCGCGGGAGCAAACATGCTAGCGCGTTGGTGAATATCTTTGAGGCGGCTGTCCTCTATTGGCCCTCTTACGGCCAGGGAAATGGGAGCGTTCGGAAACGTTTTCCGCTATAGTACGTAATAAAATTTTACTTATCTTTATATTTCAATGTTACCTTTAGATTCCTCGTAGAACTGGTCAACGAATAAGAAAAAAAACATTATAATTATAACTTGTTCAAAATAAAGCACGGAACAGAAAAAAAACAGATTGTAACTGAATTATATTTGTTTCTGAACGCACCATAACAAATTTCGACGTGAAAAAGCTTGGTAGGTATCTACTACAAAATAAAACAAACTATATAGATTTAAATATGTGTGTCTGTTTGAAACTGTTTGCAAAATGCGTAAAAGGTGACGTAATCCGGCAAAACCATATTTTGCAAATGTTTGCAAGTTTCATTTTATGATCACCTACTTTGGTAGTTTACCGATTTAAAATAATTTTATTTATTGTTGACCAAAAACATATTATTCAAATAATACTAAGAAACACTGACTTTGTACTCATCACTGACACGTATGACGTAGATAATTAGTATTGTGACGAGATTTCATAAAAATCACGGGCCAACTTGATGTTTCTAATACCACCGAAAATAGAATTGTGTTTTTAGAATATTTAACTATTATACCTACGATAAATTAGAATTACAATAATACAGTATAATAGATAATATGAATCAAATGTATACTGAAGAAATATTGCAATTAAATCAATGAAAATGCATAGCATACAAAATAATAAGTACGCAAGAACTTCCGCGCGCAAATCATATAGCGCGGGACAACCGAGCTAGGAATGTATTTTCTAAGTTTCTAACAGTCAAACAAGTGAACGAAGTTTGGCAACGCCTTTTTTTCGTCCACATATTGCATGTAGGTCAAGGTTACGAAGAACGGCATCGTTGCATAAAACCTTCCTACGACTACTGGTATTTATGTTGCCATACAACAATAAAATTGTTTACATTAAAAAAAAACATAACATTGATATCATCAGTTTTATGTTATTTTATATTGTTATTTTTTTGAACAGTTGGAAAGGAAATAATTAAAACTAATTATTGATTTAACAGAATTATTATAAGATCATCTAAACCTGCACGCCATCTAGCGTGCCATAGTCTAAACAAGTTTACTTGTCATTATTTGTCAAAAGTCACGCACACTACTAAAGAAGTGTCAAATTTTGCCGGGATTTCACTATTGTTTTTCTCGCTAAGTAATGTAAGATAATGCCCAAAAAGGTCGATTGCGGACACTTTCCATTGTTGAGAAGTGATAAAATGATAAATTTTAAAGAAAAAGTCTCTGTGTGTCGTGTAAAGGTGTATTTCAAATATGTATGGAGGGTCGGTTGACACATCCACCTTAAACAGCTCGCCTACTGCTCGGTTGTGAATTCCGCCTCTAATGCGATTAAAAAGTTTCCCAACTTATATCAAAATGTACTTTTGTTGTTTTATGGCGGACTTATAGACCAGGGTCGATAATTTTTAAAACCAAAAAAAATAATAGTAGGATGAAACCCATTAGAAAAGGAGGGGAATATTATAAAAATAAAAGGAAAAATAATTTACGGGCGATCTGAGGTCGGGAAGGGGATGGGGGTGAGTTTTTAAGGGTAAAAAACGGTTTTTCTCGATTTCCGGCAAAACTAAAAGTCCTATCGAAAAAAGTTAAATAGCAAAGTTGTAGGTAATAAAAAGATCTAAAACTTTTGTATTTACACTTTTTTCACATAACCTCAAAATTTATGTGAAAAATTCAAAAAACCAAGGTTTTGGTTTTTTATTTTTATCTTTTACAATTTTTGTTTTTTTTTAACGAAATTTGGTGAAAACTTACCTTTTTATGTCCCAAATACGCTGTAATTTATTTGGTTTAAAATATTTATTTTTTCACCTTAATTTGAATGAATATCGAAAAAACACCCTAATTTTCAATCGAAAATTCACCCGTCAAAATATCAGCTTTTTTCTAAAAGTTGGTATGGTTTCTGTTCATTGAAATCTCTACTTTCCGATGGTGAAAAAAAAATATATGTTACTACAGTAAATCTTCTCAGAAAATGCAAAAAATCATACTTCATACATCGTTAAGCATACTATTTTTTAAAGAAAATATTACGATTTTTATGTTTGAGTTGATTGATACAGATAAAAATAGAGATAGTATTTACCTTCCTATGCAGATTCGAAAAGTTTTTTTTTTTTTTAAGTAAACTTGTCACAATTATCTTTAAGAAACTCAGCGTGCACGTGTATTTTTATAAACGATGTTGTATACTGTACTGTATTTCGAATACTGGTTAGGCTAACGGTTGTAACAGCAGAAAAATACTTGAATTCGATTTCTTTTTTTTAATTATTATAAATAATTTTGAGCTATTTATTAAAATTTACACTTTAATTACTCGAAAAACGTTAGATTACATGTGACATTGATAACAAAAAAAAACACGTCTATAAAAATACACGTGCACGCTGAGTTTCTTGAAGATAATTGTGACAAGTTTACTTAAAAAAAAAAAACTTTTCGAATCTGCATAGGAAGGTAAATACTTTCTCTATTTTTATCTGTATCAATCAACTCAAACATAAAAATCGTAATATTTTCTTTAAAAAATAGTATGCTTAACGATGTATGAAGTATGATTTTTTGCATTTTCTGAGAAACTTTACTGTAGTAACATATATTTTTTTTTCACCATCGGAAAGTAGAGATTTCCACGAACAGAAACCATACCAACTTTTAGAAAAAAGCTGATATTTTGACGGGTGAATTTTCGATTGAAAATTAGGGTGTTTTTTCGATATTAATTCAAATTAAGGTGAAAAAATAAATATTTTTAATCAAATAAATTACAGCGTATTTGGGACATAAAAAGGTAAGTTTTCACCAAATTTCGTTAAAAAAAAAACAAAAATTGTAAAAGATAAAAATAAAAAACCAAAAACTTGGTTTTTTGAATTTTTCACATAAATTTTGAGGTTATGTGAAAAAAGTGTAAATACAAAAGTTTTAGATCTTTTTATTACCTACAACTTTGCCATTTGACTTTTTTCGATAGGACTTTTAGTTTTGCCAGAAATCGAGAAAAACCGTTTTTTACCCTTAAAAACTCACCCCCATCCCCTTCCCGACCTCAGATCGCCCGTAAATTATTTTTCCTTTCATTTTTATAATATTTCCCTCCTTTTCTAATGGGTTTCGTTCTACTATTATTTTTTTTCACTTTTTATTATTTTTAAAGGCTTCTACCCTGGTCTATTACGTGTGAGTCAAACTATATTTACCGAGACTTCACGCGTCAAAGTTAACAGAACAATACTTTGTTTGTAGGTACCCAATGAGTCCCCCAGTGGTACGTTTCCTGACGCGCATTCTGCACCCGAACATCTCCCGTCACGGTGACGTGGGCATCGACTCGGTGCACCACAACTGGTCGCTGGCGCTCACCATCAGCAAGGTGCTCATCTCCATACAGAGCCTGCTCACCGACCCCTACACCGCGGTGAGTGCAAGGGTTTCTAGCATGGATGTAGGTAGATATGTGGCTTTTTTGTTGTCTATACAAGCTGTTGTTTTGCAATTGCGTCAAATTCAAGGAGGTAACAATTCTAGTGATTCTCGACGAAACAATAATAAAATGGGTAGGCATGTTTTTTTTCTTTTTAAACTGAAATCGGTAAGTGTGAACCACCGTGTTAAAATGCATCTCGTCTGATTCTCGCGCTTTCACATATAAACAAACGCAAACGTTTATTCCATAATTTCTTGTTTTGTGCTCCTGTATCACATCCATGTCCTAGGTTTGTGCTCATCATCAGCCTATAATGTCATCATCAGCCTATTATGTTCCCACTGCAGGGACTCAGGGATCCTCTCTAGGAGAGGGATGGGCTATAATCCACATCGCGTGCCCAGTGCGGGTTGGTAGATGTCACATGTCTTCGAATTTTTCGGTTCTAAGACATGCCGGTTTTGTGCTCTGCTGATGGTAATTGGGTCGCCTCTTATTACATGGAACTTAAAATACAAGTGATGAAAAAGTGGGTGGTGTATAAGGCACACCACAGCCTAATCCTTTGGGGATTACAGTCGTGGTGTACAGACATTTTGATGTTGAAGTAATATGGTGTGTAGCCAACAAGGTCTGTAAATAATTAAGTTAAATAAAATAGAGCTTTAGAACTTTCACCCTTATACTGATGCAAACTTATAAGTAGTAAGGTTGAAAATTGCTCGACTGCCCTTGAACGCCACACCTACATGATAATTCATAGGAGGTACCTAAATTCTGCATGATTCAAGTGTTCGCAGGTATATCTTGATCCAATTAGATACTGTTATCATATCTATTGTTTTACAATAAACAAATTCAAATGTCACGTTAGTCGTGATAAGTTGTATTGATGTGATTTGATAACCTATTTGTGAGTCATTCGTTATTCTAAATAGGTATATATTTTCCCTCTCCTCTCAATACAGCTAGTATACCAATACTAGCTGTTGCCCGCGATTCCGTTCGCGTGAAAATTTTGATGTGTCAAAATAGTTGGGAGAAAGCTGCGCATATGATGATGATAATATCAGCAATGCGTATTCGGATACGTAAGAAAAAACGTACAGTACATTCCTTGACTGTACCTTAACTTCAAATTAGCATAAACACCACTTTTTCTCATTAAGTATGGAACTCTGCCGGCGTCTATGTTCGCTCCCATATTTAACCTGTCTCATGCCTTCAAAGCAAGAGTGAACAGGCATCCTCTGGGCACGCTCGTTCCATCATAGTCATCATCCATAGCTTTCCATCAAGCATGATCATGATCAAGCATGGTCCAGTCTTCCGGTAAGACTGGAAACCGACCCCAACATGCAGCTGAGTACCAGTATTTTACATGAAGCGACTGCCTATCTGACCTCGATAACAGTTAGTACTCGGTCATATCAAATCAAATCCGTTTATTTGCCAGAATGTAGGTTTCAACAGAGTTTGGTCTTAAAACTATAATTGCTCCATTACATTCTACCATTACATATGGTTTGCAAATATCTAATTACATTATAAACAGAAAATAATAATAATAATCCGCAACAACAAAACACCAGATCAAGCATGCAATACGATAGGTCACGAGCAGGCCCAAATAGCAATGAAATTAACTAAATGCATTATTTTTCACCAGGTATGCATGGAACCCGAACTAGGCGAGATGTACGTCCGCGACCGAGCGCGCTTCGAGACCCTCGCCAGGAACTGGACCTGGCGATATGCCATGCATGACATCCTGTCTTACTGAGACCGGCCCTGGTCTTGCCTGTGCCCAGACTGTATCAGTGATATGTGAAAAGACAAGAAAAGTAACACGGCAAATTGTATTTATTGCCTTCTACTGAGAATTTTGTTTTTAAGGTTCTGAGCAGACGATGGACTAATTTCTACGAAAATTTATGACTATGCATTCTGTTCATTCAATACCGCGTTATTCTTTTGATCCATAAGTTGTCCGCTGTACAAATAGTCCATCGTCTGGTCAGCGCCTTATTTTAGGAGACGGGTCGAGGAGTAGGGTATTGTAATATACCTTTAGATAGTTTTAACCTTTCAATCCCATAATTTAGACTTTTATGAACATCAATATCAGTGTTTTATATTACACACACATCATTAAAGACAAATGTAAACGCACTTCTCAAACTTTCTTGTAGAAAGGCTGTGTTTTAAATGAAAATAAAGATAAAGAAAATTGTATAACCGCAATAAAAATGTACGAAATTAATTCGACTTATTACTATTTTTTTTCGAATGCGACTTTTTACTAATTTGTTTTCGAATTCGACTTTTTACTATTTTTTTTCGAATTTGTCTTCTTTTTTTATTCTTCTCTACTATGTTTTTCGTCTTTAAGATATCTTTCTTCTCTGCAATTTTTGTCAAGAGTAGCTTGTTCCATCGATCTTTAAGCACATCACAGTTACAAAGGGCTGGTACACATCGAGCACTGCCGGGGCCTCTACAGTACCCTGGATAAGGCAATTCACCTTTGGGCAACCATCTTCTGGTGATCGCAAAACGCAGAGGGTCTGATGCGGGGTCTTCTATTAGGTCACTTATGTGGCCTAGAGGTACTTTGTATAACTTGGTATTAAGTTTTAGACTGCCTGGTATGAAATAGTGAACGTAAAGAGCTATTGTATATATACCCTGAAAATAGAATATAATATTATAGTTGATCCCAAAAGCGGCAGTGGTGGGTGGTTAACAAGAGAAGTAAATGTGACAGAATATGGTTTGTTCTTCTGGTCACTGACAGAGGCTCTGGGTATTGGTCCGCCAGAGGTCACCTGTGACCGTTACCCCACTTCGATCCTCCGCTATGGCGAAGCCGTCCTGAGTACCAGGTCATTTACCTCGTTGCTAATATAATCCGGCTATTTATAAAACAATAAAAGCCCGCTCGAGGTGCCATAAAGCCAGATTAATCCGGAAGAATGGTAACCCTAGTCTCACACAGACTAAGCTAATGTAAGCGTGATATTTGTGTATGGAAGAGTGGAATTTCTTGCCTTCGTTGATATTCCCAGGTTCCTATGACCCCAATATATTAGCCACGAGGTATTAGGCTTCTTTTGGGTTAGCTTGTTCCATCTTCGACCTCATCTGTTCTCAGGACAGGATTGAGGGCAAGAGTAAGCCCATTTAACATCATATTATAAAACAAAGTCCTCCACCGCGTCTGTCTGTTTGCGATAAACTCAAAAACTACTGCACCGATTTTCATGCTGTTTTCACCAATAGAATGGTTCTCGAGGAAGGTTTTAGTAGTATAATTTGACTGACATCCACACGGGCGCAGCCGCGGGCATCAGCCAAAAATTTAAATTTTAAATTTATTTTAAAATAAATGTAGGAGTGCAGTGTAGTGTACTTACTTGAATGTCAATAACTTCAGAGTGTATTTTATGGTTCGACATTATTGATAGCAGTGGTTCGGTACACTGTTATCTTATTTTACTACGCATTCAATCAAACTATGAGATAACAATACAATTATAATTTGACTCGTACGTTGATAAACAATGAATAATAGAGTTATTTTTGGATTTCATTTCCAGATAAATATATTATGGTGTTTTGTGTTGAAGGTATGGTGTAGGGGACTAGGGGCATGGGACTGAAACATAACTGGTGAAATGTGTGGTCTGGATTAGGCACGCCTCTGCCTCACCCTTTTTTTTTATGGTGGGTGGAAAATCATCAAATAACCCCTCCCGCTCTTGGGCAGAACGGAAGGGAGTGTCAGACTTCTACTGACTAAAAACCACCCATGTTCCTTCTTAGCTCTTCATGTCGAGGCCGCGGTATCTCTTGCGAACAACCCGCAGCCCCGACGGGACCTCTGCCTTACCCTTCGGGTGTTGATGCGTGATGTTATGTTATATGTGCAGGTAGAATAAATAGTGATGTTTCATCTTAATATAATAGTATTTTTTATTTTCTTTGTTATATACTAAAGTCATAATAACAACAGAGTTCCTATTTAAATGGGTAGTCTAATAAATGCTCAATTATAAACATTATCGGTAGTAAAGCTAAAGTTATATTAATAGACTTCAAACGATGTTGTATACTGTACTGTATTTCGAATACTGGTTAGGCTAACGGTTGTAACAGCAGAAAAAAACTTGAATTCGATTTCTTTTTTTTAATTATTATAAATAATTTTGAGCTATTTATTAAAATTTACACTTTAATTACTCGAAAAACGTTAGATTACATGTGACATTGATAACAAAAAAAAACACGTCTATAAAAATACACGTGCACGCTGAGTTTCTTGAAGATAATTGTGACAAGTTTACTTAAAAAAAAAAAACTTTTCGAATCTGCATAGGAAGGTAAATACTTTCTCTATTTTTATCTGTATCAATCAACTCAAACATAAAAATCGTAATATTTTCTTTAAAAAATAGTATGCTTAACGATGTATGAAGTATGATTTTTTGCATTTTCTGAGAAACTTTACTGTAGTAACATATATTTTTTTTTCACCATCGGAAAGTAGAGATTTCCACGAACAGAAACCATACCAACTTTTAGAAAAAAGCTGATATTTTGACGGGTGAATTTTCGATTGAAAATTAGGGTGTTTTTTCGATATTAATTCAAATTAAGGTGAAAAAATAAATATTTTTAATCAAATAAATTACAGCGTATTTGGGACATAAAAAGGTAAGTTTTCACCAAATTTCGTTAAAAAAAAAACAAAAATTGTAAAAGATAAAAATAAAAAACCAAAAACTTGGTTTTTTGAATTTTTCACATAAATTTTGAGGTTATGTGAAAAAAGTGTAAATACAAAAGTTTTAGATCTTTTTATTACCTACAACTTTGCCATTTGACTTTTTTCGATAGGACTTTTAGTTTTGCCAGAAATCGAGAAAAACCGTTTTTTACCCTTAAAAACTCACCCCCATCCCCTTCCCGACCTCAGATCGCCCGTAAATTATTTTTCCTTTCATTTTTATAATATTTCCCTCCTTTTCTAATGGGTTTCGTTCTACTATTATTTTTTTTCACTTTTTATTATTTTTAAAGGCTTCTACCCTGGTCTATTACGTGTGAGTCAAACTATATTTACCGAGACTTCACGCGTCAAAGTTAACAGAACAATACTTTGTTTGTAGGTACCCAATGAGTCCCCCAGTGGTACGTTTCCTGACGCGCATTCTGCACCCGAACATCTCCCGTCACGGTGACGTGGGCATCGACTCGGTGCACCACAACTGGTCGCTGGCGCTCACCATCAGCAAGGTGCTCATCTCCATACAGAGCCTGCTCACCGACCCCTACACCGCGGTGAGTGCAAGGGTTTCTAGCATGGATGTAGGTAGATATGTGGCTTTTTTGTTGTCTATACAAGCTGTTGTTTTGCAATTGCGTCAAATTCAAGGAGGTAACAATTCTAGTGATTCTCGACGAAACAATAATAAAATGGGTAGGCATGTTTTTTTTCTTTTTAAACTGAAATCGGTAAGTGTGAACCACCGTGTTAAAATGCATCTCGTCTGATTCTCGCGCTTTCACATATAAACAAACGCAAACGTTTATTCCATAATTTCTTGTTTTGTGCTCCTGTATCACATCCATGTCCTAGGTTTGTGCTCATCATCAGCCTATAATGTCATCATCAGCCTATTATGTTCCCACTGCAGGGACTCAGGGATCCTCTCTAGGAGAGGGATGGGCTATAATCCACATCGCGTGCCCAGTGCGGGTTGGTAGATGTCACATGTCTTCGAATTTTTCGGTTCTAAGACATGCCGGTTTTGTGCTCTGCTGATGGTAATTGGGTCGCCTCTTATTACATGGAACTTAAAATACAAGTGATGAAAAAGTGGGTGGTGTATAAGGCACACCACAGCCTAATCCTTTGGGGATTACAGTCGTGGTGTACAGACATTTTGATGTTGAAGTAATATGGTGTGTAGCCAACAAGGTCTGTAAATAATTAAGTTAAATAAAATAGAGCTTTAGAACTTTCACCCTTATACTGATGCAAACTTATAAGTAGTAAGGTTGAAAATTGCTCGACTGCCCTTGAACGCCACACCTACATGATAATTCATAGGAGGTACCTAAATTCTGCATGATTCAAGTGTTCGCAGGTATATCTTGATCCAATTAGATACTGTTATCATATCTATTGTTTTACAATAAACAAATTCAAATGTCACGTTAGTCGTGATAAGTTGTATTGATGTGATTTGATAACCTATTTGTGAGTCATTCGTTATTCTAAATAGGTATATATTTTCCCTCTCCTCTCAATACAGCTAGTATACCAATACTAG
The DNA here is from genome assembly GCA_949774965.1 of Diarsia brunnea. NCBI lineage: Eukaryota > Metazoa > Arthropoda > Insecta > Lepidoptera > Noctuidae > Diarsia > Diarsia brunnea. The sequence goes on along the minus strand of OX459015.1, from coordinate 6,721,985 downwards.
CTGTTGCCCGCGATTCCGTTCGCGTGAAAATTTTGATGTGTCAAAATAGTTGGGAGAAAGCTGCGCATATGATGATGATAATATCAGCAATGCGTATTCGGATACGTAAGAAAAAACGTACAGTACATTCCTTGACTGTACCTTAACTTCAAATTAGCATAAACACCACTTTTTCTCATTAAGTATGGAACTCTGCCGGCGTCTATGTTCGCTCCCATATTTAACCTGTCTCATGCCTTCAAAGCAAGAGTGAACAGGCATCCTCTGGGCACGCTCGTTCCATCATAGTCATCATCCATAGCTTTCCATCAAGCATGATCATGATCAAGCATGGTCCAGTCTTCCGGTAAGACTGGAAACCGACCCCAACATGCAGCTGAGTACCAGTATTTTACATGAAGCGACTGCCTATCTGACCTCGATAACAGTTAGTACTCGGTCATATCAAATCAAATCCGTTTATTTGCCAGAATGTAGGTTTCAACAGAGTTTGGTCTTAAAACTATAATTGCTCCATTACATTCTACCATTACATATGGTTTGCAAATATCTAATTACATTATAAACAGAAAATAATAATAATAATCCGCAACAACAAAACACCAGATCAAGCATGCAATACGATAGGTCACGAGCAGGCCCAAATAGCAATGAAATTAACTAAATGCATTATTTTTCACCAGGTATGCATGGAACCCGAACTAGGCGAGATGTACGTCCGCGACCGAGCGCGCTTCGAGACCCTCGCCAGGAACTGGACCTGGCGATATGCCATGCATGACATCCTGTCTTACTGAGACCGGCCCTGGTCTTGCCTGTGCCCAGACTGTATCAGTGATATGTGAAAAGACAAGAAAAGTAACACGGCAAATTGTATTTATTGCCTTCTACTGAGAATTTTGTTTTTAAGGTTCTGAGCAGACGATGGACTAATTTCTACGAAAATTTATGACTATGCATTCTGTTCATTCAATACCGCGTTATTCTTTTGATCCATAAGTTGTCCGCTGTACAAATAGTCCATCGTCTGGTCAGCGCCTTATTTTAGGAGACGGGTCGAGGAGTAGGGTATTGTAATATACCTTTAGATAGTTTTAACCTTTCAATCCCATAATTTAGACTTTTATGAACATCAATATCAGTGTTTTATATTACACACACATCATTAAAGACAAATGTAAACGCACTTCTCAAACTTTCTTGTAGAAAGGCTGTGTTTTAAATGAAAATAAAGATAAAGAAAATTGTATAACCGCAATAAAAATGTACGAAATTAATTCGACTTATTACTATTTTTTTTCGAATGCGACTTTTTACTAATTTGTTTTCGAATTCGACTTTTTACTATTTTTTTTCGAATTTGTCTTCTTTTTTTATTCTTCTCTACTATGTTTTTCGTCTTTAAGATATCTTTCTTCTCTGCAATTTTTGTCAAGAGTAGCTTGTTCCATCGATCTTTAAGCACATCACAGTTACAAAGGGCTGGTACACATCGAGCACTGCCGGGGCCTCTACAGTACCCTGGATAAGGCAATTCACCTTTGGGCAACCATCTTCTGGTGATCGCAAAACGCAGAGGGTCTGATGCGGGGTCTTCTATTAGGTCACTTATGTGGCCTAGAGGTACTTTGTATAACTTGGTATTAAGTTTTAGACTGCCTGGTATGAAATAGTGAACGTAAAGAGCTATTGTATATATACCCTGAAAATAGAATATAATATTATAGTTGATCCCAAAAGCGGCAGTGGTGGGTGGTTAACAAGAGAAGTAAATGTGACAGAATATGGTTTGTTCTTCTGGTCACTGACAGAGGCTCTGGGTATTGGTCCGCCAGAGGTCACCTGTGACCGTTACCCCACTTCGATCCTCCGCTATGGCGAAGCCGTCCTGAGTACCAGGTCATTTACCTCGTTGCTAATATAATCCGGCTATTTATAAAACAATAAAAGCCCGCTCGAGGTGCCATAAAGCCAGATTAATCCGGAAGAATGGTAACCCTAGTCTCACACAGACTAAGCTAATGTAAGCGTGATATTTGTGTATGGAAGAGTGGAATTTCTTGCCTTCGTTGATATTCCCAGGTTCCTATGACCCCAATATATTAGCCACGAGGTATTAGGCTTCTTTTGGGTTAGCTTGTTCCATCTTCGACCTCATCTGTTCTCAGGACAGGATTGAGGGCAAGAGTAAGCCCATTTAACATCATATTATAAAACAAAGTCCTCCACCGCGTCTGTCTGTTTGCGATAAACTCAAAAACTACTGCACCGATTTTCATGCTGTTTTCACCAATAGAATGGTTCTCGAGGAAGGTTTTAGTAGTATAATTTGACTGACATCCACACGGGCGCAGCCGCGGGCATCAGCCAAAAATTTAAATTTTAAATTTATTTTAAAATAAATGTAGGAGTGCAGTGTAGTGTACTTACTTGAATGTCAATAACTTCAGAGTGTATTTTATGGTTCGACATTATTGATAGCAGTGGTTCGGTACACTGTTATCTTATTTTACTACGCATTCAATCAAACTATGAGATAACAATACAATTATAATTTGACTCGTACGTTGATAAACAATGAATAATAGAGTTATTTTTGGATTTCATTTCCAGATAAATATATTATGGTGTTTTGTGTTGAAGGTATGGTGTAGGGGACTAGGGGCATGGGACTGAAACATAACTGGTGAAATGTGTGGTCTGGATTAGGCACGCCTCTGCCTCACCCTTTTTTTTTATGGTGGGTGGAAAATCATCAAATAACCCCTCCCGCTCTTGGGCAGAACGGAAGGGAGTGTCAGACTTCTACTGACTAAAAACCACCCATGTTCCTTCTTAGCTCTTCATGTCGAGGCCGCGGTATCTCTTGCGAACAACCCGCAGCCCCGACGGGACCTCTGCCTTACCCTTCGGGTGTTGATGCGTGATGTTATGTTATATGTGCAGGTAGAATAAATAGTGATGTTTCATCTTAATATAATAGTATTTTTTATTTTCTTTGTTATATACTAAAGTCATAATAACAACAGAGTTCCTATTTAAATGGGTAGTCTAATAAATGCTCAATTATAAACATTATCGGTAGTAAAGCTAAAGTTATATTAATAGACTTCACAATCATTATGACCTACTTTTTATCATATCCCCTTTCTAAAACCGTTTAATAAAATTATGGATTAATACTTTTTAATCTAGATGAGTAGATACTTAATGTTTTTTTGTTCTTTTTAAACTTTTTTAGTTTTTTTTTTCTTTTTTTACCTACAGCTAGCAACATTACTTATTTAGTTACAAGATACAGTCATATTATTATCTAGTCCTAAACTATGCTACAAATTATAATTTTCTTGCTTTTAACACTACACCTTCGTATTTTTTGTTTTTCTCGTCCACACTCACAGTTGACCTTTTTATTGCACTTCGTCACGCTGTGTCACATTCCTGGTGCTCTTCCTTGACGTTTTCCTATATTTCAATTTCAGAAATCACTTCACACAATTATCACTGCATTATTACTTTATATCTACAGTTATAGTTAAATTGAATTAACACTATTCAACGTTTTTTTTTTTTGGTGTTTTTGTAAGGTTTTTTTTTTTTTTTTGGTATTTTCAGCTAATTTTTGGTAGTGTTTTTCGTATTATTCCTTTATCTGGAATGGCCTCTTGATCTTCCTCTGGAGCGGTCCCTAGATTTTCCTCGAGAGTGACCCCTAGATTTTCCCCTGGAGCGGCCGCGGGACCGTCCCCTTGAGTGACCCCTGGAGTGGCCCCTGGATCTTCCTCTGGAGTGACCCCTTGATCTTCCTCTGGAACGTCCCCTAGACCTTTCTCTTTCTCGTCTTCTTTCTCCGCAGCGGCCCACACATTTTTCACCAGACTTTGCTCCTGTCCGTTCTATACATTTACCCCTTGACGCTACTGGAGACCTTTCCCTGGAGTGGCCACGAGACCGACCCCTAGAGTGACCACGAGATCGTCCCCTGGAGTGGCCACGGGAGCGTCCCCTGGAGTGGCCACGGGAGCGTCCTCTGGAGTGGCCACGAGAACGTCCCCTGGAGCGGCCGCGAGACCTTCCCCTGGAACGTCCTCTAGACCTACCTCGACATCGATCGCGACTTCTCGATCGATCTCTAGAACGGTCTCGAGAGCGGTCTCTGCAACGAGAGCACTTCGTACCAACTTGTACTTCGGTACTTACTTCTTGACTCTTAGAACCTCCTTCTCCGGAGCTCCGAACTCCAACGACGACTGTTTCCATCCTTACGGCGGCGTCTCCGATTCCTCCGATTTCTGTAACAGATTAAGCAGAACTATTTGCTTAATGATGGCTGTAGTTGTAGTATCACTTGGTATCTTACTTGTGACGACTCTCCTGTACGAATGAAGCCAGGGACGCAGGGACTCGGCTTATATTCATCTTTGCTATGTAATGTTGCGTAATGATTTCATAAATTGCGCAATTATTGCTTAATCATTTCACGCATTGCGAAACCACATAAAGCGCGGTTTCGGAAAATTCCACTGTAGGTAGTAGGTAGGTACTTGGGTAGGTACTTCTACATAAATTGTCACAATTATTTGTGGTATCTTTTGACTAGGTACTGTAGGTCTTAAACTTGTGTATTGTAGGTGTAGGTACAGGTCCACCAGTGTAGCACAAAAATTTGGTAGTATCAGTGTGGACTGTGCATGTATGTAGTAGGTTTCTATAATAGGTATATTAGCTCAAGGATGGTATCCTACTATCCACCCCTTTTTATACAAGTTCATTGCCTCACAGTTTATAAAGATTTGCCACAAAACAGATAGATACCAAAGGACGAGTCTGCTCTGACAACGGGCAAAAACGAACGCACACAGTAGTTGACTCTAGTACGACTTTCCTACCGTGCACCAGAAACTTATTGCATGAAACAAACGTCAAATATATTTTTTTAAATGAAATAAGAATTTAGATTAAATTAGTTATTCATAGGCTTAAACCCCTCCCTCTACCCTATCGTGAACTGTAGGTACGTGTTTAAGGGGGTCGTCCCTCCCGTCGGGGCTGCGGGTTGTTCGAAAGAGACATTCTCTTTCGCTCTGGCCATAGCGGGAGGAGTTATTGATGATGGGAAATCATCAAATAACCCCCCCGCTCTTGGGCAGAGAGAAAGGGAGTGTCAGACTTCTACTGACTAAAAACGACCCATGTTCCTTCTTAGCCCTTCATGTCGAGGCCGCGGTATCTCTTGCGAAGCCCCGACGGGCAATTTCATTTACCTTTACACTACAACAACATGATTCAAAAAGTGATTATCTTTAAAAGGGGATAGAACCGGTGTGGCATTCAATCTGCCCGCCATTTTGATTGGAAATCGAATCGATGAAAGTTGTATGGATAGAAGACATATAGACGAACAAAAACTGTCCAGTAACACGGTACCCCAAAGTGTCACGTTACCGAGATATTTGAATGTAACGATCGACAAATGGGTACAACTTCAATCATTAAAAATATACTTAGGGAATACGTGTTTAGGCGTTAATTGTATCCAAATAATCGTTCCCAACTTGATTATTATTATGCGCACGAGAAAATCGCTTCGCAACGCAATGAAACGCTATGTTATGTCAAAGAATAGATTTCTCGTGCTCATACTAGTAATCTCATGACAAGACTACCACGTTCGAGATTATGCCTGCATTGTTAAATTCGCTTGTTGTTTCGAGCTTTAGACCTTCTGTACGTATCTGTTTTGTGGCTTGGCATTCAGATCTACTATGCGTCAATGACTTGTTATCCTCATCCTCAACTTCCTCTTAATTAAGGTGGAAAGTATGAACTAGAACATAACATATTACTAGTAGATAGGCTAAATAATAACAGCCGCTCATATCGACCTTCAGGTTAAGCGGTGCTTGCCTAGGTTGGTTCTCGGAAAGCACATTAAACATTTGGTCCCGTTTGTCATTTACAGATCTACAACAGTAGTCAGTGGCCCGAAAGTCTGAGAACTAATCTTACCAAGGCAAGGGGTATTGTATTACCTAGGCTATTTCTAAACTAACTGAGTTGTGAAAGTCAGATAGGTAGTCGCATGTGCGTGTGGTGTGAGGGCCCGTTTGTTAAAACTCTGTGTAAATGTGCTTAGGATTTAGTGAACATTCCCCAACAATTTTGAAAGTAGGAATCAGATTTTGTGAAAGTCATATAAGCGAGTTATTGACTGTAAAGTTGGGCCCTCAGTTCTCACATAGAGGATTGAGGGCCCACCTGTACCTGAAAAATTATGTACACTACTATAGAAAAAATCTTTATGCCAAAATCTTACCTAATGCTGAACAAAATTTGTAAAAACAAGATATTATCGCAAACTCTACTCTACTTCTACTTTGTAAAACTTCGTTCAAAATGGGCCCTCAATTCTCATACACGTAAAAGTTTATCACGCAAATAAAATGAATCCATTAGGTAACTTACAGCTACTGTTTGAAATCCTATTAGCTACTAAATAAATTGTGAAATTTTGTGAAAGCAAGAACAGATCACCACTTCATGTTGTTTGAAAGTTATGACCCTGATAAAAATCGGGCCCTCAGTCCTAAATTTTTTTGTATTATTTTTGTTCCTCGTAACGTATGAAAGATAAGGCAAATACAAAATTGTCTGAAAAAAAACACATAACATTCGCATGTATAAATAAAACATGCGGGGAAAAATAGAATACTGAATTTATTGCAATTTACAGTATATAACAGAAAGATTATTGGGTGCATTTTGTCATATGGTATATTATTTGCATTTTGTAAGCGGCCACCGACCCGTAGTATGTGTTCTTTGTCTAAAAATGGATGAAGATTGGATATACAACAATAAAAAAAAAAAAAACTTTTTCTAAAGAAATAGTTTCAATTTTAAACGACAAAGTTTTAAAGTCTGGTATATCCAATCTTCATCCATTTTTAGCTTAAAGGCTTAAAGGCTCAGGAAAGGATTCAGCTTAAAGGCATTAGTCATTACTAATGTAACAGCCTTTTGTAATTCCTTGGGAGTTAGCACACCTGTGAGTCTGTTATTTAAAATCAAAGTATTATTTGTAAATCTAAGCATATACGCTATAACTCTTTGTAATTTATTGAGATTTGAGAATTTTTTAAAGATATCAAACAATTCTGACTGGTCGACCATAGATGGGTTTGCTACAGTAGCTGCCGACACAGTTGGAGATGGAATAGGTAAATTGCAATAAGCATAAAATTTTTTGTTGTGAAAAAAATTGTGCAACAAATTCGAACCCAAAAAGAAATTAAAAGACCTTTTATTGTATATGAAAATCGTTTTTTTTTTTTATTCTGAGTTAGAAAATAGGGTGACCACAATTTCTTTTTCCTTACCTACTCATACTCTGAAAGTAGGTCGTAACATGCCTGATGAGAGGGTTGAAAGTTATGCTTTGCAGCCCTAGGGAGAATCGCTTTCGACTGACAGCTGCGAAATTACTGCTCCGACTTACAAACAGTAGGTCGTTGGTTCGAACCCAAGCAGGCGCATTACTTTGTGTAATTTATTTCATTACCGCTGCTCTCAAAACGGTGAAGGAAAACATCGTTAGGAAACCGGCATGTCTTAGAACCAAAAAATAAAAATTCGAAGACATGTGACATCTACCAATCCGTACTAGGCCCATCCTTCTCCTGAACAGTTCATCACAGCTTAGAGGAAATTATATAAAAATATTAGGAACCTACTTATAAAATGATGAGTAGGCAAGTTTGTTTTGATATGTAATAATGTATGTGTAAGATTTATAATTAACACCTGGAATATAATCGTATTTTTATTGTATTAAATATTGTTACAATAATATTATTTTCGTTATTACTATGGTATTCAGTCTTTTAGACTAATATTAAGAGAGAAAATTGAACCTACGTTATCCAAATTTCTTATAAGATTGAATTATAAGAAGTTTGCATTACGTAAGTACTGACCGAAGATGTGCTTGCGCATTAAAAAATAATAACTATTTTTATTCTTCACTATAAATGTTTCATAAAACTCACCTTAGTGCGATATCTATCACAACTTCTGCTGCTCTATCATAAACTATTGTTTAGTAACTACACTATCGAGCCAAGTATCGAGCAATCTATAGAGCTAAGTATCGAGCAAAGTATCGCGCAAAGTATCAAGCCAAGTATCTAGCCAAGTATCGAGCCAAGTATCCAGCCAAGTATCCAGCAAAGTATCGAGCAAAGTATCGAGCCAAGTATCGAGCAAAATATCGCGCAAAGTATCGAACCAAGTATCAAGCAAAGTATCGAGCCAAGTTTCGAGCCAAGTATCGTGCAAAATATCGAGCCAAGTATCGAGCAAAATATCGCGCAAAGTATCGAGCCAAATATTGCGCAAAGTATCGAACAAATCTTAATAGATACCGAAATCAACAATTTTTCTATTGTGTATGTGTGTCATTGTGGGTAGGGTGACAATATTTTTTTTTTACCCTCATTTTATATACTTTGTTAGTGGCGAAACTGATGTTTTAGTTTCTTCTGCTTTTGCAAAGTAAGAAAAGTAAGTTTACATATGCACAATAGTTGTAATAGTTAATGTAGTTAGTAGTATAATATAATATAAATAATTAATATAATATAAATAAATATAGTTAGAAGTTGTCTGTGATAAAGCATTAAGGCGAGTTTTATGAAACAGTTATAGTAAAGAATAAAAATAATAATTACTTTTCAATGCGCAAGCACATCTTCGGTCGAGACACTCGCACGTCTTCGGTCAAAAATGGTACCTACGCAAGGCAAACTTCTTATAATTCAATTTAGGAAGTTTGCATTATGTACTTAGGTAGAATTTTTTCTCTGCCGCACTCAGAGAGCTTGGCTCGTTACTTGGCTTGATACTTTGCTCGATACTTGGCTCGATAATGGCTCGATACTTGGCTTGATACTTTGCTCGATACTTTGCTCGATACATTGCTCGATACTTGGCTCGATACATTGCTCGATACTTGGCTCGATATTTAGCTCGATATATTGCTCGATACTTGGCTCGATAATGGCTCAATACTTGGCTTGATACTTTGCTCGATACTTGGCTCGATACTTGGCTTGATACTTTGCTCGATACTTGGCTTGATAATGGCTCGATACTTGGCTTAATACTTGGCTCGATACTTTTCAGGACACTTGGCTCGATACATTGCTCGATACTTGGCTGGATACTTGGCTCGATACTTTGCTCGATACATTGCTCGATTCTTGGCTCGATACTTGGCTGGATATTTGGCTCGATACTTGGCTCGATACTTTTCTGGACACTTGGCTCGTAACTTGGCTCGATACTTTGCTCGATACATTGCTCGATACATTGCTCGATACTTGGCTGGATACTTGGCTCGATACTTTGCGCGATACTTTGCTGGATACTTTGCTCGATACTTTGCTCGATACTTGGCTCGATACTTGGCTTGATACTTTGCGCGATACTTTGCTAAATACTGTTTCATAAAACTCGCCTTAATGCTTTATCACCCACAACTTCCGCTGCACTATACTACTAACTACACTAACTATTACAACTATTGTGCATATGTAAACTTACTTTACTTACTTTGCAACAGCAGAAGAAACTAAAACATCAGTATCGCCACTAACAAAGTATGTATATAAAATGAGGGTAAAAATAAATTATTGTCACCCTACCCACAATGACACACATACACAATAGAAAAATTTTTGATTTTTGATTTCGGTATCTATTAAGATTTGTTCGATACTTTGCGCAATACTTGGCTCGATACTTTGCTCGATACTTTGCGCGATATTTTGCTCGATATGTTCAGAAGCATCCAGTATTCAGTCACCCTCTGGCTGTTCCTCTTGAGACATTAGCGCGAAACACGATGCGCTGACATCTCGGGCCCATGTTTGATTAGGTAGCGGACTTCCCCTGTCTGCAACCCGTAAGCAACACCTCTGCATCCAGGTACGTTTCTGTTATGGGAATTATGGTGTTTTGTGGAAACAGGTACCTACTTAATAAGGTACACACAATTTATTTATTTATTACAATGTTTGTTTAATATTAAATGTTTCTTTTATTTACTAATACATCTAATTCAGTGATCATTTCGCTTTTCAATCACGATTCTGTTTTTTATTAACCAATCGCTGACTCTTTGATTCTTATGATATTTTTTTTCTGATGGGCTCTTCCTTTTTTCTTTGATTATGCTTCAGCAGCACTCACTCTACATTCATTTACACACCTTATTTTTTGTTTAAGATTAAGCTTAAGATTTTTTTTTTGTGATTTAACTTATTTTAATTTTTTTTGTAAAGTTTTTTTTATTCATGATTACTATACAAGGTTTACTTCCGGAACGGTCCTTAGATTAACCCCTGGAGTGACCCCTAGACCTGCCCCTGGAGTGACCCCTAGATTTGCCTCTGGAGTGACCCCTGAATCTGCCTCTGGAGTGACCCCTGGATCTTCCTCTGGAACGTCCCCTAGATCTTTCTCTTTCTCGTCTTCTTTCCACACATTTATTACAAGTCCTTTCTTCTGTCCGTTCTATACATTTACCTCGTGCTCCTTGAGACCGACCCCTAGAGTGGCCACGGGATTGTCCCCTGGAGTGACCGCGGGATCGTCTCTTGGAGTGACCGCGGGATCGTCCCCTGGAGTGGCCACGGGAGCGTCCCCTGGACCGGCCGCGAGACCTTCCCCTAGAACGACCTCTAGACCTACCTCGAGATCGGTCACGACTTCTCGATCGATCTCTAGAACGGTCTCGAGAGCGGTCTCTGCAGCGAGAGCACTTCGTACCAGCTTGTACTTCGGTATCTACTTCTTGAAGCTCCGAATTTCCTTTCCCGTTGGTTTGAACTTCAACGACGACTGTTTCCATCCTTATAGCGTCTCCGATTCCTGTAACAGACTAAGCAGAACTGTTTGCTTTGTTAATGACTGTAAATAGTTGTAGTAATACTTAAAGTGTCTTACTTGTAACGACTCTCCTGTAAGAATGGTGCTAAGCACGCAAGTACTCAGCTTATATTCACTTTTGTTGCATAATATTGCGTAATTCTATTGCGCAATCATTTCGTAATCTGTGCAATAATTGCATAATAATTTCCCGTATTGCATCATTATTGCGCAATAAAATCACTTCGGCCTTGGAGTTTTCCAAGAACAAACTTAGAAAATTCCGCTGAACATGTTGATGTTAGGATTTAATTGAAATAAATAAAAAAAGTTTAAAAAACAATATCACAAAAAAGTGAAAAATAATAAGTGATAAGTACCTATTGTTTTTTTTTTACTTTTTGTGTTTTTGAAGTCGGTTTTTTTTTTGCAATTTTCATTTTTAGTTGTAATATTACATACAAATATTTACTATGCATTTAACATTCTACCCAGAAACCAAACCCTCAACCTTCAAGATTCCCTTATTATTGCTTTCAACTCCTAACTATTGAGGAGTAGTACCTTCCAAAATCGGTTCACCTAGATAACCTGAAAGAATACAACCAGTATACGTCCCCATAATATTTTTATAAAGAATTATCCTTCGACTCTTAACCGTTAAGGAGTTGTACCTTCCATCAACAGCTCATCAACATGAAGTGACAACTGCTAGTTGCGAATACTTGAAAAGCTTTAGAAAAAGCACGAAACACGTAATAAGTGTCTATTTAATTTTGAGGGTTACCCTAGATTTCTCTGGCATGCTATCATCATCAGGTTAACATATAGCCTGAAAGAATACAACTATCGGTCCATAAGTACCTACCTATCATTTTGGAAGAATTATCTTTCAACTCCTAGCCGTTCAGGAGTTGAACCTTCCATCATCAGACGATTGTGAATGATTATCTGTCGTAAATACATGTATAGCTTTAGATAATATATGGAAAACGTAACAAGTGCCTTAAAATTTGAGAGTTGCCCTCGATTTCCCTCGGATTTCATCATAGACCCTGATTTGGTGACTACCTATAGGACCGACTTGGGAGTATAAAAAATAACAAAAATAATTTTGAAAATCGGTTCATTGATGACGGAGATATCCCATAATAAAAATACAAAAAAAATACATGCAGAACAGCGAAAACAGGAAGAAAACTGTTGGAAATTGTTAATTTTGGATTCAATTAAATCCTTACATCAAAATTAAAAAAAAATATTTTTCAAAACAAATAGTTCAGTGGAATTTTCCAAGTTTGTTCTTGGAAAACTCCAAGGCCGAAGTGATTTTATTGCGCAATAATGATGCAATACGTGAAATTATTATGCAATTATTACACAATTTACGAAATTATTGCGCAATAGAATTGTATTATGCAACAAAGATGAATATAAGCGGAGTAGTTTCGTGCTTAGCACCATTCTTACAGGAGAGTCGTTACAAGTAAGACACTTTAAGTATTACTACAACTATCTACAGTAATTAACAAAGCAAACAGTTCTGCTTAGTCTGTTACAGGAATCGGAGACGCCGCCGTAAGGATGGAAACAGTCGTCGTTGAAGTTCAAACCAACGGGAAAGGAAATTCCGAGCTTCAAGAAGTAGATACCGAAGTACAAGCTGGTACGAAGTGCTCTCGCTGCAGAGACCGCTCTCGATACCGTTCTAGAGATCGATCGAGAAGTCGTGACCGATCTCGAGGTAGGTCTAGAGGTCGTTCTAGGGGAAGGTCTCGTAGCCGCTCCAGGGGACGCTCCCGTGGCCACTCCAGGGGACGATCACGCGGTCACTCCAGGGGACGCTCCCGTGGCCACTCTAGGGGTCGTTCTCGTGGCCACTCCAGAGATAGGTCTCAAGCAGCAAAACGCGATAAATGTATAGAAATAGAACCAACAGGAGAAAGGTCTGGTGGAAAATGTGTGAATACCTGCCGGGACAGGGAAGGAAGACGTGAAAGAGAAAGATCTAGGGGGCTTTACAGAGGAAGGTCCAGGGGTCGCTCCAGAGGAAGATCTAGGGGTCATTCCCGAGGTAGATCTAGGGGTCACTCCAGGGGTAGATCTAGGGGTCACTCCTGATAAGGACCGTTCCAGAGATAAATCTTGAAGCGTACCTTAACTTGTAAACAGGTTTAAAGAAAACTATCCAAAAAAATTCAAAAAGTTCCAATAAGTTAAATTAATCACAAAAAAAACTCTAAACTTAAGCTTAAAGCAAAAAAAAATAAGGTGTACAAATACTCGTAACTATCTATGTAAATAATGGATGTGAACTCAGTGCTGCTGAAGTGTATCAAAGAAAACAGAAAGAGCCCACCAAAAAAAGTGAAAAATGAAGTCGGTGATTGGTGAATAGAAACAAGAGAGTGACAAAAAAAGCGAGAAAAGTGAATTACATGTAAGAAATAAAAAAAATTAAAAAAAGCATTCAATATTAAACAAAACATTCCGTATTATTTTATCTGTTTCTATAAAACACCACAATTCCCTTGACAGATATACAGGGTGTAAATCAACCCATCATAAAGCCGTCAACCAAGCAATCTGTACATCAAACTAGTAGGTGCCTGCGCAAAAATTTTTGCTAGGAAACGACTTTTTTTTTTGGTCAAAAATCACAATTTACGGTAAAACTCAAAGTAGCACTCTACACTCAAGCACTCAAAGTAAAACATTGTGATAATGGACGCTTTGAATAATAAACGGGTCATGGAGGTAATTTAAGTATAGTTATAACCTGAAAAACTAGTATTTACAAAAACGGCTGTGAAAAATTTGGAACTTTGACCCCCTATATCTCCGTAACTAGGGGGTTCCCAGGTATGGTCTAGCACAAAAAAAATATCGCAGTAATGGGGAGAACAAGTGCCCTTCGTTTGCGTTAAGGGTACTTTTTCACCCTTTATACCTTGATGCGGAGGTGTCGACCTACGGGTGGCAGGCGGGGGAGTCTGCTGCCTAATGACACAGACAGACAGAGTATTTTTCCACACATCTGCAGTTCTGCACACACAAAGGAATCCTGTGTCCAGCAGGGGGAACATTACAGGCTGTCGCTCTCTGTAAAATACGAGTATTTCAGCTGCTTTCAGTAGTTTCAGTTACACTGGAAGCCAACCCCAATATAGTTAGGAAAAGGCTAGGCAGATCAGATGTGTATGGGAAGGAGCATTGACCTACGGGCGCAGACTGGGACCCACGGCCGCCGCGAGCTGTTTAAACGCCCACGTGCAATACCGATTCAGCCGATAGCGAAACGAGCTTGAAAATTTCTCTTGTGCATAAAGTTAACAATTTATAAAATTCCAAAAAGTATATGGTTTGGTCATGGGGTCAATGTTGTCACAGGGGTCATGCCCGGAGACGCCCCGGTACCGCCGAACGGTATCCCGAGGATTCCCCGAACATAAAACTATCGCCCGGTATGGGAGATTTTGAGAATCCCAACACGCGCCTGCCGTTTCGGACCAGTCTTTTTAGGCGACATATTTTCCAAGAAAAGCAGAGTTGTTGGCCAACAACTCTGCTTTCTCTTTTGGGTAAAGCAAGCGTGTTTATGTAAAAATATAGATAATTCAATAAATTCAAAACAGCTAATGTTCTTTATGAATAGGTACCTAATAATGAATACCTAGTAATGAATCATTGCTGATAAGGTAGAGCACAGTAGGTAATACAGATAATGTAGGTAAGTAGGTATATTTAGATGTTACACTCTATAACAATATGGTAGTGCTTTAATAAGGTTAATGGCATGTATATAGGGTGTAAAAGTACCCTTAACGCAAACGAAGGTCACTTGTTCTCCCCACCACTGCGATCATTTTTTTGTTCTAGACGATACCTGGGAACTTCTTAGTTACCGAGATATTGGGGGTCAAAGTTCCAAATTTTTCACAGCTGTTTTTTTAAATACTAGTGTTTCAGGTTATAACTTTACTTATTACCTCCATGACCCGTTTACTATTCAAAGCACCCACTAGCACAATGTTTTAACAGTGCTACATTGAGTTATACCGTAAAATGTGATTTTTGACCCAAAAAAAAAAGTCGTTTCCCAGTAAAAATTTTTGCGTAGGGGTACTTAGTTTGATGTACAGAATGCCTGGTTGACGGGTGTGTGATGGGTTGATTTACACCCTGTATATAAAATGGCAGGGGTGACTCGCGCAATCAATAATGCATCCCTCGTAAAATGGATGTTGGTATTTAGTCATGTGATGCCAAAAGGTAAAACATCTCACACGAGCATGTTTTTGAAACATTTGCATCCTCTGAGCACGTTTATTCTTGCGAATCTGTAAGTAGGTACTCGAAACTGTTAAGAAAAGCTAAAACTTTTTTGCAAAAAAAACCGACTTCAAAAATACAAAAAGTGACAAAACTAAACTCAAACTCAAACTCAAAGCATTTATTTCAATTAAACCTTTACAGGCATTTTTGAATGTCAGAAGAACAATTCATAAAACAAAACTAAACTACGAGTGCAATACGTCATCCCGAAAGCCACCACGCCGAGCCACACGCCGCCGAATGCCCGCAACAACGAACACTGCGAGCACGAAAGCACGCAGCGACGCACAACGCAACAACGAATGCACGAGACTCCAAATCACGGAACAACGAATGCACGCCGCAACGCGCAACCGCCGCCCCGCGACCCGGAGCCCCGCGCACCCATCGCCACGGCACGCGCCGCCGCGCAACCCCGCACCCACAGCACTCGCCGCCGCAGAGATCCGGCGACGCGCAACTCGACGCAGCAACCCCCGGGACGACGCATTGCACTCCTAAGCTACAGTCACAGTCACAAGGCATAATAACTTGTGAAAGTACTGTAGTTGCCCATTCCCTAACGTAGATCACTATGGAGAAGAACGGGCAAGAAACTCCATGGACACTCTTTTAAACCAGAATATTTTTACAAAAAATCTTGGTACATTACATCATTCATGTTGAGATGGTATAATATGTGAGAACTATGTAGCAAGACGTGCAAGTTAAGAGCGTCCGGAGTAAAAAGATATAATAAACATATTAAAAAAAATATATATATATATATAAACCATGGCAACTAAGATATGACCAGTCTCCACTGACAGCGCCCGTTCACGAACATGACGCATGGATCAGCACCATTCAACTCAACCATTTTGAAGGGAACTAAATGATCCGACACACGCGCCACCATCAGCGAGACATTTGAGTGAGCATGACATTCTCTCAGCCGCCAGGGCACGTCACTAAAATGTAACTAAATGTAAAAAGTGGCTTTATAGTACATAGTACTCACACATGTGCCATGCAATTATATAATATTAAGAAATTGAATCTATACAATGCAAAGATACTTTTACAATCTTCTGCAGCCTTTACAATAACTTCACAGTCATGATTTTTATACAGGATTTAAAATTGCGTCTCATTCAGTTGAAGAATGTGAGGGGGTATTTTATCGAAACATTTTAAACAGTACCCCATGAAAGGTGAGTCTACTTTAGCTAGCCTGAATGTTGAGATCTTACAAATATATGTGAGAACGATGTAAAAATACGTGCAAGTTAAAAGCGTCCAGAATAGACGATACAATAAACCAATAAAAATATAACATGGCAACTAAGAGATGACCAGTCTCTACTGACAGCGCCCGTTCACGAACATGACGCATGGATCAGCACCATTCAGCTCAACCATTTTGAAACTAAAACACAAAAAAGTGAAAAATAAACTTCAGAAGAAAAATCAGCTTCTGAAATCGGTGACATTTGTCGGTCTTTTTTTTGCAAAAAAGTTTTAGTTGTAACATCCTGTGCAAATATTTACTATGCATTTAACATTCAACCAAGAAACCTAACCCTTAACCTTCAAGATACCCATTGCTTTCAACTCCTAATCGTTGAGGAGTAGTACTCAGGGATCCCATCATCAGATCCTGACTTGGTGACAACAGGACCACCTCGGGAGTACCTATACCCTTTCAAACACAAAAAGAATTTTGAAAATCGGTCGACAATTGACGGAGATATCCGCGAACAAACATTTAAAAAAACGGTCGAATTGAGAAACCTCCTCCTTTTTTTAAGTCGTTTGAAAACAAATGAGAGCTGGCTGAAACTCTGTTCTTCTTCATTATTTTCTTCGACGGACCAATAGAGGCAAGCTAGAGATGAGAAACAAGTCTCTTCTCTCGGGGTCCGAGGTATTATATTGTTAAATTATTTTACTTACAATACTACTATTATACTTAGGTACCATAAGTAGGTACAGGTACCTAAGTACTTCTAGTAGGCTCGTGTCTGCTTTACTCTTCGTGGATTACAAGCGTGATGTTATATTATGTTATTGTTTTACGTTTAAGCCTGTTTTTGACAAAGCCTTCAAATAGAATATGAAACAACAGAAACAATATCTGTTGGCAGATTTCCCACGAAAAATCCTAAAGTACTAATACTTTATTTTGAATTCAAACGTGAAAATTACTCAATCTTAACGTTGGGATATTCCTGAAAAGTTCAAAGGCCGAAGTGTTTTTATAGCGCAATACTTGAAATGATAACGCACAAGAACATTTACAAAATATTGCGAAACAGGGTCAGTTAGTCATCTTAGGAATGGAATTCTCCAACACAATTACAAAATATTACGCACGAAAAATGTATATAAGCGATTTTTTGTTTGTTTGGCATCATTCCCACAGGAGAACCGAAAGAAGTAAGACACCTAAGTATTACAAATTATATATCTTCTACAGTCATTAACAAAACAAACAAAACTGTTTGCTTAGTTAGTCAACATACAGAAATCAGACACGCCATAAGAATGAAAGCAGTCGTCGTTGAAGTTCAAAAACTTCAAACCAACGGTGAAGGACGTTCTGAAACTCAGGAACCTGATTCGAGCTGCTCTCGCTGCAGAGACCGCTCTCGAGACCGGACCAGACATCGATCGAGAAGTCGCAATCAATCACGAGGTAGGTCTAGATCTAGAGGCGGTTCTAGGGGAAGTTCTCGCGGACACTCAATGGAACGGTCTCGTGGCCTCTCCAGGAGTACCTCTAGATCTAGTAGTCTTTCCAGGGGATGGTTACGCAGATACCAAACGGTACCGGTTCGTACCTACCCCAGGAGTATGTCTAGACATAGAAGTCGTTCCAGAGAAAGGTCTCGCGGACACTCGAGGAAACGGTCTCGTGGCCACCCTAGGGGTAGCTGTAGGCTTAGAGATCGTTCCAGGGAAACGTCTCGCGGACACTCGAGGGAACGGTCTCGTGGCCACCCCAGGAATATGTCTAGATATAGAAGTCGTTCCAGAGAAAGGTCTCGCGGACACTCGAGGGAACGGTCTCGTGGCCACCCCAGGAGTATGTCTAGACATAGAAGTCATTCCAGGGAAAGGTCACGCGGACACTCTATGGAACGGCCTCGTTGCCACCCAAGGGGTATGTCTAGATATAGATGTCGTTCCAGGGAAAGGTCTCGCGGACACTCGAGGGAACGGTCTCGTGGCCACCCCAGGGGTAGCTCTAGACCTAGAGATCGTTCTAGGGAAAGGTCTCATGGACGCTCTAGGGAACAGTCTCGAGGCCAGCCCAGGGGTAGATCTCGAGGAGCAACACGAGGTAAATCTATAGAACGGACAGGAGAAAGGTCTGGTCGAAAAACTAATGTCGATTTCTCCCAGGGTAGTCACCCCAGTGGTAAATCTGGTAATCGTTCCGGAGGACATTATTATTATTATTTTTTGAATGAAATCTCGCAGGTCAAGCTATGAGGCTGGCTTCTGTTTAACTGGACTACATTGTAGATTCCTTAAGTGTACGGCCTCCAGCCAGTCTTGAAGTGTACCTCATTTATTTAAGTAAATAGAAGAGCACATAGGTACCTTAAATTGATCATGAAAAAAAGAAGCAAAACCACGGAAAAAAAAAAACTAACTAAACTAAATAAGTGTATTAATAATTAAGTAAATATTGGATTTGAAGTGAACTTATCAGAAAAATTGAATCTTGTGAAGATTGTGAGGGAAAGGCAAGAAAAGTGACTTCGAATTTATTTAATTGTAAGAATGTAGGTAGTTGTACATAGTACCTCTATGGTGTTCGTGAAAATGTTTCTTACATTTAGTCCATTGAAATGTTACATTTTTTAGGCCTAACCTTGCGTTTTTTAGAGGACGCAATTTTATTTTTTTGATGTGTAGGGGGGGTAAGTGTAAAGCTAAACTCAAGTTTGTGGGGTCGCCACCCTTGTCCCACGGCCGCCATCTTGAAAATAGGGGTTGAAACGGTTTTTACGATATATCTCTTAAACTATTTATCTGATAAAAAAAATTTGTTAACATTTTTTGTTGCAAATTAAATTCTCTATAACTTTGGTCCAGTAACTTTTTGTCGTAGAACTATAAATAAAAAAGTTATAAGTGAAAATGTTCAGAAATTCGAGAAAAAAAATTATATTTTTCGATATAACTTTTTTTTTTATCATTTTACGAAAAAATGACATCAGACCATTTTTGTAGATCGTTTTTTAAGGAACAACTTTTATAAGCAACATTTTTTCATTAGGTCAATAGTTAAGGTTTTACAGCGCTCCGAAGTGAGTAGGGGAGACCGGGGCTACAATTAACAAAATATACATTTTTAGTTGTAGATAAGAAATTATTCAAGATTTAGACTTGATTTTTAGCATACATGATGCTTAATCATTCAGGTATTATGTACTTATCTCAAAACAAACATAGTAAAAACGATGCCGTAGGTAGAATGCTTTTTCTTAAAAATGGCAGCTGTTAATTGTTACCTCACGTTTGGGGTTAGAATTAACAGGTGTGGGGCAGGTATTAACAGAAGGGGTAAAAATTAACAAATGTTATGCTGACTGATATAACGAAAAATAAATATATGTACGACTTAATTTTTTTGTTAATGAAAGTGAAATTAAAAACAGCCTTGCATGACACAGGTTTTCTTATAAACTAATGATAACAAAATTACAAAATATCTTAACATAAACGAAAACTCAAAATATGTTAAATTATTTCAATATTTTAGTTTTTTTTTCTAAATCACTATCAATCAGTCTAAAAGTGGTAAAATATATGTTTAAAAAAAAATTACTTAAACAACATCATACGATGAGGTAGAAAACGGCACATTTTTTATCTTAAGTCTTAGTCTTTTATAAACATTTTCTATTAACTTAATTAGCATCGTCTTTAGACTTAAACAACGTATATAAAATTTCCTTTAATACAAAATCAACAATTAAATATTAAGGATTAGGAAATATTTTAAATACCTACGAACTAAAAGAATATCTATTCATATTCATCATCTGAATTACAATTCAGACAACAGAATTATGTGATTTCAACTTTGATACATTTTGCTTGGGCCCAGTCCTTGCAAGCGATACATTGAATCCATTCACCACCTGATTTATATCTTCATTATAAGAGGTATAGATATTTATATATATATATTATTATATATATATATATTCATTATAAGAAGTGATATATATCACTTCTGTCACTCTTATATCTAAATTAGGCACATCGTCTAAAACTTCAGTTCTTCAGATCGTTGCCCGCCATCACATTAGTTTTCCATGATTCTGGTACCTTTTGTTGTAAAAACCAATACTCTGCTATGACTGCTTCTTGTTCAGCATTGAAGACCAACAACTAGCCCCCATATCTGGGGTAGGTATTAACGCGTTAATACCTACCCCCTCAATGTGTTAATTGTAGCCCCAAAGGTACATATAAATTATTAAATAACGTAAGAAAATATTGGTCAATAGTTATGTCAAATATGAAACATAGTATTGTTAAGTACAAAATATGCTACTAGGAAAACAAAAAACATAATCATAACACTTTTTAATTCTTGCGCTAATCAAAAAATGGTGAACTATGAAATGTTCGTAAAGTGCTTAAAAATATCGACCGGCACACAAGTCACCCAAATGACGCGCGGAGCACATCAGGACGATACTGTGCCATGCGGCGTGATCTAAATGATAAGTCAAGATACTTACTGGAGGAATAGTATGTATAGTTTTAGATAAATTTGCCTGTTAATACTTACCTCTGTTAATTGTAGCCCCGGTCTCCCCTACTCACTTCGGAGCGCTGTAAAACCTTAACTATTGACCTAATGAAAAAATGTTGCAAAAAACGATCTACAAAAATGGTCTGATGTCATTTTTTCGTAAAATGATAAAAAAAAAAGTTATATCGAAAAATATAATTTTTTTTCTCGAATTTCTGAACATTTTCACTTATAACTTTTTTATTTATAGTTCTACGACAAAAAGTTACTGGACCAAAGTTATAGAGAATTTAATTTGCAACAAAAAATGTTAACAAATTTTTTTTATCAGATAAATAGTTTAAGAGATATATCGTAAAAACCGTTTCAACCCCTATTTTCAAGATGGCGGCCGTGGGACAAGGGTGGCGACCCCACAAACTTGAGTTTAGCTTTACACTTACCCCCCCTACACATCAAAAAAATAAAATTGCGTCCTCTAAAAAACGCAACCCCAAATGTAACTTTTCTAATTGTACTATACCTACTATATGGTGTACAAATATCATGTTAGTGTTAACTATGATTATTTTAATCAATATCATGCCAATTTAATTATAAGTAAGTAATAATAGGTGAAATAGATAAGACAAATATAAGAAATAAAATAAAGAAATTTTCATCATAAAACAAATGCATTTTATTACCGGTTTCTATAAAACACCTTAATTCCCATGACAGGAATATAGGTACCTTGATACCGATACCTTGGACAGGAAAGCGTGTAAAAGTACCTAGCTATACCCTTAACGAAAACGAAAGCCACATACATAGGTGGAATACATGGAGAGTTAGGTGAAAAGAAAGGAGGGCGGCGCACCGTGGCCCGCGATCGTCTGTCTAAAGAAACAGTGCATGTAGGGTCATATTGCCAGTTACCCTCTGCGACTCATCAAGTACAATTCCTCCTGAGGAACACATAATAAAGCTCGCCACCGGCCTGGACCTGTCTTTTCAGGCGACAGATTCTCCATAAGTCTGCCACCCGTAGACCAACACCTCTGCTTTCTCTTCGGGTAATGCAAGCGTGAAAATGCAGTTAACCCAATCATTTCAGAGCAGCTAATGTTCTATATGAGAGTTATTAATCATTGCTGATATGATAGGACACAGTTACTGTTGGTATATTTAGATGTACAGCCGAACAAGGTATTTGGTATACAGCTTGCATTTACTTTTAAGAATAATAAGATACACAAACGATACAGCTTTTGACATCACTCTCATGCTTTATAAAACAAAATTGCAATTAATGTTGTCTTGTCAGTGTACTAGATAGAATTATAAATATTTCTGCGTGATACCAAATAGCTTGCTTGGACCATTCTATGTGACAGATAGTGTCCAAAAATAAAAAGATTAATGAATGACTTGGGTAAAATGGCAAGGGGTAAGTAACTTGCACACTCAATAATGTCAAAAACGGTTGTCAGTACGGAGGTGTGTACAAAGAAAGGGGGAGTCTCCTCCAAGTAATCAGACACGGGCTCGAGATTTCAGCGCGCGCCGGCGCGCCGTGTTCCACGTTTAGCCTCTACAAACGCATTTCGAGATTGTCAGAAAGTGGTAGTGTGGTCGAGCGGTCTAAGGCGCTGGTTTAAGGCACCAGTCTCTTCGGAGGCGTGGGTTCGAAATTGCGGACAAATTTGTGATAAAATATAGGAGAAAACAGATCTTCGCTAGGTGCCCTAGATTTTGAGATATAAATTTGGCCCTGCTGCTGGAGAGTCTCCCCAGCAGGGCCACCTATAAACCCTTATATCTTTTGAACGAGTGACCGACAAATTCTTATATTAGAGGACTTTGGACAAATTAGCGACAAAATTTGTGTTATTAAAATTATGATAGCTGATGGTGGCCCTGCCAGAGTCAGGGACACTACATCATAATGTTCAGTGTTGACGAACGCGACATTTACCTTCGTCTCGCGTATAGTTCAGGAGTCAGATTTTAAAGAAAAGGAATAAAAAATATTATTATAACGGTTCTTGAAAGTGCTTTAAATAAGACTTGAGGCCCCGTCCTTGAGCATAACTGCACAAATATGGGTACACCGCTGATGAGGAACATGTCCCGGATACCTCATCTGTTTCCTACTCTTACCCTATGATACTTGGGGGGGGGGGAGGCGCCAATTGTTTGATAGATAGTAATGATTGCACAAATTGCGTTAATATTGCGCAATAAAAACACTTCAGGTTTTGGAAAATTCCACTGTTGTTCTTTCACAATATTATGCAATATTACGATATGAAGGATGAGTCGTACTTATAGCTATTATTATCAATGGGTGCACTCAGCTAGGGCACGCCACGACGGCGGTAAGTCCCATCTTTGAGGAGTGGCTGGAGAGGCGCCATGGCGCCCTCACCTTCCGTCTGACCACGTGGGGCCACGTGATGGCTTCCGGCCACCGTAGACGCGGGCCTGTGGATGATGATGGGCTAGCTCGCCGTCCGTCCGTCTTATGACGACGACAGGCCGTGTCGACGGCGCGTTCGTGTTCCACGCGCGCCTCAAAGAGATGTCAGCACCATGGAAGGGGCCCGCAAGGGCCGACGCCCGTCGGGGCTGCGGGTTGTTCGCAAGAGATACCGCGGCCTCGGCATGAAGGGCTAAGAAGGAACATGGGTGGTTTTTAGTCAGTAGAAGTCTGACACTCCCTTTCGCTCTGCCCAAGAGCGGGAACCCCAAATAATAAAGGGTGTACTCAGCTGTACTTATTACAAAATTGCAAATTATATTACCGACTGAAAATGAGCTCTCATAGTCTGTTGCGAATCTTGGAATCTGTAATCAACCAATCAATTAATTCAGCACATGGGAAGCCCAATAACTAGCTAAGTCACGAACTGCAAATTAAACACGTAATATGGATCATTCTTTATTGCTTCTTAAAATAAACTATTACTAGAACACATTTTATTGTTGATGACAAGTCGAGGTCCAAGGCAATAAATCGATCATAGAAGAGTTAGGCTAAGATTTAAACAGATTTTATAGTTACAACAAAATTAACATCTCTTGTCAAAAATAAAGTGCTGATTTATTTTAAAAAGTTGATTGAAGTATGTACTTTCAAAATAAACATGGAATTTCGATATTGACTCATTTATACTTATCATTCTGCATAAAATTAAAAGTTCATCAGTTACTAGGTTAACTATAGAACATTTGAGGAGGTGAACGTAACTATGGAGAGTTGGAAATATCCATGTTATCAGGAGAATTCTTTTCATCACATATGTCAGATATCTTATTTTCTAAAATAGAAATGTCCTTTTCATCTATAACGGTAAGGAGAGGAGTATGATCTCGCGACTTTCGTTCGTGGGTCGTCTTAGAGTCCCTATGCGAGCGAGCCTTAGAAAGACGGCTGCCTGACCGGGAACGCTTACGATCTCTGGATCGAGACCGCTTTTTGTCTCTCGACTTAGATCGTTTCCTATCCCGAGATTTAGTTCGTTTTCTGTCTCTTGAGCGAGATCGCTTGCGGTCTCGAGACCTGGACCTCTTTCTTTCCTTAGATCGAGATCTCTTTCCCCTGGAGCGCGACCTCCTGCGGGACCGAGAGCGTTTCCTGCGAGATCGTGACCGAGATCTGCGCCGAGACCGGGAGCGGTCGCGTTTTCTGTCTCGAGATCTGGTCCGGTCCCTCTTCTTTGAAGGAGACCTGTCTTTTTCCTTTTCCTTTTCAATTTCTTTCTCTGGTTTATCATCGGCTGGCGTGGAGGCTTTGAATTTGACATCGGATGAGTTGCCATTGGTTTCGATGACGATCACTATTTCTGGTTTAATTTCTTCCTTTTCCTCTTTTTCAACTTCTTTGGGAGGCGGAAGTGGAGGTGGCGGAGGAGACTTAGATTTCTCCTTCTTCTCTTTTTCAGTGGATTCCTTCTTGTCCTTTCGTTCCTTGTCTTTGTCCTTGTCTTTATCCTTTTCCTTGTCCTTATCTTTATCTCTGGAGCGGTCGCGCTTAGAGCGGGAGCTGCGGTGGCGCGAACGTGAGCGAGACCGCCGGGAGCTGCGGTGGCGGGAACGAGATCTGTTATGAGAAATTATTCAGTCAATAACAATCAACTAACTAACACAAACATGAAACCGATAGATGAGGTTCACAGGCTGGGTGGTAGTTGACAGCTGTATGAGCGTGGCTGAAGTGGAGCTGATTTGAAAACTGGATTCAGTAGTGAACTGCTACAGGGTGATGATGGTGATAGTGTCTCAGCTAACACGAAATTCGCTCGGCCTATGGACGATTGGAGAAGAAAAATCAGATATACTCTTGCAACACTATGATTATTATTCTTTGCAGTCCCAGTGGCAAATGGCAAAGACCTTTTTTCAATCTATATCTGGTGCCAATCTTTGAGTATAACATAACATCACGCCTGTTTCCATGAAAAGCTAGGCAGTCAAAGGCAAATCTAGGCTTAATACGAAACGAATAAATTTCCACCAACCAAGGTAGTTTCAACCATATCAATAGTCTCAGGGCATTGATGACCATTGAACCGGATAAAACTGACCTGGTGGAGCGGTGCTTGTGACGTGACCTTGAGCGACGGGACCGGTGTCGTGAGCGTGAGCGGGAGCGCTTGGAGCGGTGGCGCGACCGGGAGCGGCGCGAGCGAGACCGAGACCGTCTTCGCGACCGGGAGCGAGACCGTGTCCTGAAAGAAGTTGTAGATCAAATTGAGGTGTAAGAATTGACACTTATTTTCTATAAGCATTTTCGTCATTGAAGAAACAGTTATTAGCTCTTTATGAACAAACAAATCAAAGTTTCCTTTTTTCTTTATAATTGTTAAGAAGAACACACAAAGGCTTACTAATGAACTAATTTTACCATTGTGTTTGCAAAGCCTTAAAAAAACATTTGTTCTAAACTGGTTTTTGTTAGCATAACTGGAAATTACATTTTGTCAAAAAAAAATTGTATCAGAACTTTGAGTCGGTGGAATGAGATACAAGAGTTTCTAAAACATGCTCAAAATGTTTTGTTATGATCGGATTTTACACCTCATTTTTCACCTGAATACTGAACAAATAACATAAGATTACAAGGCCTTCATAAGACAAACAAGCCATATCTGTAAACAACATTTCTTTTTTTTGTTTTTTGCTTTTCTTGATCATACAAAAGACTAGTAAGAAAAAAATTCCGTATCTTATTTGTGCTAAATGAGAAATTCATTTTCACTAATCCCACTTTTTTTTTGGATGGAGCGAAATCATCAAATGACTCGTCCCGCTCAGAGCGGAGTGAAAGGGAGTGTCAGACTACTACTGACTAGAACCCACCTATGTTCCTTGTTAGCCCTTTGTGTCCGGAGCCGCGGTTTATATTTCAAACAACCTGCAGCCCCGACACGACATCCCCCTTGAAGCAGTAATTCCCAGAAATAATTTTTGGGTATCGTCACTGATGTACAGAATGCTTGGTTGACCACTTCAAGGGGGATCAGTTTACACTTTGTTTAATAATAAATTACTGGTAATGAATCGATCTTACCTCCTTTTATCCTTAGACAGAAGCCCTATGACCGGATCAATAGCAGCAGAGATTAAGTTCTGAGCTTCCTTAACTCGGCACATGGCTTCTTCAATCTCTCGTTGGGCTGCCTCGTTGCTCTTTGTTTGCGGCTTGCAAATAGCTTGTGTTGCATGATGCACCTGTAATTTGAGAAATTGTTTATTAATTATTTTGCACACATGACATCAAGCTTGTAATTCCAGAAGGGTTAGGCAGAAGTGCACCTAATAGAACTATAGTTGTTGCCAAAAGATAGCAATAGCGGTCATTGCCCTTTCCCTAATATCTCTTCGTACAAATGTTTTCCATTAGACAAAATGTTTAAGGTGGATGTGTCAAGCGACCCTCCATACATTTTTGAAATACACCTTTACACGACACACAGAGACTTTTTCTTTAAAATTTATCATTTTATCACTTCTCAACAATGGAAAGTGTCCGCAATCGACCTTTTTGGGCATTATCTTACATTATTTAGCGAGAAAAACAATAGTGAAATCCCGGCAAAATTTGACACTTCTTTAGTAGTGTGCGTGACTTTTGACAAATAATGACAAGTAAACTTGTTTAGACTATGGCACGCTAGATGGCGTGCAGGTGCAGACGATCTTATAATAATTCTGTTAAATCAATAATTAGTTTTAATTATTTCCTTTCCAACCGTTCAAAAAAATAACAATATAAAATAACATAAAACTGATGACATCAATGTTATGTTTTTTTTTTTAATGTAAACAATTTTATTGTTGTATGGCAACATAAATACCAGTAGTCGTAGGAAGGTTTTATGCAACGATGCCGTTCTTCGTAACCTTGACCTACATGCAATATGTGGACGAAAAAAAGGCGTTGCCAAACTTCGTTCACTTGTTTGACTGTTAGAAACTTAGAAAATACATTCCTAGCTCGGTTGTCCCGCGCTATATGATTTGCGCGCGGAAGTTCTTGCGTACTTATTATTTTGTATGCTATGCATTTTCATTGATTTAATTGCAATATTTCTTCAGTATACATTTGATTCATATTATCTATTATACTGTATTATTGTAATTCTAATTTATCGTAGGTATAATAGTTAAATATTCTAAAAACACAATTCTATTTTCGGTGGTATTAGAAACATCAAGTTGGCCCGTGATTTTTATGAAATCTCGTCACAATACTAATTACCTACGTCATACGTGTCAGTGATGAGTACAAAGTCAGTGTTTCTTAGTATTATTTGAATAATATGTTTTTGGTCAACAATAAATAAAATTATTTTAAATCGGTAAACTACCAAAGTAGGTAATCACAAAATTAAACTTGCAAACATTTGCAAAATATGGTTTTGCCGGATTACGTCACCTTTTACGCATTTTGCAAACAGTTTCAAACAGACACACATATTTAAATATTTATAGTTTGTTTTATTTTGTAGTAGATACCTACCAAGCTTTTTCACATCGAAATTTGTTATGGTGCGTTCAGAAACAAATATAATTCAGTTACAATCTGTTTTTTTTCTGTTCCGTGCTTTATTTTGAACAAGTTATTATAATCTGTTTTTTTTTTCTTATTCGTTGACCAGTTCTACGAGGAATCTAAAGGTAACATTGAAATATAAAGATAAGTAAAATTTTATTACGTACTATAGCGGAAAACGTTTCCGAACGCTCCCATTTCTCTGGCCGTAAGAGGGCCAATAGAGGACAGCCGCCTCAAAGATATTCACCAACGCGCTAGCATGTTTGCTCCCGCGCCTCGCGCCGACCAATCACTGATCTGTCGTCGCGCCGCTACTCGGCCGCTGATTGGCTTTCGTAGCGTTATAGTTTTAAGTTCTTATGATAATGTTGTTTTGAATGTTATAACCTAAAATGTTGGCACTGGGTAAGAGAGATACTTTTGAGATGGCAGAGTTTTAATTTGTGTAATGTGTTTATTCCTGAGTTTTAATTAAAGTTTAAACCGTGAACAAGGCTTTATTTTAAGAACTGACCCACCCCGACTATAGTACATCTTTTGAACGCAACCCAATTGACATTGAGAGTTGAAGGAAAATCCGTCTGCACTTCTCCTGCACTTGCGATCATTTTCAATTGATTGTGGAAGCTGGTCCAAATAAAGGCTTGTCTGAGATATCTGGGTATCGCATAGTGGACTTGAAGCATGTAATAGAGTGGGCATTTCTTCTGGAAAGACATTGAAATATGTGTGAATCTTCACAAATTGAATTTGTTAGTGAAAGACATGATGGATTTCGAAGTGAATTAATTTTCAAGTGCTGTGATCGAGCGTGGAAACATTGGTAGCAGTAATAAAATAAAAACTGCATTTGTGTGGGCAACTGTGACTTCTGGTAGCTTTTACACTCAAGCAGCTCACATAACAAGTCTTATGGATATTCCAACAATGTCAGCCAATAAATTTCGTCGAGTTGAAAGAAAATAAGGCAGTGTGTGGTTAGAACATTTGACAGAGGAAATTAAAATTGCTGGTGAACAAGAAAGATCAATTGCTATTCAAAAAGGTCATACGGGCATAACTTTGACTCGTCATCTGGTATGGTAAGTTAATATTTTACTAAAAACAAATTTGGTTCTTTATGACTTTTTTATTATGTGAGTGGTAATGCCGGGAGGGGACGCCCTAGAAAGACATACACTGATCATATTGGTGCCGTTCTTCTGAAAGGACAGGTGCGTAGTACTCGTAACCGGCGTGCGTGTATGACCAGATGTATGAATGTGGACGAGGCAAAAGGAGTATGTAAGGATCGTAGCAAGTGGCGTTCTGTGGTTTCTGCCTACCCCCATGGGAAAAGGGCGTGAGTTTATGTATGTATGTTATTATGTGCATTATTTACAAGTGTTGCTTTTCATTTCCAGGCCTGCTTCTTGGTGTTAGAAACAAATATTGTTATACATGTCAATATTATGGGAGGAGAAACATGGATATGAAAGCACATAATTGCTGCAAAAATTTTACTGGACCATCTACAGCAATGGAATCGGAAATTATTGTGGAAGGCTTTCAAAAGAGTGAAGAAATACATGAACTTCGCTATTTGAGTTTTATTGGTGACGGAGACTCCTCTGTGTTTGCAAAATTGATAGAGAAAGTGTCATATGGGAACAAAATAAAAAAAAATTAATGCAAGAATGACGTAATCAAAAACTATACCAGTGCACTCTACAAGGTAAATGAATAAATCAAATTTATACCATACCTACTCTAAAAAGCTTATTTTATTCACGCAAAACAGTGAATAAAAAGGCCTTTTATTCACTGTTTTGTTTTTATTCACTATTTTGGTGTTTGAATTTGGAACACAAAAATATATACGGTCTCTATTTCAATGCGTATACAAACTCCTTGCGCTAAGATTCGAAATTCAAAACTCTTTGGTGCAAATAAATTCTCGAGATTTGATTGGTCGATATTTGCGACAAGGAGTTTGGCATTAGATTAATAAATATTGTTTCACAAGTTGACCACCCTAATGATAATAATAAGAAAATTACGCTTAATTTCAGTCATTGCTCTAATTTTAATGTCCATTTCAATTAATGTAACAATTCTTATTTCTTGATTAAATTTCTATTTTCGCTTAAATTATGTATTTTCTCGTAGTCATGATATAAAGTATAGTATGCAACTCATGAATAAAGTACGAATTTATATCGAGGGCCATGAATCACTCGCGTCGTTCAGGATTCTAACAGTTGAATCACTCGCTGCGTTCGTGATTCAATCATTAGAATCCTTCACTTGCTCGTGACTCATCTACGGCCCTCGCTTTAAATCCGTCCTTTATTCACTAGTTGCATAATATACTATTGTAAGTCATCCCAGGATCAGTGAAGCATATTATTCTGTATTTATATTTTGTTCTTTTTAGATCTTGGCCAACACTAAGCTCCTTCTTTCTGGGCGAAATATTTTGAAGCCAAAGATTATTACTGCAATGTAAATAAAACATAGACAGATGGAACTGAAAAGAAGGAAGAAGATCTCGTAGAAAGTTTGAAAAATACTGCTCCAGAAGTGTGGGCTCTCATTTATGCAGCCAATGAAAAAATTGCTTTGAAGGCTTCAAATCCTTCTGCAACATCAACATCAGTTAGAAATTCAAGCAAATAAGAGAAGTAAAGTTTTATTTCAGAGCAGCTTTGGAGATTGACGGTAAATAATATTTTGAAGTGAATGGTAAATAATATTGGTCAAAAAGTAAGAATTATATGCTAAGTATGTTTTCTTTGTTGCAGCAGCAGTGTAGCAGTTGGTTCAAAGAAAGTTTCAAGGCAGTGGGCGAAATCAACAAATCAAATGATTTTTGTTCTAATTGTATTATGGTAGTAGTTTGTTTAGAATCTACATTATCATTGTATATTTCTTTTTATTTTGTATCAAAAGGTGAAATAATACTTCTTAGGTATACTTACTTCATATAAAGAGCTTTATATTTTCGTTTTATTATATGCTTTTGTTGAGTGCTTCCAAATTAGGAAATATTTTTTTCACCTTCCTTGTTATTATCTCATAATAAATCGTTTTAGATTTGTAGCTCTTGTCTAGGAATTATAGTTTCTTACGTGTTATGAAATGTATAATTATTGTAATAATTGGTACTGTTACTAATCATAAGTGTTATTAGTTTTGAGTGATTATGCATGTATCAGCATTTAATTATGTTACTTCAAATTCTTCTGGTTTGATAAAAAAATCAATAGTGTACCTAATGTAGTTTGTTCAAAAGCTTACTATTCCATTAACAACTACTAAAATGATAAGAATAGCTGGTCGTTGAGTTGAACACAAGACAATGTTTGTAATTTATGTTCTTTCTCCTAAATTAGTTTACTGATAATATGTTATGTCTTTTTTATGTTTTATTTTTATATACCTTTTATTATTGATTGTAGTCAATCGTAATATTAACTTACACCATAGTATTGTATCGAGTCTGGTTCTTCTAACCAAACAGACAGATGTGTTGCTGGAGAGTTTGTTCCGCCACTTCTTCTTTCCAGCAAAAACACTAGGAAGTGTCGAAGGGTGGGCGTTTTGGGGGACTGTCACTTGTAAATAAGTAAAGTAAAGTAAATTTTGACGTTCGAAAAGTGCTGATTATCAGCCTAGTTTGAATAAATGAGTTTTGATTTAGATTTTTTTGAGTAAAATAAAACTGCGTTTTATTGTCATTATTGTTGACATAATTTATTTCCCAAAATTAAATAGTTTACACCAACAAATATACCTTTTATTTTTAACAATCGTACATAATAAAATATACCGACTCACGAACAGTAAGTCTTGGGTTCAAATCCAGACAGGCGCATTACTTTGTGGAATGTATTGCATCACCACATGCTCTCAATAAATATGAAGCAAATCATGGTGAAATGTCCTAGAACCAAAAATTTGAAGACGTGACATCTACCCCACTGGGCCCGCGTGGTGGCCGTGTCCCAGCAGTGGGAACATTATAGGCTGATGATGATATACCGTAGCAGGTGGCGTTCTGTAGTTCTGCCAACCCAATCTACCCATAAAGAAAAATGAAAAACATTTTTTTTCATTCACGCCATCTAGTGTTCAATCTTCGTAAATGTACTCGCTCACGTCTACGTCTGTGTGTGTAAACGACGCTATATTCAATGGCAGATTTTAAATTACACCTTTGTGTCGAATTAGGTGGATATTATGACAATGATGTGACCCAGTTCGATAAAACGTAATGTCCGATAACCGCAATTGCTACTCCTACGACTTAATAGTTTTCCAATTACACAAAAACACAAATAAACTAAAAATGTTGACTTCAACGCCATCTAGCGGGAAAATGGCTGGGAGCAGCCTGTATCTTTCACCTTAAGATCAGATAGATAAAATGTTTCAAGACACGAACAGGCTTATTATTGGATTTCAAAGTTATGAACTTTAATTAATGTATTAGGGTCAATGACCGCCATTGCGATCTTAACTGGCAGCAAATATAGCACAATTAGCCAATCATGTTTAAGTAGGGGGCGAGCCTATTACTGGCACTAATCGATACTCTGTAACTGCTACTGAGGAACTCCTAATTGAAAAACCTAATAACAAAGACCTGGAAATAGAATCCTGGACCTCATGCTCAGCAGTCGGCCTTTCAACCACTTGACTAATGACGCAGACTCATATTAATACAAAATTAAGAAGTTCGATTTATTTATTTGGGAAATATATTATTTTTGTAATAACTTGTACATAAGTGTGGTTCATTCTTATGGTAGAACTATGCCTACATGATTTTGGCTACAAGGGATGTAGACCTGTCCACCTGTCTGTCTCAATAACTGGGTGTATGTAACACACGCTAAACATTATTTAGAAATCCATATACCTACTGCTTATGGGTAAAACTAGAATGTACCCACTAAGGAAAAATATTTGTTTCGTAATTCTAGACTTCACTGGATAGACAGATTAAATGAAAATATATATCATACCGTGATGGCCTGTCCTTCAACCAAACTGCCATTCAACTGGAGTGCTTTTATGATGGACTCCTGCTCGGACATCTCAATCAGGGCATACTTCTGCTTGTCTATGTCCCGGTCACAAAACCTCATGCATTTCACTTCACCGGCTTGACAAAAGTGATCTATTAACTGCTGGGAAGTTAAATTGTCCACATCACCCACAAGGACTGTTCTCCTTATTTCTTCGATCTTTCTGGACTCGTAGGTAGCCGGTAGCGGCGGATATGGCGGTAACCCTAATGCAACCATCTTTGGATCGTGACTCTGGATCACCTGGTTTGGAGGAACCCCATCAAGTGCGTTGATTACATGCGCCGGTAACCGCGGATCCGCTGAGCTCAGTCCCGGCACTAAAGTCCCGTTGCTCGACATTTCTAAAGCTTTGTGCTCGTCCGGAATCTCTCCTGATTGCATAGGAATCACTATAAGTGCCCGATCAATGAACACTGTGTTCGTCATATGCTGGGCGACATTTACGGTTGTCGAATCGTAATATTTTACATAACATATTCGAGACTGCACAGGGCAGGATACGTCTCTGATAGTTGGATACAATCTGATGTCGTCGATCTTCCCCAAATAACCGAAGAGTGTTTGCATCTGATCCTTAGTGGCCTGGGGTGCGATGTTGGTGACTTGAATCACCCTCGTGCTGCCCGAAACCATTTTCGACGATTTGCACATTAAAGTTACAAATTACACTTACAACCTGAGTATGAGTTTTAGCACTAACTAGAAACCATCATGATTCTACATTTTGTGCAAATAAATGAGCGAACTTTTGTGAAATAATTTTCTCAAACCACCACAGCACTGAGCACACGCTCTCATTCCACAGATAAAACAGAAACAGAAAGTTTTAAAACTTTATATCTAATCTATGACAGAAACAAAACAGAATAAAAACGACTGAAATACTTTATAATATTAAACTTCTTGTAAATTGAATAATTACATTACATTCTTGAGATCAATTTTTATAAGTAAGTAGGTATAAATACGTATTTTAAAAGGAACTAGATAATTATTGTGATGTTGTGAGTGCGGCGGCGTGGCGACATCTTAGATTCTGTACCAAAAAGTTATATAGCTAAAAAGTCATCTATTAAACCTCACTAGATGGCAAGTATCTTATTTGCATTTCGAATGAACCGATAAAAAGTTAATGGTTCAGTTTTAATGTGCGTGTGAACTGAGGGACCAAAAAGGAATACGCGAAATGAAAATCCTAAGATTTAGTAGAAGACTTAAAACAAATGTAGAACAAATCCGGGGAATTTGTAATCAAATATATTAAAAACTACGACCCATAAAGTGTGGTCCCTCAGTTTTCACAGACGGTTAGCCAGATCTCGGAAAGTATCTTAAAAAAGAAGGTTTTGTGAATACAGACATTTAGTAAAGAATTCGGAAAGATATTCACAAAATAACAGACCACAAAGCATTAAAGATAAAAAAATATAACGACTGAACTGTGGTCCCTCAGTCCACACAACAAAGATGAATATTACTGAATTAAACTAATAAAACCGTTCTTTTTCTACATAAAGTTTTAGAAGAAGTCTTAAAACATATCGTAAAAAAAAATGAAGCCTAAATATCGAAGCATTTTGAAGATAGCGATGATTATTACTGGTCCCTCAATCCTCCACTCCACTGACATATGTGCATGTGCTAGCTGCTGGGCTATAGGAATATCAGAAAGTCTAGTGTACTTAACTTTTAGAAGAAAGTTTCTTCTAAATAATAGGTATCTAAAATTGTGCATTTCTTACCTCTTAGCTGAGATAATATTATTTCTTTAATTCTATGAAAGTAAACAGAGCAGTGTGACCACACAAAAAAACAAAATGTAGACAATCCTTTTATACTTTATTTAATATAATTTTAATTTTTTAGACAAAACGAAAACAAGGTTGTACGGTTCCCGTCGGGGTTGCGGGTTGTTCGAAAGAGATACCGCGGCCTCGACATGAAGGGCTAAGAAGGAACATGGGTGGTTTTTAGTCAGTAGAAGTCTGACACTGCCTACCCCTCGATGATGATTGTATAGGAAATGGGTGTCAAGAAAACAGCAGCAATTTGAATTTAAATACGATGAACATTGACTCGTTTATTATTCAAATATAAAATTACCCACAAGAAAGGTAACTGCCTCCTAGCACAGTTTCGATAGAAGTGAGAGAGCGACTAAAGGCAACCGTCTTTTTTATAACAGACGTTTGGTGACAGTGTTGCCAGTATAAAGAAAACCAAAGATTAATTTTTGTATAATAAAATCGACTAAATATCAACAGATTCATGCTTTCCCAAGCCGCAAAAAAAAAACTAACGTACTTACAATAATTTTGAAATAATGATCATCACAGCAGCAAAAGAAGCTCGTTCAGAAAACAGTGATATCGGTAGGCAGTATAAAGAAAGATTATGAAGGCCTAGTTTTTTTATAGCATTTCATTTTCCCACTCAGGCGAACCAGACATACCTCCCTGTTAGCAGTCCCTTCGGCCTCCACCGATTATTTGAAGATGTCACCCTTTTTGCGTCTACCCGCATTATACAGGATGTAAACGAACTCTTCACGCATACGACAACCAAGCATTCTGTACATCAAACCAAGTACCCCTACGCAAAAATTTTTGCCGGGAAATGACTTTTTTTTTTGGGGTCAAAAATCACATTTTACGGTAAAACTCAAAGTAGCACTCATAAAACATTGTGTTAGTTAATGCTTTGAATAGTAAACGGGTCATGGAGATAATTTAAGTAAAGTTAAAACCTGAAATACTAGTATTTACAAAAACAGCTGTGAAAAATTTGGAACTTTGACCCCCAATATCTCCGTAACTAGGAGGTTCCCAGGTATGGTCTAGAATAAAAAATGATCGCAGTGGTGGGGAGAACAAATGCCCTTCGTTTGCGTTAAGGGTACTTTTGCACCCTATATAATGACAAATTCCCTTCACTCGACTCCTTCAATACCACACGGAACCGTCTTAAAAAAGAGATAATTACAATCCTGGAGCATACGCGTGTTCTCCAACCCCCTGCTAGTGTCAGTTAGGCAGTTAGTCACAAATAGACATACACCATATCATCGCACACATTCACAGACACCCACACTGCACAAACAGAGAGAGAGAGAGAAATAGAGAGAGAGAGAGAGAATACGGAGAGTGTCAGACTTCTACTGACTAAAAACCACTCGTGTTCCTTCTTAGCGCTTTGTGCCGGAGCCGCGGTATCTCTTTCGAACAACCCGCAGCCCTGACGGGAACCGTACATCCTTTTTTTTTTATGGTGGGTGGAAAATCATCAAATAACCCCTCCCGCTCTTGGGCAGAGCGGAAGGGAGTGTCAGACTTCTACTGACTAAAAACCACCCATGTTCCTTCTTAGCCCTTCATGTCGAGGCCGCGGTATCTCTTTCGAACAACCCGCAACCCCGACGGGAACCGTACAACCATGTTTTCGTTTTGTCTAAAAAATTAAAATTATATTAAATAAAGTATAAAAGGACTGTCTACATTTTGTTTTATTGTGTGGTCACACTGCTCTGTTTACTTTCATAGAATTAAAGAAATAATATTATCTCAGCTAAGAGGTAAGAAATGCACAATTTTAGATACCTATTATTTAGAAGAAACTTTCTACTAAAAGTTAAGAACACTAGACTTTCTGATATTCCTATAGCCCAGCAGCTAGCACATGCACATATGTCAGTGGAGTGGAGGATTGAGGGACCAGTAATAATCATCGCTATCTTCAAAATGCTTCGATATTTAGGCTTAATTTTTTTTACGATATGTTTTAAGACTTCTTCTAAAACTTTATGTAGAAAAAGAACGGTTTTATTAGTTTAATTCAGTAACATTCACTAAAATATTCATCTTTGTTGTGTGGACTGAGGGACCACAGTTCAGTCGTTATATTTTTTTTTATCTTTAATGCTTTGTGGTCTGTTATTTTGTGAATATCTTTCCAAATTCTTTACTAAATGTCTGTATTCACAAAACCTTCTTTTTTAAGATACTTTCCGAGATCTGGCTAACCGTCTGTGAAAACTGAGGGACCACACTTTATGGGTCGTAGTTTTTAATATATTTGATTACAAATTCCCCGGATTTGTTCTACATTTGTTTTAAGTCTTCTACTAAATCTTAGGATTTTCATTTCGCGTATTCCTTTTTGGTCCCTCAGTTCACACGCACATCAGTTTTATTATAATGATTGTAGACTAAATTAGGAAGTTTGCGGCGGCGCGTGTAGATTCATCATCTGGCTAGCCTTTTCCCAACTATGTTGGGGTCGGCTTCCATCTGAGTACCAGTATTTTACATGGAGCGACTGCCTATCTGACCTCCACAACCCAGTTAATACTAGGTAATACACTCTTTGGTGAGACTGGATGTCAGAATTTCAGGTCACTGACTACCTGTAACGACAGCCAAAGCTCAATATAAGGCAAGTGTTTCATTTTAGGGCATTTAGGGTATCTCCTGTGTATAAGTATGGGAATTTTAAATGAAAATTTAAGTTTGTTTTTATGACTAATAAATACCATCGTTCGAAGGCAAATCCGCATATTTTGATGGGCAACTACGCAACCCTACATTATGCGAGGCCCGACACCCACCTGGCCGGTTTTTATGGACTATGTTATTAACCCCATTAGGAGCCTCTGCTTTAAAATTTTGAATTTAACTCAGGTGGTGCGTAGTGTTATTGGTACAAAATAATAGATGTCACCACCCGTCAAAATTAGCAATCAAATTATTGTGCGAGTCGGCCTAGTTTTCCATTTGGTGGTTTCCATATTCTACTATTTGGTTCAAACTATGGTATAAACCACAGACTACAATGCATAGAGATAATAATTCAAATAAAATTTGGCGCCGGCGGCAAATACGATTTTCGGTTTTGTCCTTGCTTGCTCAATAATGTTTGGTGATAATGATACACTCGAGTCATTAAAATTAAAACTCAAATCTGGTAAGTTGAACCAATATGTATCATGCGTTTAGGATGCCGATGGCCAACGGGTATTCGCGATTTAGTGTTTTATCAAACCGAATGTTTGCAGAAGACAGACAAGTTAGCCATTGGTCATAAAATTATGCGAATACAAACTTTACGACACTTGATTGCAGTGACCAAACAGAAGTTATCTCAAGAAAGAGAAGTATTAAAACTACGCAATAAAGAACGATCGCTTAAGGACGAACTCAATACGACCAAAGCTGAAGTAGAACTTTTAACAGAACATTTGGAGGTAATCTCTCCTTTTCATCAGCAAAGCTTAGAAGCAATAACCATAATTATTTGACCTTTGGACAAAAAACAATAGCCTTATTGTAATTTTAATACTTATCATATTTTAATATTTTGGTTACCTGCCCGCGATGTCTCACTGCTGGGCAAAACCAGTCGGTGGGTCATTTTAGGGACGGAGGCTTACAAAGACTTGGTGGGACCCTTCTTGGAGGATTTGGGGCCTTTCAAGGCATGGGAGTGTTAAGGCTTCCCAGCAACCCCAGCTCTAGTCCCACGCCCGTCTTGGTTATCTCGCCACCTTTTTCGGCGGCAACGGCTCCGTTCGTC
The DNA here is from genome assembly GCA_949774965.1 of Diarsia brunnea. Taxonomy (NCBI): domain Eukaryota; kingdom Metazoa; phylum Arthropoda; class Insecta; order Lepidoptera; family Noctuidae; genus Diarsia; species Diarsia brunnea. The sequence goes on along the minus strand of OX459015.1, from coordinate 6,683,275 downwards.
TTCATGGAGTAGGAAACTGGACATCTTTTTTACTGCCAGGGCGTATTTGAATTATTTTATGTTTGAATTGTTGAGTTTAATCTTTTTACTCTGCACGCTCTTAACCTGCACGTCTTTCTATTCGACATGGTTCTAACATAAATGAATGATGTTTGTAACAATATTTTGATTTAAAAAGAATTTTATTGAATTTCTTACCCATTCCTAACAATAGAATTGGTTATCCTTACTTACAGCTCCTGAAGAATCAAATAACTCAGAGTAAACACCAGATTTCAATGATCGATATGTGCATGGCATCTGAAGACTTGAAGGTAGAATCGCACATTGATATCCTGAATGAGCATCTAGGAGGATTCCAACGACTGTTCGACAGAGGTTTGACATTATTATCCTGCTTGAGATCCTGCACATTAAGTTACTATTTGTCAAATTCTTTAATAGATTTTCAACTTTATCACTAACTAAAGCAGTAGGCTCAAGGTTTATTGAGAAATTTTGTCAGTTTCGGGTAGCTTGATGTACTGGCGTCATACATATCTACTTCATCATCATCATTCTCGAGTCCCAATTTATTTGGGGTCGCCGCAGCACGTCTTTTTCTTCCATACTCACTTCTCTATTATTCGTCATCTCATCCATCAGACACCTTGCTTTACTTGGGGCTAGAGAATAAATAATTCGTCGAATTGAAAACCTCCTTTTTTGAAGTTGGTTTCAGTTTAGTGCAGCGACTAGATCTATCAGTAATGGTTTATAATTCAAGAAAAACAAATCAAACGAGATTTTTAGGAAATTTGCTGTTATATAATTTCCAGTATAAGTTGACCTTTCTTTATAGGGAAGGGAGACCCTGTATAATGTAAGGCCAGCATATATTGGAAACGTCATTACAGCTTGATATCTCGTCTTGACTGTTTATCCTAAAAACACAGATCGCAGAGAAGTAGAACAACGTATTAAGGAGCAAAGAGAAAAGGAAGCTAAATTACAAGAAGACGTGCGCCAGAAAGAGAAGCTGATAGCAGAAGAAAATCAACGGCAGACGAGGGAAGCAGCCGCCATTGAAGAAGAATGCGAAGTTGTTGAACGAGAGTGCGCTGTGCTGAAAGTAAAGTGTCTACCGTCCTTTCAGCAGTCCAACAGTCAAAACGATAAGGTTGCTATTATCAACCTTATCGTTTTGACTGTTGGACTGTTGCAGTTCACTATGGAGGGACCAGTGTAACACTTTGATAAAAAAAACTTCAACCGACAAGTGGAAAAACGAATCGCAACGGACAAGTGGAAAAACGAATGGAAAAAATAACTTGAAGTTTTACGGGCAGATTGGTAATAGAGTAAGATCCCAGGGCCACCAGACGTCACGTATTTTCTGACGAACGAAATGTGGCCGATTGCGTAGTGTTAGTATGTACTAAGAACGCATGCCTACCTGCTAGCTTGGTTAGACGGCCAATTTTCAGGTATCAGGTAATCAAGGTACATAAAAACATTACGTACCTCACGTAAATTCTCAAAGCTGATTTTTACGTATATTTTAGGCAATATCCTTAAAAATAAGTCGCCAATACTCCCAGACACTTTCCGTCGGCCGAATTGCTTTGCAGACGCTTTAAAGCTCCCAAAATAATTACCTAACTTCAGGTAAATTCTCATGCTCCATTTTTATATATGTCCACCAGACAACTATTTTAAAACCTCTTACAAAAAGACAGACCGATCCAAGGGGCCAATCATCCCCTAAATTCAATTTTAATACCTCTGTGGGTAAAAGCGCGAAGACATTATCCACGCGCATGAGACTGAGTGAGACATGTATTAGGATATATTAACTTATCTGTCTCTCTATCTCTCTTACAGTTCGTCTGCAAAACAATTCGGCCGACGGAAAGTGTCTGGGAGTATTGGCGACTTATTTTTAAGGGTATTGCCTAAAATTTACGTAAAAATCAGCTTTGAAAATTTACGTGAGGTACTTAATGTTTTTATGTACCCTGATTACCTGATACCTGAAAATTGGCCGTCTAACCAAGCTAGCAGGTAGGCATACGTTTTTAGTACATACTAACACTACGCAATCGGCCACATTTCGTTCGTCAGAAAATACGTGACGTCTGGTGGCCCTGGGATCTTGGCCTATAATGTACGTACTTGTCAAATTTGAAAACCTGCCCGTAAAACTTCAAATTAAAATTTTGTTGATATTCGTTTTTCCACTTGTCCGTTACGATTCGTTTTTCCACTTGTCGATTGAAGTTTTACTTCTACTGTGTCCCAGCACACATTTAGTTTTTTTTTATTTGCAGAAAAGAAACCACGCGATTATGTTGAAATTGAGAAAAAGGTTGCTTGAAGCGGAAAACACAAGACGCGAAGTCATGAAGCGAAAACTTCCACAAATTAGCACCAACAATGAAAATGAGTCAAACTAAACTCCTAGCCTTATTAATTAAATAAAAACTAATGTTAAATTAAATATTTACTTTAATTAATACCATAATTAAAAGTTAGTTACAATAAAATTGTAGTTTCTTCTAAAGTTGCAACCTAGTATGAGATTAATAGTAGTACTTACTATTATTTTTTTGTACCCAGCAGGGTAAGGTAAGGTTTGATTTCTAAACTACAACTTCATAGTCCGGTCAATTTTGACATCCAAGGTTACACTAATTTCCACCCGGCTGAACATTGGTAGGATGATTGTTCAAAACACCATTATAAATGAAATGTAAAAAGTCCCCATCGATCCGACACCAGGGCCCCGAGTCTGCTATTCAATAGTGTCAGAATGGTCTATCATTGATCTCATAATTGTTGATTTTAACAAGTTTACTTTAATAATATAATCGAAGTCAATCTAAACTAATAGGTATTTTATAGAGGAAAGGTAAGATTTTTTGTTTGTTACGAGTACGATATAGCTCAATTTAATAAGTTGGATAGTCGATTTATCTAGAAAGGTTATAAGCTATATTATGTGTTGCAGACGAAGTTGCGTGGGTCTGTTGTCAAAATCAACAATTATGAGATCAATGATAGACCATTCTGACACTATTGAATAGCAGACTCGGGGCCCTGGAAACGAAAACGAAAACTTACCGTTTTGCGGAAAATCGCGAAAATTCCTTTTTTGTGACCTTTGACCTCGAATAATTCTTTTTCCAGGTGTCCCATCGATGGGGACTTTTTACATTTCATGTATACAATGGTGTTTTGAACAATCCTACCAATTTTCAGCCGGGTGGGAATTAGTTAGTGTAACTTTACCCCTATTTTCTGGTCTAATTTTGACCGGACTATTCAGATGATACTAGACATGTGATTTTGACTAATAAATAACATTGGGTATAATTACCTACTTAGAAACATTATAAATAAATACAATCATTCCTTCTTACCGATATAGGGGGTAACAAGTGAAACAGTTAATAATATCATTTAAAAAAGTTGTCTACCTTAACAGGGTTAAATATAACATTAATTCGTGTTTACTAGGTAATAGTGTGGTAATAGTTAGGTAAGAATGTTTGGGGGTGCCCCTTTCCCGTATATGTAACCGAAGTATAAAAAACAATAAACATAATCCAACATTACCCAAATTACATTACCAAATTTTAATCAGGTACCTACTCGAGTCTCAAAAAAATGTCCCTCGGTGCACTTATGAGGGAAATATTTTTCAATTAATAGTTGATTTAAGTCTGGAAAAGTTTCCTTCTAACTGTACCAAAATATATAACACTTTCTATATGTGCACAGTTTCGTTAGTAGCCGCACAAAATAAAAAGGCACCAACGTTGGTCCTTAGTAGTTTTAGATTTTAGTGCGCCACAAGGCAGTTTATTGAGTCCTTTACTGTTTTTTATAAAGCATATTATAGTAATAAAGTCGACTATGTTCAGGTATTCGCCAACGAGGTGGACAATCTATCTGCCATAGGTACTTATTACTTTAGTGCACCACGAGTCACCAAGTTTTTTCATATAATTCATGTGTTTAAATAAAGTGACGTTTCCTAATGCGGCAATTATTGTTGTTGCCGACAGTTTTGAGAATTAAAAAAATGTTTTTAGTACTAATCCTGAAGATAAAGTACCTAAACATTTTTTTTAAATCATCGGTTGTTATTAAACAAAAGACTAAGGATTAATAAGATTTTGTATTTGTGTGTACGAAATTACCTCTATCACGACGAAATGTCCTTTCTTTATAATATCAAGTACAATCAACTCATTAACTAGGAACACTACCGCGCGGAAAAGATAAAAAGATGTGGCATCAGAAGAATGCGATAGCAACTTAGTAAGAAAAAACAATAAAATAAAGCTACGCGAGAGACGATCACGTCGCGTTGAAAAAGATGGATGTTATACCCTTTAATTGTCAAGCTGAAGCAGTAAGGCCACGCTACGTTTAGTCCAATGAGATGTGGGTTTATCTGATGGTAAATAAAACGCTAAAACGAAATTAGATGAATGACCTGTAGTAGCTAATACTCCTTTCCTCTCTAAAGTCTTGTAAAGAGGGCATTTATATCTTGTGCCCTCTTTAAAATCTTGTTTCATTTTGGGATAAAGCCATACAACTGGCATATTATCATTTAATATTTTAGGGAATTGTTCGGCTATTGCTTCGGTTTTCCGATCCCAACGCCCTCCATCCATAAACAGACCCAGCACATACACACCTGAATCAGCGGGAATCGTTTCATAATCCACCTTACGCACTTCGAAGTCAAAAACTAGCAAATCTATAGGTATTTTCATAGCCCTCGCGTAATTTTGAACGGATCCGGTGAGGAATGCCTGAGTGAAAAAGAACCCTGAAAGCCAAAATGTTGGTGGTTTCCCATTCACATACCAATCTTCTAACATTTCCAAACGCTCTATGAAATCTGTAACATAACTAGGAAGTGGCTTCAAACTAGGATAGGAAACTTTACGCCAGTTTTCTGGAATTCTTCCAAGTAGCATAGCATTGGATTGGTAATCCAATGATGCGGACATCACAATAAGACCTTTGACTGCTTTTTGCAAGTCTAGTAAAGACGCCCATATCTCATTTAGCAATTTATTGAAACGTTCCATTTCTTGAATTAAAACCGTATTCATAGACTCATTGTAATCAACAGGATATTTTTTTCTCGCAGTTTCCAAGTCGAACTTTTTTGGTAGCTTAGAAAGAATTTCAGCGGCCATTTGAGTAAGAATTGTTTCTGTATTCCCACCCTCCGCACCGCTGCCGCCACCTTCGACAAGAACCAAAGCCGCCGTTAATTCCATGGAAGTAGTGTAATCACGAGTTATTCCTGCGTTCATATGTAGTCCAAAAACTTCAGGTGGGGGATTTACGGGAACCGTTTCAATATGCTTGAGGTAATCTTGATATTCACATCTCCGCGGCAAGACATATTGTGGACCAATATCACAAAAAGTGTAATTTGGGTCAGTTACGACGCCATCATTAACAAAGTTATCTAATATTGTAACTATTAAGCGACGATCCCAATCATCAGTCACCCTGCCACCGTAATTGCATTCACCGGTCAAATACTTGATAGCTACATATTGAATTTCTTCATATTGGTTTAAAAACATTTGCAACTGCATTACCGATATCTGGAAGTCAGAGTCGTTAAAGCCGTATTGAATATTCCATCCTAACGGACCAAACTTTTTTCTTTCTTGCACTACGGCATGGAAAAAACTGATGCCGTATAAAAGCTTGCTAAACGTTTTATCTTTACCTGGGCACCCTTCGAAAAAATCGGTTTCCTTTACAGGCTCTGAAATGTACGATCGATTAAGATTATGTTGAAGTCCGGTAGGTGGCTCGTTTGTCATTTTAACCGCCACTTGTAAAACTGATTGAGGAAATTGGTCAGATGGATAACTAGTCAGCCATAATCGAAAACTTAGATCTGTGTTCGTTAAATCGAAACCTTCTGTAATTTTCTCTAACACTGGAAGCCACGAAACAGCTAAGTGACAATTTTGCAAACATACCCAGCCACCTTCAAGTTGGGCCCTTTCAATCATTGCTCGCGCTATTGGACCTTGTCCTTGTCCCAACGATATGGAGTTGAATCTATGCGCATATCCCATTCGTTCGCAATATTTTATCAACGCTCCCATTGGATCCGAACCTGGAGACAATATGAATAGTAAAGGTGCAAGACAGTTTGAATCTCCAAAAGATTTACTAATATCAAATGGCGGTGGCGTGATGTATTTCCGGCCTAAATGTTGTTCCACAAAATCTGATATTGCTGTTGTCAATTTGTCAGGCCTTAAAACCCTTACAACCAATAGTTTTTGAAATGTAGACAATGTCGTGTCCCACTTCCCGGGCAATGGTCTATTATGTGGTTCCATATCATCATAAACTTCCTGCCACTGACTTATATATTTGACAAAATCGTCTTTAAACCCAACATAACTGTGTAAGTCACTTATTCTGCATATTTCATCCCAGCTTTTATCAGGTAACCATTCAACGGGCTTTTTTAATGGATTTTCAATAGCTATACCTCCAGTTATAAGAAAAATATGTTCATCTAAGTTCATTTCGCCTGTAGAAAGCAACATTTTAGAGCACATAACATAGGAAAACATCAACTTGTCTTTGTCAAAGAGTGACCTACATACGTTACTGTATAAATTATAAGTAAAAGTATCTTTCAAAAACTTTAGCCTTTTCTCCAAATCTTTTGATTTATTAGCATTCTCTATTGAAATTACGTAAAGATTTATAAACCAGATTAAGGAATATTGATACATAGGATCAACGTTAGGCAATTCCGTGACACAATAATATAATACAGCAGAATGTGAAGCGATTGGTCTATAACCATGACGGAACTCTTCTATTATAATTTCGGTCTCCACGCTAGCTTCTTGTTTTTTCATAATATCAACAGCTAAATTTTTAGACGAATCTAGAACCTCAACAGCCGTTTCATCTTCCAATATATCCCCTTTTGTCTCTTGTAAAGTGCGTAAAATATCATCTTCTACTTGTTTTAATGCAGCTCGGTTACCAGCACTTTGAACGATTAATTTTTCCCTTTTCTCTTGCAAGTCTGGTCTTTCTTTTGCTACTACTATACCTAATAACTGATCTTCTAATCCATCTTTGGTAAGCGCAAAGTTTATTAATGTAACTTTGTTGAAAACTTCGGGCAAATAATGTGGATTCCTTAATTTAGTAGTCATGTAAAGCCTAAAGTGTGGATGATATTCTATGACATTGTCGCCAAGGGCAATAAATTCTTTACCTCCTTGCATATATGTGTTTTTTAAAAGAACTGGGTCTAAAGGCGCATCTACCTCTTCTAAAACACACTCTATGAGGGCAGGTTTGCCGTATTCCAAACAGGTTTCCATGACTTTCATGTAATTTCCATCTGTAAATTTAAGTAGTTGCAGATCGTTCGATTTTTCCATCGTTTTTATCCATTTATTTGCTTGGCCTTGCGGATCAATCATCAAAGACCATCTCATGGAATTATCTTGTATGACACCATTATCAATGGAAAATGAATCTCTGGGTAGTCCAGCTATACACCAATTTTGAATCTTGATATCGGTTCCTAAGATATCTTTAAATAAGAACTGTTCGGAGTGTGGCATTTCTAAATGTATAACCAGGTCACGCCATTGGTCAATCATTCTTATTCTGATAGGTAACGTATAGGGTGCCAAGTAAGCCATTATAGCACATGACACAAGAATATCCCCAGCTAAATGGTCAAATAACGTCTGTAAATTTTCGGCAGCCAATGTCCAACGAACTCTTTCGCCACCTAAGCCACCAATTAACTTTTCAGCTCTAGCCAATTTATCAATACACATCTGTACTTCGTTTTCCAATGCTCTCTTTTTAGCATTAGCTTCTTCTAATGCTTCGTTTAATTCGGCCAGTCTAGCTTCTAATCTGGCTACCAATGCTTTCTTTTCTTCCAAAATAGCCATTGTTTGTGCGAATTCTCTTTCAGCAGCTTCTAATTTTGCTTTTTTAGGACCTACGACCTTAGCTACAGCATCGTACATATCCATAGCAATAATCCATTTACATAGACCTTCAGCTGCTGTTGAAGCTTTTGCAATAATATGAGGCTTAAAGTCTTTATGACAAAGATATTCTTTTCGGATTTTTTGCATAACAGGAACAGGGATATTGTCCTTGTCGAAGTTTTTTAGTTGCTCCAAGAAACTCATATCCCCGAGTATTCTTTTACTAGGGCCCCAATAATCTAATATTTTTTTTCCAGGGTTGTCTGGATCTGGAATTTTATCAGGTGCAATACCTTTTATCACACACACTGCTGCCATGACTAACTTCACGGTAAATGGGGGATTCTTCATAGATTTTACAATTGTTATGTCAGCTGGTTTCAAAGTATTTAATGCTGAAATAGCGTCTTCTAAAATTGGTAATGCGAGAGCTAAATCCGCTTCACAATCCTTTTTGAGTTCTTGTGCACCTGCTGCTTGAACATTTGCAACTTTTTGATCTTCCCTTACCTGAGCAGCAGCTTTATCGGCGGTTGCTGTTTCTACTTCTATTTCTTGCATCATCTTAGCTGATTTGGCAGCCATAACCATAAGTTGAGGTTTTAAGGCGTTTAAATCTTTTTGCATTATCGCTACAGCGTCTGCTGCTTGGCCTAGTTTATCTAATCCATTGGTATATCTAAGTTTGGCGGCTCTTAATTCTCTTTGTCGTCTGTTAGTCAACGACGTAAAAGATTTGATTAAATCCAAATACGACGCTGATGTAATATAGGTTTTCCTGCCAAGTGTGCTGTAGAATTCGGCCGATACGATTCGAGCGTCTACATGAAATTGCTTGCACGCTATTACGGCAGCTGCTTTTACTTTATCGGGCACATTAACTTTAACCATATAGTAATGTGCAACCATTTCTAAAGCGTCTTCGGGCCAACTGTCGTACCAGTCAATAGTGCAACAATTAACCAAAGACGGATACAGTCGTAACCTCGTTCTAAAAGCACTTCCTATAGGGCTGAAACACAATACTATGTGCAGCTTTGCTTTGCAACGCCCAACAAAAAAAGACAGAATCTGTAACGGACTTATGTCTAGGTTTCTGTTACCACCTTGGGCGCCTAAACGTGTTAATTCAAGAATGTCTTGTTGTTCGTCTAAGCCATACAAATTAGGTACTTCACCAGAGTTCAACAGACTATCTAGATTCTGTATAAACACTTCTTCTTTTATTTGGCCTTCAGTAAACAAGAAAGTTGTGTCTTTATTCAAGCCACCTGATTCACGAAGAACTAATTTTACGTCGTCGTGCCAATCTTTAACACTGTAACTTTTTGTAATCTCTGGTTGAAATACTGACAGACCCAATATTGTACTAGCTAAACGTGTAAGAGACTGTCGACCAGAACCACCAACACCAACAAGTAAAGCATTTCCTGAAGGCATACTCAAAAGTCTACAAATCTTTGATAAGTGTTCTAAAGCATAGTCAAATAGTACAATAGTCATTTTTGCTTTATGCATTGTATTGTATTCTGCTAGCATTGCGAGAGCTACATTTAGTACAGCTTCTTTTGACGGCATTTCCTCATATCGTCGTTCGCCTTCTAGACTGTCTGTGTCAAGGTAAGTACCAAACATCATGGCTTTAATAGTATCACGAGTAACAATCTCTTTCTCATTTTGATAAGTATCTAAGGCGTTTTCAAATGTGTCTTTCATGAATTCTCTGGTGGTTTTTTTTAGACCTTCGAAAAACCAAGCACGATCGTCATCGTCTACAAGTCGGTCATAAAATACGCGTAAAATTTCGTGAACCCAAACCCTTACAAATGTTTTTTTATTATCAACAGATTCTTTTCTTAACAGTGCACATCCTTGGATCACTCTTGAAAAATCTCTCAAGTTAAAAGTATAATGTGATTTAGCAGGCGTTGGTCTCAATCCTTCCGTAGCATTATCATAAACGTCCGTTGTTGCAGCAATAATGTTAACTATAACGGGCTGTGTATCTTGGCTGAATCCATTTCTTCTCCAGCCCAATTGTAACAAAGTTATAAATATCTTACTCATACTTTCTTTTGAAAACTCATTAATTGAGTAAATATTAAAATGTCTTAGCATTCTGGGGTAAATAAGTTGGCGACTGCCTCCAACGGGTCCAATTGCCCCATAGAAAAAGGTGTCATGTATGTATAATTTGTCAGTTGTTTTTAGATCATACCAATGTTTCTGATCAAAATATAATCTGAGTAGCTCTATTGCTGGCTGAGCACCATATGTTTCTTTGGCAGGCATGTTCATATCATCAATAAATATTATAGCTTGTTTTCCTTTAGTGGGACCGTAATTATTTTTTCTTCTTTTGTTTAGTTTTGAAAGAACTAGCTCTTGTGTTTGATTAGCAGAAGTGGTAGTTGTAAAAGTTATGAATCCTGGTGTATACAGGTCAATGGAAATGCGATTCATCAAAAAATTTTGGACTATGAAGCTCTTCCCCGTTCCCGTAGGACCAATAAAAAGCAAAGGCTGCCTGAACTGTGTATGTAAATGTAACAACGCATAGTATTTTTCGGTTTCCATTGTTGGAATAACTGTTTGCAGTAAATTAATTTGTTCTTTTACAGCGACTGCTTTAACAGCTTCTATCCACGGTTTCCAACAACCTTTGCCTTTAAACATGTAAAAATGGTCGACAAGTAAACCATCTGCAGGAACAGATACATCAAGCCGATCTATCGACGGCGGCAAACCCCGTTCGCCCCTAAAGTACTCTCTAACTAAAAGATCGTATTGTTCCCGGGAATCAGTATTTAGTATTCCGCCAACACCCCATATTAAACCGGACATAAACGCAGCAGTAAACCAAGTTCTAGTATACCTTGTGTCTTCCTCACCTAGAATAGCATCATCCATATACATTACCACAAGTCTAAGCGTGCTTATTACTAGATTGACGTCTCCACCCGTCACTAACTGAACACAGTTTTTTTTTACAAAATAAATTAATGGATCAAATAGCCAATCGCACATTGTGTAAATGTATTCTTCATTATCTTCATACCATATAGGATTCAAGGTTTTCACCCAGGACGTGTAGAACGGTCTAAATCCCATTGAGACTGATTCCATGTAAATCATACCACATCTAGAGACAGTTGCTGGAGAGGCCTGAGATAGGTCCATGACCTCAAATATCATAGACATAACACTACTCATAGCCATCACTTCACCTGACGTTAAACAAAGCTTTTTATTGTCATCTAATACAGTATTCATATTTTCGATCCAAACTGCATCTACTGGGCCATCAAAGACGATCCATTTCTTGACGGGGGTATCTTCTGAAGCAAAATCTCTAAACATAGTTGCTACGATACCATCAGTCCACTCGTATGAAATCGGATCAAATGCACCGTATAGCTGACCCATCGTAACCGCTTTAGGATTTAACACTCTGTATGTGCATGTACATCCACCAGGTTGATTCCTTTCTTCCATCAATGTTAACGATTCTGATAATATTTTTAATGTCATTGATTTGCCAGAAAAAGGATCACCTACTATCATAAATCCATGCCGCACGATCATCATTTCAAATATCTGTATAACTTTAAGAAGGAAACAATCTTCCGGTTGTAGATTATTTAATTCACACGTAGTATGACATGCATCCAAGAAGTTGACATAATCTGGTTTTGGCAGTGTTATGCCAGGAAATAAATCAGATATGATGCCTTCAAATAGGGGTACATCGCAGGACAAGAATTTCGGTAAGTTGACATCTGTGATAGACCGAAGTAGAAGAATACTCTCACTTTCATTAGGGAAATCTCTTTTTAAGTTACCAGCAGCTGACAGAACAGTTTTCACAGCTCGCATTCCGTAATCATAGTGATTTTGCGAAGATAATTGTTCAGAACACAATCGATATGTTGTGACGATTTTTACTGATAAACTTCTAGCATCAACGAACCCAAAAGAATACAACGAAATTTCACCTATCATTGCATAATCTGGTACCATCATTGCGACTGTTCTAAACAGTACCTTTAGATTGTCAGGAAGCTCAGACCGTCCTGCATAGCCAGGATTCATAGTAATGCACACATAACACGCAGGGTTTAAATTTAATGTGGTGCCTTCAAAAACAAAAACTTCTAAATGTTGTCTAATGGCTTGAACTATGCATAATATTTGTTGGGCAATGACAGAGAGTACCTCAACATCTATTCTATTGAATTCATCGAAACACGCCCACGCACCACAAGCGGCCAGTCCTTTAAAAAACTTACCCATTGCTTTGTAATCTAATCCATCAGAACAGTTGAATACAACACACTGAACGGCTAATGCTTTGGCTAAGTCTTTCGTTGTTTCAGTTTTACCAGTTCCCGCGGGGCCCTCTGGAGCACCATTTAAATGAAGATAGTAAGCTCCTATAAGAGTCCGGTAACATCGATCTGTCAAAGGTGTTATTACTAATCGATCAGTATTGCCCAAGTATTCGTAGGCATAGTTCACTACGGCATTAATTATTTTCACACTAACCTTCTCCTCCTCCCAGTAGTAACGAAGTTGTGCTAGCCACTGAAAATCTGTTACTTCAGTAACATTTTTACCTACTAAATCAAATATTACATCTTTGGCGTGAACATCTATTACAATGAGAGCTTTTATTGTAACACTGTTTAATTTTGTTAAATCAGTACGGCGAATTACGGCAACAGTTTCGTTTAGTTGTTTAGTCAACGAACGCTGGAATGCGTCTAACTCGCTTAATTTATGTGTTTCTAGAGCTTCGTGTACATCAACTGCCCAATAAATTTGAGATATGGCTAGTACTACCATACCTTCCCACGAAAGTATCCATTCAACGCGGGTTATGTTTGGATAGTCATAATAAGATAATTCGGTCTCTGATCGGACGGATTTTAGCATTTGATCCTCGACTTGAACCAACCACTTTTCTACAGACCCCCGTGCAGCTTGAACACTAATAATTTCAAGGAATTCAATTTGCTCAGTTTCCTGAGATATCATTGCAGATATATTAAATTCTTCATCGAAAACTAGTTTATTTATTCCTTCAAAACATTTCTTTAAATGAGGTTGAACTTTAAGAGGATTCTTTGTTTCGGATAAAATTTCCAACATTTCGTCATTTGATAAGAAGAAGAATCTTGAAAAATATAATCGTTTCTTTTCAAGATAATTATTAACTCCATCGTTAATTTTTTCCAGTAATCCAGAGCAAATTTTAAAATTTTCCAACACACCGACACCACCTGCGAGCTCAAGCGCATGAGGATCTTTTTCTACGGAACCCATGTATCTGCGGTATGTGTTATTTACTTCAACAAACATAACTCCTTCTTCGGGCATCTGCGCAACTATGTCTTTAGAAGAAAATATGGGTAATAAATACAACCACTGACTTTGTACTTTGCCCCATTCGTCGATAGTTTTATTAGTCCTCACAATTTTTTCATACCATGCTTTAACTTGAGCTTCAAAAGGTTTAACGAATGCAGAACCTCTCATACCAACAGTTTTCACGATATGATCGTCTAATACACATTGAATATCGTCGAGGGCCGTGAGTATATTTATTCCAGTGTCCTTATATGGATTCGTTTTAAAACATATATCTGTCCATTCAGCCATCATTTTATTGAGATTTGTTATTAAAGCAAGTTCTTTTGTTGCTGCTACACTTATAATTTCGTACTGATCAAGATCATCCCAGAGATCATAATTAATGATCTTTCGCAACGTAGTACCCGCCGTAGGAGTCAAATCAAAACCAGCAATTAAAGTCATTTCATCCCAATGCCTCTGTACTAAAGCTGGATTACACATAATATGGGCCATCTGTACATTAGGCCTCCATTCCTTCAATTCAGCAACAGCTTGAGCACATAATTTCATTGGAGCCGGAAGATTATTTACATCAGGATCATCTACCAGTCCCTGGAAACGTTTTTCTACACCTTCAGCAATTTGTTGCTTTATCTTATTTCTATAATTTTTCGAGAGCTTTAAGAACTCTTTATAATAAAAATCGTGATCAAATTCTATTTGACAGTGATCCATATATTCGAAAGGCCCATCCATCCAAGTATAAAAGCTCCGCTTCCATTTATGAGCTAAGAACACAAGACTGTGAAAAGGTTTGACATAATCTTTTAACTCTTCTAAATCTGGATAACTCGTATTCGGAAATTTAAACGTGGTTTCTTCGATATTAATCCAACTTACGAGTTTATCACAAGCATCTAATCGATGCACAAGTTTTCTTAAATATTCTAGGTATTCGAGAGTGTGGTCAATATCATCCATGTTGTCTAAAAGTTCTAAATATGGAATCATTTCAAGAACTTCTTTGTTTAGGAATGCGATTTTAGAAAGAAGGGTTTCTTCCATTTCTGCTTTGTGGGCTTCGTATGATGCAGCGTTTTTTTCAAATATAGGTTTAATGTCTTTGAGCCAGTTTACTGTTCGTGTGTTAGAAGCTACGTGATCTTCAGTTAGTGAAGTCATTTCGAGAAGATTCGATATAATATTAATTTGTACTAAAATTCTTTCTTTTAGCGCTTCAACTAAGACTGTTTTTGCGTGTAAAATATATATTCCTTGTTCTATTAACTCTCCCGCATTTTCTGGATCTTTGAGAGCTTTAGCTTTAATTTCTTCAAATGCAGCACATATGCTATCATTTTCTTTTAAATGAGCGCAGACAATACCCCCTATCAAGTCATTGACAAATTTCATAGCTTTCCGTTTCAAACCATCCACCATTCTGAGTTGACAAACAGTTGCACAATTAAAATATTCGTTTTCTAAAACTGCTGTTATTTCGGAATCAATTTCTTGGAAGTATTTAATTTTATCCCGACACACTTCGAACTTTTCTTCTGCTTGAATAAATTTGAGCAGGGCTTCCTTCGCCGGAAGGCCGTACAGCATACTGTAATCTATTCGTAACTTGTCTAGATAAACAAGTAGCGGTTCAAATACTACATCTAATTGTTTTTGTAACCTCTCATGGCCGTTTTGGTGCATCCAATCATTGTAATGTACTGGTAATGCGTCAAAGTCATATGGTATCCTAAGATACTGCTCTATGGGCATAAGTCTTTGTGAAATGTTGCATATTGTGTCTGTGATGTTATGAAAAACCTCGTAAACACTTTCGAGTGTTGGATCGAAAATAAACTCTCCATCAAAATCTAGATCTAAATTCAGAATAAGAACCTTTTCTGGGTCCTTAAGACCATCTATCAACGCTTCAATAGACCTTCGCATAAGTTCTTGAATTTGCATTGCTATCATCTTCGTTGCGCATCGTACAAATTCGGGTATTTTCTTACGACGCATTCCTCGAAGACATCGAGGATTTTTGAGCCAGTTAATAAGGACTCCGTACCATGTGCTAGACACGAGATACTCGGCACGTTTGATTACCTCCAAAACTTTTGTCAGGAAGTCATTCAAGTGTATAGGTCCGTTCTTCCTGTACCTCGACAAGTCAATAATAAATGCAGGAAACATTTTTTCGGCAGATTCCAGAACTAGCCTTATAAAAGGATGTAATATAAGGGCACCATCGACTAGTTTTTTACGAAACGTAAGCATTCTCTCATAATTTTCTGTAATGCCTTTAAATTTAAAGTATGGTTCTTGATACCTAATCCTGGATACACCGGGTTCGTCTCTGATGATGGTCTTAACTGCGAGGCTGTGGAGATTTTTGTTCCATTCTTGTTTACTCTCGTTGATCAATTCCTCCATTAAAATAGGAAACATGTTTCGTAGTTTAGAGGGGACCAAGTTACAAATTTTTCGCTCCCAGTCCTTGGACATGGGTGGCGGTTGTATTTTTTGCGCACATTCTCGTAGCACTGCAATGTGTTGTGATTGCGATATCTCTAACCTGTCGCGTTCCCTCCGCTGCGGCGGCGGACGAGCTATCTCCACTTTCCTCTCGGTAGCCTTCGCCTCGAGGATCTTGCGGAAGCTTTGTTGCTTGTCCTAAAATAAATAATGCTCCATAATATTCTAACACTACAGTGTACATTAGGTATCCCTAGTTCATCTGTATAGTATAAAAATCAATGTCTGTTCGTCTGTTCGAAATTATATAGACTCCCAACCACTGAACCTATTTTGATAAAATGTTGAAGTTGTTCTACATACACCAAGGAAGGTTTCTGGAAGAAACCTGACAGGTAGTAGGCAGACAGTAGGTAGGACGTATGACAGTCCTGTAAAGTCTTATATTTCTATAAATAGACAAAAATAACCTATCAAATTGTGGCAACAAAGTCCTAAAAAGTACACGCTCTGAATTAACAAACAAAAATCTGATGACGTTACGTAAAAAAAAACGTTAGAGCTTCCCGTAGGACTGTCGATGCAAAGGAAATAAATATTTTCAAAGTAGTATCGTGTTAGCCAGTTGCAGTTGGCGCTACCTGGGAATCGAACCCAGAACTTGTCAAGATGTCGATCTCAAATGTTATCGTATGCGTGGATATTGTCTTATGCAACTTCAAGGATATCGGTTGAATAAGTTTATGACTTGGATCTATATATCATACACACACTTAGCATGAGTAGGTATATCCGTGGATAAACTCGGAACTAGAGTACCTGCATAGCCTTTTCCCGAGTGGAGTCGGCTTCCAGTGTAACCGTATTCAGCTGGCTAAGTACGCTCAAAAAGGTATGTCTAAATTATAGAAGTCTGATAAGTAGGTACCTAGGTAGTGCAATAAATCAATAGCTTTACCTTGATTCTATTATACGGCGGTAGCGGTACAAAAGGCAGTTTGTCCATCTGGTGAACATCGGGTACAGGACGCATCAATGGCACTCGACACCCATTCTTCGTCGTCAGCAACTTCCTTAAATCGCTCTCGTCCATTTTGGCAGTTTCTAAATGAATAAAATAATTATTTGTAACAAAATATCGTTTTTAACAAATAAAAAACATTGCAACAAAACTCATTCTGACGTAAAAATTGACTCAGTGTAGTGTATTGATGTCACATTTGAATGTGGAACGCAGGAATACCATGGCAACCGCTTGGTAACATGCAGATAATAAACTGGAAAGGAAATAAATAATAGGGGATAGTCGGGTGGGAACGGGATTGGGTAGGAACATCATCATCCACAGGCCGACTTCACCCACTGCTGGGTGCCTCTATTTGCCCATGCTAAGCTCACTGTTATTTTTTAATAATTGGGCCTGTTTTAGGCGCAGAAAATTCGGGATCACGAATTCACGACCGTTGAATCGGACCAGATTCCGAATCAGAAAGATTGCTTGCATGTCTGCACGCAATCTTTTACCATTCGATCCGTTTGTCCAATGCTAGATGTAACTACCTGTATTACCAAAGAATACCTGCTTGACGGATGGTGGATAATATCTGGAGTGGCGACCGCATGGGTAGGTGAACTGATGAACTGGAGGTCCCGGAATGCTTGGTTTCTTGCAGTGGACGTCCTGGTGGACTGATTGATAATGACAGGCTGCTAACTAAACATTAAATTAGGGAACTTTTTCGATTGCTCACTCTGGTCAGTCAACCCAGAGCTAGTAAAGTAGCAACTTTGCTGATAGCTAGTCCTTTTAATTTATTTTAGTTGTGACTTTACCTTTCATCCCAAAAAAAGTACTATTTCCGAGGAAAACAACAATAACGTTCTTAAGATAATAAATGGCGCCATGTGTCTTAAAAACACCGGTCCTGGGTTCGATTCCCGGGTCGGGCAATGTGTTATTGGCTTTTTCCATCAGGAATTTATCAGTAACAGCCACGGAGTTTGGATTTGTGCCCGGTTGATGGCAATAGGCTCGCCCCCTATTATATGGGACTTAAACATAACTGGCGAAATGTGGGTGTACTATTAGGTACACCTCTGCCTAACCCTTCGGGGATTACAGGCGTGATGTTATGTTATGTTATGTGTCTTAAAAATAGCATAACATAACACCTGTAATGCCCGAAGGGTGAGGTAGAGGTGTACCCATTAGTACACCCGCATTTCGCCAAATTTGTTTAAGTCCCATGTTGGGGCGAGCTTATTCTACTCCCATATCTTTCAAAATATTGATTTAATAACATTATAATTGAAATTTCAGTTGTATTTTTATAATAATTTATCGCGAAATTATTTGAAATAAAACTACAATGAACACGCAGTGAATTATATTCGCACAAACAATGAACAGATGCACAAATATGTTGTAATGTTATATGGGTCGATATACACATCATAGTTTTTATAAAACTTGTCCTTATTATCAATATTTACATTACATCACAATCATAGATGATTTTTGCTTTCATAAAAATACTGGTAGGTATTTTTATAAAAGTACACATTATTTGGTAAAGTAATATCATTTATATATCATTTATTTTACACTTTAATTTTTTTTGGAATGAAATCAGATCGTTGTCAGATAGGCATTCCATGACTAATAGTTATGTATTCAATGAGAATTATAAATGTTTAAAATAGTATGACAAAACAATTTATTAAAAATTTAACATTTCAGAAATATATAAAAATCTATGGCTACCCTGCATGTAGCCTGGGGTTAAAATATGAGCCTTCAACCAAACATACTTGATCGTAGATATGATTTCTAACTGGCAGTCATTTGCCTGAAATGGCAAAAAACATACATTTATTTTCTTAAAAATGGCGCATTCCCAATTTGCCATTGAAATGCAATGACGTGTAACGTAATGTAGATGTAATACTAAACAAGTGTAAAGCTACCCTAAAAAAGTGGAATTCAAATGGAATTTAATAGGAAGATATGATTCCCACGACTTTCTCAGTCTTTATTCGATGTAGGTGTACATAATATATAAAAATCAAAATACATGGCACTACTATGAGGATCTAAGTACTAAACCGTGTAGGAACATTAAAATTATCATATTTCCAAAAGTAAAACGTATAAAAATATTTTTTCATTTAATACAAAATTTGTTTGAAGCAAAATGGCATATTTGTACATGATATACTTTCATTATAGCGTTCAATTGGTAAAGTGATCTCAATTCCACACATGTTTTATTCTGGAACTGTTTTAATAAGTTAACTAACTTCATTCATAATTCTGAGATACTCACAGATATCTCACAGGGTACAAATACCTCTTTTTAATACAACAAAAACAATCTATTAAAATTATGGCCTCACTATGCATAGCAAATATACTATGCTAGCAAAATCCTCCAAACTATCAAGTCTTGCCCTCAAAAAAAGCAAAAATATCAATACCTATAAAGTCTTTTTACAAAAATTTTATTTAATTTTTATACAATAAGCATTTATAAAAACTAAAATAATTGTGATTCGATATTACTAGAGGAAGTTTATATTTATAGGTAATTTTGAAATGTCTTAAGTAATATATATATATTATTTATAATAGGTGCCATGTAAATATAATATACACCATTTTTAACTGGCCACTTTGCGGTCAAAATTTAATTAGGACTGACTTCGCCTGTAAACGCTTAGATTCAGATGGATATGTCTTCGATTTTTTTTTGTCACCGTTTGGCGATAGCTTCCTATTTTATTTTGATCGCAAAGTGCTACATAACTTGCCATACCCACTAATATACTTTTAATTTACACATATATACAAAACATACATTACATTGTATCGATTACAATTCGAGTAAAATGGAAGTGAAAAATTCGTAATCGATTAACGAGTATTTGATCAAGTAAATATCGTTAATCGATTTTACGAATTCATTATAGTAAGTGGACTACTGACCAACTAGCTGTCTGGCCCGAGAGTCGTGTGAGCGCATGATTAAGGACTTCGGCATGGCAAGTCAGGAGTGGACCAGTAGTTACTATTACTTGCCAACGTTGAAAATTAAACAACTGCTTTAGAATCCCACCCCCCTGATTGACTACCGCAGGCAAAACATATTTTTTTATTATAAATGGACTAGCAGATACATTTTCTTTTCTCTTTCTAAAAATACTTAGATCTGAAACCTCAATTATTTCAATGAAATGTATTTTTTTTTTTGTTTATTAGAAATCAATAAATAGCTACTATTGAGTTGCCAATTAGTGACGTCACAGATGGAGCAATACAAAATTTATTGGGGACTCTCGTTTGGCAGCTCATAGAGTATGTTTTAATGAAATTGTAGAATTAAGCGGGAAGCGCTAGGGTAGTTTTGTTCAATATACTGTCTAACACTAACCTGCAAATTGCAGAAAATGTAAGAAAATTAGAATTTCGCGGGCTACTGGCGCTCCCACCATTCTATTTAACATTAGGAGGTGACATCTCAAGCAGCAGTTGTCTAATAACCCAGGATGGCTAGTTCTACTCTAAGAGATTACGATTCAAGCCCGCAATACACTGGGCTTCCTGTTGGGTCATACGCTGGCTCCTAACAGACGCTCGTCGGCTGAGTCCCTCTCTTCCTCAGAACCCGATTTCTCTTTCTTGATGGACTGATATCTCACCTGTAGGGGTTTAAAGAAATGTAATAAAATAAATATACTTATCATAACATAACATCACGCCTGAATTGTAATTCACGAAGTCTCAGGTGTGTATTAGTACACACGGCTACACATCAAGCTATACATTTCCAGTATAAGCTGGTCTCGCATTGTATAGGATTTCCTTACAGTGCGAGATCAGCGTAAACTGGAAATGTATAGCTTGATGTGTAGCCGTGTGTACCACAGTTTTGTACCCACATTTCGCCAGTGAGGTTTGAGCCCTTTGTAATAGGGGGCGAGCCTATTGTCATCAAGCGGGCACAAATTCAGACTTTGCGGCTACTGCTTAGAACTAATCACCTTGAAGCATGGTAATTTAATGGCCACCCTGTATGTGTATTGATGATTATCATTAAGTGATTTGTAGTTAGTCATCATCTGCCTAGCCTTTTCCCAACTATGTTGGGGTCGGCTTCCAGTCTAACCGGATGCAGCTGAATACCAGTATTTTGCATGGAGCGACTGCCTATCTGACCTCCACAACCCAGTTAATACTGTGTAATAATAAAAAAAAAGAGTGTGTGAGATGAGAAGAGAGTGAGATGAATGAAATTAAACTGTGTGGTGTGCTCCAAATAAAAATAAGTAAAAGTGAAAATTCGGGCGCCTGGAGTACACACAAAACTATGCCAAGGATAGACTTACCTGCGGGAGCTTGAGACTTTTAATCTTCAAGCGGGAAGGCATCAATAAAAATCAATCATGAAAAGTAAGAACGACTTTATTACCCGAAGGCTGCTGGTTTGAAAATTCCTTTCTAATTCTAAAGCTAACAGCTCTGATGTGTAAAATTAAGATGACATCGCTGTTATTCTAAGACCTGTCATTATTGCACTTTTTAAAATAAATTGATGTTATGTATCATAAACCATACCAAACTCCGTCGACTAAATTAGGAACCTGATGGATTATCCAAGAGCATCTTGGTGATATTTGCCGAGATTGCCAACGGCGGTCCAAGATATATGCATTTTGGTAGGGGCGTGCGTTCAAAAATTTAAGTAATATGGAAAAAAAAACGCCTTGTGGCTGAAAACAAACATGAATAATCGTTAGCGGATAAAAAATGGCGATCGATTTAGAAATCGATGCCGAAATCGTTACGAGCAATATACAATTAAACTCACCGTTTCTTCCAAAAATCAAAATGTGGTCATCAGTAGATGAATGAATCCAAGCAAATAATTATAAAATGAAGATAAGAGATCCTGAAACAATTAAATATCGGAAACTATTAGCGTCTGCTATCAAAATAGCCATGACAACGCGGAACGGACCGAAATCACAAAGAATTCGCTTACCTTAAAAAATAAAGGCTATCCAATTAGGATCATGACCAGGGCAATCGGCTACCACATAATTAGGGACTAGATGCCGCCCATCTCAAGTTATATTTTGAGATTTTATTGGAGCGCTCAAAAATCACTCCATTGATTCCAGGCTGTAGGTCGAAAAGCAAGAAATGTCAAAGTCAATTTGACAGCATCGAAAATAAAAATCAGTGTGACCACTTCACGAATCCAAGTCAACAAAAAATGAATTTTCATAAGGCAACACCAACCAGAGCCTACAAATCAAAGCAAAGAATTCAATAGTATGTAACAGGCTTAAAAGACTCGTTACATTACATCCCTCCCCGAAAATAAAAGAAAGGAACTTTCTTTTATTAGAAAGAAATCTTCAACACAATAGACCAGTCTTAACAACTTTCTAATTCCCAAAAAAAGAAAAGAATCATAAAAGATTCAAAGTGTAAATGAATTCTGAAAATGTCAAACGACAAGGTCTCAAGAATTTAATAAAAGTAAAAACATGCAAATGACAAAAAGTCAAAAATGAAATATGTGAAAAACAGAAAAAATTATAAGTTATAAAAACTAGTTAAATGAAACGAAGAGAGAAATCTCTTAGCGCTTCTAAACTCCAAAACAGTGCAGTTAGGCACTATAGCCACTGACTACAAATTTCAAACGAATTCGAACAAATTACCAATACAAACTACAATTTTTAGTGCAGTTAGGCACCATCGCCACCGACTAAAAATTTCAAACCACTTGGAACAGTACAACTTTGAGTGCAGTTAGGCACTATCGCCACTGACTACTATGTCAACTGCTTCTAACTCTACCATCTCTATGAGTGCAGTTAGGCTCTATTGCCACTGACTAACTCCGTATCCAACAATCCAAAAAAATTGAAACTCCAAACAAAAGTTTTTAAATAAAGCTGAAAGACCTTATTTAAAATATTGTTACAGGCACAACCTGCAACGAAACAAAGGAAAGCGTACTGTGATCGGCTCATCACCACCAAATTCCCGAGCACAATAGCTGTAAAAGAATGTTGCTGTGACTGGCTCAACACTACCAATCTCCCAAACACAGACAAACACAAAAAATCATTGAGATCTCCAATGAGAAATCTCAATAACGAAAAGGCGAAAGCCAAAGTTTCACAATGCGATCGGCACATCACCACCGAACTTCCGAACGCAAAGAAAAAAGAATGACGAAAGTCAAAAAAAAAAATCCCGCATTGTGATTGGAACAACAATGTCCAACACAATGGAAAAAGGAAAAAATATGGCCGGGGCCGAAATCCCACATTGTGATCGGCACAACACCACCGACTTTCCGAGCACAATGGAAAAAAGAGTCGAAATCAAGGTCAAAAGTTACACCAAGATTCAAAAAATAATAAGGCATTTTGTAACAAAGGTTACAGAATGACCCTAAAAAGTAAAGTCCAGGATGAACGCGTTACTAACAAAGTCAAATCCGATCATTAAAGAGAATGAAACTCTAGTAAAAATGAGAAACAATTCTGTCAATGAACAGCACAAAATAGATTTAAAAATCGATTACTATTTATGACGAAGAGAAAATAGAATGATTTCAAACTATGAAAAAAAAAGATTACAAAAACTTGAAATTGAATTCAAGTTTTTGATCTCAAGGTAAAAATAACCTGAAGTGTAGGGTTATATAAGATCCTAATAAAATATAAACAGGTAAAAGGTAACCCTTAAAAAAATAAGATCTTATACAATCCAACAAAAACGAACAAAACATAAAATAAGATCCTCTGGTGTGAAAAACATTTAATGTGGAAAAAAAATTGTATTTAATTAACAAAAATGGCCTAAGTTTTATTTTTAGAATGTTAAGAATTCAAATTCAATAAATTTATAAGAAGTTACCTAACATACATCTTTCAAACCGTTGATAACCTATCATCCATCCCCTCGTACATCACACTGTCAAAAACGGCCTTCAAACAGAATTTATCAAAAATATCAAGACTAACACTTGGAAACCAAATTAAAATTTAATAATATCTTTAACATGATAACGTCCCACTGAACCTTTATTTAAATCTTTCAAAACATAAACGTTATCCGAAACCTTTTCAGTTATTTTACACTTTACAAACTTAGGTGCAAGCTTAGCTGAAAAATACGCAGGAGCATGAGATTGAACAAAACTTCTTCTCCACACCATATCACCCACACCAAAAGAAATGACTTTCCGACCTTTATTATAATAAGCGGCATTTCGCTTATACCCCTTTAACAAGTAAGCTTGAACTTTAACAAAAATATCACTAAGTGAATTAAGAGAAACTGCATAAGCATTCCTATTTGAAATTTCTAGTTGAGATAAGTTATCAACAGAACTACTAAAGTGATGTAATGACGCATCAAGAATAAGCTCCCTACCAAACATCAGAAAGTTAGGAGTAAACTCAGTAGCAAGGTTTACACTATTATTTAAAGCCAATTGAACATTGGGCAAAAAACTTGACCAAGTTCTATGATCATCTTTAACAAAACACGATATGCAGGTTTCGACCGTTTTATTATATCTCTCAACAGGGTTATTTTGAGGTGTATACAAAGTATTATAAAATATTTTGGTTATATTAAAACCTTTCAAAAAATCTACAAAATGTTTTGAAGTAAATTGAGTTCCATTGTCACAAACTACTATTTTTGGACAACCAAATTTGAGAAATATTTCTTTTTCAAAATGTTTACAAATTACTCTAGTGGTAGCATTGATCATTGGAAAGAACCAGCAATATTTAGTAAAAACGTCTACAACCGAAAGTATGTATCTATGACCAGAATAAGTTTTAGGTAGAATTCCTATGATATCAACTGAGAGCATAAGCATGGGACGATCAACCTTTTTAGGATTAATCATAATACCAAAAGGTGGAGATGTAGTATGTTTATAAGCTTTACAGGTATCGCAAGACAAAATGTATTGATGAATATCATTAAACATTCCCTTCCAAAAATAATGTTGTTTTAATTTCTTTAAAGTTTTATGTATTCCTAAGTGTCCAGAATTCACATCATCGTGATTTGATCTAATAGTATCTAAAATATGCTCTTTGGGTATAACAATCTTCCAGTCTAAAAGACTGTGAGGATTATATTTATTTCTACAAAATTTATACAAAGTATTATTTTCAACTCTAAAATTCTTATACTTTCTAGGAGATTTTTGACATTGGGTAAATATTTTTCTATACCAAGGGTCAGTAATTTCATCGTCAGGTAAGACTAAACTGTCCTGAGCGTTTATAGCGGCGACTTCTATGCGAGATAAAGCATCTGGAACTAAATGTAATGAACCTTTTTTATGAATAATATCGAATGTAAATTGAGAAATTCTAGCAGCCCAACGAGCCAAACGTCCACTAGGATTACTGAGACCTAAAAGCCATTTCAAACAAGCGTGGTCAGTGACAACTGTAAACTTCATTCCTTCAATATAAGGTCTAAAATGTTCTATGGAATCTAAAATAGCTAATAATTCACGTTCAGTGGTACTGTAATTTCTTTCACATTTATTAAGTGACCTAGAATAAAAAGCAATGGGATGTTGATCTCCCTTGTCCATGACTAACAAACAGCAAGGCGAATAGCAAACGAAAAGCAAAAACTAAATTTCAAAAAGTTAAAAGTTTGAAAATAAATTCTCAAGTTTGAGGTTAAGTATTGAAGTCAATGTGGTATTCCCATGAAAAATTACTAAGTTAATTTTATCGTTTTAAAAGTGCAATAATCACTTACAAGCAGCTTAAATCTAGATAAATTAAATGTACAATATTGTACTTACAATTAGATTAAATTATTTTCTTTAAAAGTTAAACTTAGTTTTTAAAATAACTTTACTGTTGAGAACAACAAAACACGGTCAATGCTATACATTTCTGTTGGTTTTGCTAAGAAAAAAACATGTTATTAAAACAAACAGGTCAATAAACAAAATTATCAATAAGTAAACACCAAATATTGTTTACAAAGATTCACCAAATTAGGTTAAGTACTACTTATGAGTCAAAAATTAAAATAAACACAAAGTTATTGAAGTAACAATGTAGAACAAACTAATGCAAACAATAGACTCATAAGTTATTTAATAATTGTGCAATAATGACAGTATATAGGTACCAGACAAACCTACTTCAAGTCCCTGTTCGCTGAGCGACAATTGTAATAATAAAAAAAAAGAGTGTGTGAGATGAGAAGAGAGTGAGATGAATGAAATTAAACTGTGTGGTGTGCTCCAAATAAAAATAAGTAAAAGTGAAAATTCGGGCGCCTGGAGTACACACAAAACTATGCCAAGGATAGACTTACCTGCGGGAGCTTGAGACTTTTAATCTTCAAGCGGGAAGGCATCAATAAAAATCAATCATGAAAAGTAAGAACGACTTTATTACCCGAAGGCTGCTGGTTTGAAAATTCCTTTCTAATTCTAAAGCTAACAGCTCTGATGTGTAAAATTAAGATGACATCGCTGTTATTCTAAGACCTGTCATTATTGCACTTTTTAAAATAAATTGATGTTATGTATCATAAACCATACCAAACTCCGTCGACTAAATTAGGAACCTGATGGATTATCCAAGAGCATCTTGGTGATATTTGCCGAGATTGCCAACGGCGGTCCAAGATATATGCATTTTGGTAGGGGCGTGCGTTCAAAAATTTAAGTAATATGGAAAAAAAAACGCCTTGTGGCTGAAAACAAACATGAATAATCGTTAGCGGATAAAAAATGGCGATCGATTTAGAAATCGATGCCGAAATCGTTACGAGCAATATACAATTAAACTCACCGTTTCTTCCAAAAATCAAAATGTGGTCATCAGTAGATGAATGAATCCAAGCAAATAATTATAAAATGAAGATAAGAGATCCTGAAACAATTAAATATCGGAAACTATTAGCGTCTGCTATCAAAATAGCCATGACAACGCGGAACGGACCGAAATCACAAAGAATTCGCTTACCTTAAAAAATAAAGGCTATCCAATTAGGATCATGACCAGGGCAATCGGCTACCACATAATTAGGGACTAGATGCCGCCCATCTCAAGTTATATTTTGAGATTTTATTGGAGCGCTCAAAAATCACTCCATTGATTCCAGGCTGTAGGTCGAAAAGCAAGAAATGTCAAAGTCAATTTGACAGCATCGAAAATAAAAATCAGTGTGACCACTTCACGAATCCAAGTCAACAAAAAATGAATTTTCATAAGGCAACACCAACCAGAGCCTACAAATCAAAGCAAAGAATTCAATAGTATGTAACAGGCTTAAAAGACTCGTTACAACTGGGTAATACGATACCTTTTGGTAAGACTGGTTGTCAGAGTTTCAGGTCACTGACTACCTGTAACGACTGCCAAAGATCTATATATGACAGCCGGGACCAACAGCTTAACGTGCTTTCCGAGGCAAGGAGGAAACACGGTATGTAATGGGCGGTCACCCATCCACAGATAAACCTAGGCAAGCGTGGCTTAACCTAAAGATCGACCCGAGTGGCAGTTATTATTAAACCACGAGCTCAAGTGATTTGTAGTTAGTAAACAAATAATTTAATGATAAAAAGATAATGTTCTGATAATGTACCGGATACATGGAAACTGTTTTACCGTCGGTGTCCCTCCCACCTTGTATACCACAAAATTTATAAATCCGGGTTCCTATTGAGAAGATCCTAAAGGAAAAACCCAATACCGCTTAACTGGTTTATTATTATCAACCTTATGTGTAAGAAATTACGATCTATTATTACCTTGGTCTTCAGCTTTGAACTGACTCCTCGCGGGTGGTACATCAGGAAGTTATCCGTCACCCAAAATATTAATATCTGAAACAATATCAAAGATCTTTATTGTGAGACAATGGTTACAGAGTTGTTATTGAGTTATTTCGGTGTGCGTTTGGACCGCTCCACCATATTAGGCATACAATAGTTTAAGCAATGGTTATTTAAGACCTAAGTTTATGTGATGTGTATTAATTCAAATGAACATTTTAATTGAAATAGCGCTGTATTTGCCATCAAAAACAGTTTGGCACTAACTCATCACGAATCCATCGTCCAAAAATGATATCTTAGGATACAATATCTTCATTTCAATATTTTGAAGGACATGCCTATCAATGAGTGTTAGCTCCATGTTCTGTAGTTAAGTTCAGTAGGTTTGAATTATCTTATCATTTGACAATAAAGATCGAAGTCTAGGTCAGTGGTGGTCAACTTGCGCAGCTTAATTGGCTTATCGGTTACAATTATAATGTACAAGACATTGTAATTGTACTCATTTTATAACAAAGTATTTAAATAAAATAAAACATTTTTTCCCCTAACAATTTTAGGGTCGGCTCCCAAACCAAGCTAGCTAACCGGATACAGGTAAGTACCAGTATTTTACATGGAGCGATTACCTGTTTAACTGCGGTACTCAGAGATATTTAATGGTTACTTAAGTCATTACTTAGTTAAGATTTTGACAATTTACTGAAGGTTTTGTATGTCAAACCTTTACTAAGTGACGGCTTAAGTAATCCTTAAACGTCTCAGTGCGGCAGTAACACTACAACCCAGTAACTAGGTAATACGGTACAAAAACTCACGCTGTTTTCCCAAGGGGGTAAGCAGAAACTCCTTAGTTAATATTTAGTGAGTGTTTTTGTTACTTAAGTAGATAGTAAAAATAAGTAAATCAATCATTCTTTCCATACATGTAGTTAAGTATGCAAGTATGCGACCCGATCAGCAGGGCTATTGCGTATCTTTTTAAATGTCAGTGGCTATCATAGTGTCCATCGATTAACTGTCAAATGGTTCCATTTTGTACCAAACCATAACCATTTGACAGTTAATTGATGGACACTATGATAGCCACTGACATTTAAAAAGACACGCAATAGCCCTGCAGAAAATGTTTGACCGACATTAACATTTGACAAGATAAGACGTTTTATCTATTAAAGATTTCCTTTTAGACAGCAATATGATATGATAATACAGTTCATGGAATTGGATACAATAGTTATAACCAGATCAGAATCATGTTTTGGTCAAGGTTTTTCCTAATATGATAATAATTAACAATAATAATAAATTTAACAAGCCATTGTTACAAACACTTATATAGCTCTATTATTAAACGTAACAAGTTATATTTTACACTGTTATAAAACAGAGATCTTCAAACTAGGCTGCGCCTGTATCTTGGTAGTATATTGACACGCACAAATATCTTATGAACTTTATCTGGAATGAGGTCTTGCCTCATGATGAAAAACCTAAATAAAGCGATCGATACCTCTAGCTAGAGGCACATAATCATCATCAGTATACAGGGTGTAAATCAACCCATCACGCAGCCGTCAACCAAGCATTCTGTACATCAAAATTTTAACTGGGAAACGACTTTTTTGCTTGGCTTGCTTGGTCAAAAATCACATCATACGGTAAAACTTAATGTAGCACTGTTAAAACATTGTGCTCGTGGATGCTTTGAATAGTAAACGGGACATGGAGGTAATTTAAGTAAAGTTATAACCTTAAAAACTAGTATTAAAAAAAAACAGCTGTGAAAAATCTGGAACTTTGACCCCCTATATCTCCGTAACTAGGGGGTTCCCAGGTATGGTCTAGAACAAAACAATGATCGCAGTGGTGGGGAGAACAAGTGGCCTTCGTTTGCGTTAAGGGTTCTTTTACACTCTATATAATGTACCCACTGCAGGGACTCACGCCTCCTCTCAAGAAGAAGGATGAGCTCTAATCAGTGCGGTTTGGCAGATGTCGCAGGCGTCAAAGGTGTGTCAGGGGCACAGCGCAGCTAAGTTTTTAGTTGACTGTGTGTTAAAATTCTTAGCTGTTTGCTTAGTGACGAGGTTATTGGCCTTCTAAAGATAACGATTCAAGCATTTGTTTTAATGTAATCTTTAAATTTGTTGTGTCATTTACATAAACATTTACTCATACTAACTTAATTATATTTTGTAATGTAGAAGTATACATGTATTAAACCTTGATACAAGGCTATCATTGGATGGGAACATCACTTTCAACCCGTATTTCCTGTCTACCATACTTTAATAATAAATGCGTGATTATACCTCTGTGAAACAACGCATGTCTTTCTGTATTAGAAAGGGGTAAACGTCGAGGGTTCCTTCAAAATGGAAAAACCTGTTAGTAACAAAGGGAACTATTGGATTCTACAGAAGTCGATTTAACTTATTTAAATAGCATTTTGTTTCGTGAGCGGTGGACATTGAACATGAACACATTTGGTGGTTACGAATAGATTTGCCGTTATATTAGTACCGGTAAGTGAGTGTGAGTGTGATCTGTGGTATAATTGTATATAGAGTTTAATTCGAATTTTGTGTTTTTCTTGAAAAAAGAATACACAAACAGTGCGTTTTGAAACACCGATTGTGTATCTTGGGTTTTTTATTCATATATTCAATGGGCAACTGCCATATTTTTACGAGCGCAGTCTAATCTCGTTCTCAGTCAAAATTACATTAATTTACTGGAGTTTTTAGCATTCACATTAATTAACGCTGAGATAAGAATTCGATTTGATTTTCACGTTTTTAACGGAATTATTGGCCTTCTGATGTTCGAAACAGGGCAAAGAAAATGGAGTGTTACCTGGTTACCTACCTATACGAGGAAGCACGTGGCCTTCTGTCGATGCTGCCTACCCCCCATAGAAAACTGGGTGTATGTGGGTAAAGTGTGTCGCAAATGTTCAAGGCATTGACAAATTACTTAATGACCGAGGCAATATTACCTTCGATACGTTTGATGTTTTGTTGATTCTTGTGTCGATCGACTCTGTTTACCCACGTCGCATGCGACGACTAGGTATTTACTTTAAAGTGGAAAACTTATTGTTTGTTTGTTCAAGTGCCTACAAACATTACGTAAGCCATTTTTCTGTATGTTTTCTTTCTAGTTGAGGGCAATTTGTTTATGTCTTCTGCATGAAGTATGTACATATTATACGATGTAAGTACCTAGTTCTTATCGCATGACACGGGTAAATATCGCTCGATTGAACTCATATTATGTGTAAGCGAACTGTTTCAAGATCATTTCAATAATAAATGTAAAGAATTTATATAGCAAGAAGTTCGCATCTACATACTCGTACATATTATGCTTACGCCCTTTTCTCATGGGGTAAGACAGAAAATACAGAACACCGCCTGGTAGGATCCTGATATTATCTTTTTTCTTCGTCCACGATCTGATATCAATATCGATCTCGTCAAATTCGACAATTTTTCTATCTTCTAGAAACCACACTCAATGTGAGGGTATTGGCTGTAACGCAACAAACTTGCCAAGTGCAGGTTGGTAGATGTCACATCTCTTTGAATGTTGTTCTAAGACATGTCGGGTTCCTCACGATGATTCCTTCACCGTTTTGAGATCAGTGGTGATGAAATAAAATACACAAAGCCCACCTGGGTTCAAACCACGACTTACTGCTCGTATGTCGGGGCGGCACTACTGGCCCACTGATGCTCTCCAATTCATTAAGTGTTCTATGAGATTACTTTACTTTAAATGGAAAAATCCTGGAAATGGGAATATTTCTATATCCGCCTGATGTTTGTTTGATGACTCCATCGTCAGGCGCATGTTTGGTGCAGATAATCGAGTCGTTACAAATTGTAAAACACTTATCGCACTGTCTGTTAACAAAGGCATAGACTAATACACAGATGGACAACAGGATGCGGTGTAATTTGTGCATATATAGATTCTATGCACTAATACGCTTTTAACACGAGAGCCACTTAACCTATTAACGGTGTTTTCAATTCAAGATGTATTTTCGAAAGATTTAATTCATTATCTGCCATTATTGATTCATTATCATCATCTGCCTAACCTTTTTCTAACATAGTTGGGGTCGCCTTTACATATTTAGCATTGATTAAAGCAGAATGGAATTATGCGATTAACAAGTATGGCTGATGTAGGAGGCAACGTACATATTCGGAGGAAGTACCTTATTCGAAGATCAATCCACCCAAACCAATTGTCACCAAGAAATTTTAGGATTAATTTGGTGGGCGATGTATCCCTGTTCTCATGACAACGACGGTCGACCCAAGTTCAAAAATGGACTTGAGACCCGGCACTATGAATATGGGTAAAAGAGTTGATTATGCTACAGTTATTAATGTAAAAATACTTACATTAACAAAGAAAGGTATGATGAGCATGACGACCGCCAGTTCCAGTCGAGGGTCTGAGACGGGCGACAGTCGCAACGTGGACAGCACAGCCACCACCGGAGGTAGCCGCAGCACCAGAGCTAGCACTGACTTCGCGAAGGTGGCCAGCGCCGCGTATAGTATGCACTGGCATATCCATGCCGCGCACATTGGTGGCTTACCTGATGAAATATTTAGAGATGTAGAGAAATGTGGAGATGTTAGAGATGCTGGTAGTTTAGTTAGAGATACATTTTACGATGTCGGCACGGTTGGCGCAGTGGCTTAGCGATTGACTGCACTGCGCCGTCGTGGGAAATATTTGTATGACCTACAAGTAATTATTACGGGTCTGGCTGTTTGTGTATGTGAGTTTAAATGTTCACGATACAGGAGAACTTTCTTCTACAACTTTTACTTTGAACCTACAGTGGGACAATTCAAGCAATTTCGTGTGACCTGATGAGGAATATCGCACGATCTTTCGAACTATTTCAGGCAGTCGAGTGAGCTATTTCTGGTGTCGAGGGAGAGGGTCGTCGGCTGAACCATCGTGCAGGCTATTGAGCCATTTCGTACGGCCCATAGAGCTATTTCTTTGGGTCTTTTTAACACTTTCATGCAGGTTTTGAGCTATTCTGTGCGGCTACATGTTCGGATGGCAGGTTAAGCTTTTTCGTAAAACCTGATTAAGTTCGAGTTATGGGTTGCTTGTCGAGGTTTTCTTTTACGTAATAAATACTTGGTTCACTTTTAACAGTAAGCCTGTCAAGATTTTGTAGTTTCAATACCATATTTTTGTAATGACATTACTGTACATTTTGTTCTTATTCAAAACAGCTACCTATTCAATTTAAAGTTTGCTGGTTTTGTTAGGCCTTCAGGATAATTACATAAGACTTAGTTATAATTATAAAGACGATAAAATATTTATTACGTAAAGAATGCCAGTTACATAAGGTTTAAATTACAATGACACATACTCATGAAATGCAAGAATTGTAAATTGAAAGTCTGTTCAACACTTACCATATTCGCCAAAATTAATGAGTGGTATATCATAAACTCTTGCACAATGCTGGGCTAGTCTGATGCCCGCCCATATTATTAGTAGGCCTAGTGTGGAATCAAGCATGAAGTTCACTATGTACCTGTGAAGAAAACATTCTTTTAAAATGATGTTATGGCCAATTTACAATATTACCAACACGCATTTGGTCCACGTGGTGGATTTTAGCCCATAGAGAGGAGGCCTGAGTCCCTGCAGTGGGAATGTTCTAGGCTGATAATGATGATGATATTATGGTATGTTGACTGGTACCTAAACACTTGATTGTACTTGTCATTGTGAACAAATTTTAGTTAATTGTTCAGTACATTTGTGTTTAATTTACATTCACAGAAAAATATTTGGGACTGCATTTTTTTTTCTGGTTCTGAATAGGTTCCAGTCACTTAGCTGTAGAGGACAGATACGCAGTTGTTCCATGTACAATACCGGTGTATTCTCGTTGAAGCCAACCCAAATATAGTTGGGGAAAGGCTACACAGATAATGAAAATTGGATCTATAGTAAATTATCATGTTCCTGCCCTTGTCCCATGTAACTTGGGTGCAAACCATTGCATCCATGGTAAATGTAGGTCACTAATTACCTTTACTTAGAATAAACCAAGATTAAAAACAAGTTGGTTACAGAACTTTACAGGCTTCAGTAAACATGCATGGGATATGTTGAGTTGTAGACTATACTGTTTGAATTTAAGGTTCATAATTGTTTGTTTTGCATTGATAGCAAGTCCAATAAAATTTGTGAGTCATGGCCAATGTTTTACAGTTTTCCCAGTCCTTAATAAATGCAAGAAACTTTCTACAGACATAATTATGTCTGATCTATTGTATGTTGTATCTGAATTTGATATCATTAGGTCCACAACTAGACATACATTCCTTTCATTATTGGATTCAAATGGATACTTGCCAAATATATAGCAGTAATAAATTACACATTGACAAAAAGAGACTGATGTGATGTAATTCAATGGGTTGGCAATAAATAGAACCTCTTTATAATATTGATATATTAACTTGTTCCCTGCTATTTTCAAGTAATAAAAAAAAAGTTAGTTTAAGTTTATTTCTATAACTTTTCATACCATGTGCAAGGGTTTCCAGTGAGGTGTGGTGACAGCCAGACATTCGCTGCATGTATTATCAGTGCTCCCAATCCTTGCTTTGAAGTGTCGTAGAACCAAATAAGCCAAGGCCTCCGTGCATAACGTGGCTCACAAAATCTTTTACCTTCAATGAAAATATTTTATCTCGTAAATAATATAAACTATGCAAACAGTAGTTGTTTAATAATACAGATAGGGTATTGCAGTGCAACCAGATATAAATAATCTTTTACTGTCCAGTACAGTTAGATAACTTATCATAACACTGTCAATATTATTTAAACACTTTATTAGACGGTATTATGATTTTAAGTTAAAAAATGGTAAGCAACTGAAATCTACTGAGTCTCGTTGACCAACATATTGAAGAAAACGTACGCAATATTGTGGTATCGCGAGATCGAAACTACCTTGAACTCCGGCCTGTATTTCACAATTTCTTACCTACTAGACAAGTAAACGCCAAAACCGCCAACAGGAACTGCATGAACCAACCATAGTTATCCGTAAGAGCATCTTTTGAGCAATGTAGCTCGGACCAGATATAATCCGAGCTGTTATTCATTTTTCATTTCTTGGAATTCAAAAATCGTAATTCAATTATGTATTTTTTGTAGCACTTTCACTAGGTTTTTCTCATGGTGTCTTCCTAAACACAAACTACAATTAACAAAATCAGACTTAATTTTAAACAGACTCACAATTTGTAACAAAAAATTATCTCGCGAAATAAAATTTAATCGCATTTAGCCCAACAATCACACACTTTTGACAGCTTTGTTTGACATTGTTGTTTTTTTTTAATACAAACAAAACGGAGTAGGCAAAAGTAAGTATTGAAATGTTCCATCTGTTAGAAGCCTTGGCAGACATTCTCGTCTATGTAATCCACATTTTACCATAGCTTAGAAGTTCTCGAATAATTTAGTAGTAAAGTGGTGCGTAATTACTAGGGTAATGACTACTTGCCCGTTACCCTGCCGATATTTTAAATATTCAAGAAATGTGAGAACATTCGTGTAATATGGTCCACCGTAAAATAATTTAGGCGCAGCTCTTCTCTGTTTGGATATTATTTATTTCTTTGGATAAAATCGATTAACAAAATGGTAGATTATATGAAGTGTGGTCATACAATGAGAAAACCTACCAAACATCTTTTTTTTTACCATTGCCGCCATTTTTTTGTGGTTTTCCTGTTTCGCAATTAATTTGGTTAATAATTCAAGTTAATTTAAAAACCATCGTTGTTTGTAAGTTGTGCAGAGGATACCTATTCGTTATTGAATTTTGTCTACTGAAGGTACGTCAATTTTATAATAAATAATATGATTGTTCGAAAATTTATGAATCACGACCGTCATGTCATGTTATCAATTAATTTAGCAACCGGCGTTGATTTAATTGCAATTATTCACAACTACACTCAAAAGATCACTGGACTTGTATTTATCGTTAAAATTTGAGGGCCAAAGTTGCAGTAAAACTCAATTGTTCTAAGTGTCAATGAATTGTTTACTTGTAATCTTAACACAAGTGGGTTAGTAATGTTAGTTTAATCATGTTCTGGGTTAGAACAACAGGAATCCTCAAATTTTATTTTTAAAGATGGTTGTAGTAACACTGTAACACATTTACAAAAAAACATGGTTGTGTAATGCATAGTAATCAAATTCCTTGCCTTCAAATAATTGATCAGAAAAAACATTATGAACTAAGTGATATCACACCAAAAGATAAACAGTTCCGAAAGGAAGAAAAATACAAGATACGAAAGCTAAAATTAAATAACATGTAAGTACAGGTTTTTACAATAAAATCTCTTAACCAATTTTTGAGGTTCTAAAATAGATATTTAGTTAGGTACCGGTACCATACAATTCCAAAAAGTTACATAAATGATTTTTACTGTGGCTTACTTTGACTGAACAAAATGTTACATTATACAGTCAGCATCAGAAGTAGGTTAACACTATTCAAAGTATCAAAGCAGGTTTTATTAATAAAATCTTGTTAGATATTACTTGTTTCTATCAAGTTACTTAATATTAAGAAAAATGGCAAGAAATGTTATAGGTAAGAGGTTCACTGTCCTAATACGCTGGCACAATATTT
Organism: Diarsia brunnea; assembly: GCA_949774965.1. NCBI lineage: Eukaryota > Metazoa > Arthropoda > Insecta > Lepidoptera > Noctuidae > Diarsia > Diarsia brunnea. The sequence continues at coordinate 6,646,829 of OX459015.1, read as the reverse complement.
ACCTGTAATAGGTACATCCACATTTCCCAAGTTACTCCAAGTCCCATTTAATAGGGAGTAAGCCAGGCAAATCTAGTACCATCAGCTAGGCAATGTCTTACTCATAGCCTAAAGAAACCTACTTTTTACTTCAACAATTTTTTTTTTTTCACCCTTGATCAAAAAGGTCCTAATGTTAATTCCTAACCTAAGCAATATTATAACTAGCTTTCCCCTTAATAAATGCAATAATGGCAGCTCTCTGCCTACCCCTCCTAGAACTGCAGTTGTGATATTATTTTTTATTGAATACTAAAATAACCACTCAAATGAATTGGCATTATGATTAATAACTTCGTCTACAAACAGTCAGTTACATCAAATCAATTTGTGTAATGTGTAATACAGTATTAGGTAGCTTTATATCTTGACTAGCTGATCGACGCAACTTCGTCCGCGTCACATAATATAGTTTATAACCTTTCTCGATAAATCAACCATCCAACATATTAAATTGAGTTAAATCGTACTTGTAACAAACAAAACATCTTACCTTTCCTCTTTATAATACCTAATTAGTTTAGATTGGCTTCGATTATATTATTAAAGTAACAATTAATATAGGTATCTCTTACTGTTTAATATACAGTAACACCTTATACTTGTAAACATTATGGTGCAGTAAATATTTTGAATTTGAATTTCTCCGGATTCCCCAGAGGCCAGAATCCCCACGAACCTACCGCACCGGACCGAATGACTGCCACGCGCTTAATTATTTTGTCGCCCGTATATTTTTATATTGCGATATCTTCTAACATATTTGTTTAAACTGTATAGAGTAAAAGGCACAAATATTCTATATTAAATTTTCGTGCTAACAAACACGATATATAGATATAGATTAATACCATATGGGTTAAATAAGCTTTGCAAAATATCATTATTTTTAACCTAACATTTTAATATTAAAAAATGGTTACAGTGAGTCAATCTTAAAAGATAAACATATGCTGTCGCGGACTTTTTTTTAGAACTTTTAAAGAGGAACAATTACTTCATAAATGATATTTACGTAACTTAACTGTTTTCGCAGCGCACGCAACGGAAGCTCTCAAAAGGAATATCTTTTACCGTTTTTGCAACTTTTTTCATTTATGCTCCGCTCCTATTGATCGTAGCGTGATGTTATATAAAGCCTTCCTCGATAAATGGACTATCCAACACTAAAAGAATTTTTCAATTCCAACCAGTAGTTCCAGAGTTTACCGCGTTCAAACAAACAAACAAACAAACTCTTAAGCTTTATAATATTAGTATAGATAAATAATTTATTATTAAACAAACTTATTTGACTGGCTCATTGTTCTAGTGGTCGCAAGTGCAACTTCTGTGCATAACGTCCTGGGTTCGACTCCCAGGTCGGGAAAAGTGTTATTGGGTTTTTCGTCAGGAATTTCTCTGTAGCAGCTACAGTCTGGACTTGTGCCAGGTTGATGGCAATAGGCTCGCCCCCTATTGCATGAGACTAATTATAAAACCATGATGGGATATTTCACATCTACCAAGAAGGGGTTTAAAAACTTCTTCAGACGCCATTCAGTCTGAAGAAGGGAAAAGATAAAGAAATAAAGTTTATCATATACCTAACTGATGCACTCCAGAGTAAATTGTTTAAAAAAACTTACCATAGGCAACAAGTTTAGTCCTTCTTATAGTTCATATTGATGGAACATGTGTCAACTGCAGTTGACCGAGCTACACTTCCCCCCCAGTTTTCAAATATCAAACCCCACTAAACTCTTTAAAATGTTACTAAACTCAAGTGTGTACATTTTAATACTAACTGCTCTATTTGAAAATCGCTTAAAGCTCGTTGTATACGATATTTTTTTTCGACTCAGGTTTAGTATTAGTTCATGAAAAAATATAAAAGAAAATATCGCATGTTCTGATCTCTCTACTAAAATAATGCAGAAAGACTATGGCAGCTACTCAATTCTTAAAATATATTTTTTTCAATAATATAAGACTCCAAAATCGTGAGATATGCAGTCTCAGGGATTATTTCCTGAAAACTGACGCGCGACGGCGGGATGCACCGAGATGTTGTCGCGGTGGACAAAGGCTCACCCTGCTCTCCTTGGCTAAAGAGAACTTTCGCTAACCTGTAGTGCTTGACACTAACTCCGCCAAACTTTATGGCAGAGTAAGGAGCTTCGCGAACGCTTTTTCCGGCCCCGATGTAGACTTAGCGTCCGTAGCCTGGTTACGTACCGGGGATCTCTTCGGAGAAACCGAAGGTTTTGTCTGTGCAATTATGGATGAAGTTATGATGACGAATAGCTATTGAAGATTTATTGTGAAAAACGGCATGGTTGACATATTATTATGTCGGGCATGCCACCGTACGGGCGAATCAATCCGTCACATTATCTCCGAGTGTTCTCGTCTGGCTAACGGAGAGTGCTTGCATAGACACAACCTTGTAGCCAGGATTATCTGTCAGTAACTTGCTCTGAAATACAGCCTTATGGAATCGGAAGTGCAGTACTATAGGTATGTGCCCGAACCAGTTCTTGAAAATGGCAATATCACACTATGGGGATCAAATCATCATCAACAGTCCTGCTGTTGTAGCCAATAAGCCTGATATAGTGCTGGTGGATCGATCATAGCGGTGCGCAATGATTGTTGGCATAACGGCCCCGCATGACGAGAACCTCTCGAAAACCGAGAAAGATATACAATTCAAAATCAAGTATCTTGACTCGGCTCGAGAAGTTGTCGACATGTGGGATGTGAATTCAGCAATCATTGTGCCGATAGTCGTTTCAGCCAATGGCTTAATTGCCAAGAGCCTCGACCAACACCTGAGGAGGCTCTCCTTAGGCATTTGAATCAAGGGCTTGATATAGAAAGCGGTAGGTACCTACTCCTGGACACGGCTCGTATTGTAAGGAGGTTCCTGTCTATGGAACCCTGACCGCCTGTAGCTTGGACACTGAGGTGAGCTAAAATTTTTTATATTTTTGAATGTTTTTTGTATTGTTTTTTCTAAAAAATATTTAAAAATGTAGAAAATTTGTTAAATAATAAATAACGGTTTAATCGAGTACGAAGGTTTTAAGACTTGTTTTCGTATTGCGCACTAACAAACCAATCATGCAAGTTTTAATTTCAAAACAATAAAATACTGCCACGTTCGTAGCGGAATTAAAAATCGGAACTAATATAGTATTAATTTAGATAAGATAACTTTATCTTTGGGAGACGCATCTATAGAAATAAGTCGAATCTAATAAACCCATGTAAACGTAATAAAAGCGGGCAGTAAAAATACCCTTACAGAGCTATATTATAAAAAACCATTGGCCTCATTTTCTCTTTATACAGAGTAACTCTTTCTAACAGTAGTGGTTAATTAATGACGGACTCCCTCTCGCCCTTTAAAGCGTAGCGGGGTTCTGAAGCAATCTATCACAAAGTCAAACATCTATGAAATCTCCTAAGTAATCTATCTCGAGGAAAGCGATGGATCCGTCGGGGCTCTGTTATGTATATATTTATACATCTTCTAAATATAATTCAGTAAATAAAAATCGCCCGAAGTAACCCCAGCGAGAGCATTAAAGTAGCACATAAAAATGTTTAATGATTTTATTCAATAACCTATCCACGGTGTTTGCTCATGGGGACATTAAATAGAGCCAAGTTATTTATTGCCTCGCGTGCCCTACACCGGACTTATGACTGCTTTTACCGTGCCTGCCATTTAATTTGACCGTACATGCAATACAGTATTGGAGAAAACTGCCATCTAATTGTCGCCTCATCCCTACGGTCGTGGTGGTGCGACGTCGCGGCGCCACCACAGAGCGGGTGGCGTCGATAGTCACCGGAATCGAAAGTAGAACGTAATAATTATCGGTGGTGGGTCTGGTGGGCCTGAGCTGTGGGGGCCGGTGGTCGCGGTTCCCGCGGCTCGACCGTCAACAAACCGTCGCGAGGCAACTGCTCATGACATATGCATGAGAGCGGCACGGACGGCGCCGCCGCTTAAATATACAAGGACGGACGGACGGGGAAATTACTAGAGAGGCAAATACATATAAGATGTCTCCAGCCCGAATGCGCTGCCGTAGCGTGCGGCACGCCCACGAACCTCCAATTATACTCACGAAACGTCCGTCCGATACCTTTCTTACTATTCTAGACTATTTTTTCTTCGAAACCACCATATTGGTCGCCTCCATAAGTCATGAGACAACCCCATTACGCCCTTAAATGCATCATTTGATATTCCTTTTACTTTGTCGACCTGCACGCAGATATGCAATACGGAATTGTGTACAGGGATATTATCGTTTACATTTTAAACGCAAGTGCATTTCTTGAAAGAAAATTGGAACTCCGGCGCCACTTAGTTAGGCCTTTTGGTCGACAAGTAGAGGACATTAAAGGTGTAATTAGATTTGAAACTTGAAATAGAGAAATACCATTTCAAGTGACCACTTATTAATTAAAAGAATTCATAACAGCCTCTTTTAGGCTGACTAGCAATTAGTTTTTGACTTGACTAATTCGATCGACTAATCCTCGGTACAATATCCCTGATGTTCAACTGGAATGTCGACCAAATAGATTACCACCGTGATCAATTTGGGAGAAAAATGATGTAACGTGACATCTTCGTAAGATAAACACGAAACACGGTCGCGAGAACCACTGTCAACTATACTAGTATCGAATATATAAAAAAATATAATTACATACTTAAGAATTGACTTTGTAGCTGATGAACCAAAACATGCATAGCAAAACATAAATCCTTAATAAGGGTTAGGATGAAAACTTCTCGGGAATTTACGTGAATACCGTTAATTCCCGGGTATCCCTTCGTCTTTTCAAGTAAATGCAGCCTGATATAATAAAAATAAAATGGTATTGTAGAAGGCCTTCTTCGTTACCTCGTAGCCCCGCAAAGAACTTATGATCGATAGAAACATCAAATATTCACGCACACCGGCCCACGAGGAAACGAAATGGATAACCGTTGTCTAAAAGGCCACAGGGGCGAGCGAGGCCCTCCAAGCTGCCCCTTTCTCCTAATTACCTAAACGTTTTCTTCGAATAGAAACAATTCTTTAACTGCGCTCTTAGCATTTTTTGGTAATAATTAGGAATTGGTAATGCGCTCGACAACTTCAAACGCTGCTTACGAACATTCTTAGAACTTATGTTAAATAACAAACCCTTGCACGCATCGTAACTTGTGTGGAATCAGATTTTGAACCTAACATACATACATACATAAACTCACGCCCTTTTCCCATGGGGGTAGGCAGAAACCACAGAACGCCACTTGCTACGATCCTTACATACTCCTTTTGCCTCGTCCACATTCATACATCTCGTCATACACGCACGCCGGTTACGAGTACTACGCACCTGTCCTTTCTGAAGAACGGCACCAATAAGATCAGTGTATGTCTTTCTAGGGCGTTCCCTCCCGGCGTTACCACTCACATCTGCCTTGTAAATACCTTTTGTTAATCGACTTTCATTCATCCTCTCCACATGACCAACCACCTTAACATACTCTTTTCAATTTTTGTCACTACATCTTTTAAACCGCAACGTTCTCGTATAACCTCATTCCTCAATTTATAATTCAGAGTTACACCACACATGCTTCGCAAAGAACGCATTTCCACAGCATTAATCCTACTTTCATGCTTCGTTTGCCATACCTAACATTCACTGCCATACATAAGAGTAGGCACCAGCACACCATTGTGAACAGCCAGCCGAGCCTCTTTTGACATCGACTGGTTGGTCACCACCGCATGCATAGCACCATTTACTTTATTTCCCGCGTTTACTCTCTTTTCCACATCTGCGTCAATCTTTCCATCTCTTGTGAACATACTGCCCAAAATTAACTTGTTTCACACTCTTATCATTTATTTCCACATCACACACCGATATATCCCCTTCTCTTTCAAATACCATAACATTCGTCTTGTTTACATTTACATTCATCCTTTTTTTTCTTAAATGCTTCATTCATAACAGTTACCATATCTTGCACCTGTTCTGCTGGCGATGCAAGAAGAACTTGATCATCTGCGTACAGAAGGCATTTGACAGGCAACTCATTCATCCTCAATCCACACTCATTCTCTTTCAAATGTGTCAGACAGCATGTATAGGTTGAACAGCCAAGGAGACGCTACACAGCCCTGCCTAACACCTCTTGAGATGCTAAACCAGCTAGTGTATGCCCTATTTATCCTAACACAAGCACTAGAATCCATGTACAAAGATTTTAGTGCTCGTACCAAGCACCTGTCCACACCATGCATAGATAGAGTCGACCACAGCTCTTCCCTCCACACACTGTCATAAGCCTTCTCCAAGTCTATGAAGGCACAGTAGACCCTTTTTTTTTAACCTAAATAGGCGATTAATTTGAGTCTACAACTGTTTTTGAATACGTTGCTCGCAAAACACCACACAATGTTTTATGTATGCTGTTTACCGTGATGGTACCAACTTGTGATCTTTTCCAGATTGTAAGAACCCGTTACAGGATGCAAAAAGCTCAATTTGTTTTTTAGAAATGTTTTAGGGTAAGTCTGAGACATCAATAAATTTGTAGCATTTTTTTATGTCTCACACCTACCCTAAAACGTTTATTTTGTCCTCGAGGTAAAGTAAAAAGGAGGCGAAAAGCGAAACTAAAAACAGTTTTCAGACGCACCGTTGTAAGGATAACAACACAAGTACAGGTTAGCCTGTGCGTAGCATTTTTTATGTCTCAGACTTGCCCTAAAACGTGCTGCCTCTTCAGCATTGCAATAGTAATTAAAATAATACAACCATGTTACTAAGAGACTAAAAGGAATGTTCGATTAAATGCTGAAACCTTCCGGAACCCTTTCTATTATGATCGAGATTAGCTCCGAAAGGTCCAACCTTAGTTTTTATGTTACATGACATGACATACATATCCAAATTAAGTTCTTGTTCAGGTAGGGTTACACTTACAAGATCGTTTATCTCGCAGAGAGCTGTAAACGTAGCTCATATTAGCCTGGTTACATCGTAGGTAAGGTTGTAATGCTTTCATGGTTCGTTGCACATTACACTAAAACGGATACGACAGACACGGGCGCCCAACGTGGGACCTGGAGCTTGAAATAAGTGCGATTGCTTTGTATGAAGTGGCAATCACGACATACTGAGCACAACACTACCTAACGATGATTTTCCCAAAATATTCAGTAGATTTTACTATACAGCGCGCGGCTGTGTTATGAATAATTGAATACTGTCGGATAAAATCTTAGTCGTCAATCTCAGAGGGTTAAGTGGATCCTTTCACGATTTACGAAAAACGTTAGTGGTAATGTAAGCTGGGAGAAAAACAACGGTGATTTTATCTGATGTTGTTACTTCATCGTGTTTAACAATGAGTGGTGAAAAGATAGCAATATAAGGTTTTTTTTCTGGAAACTTGCTTAATTAATTTAAGCAAAAGAATAAACTGCACATCAAGCTCGACTAGATCATTTGTGATAACGAACAGATGTTTTCCTATAATTGCTAAAGTAATGAGCTGGTCACCAACTCACCACCGAGAGTTACAAATCTGTGTGTGATTACGCGCTTGTCAGTTTTAATAACATTGTCATTGTTTCTTGCTGCCTCCATGCAGCAACATAATCTAAAAATATATACAGGGTGTAAACGAACCCTTCACGCATCCGTCAACCAAGCATTCTGTACATCAAACTAAGTACCCCTACGCAAAAATTTTTGCTGGGAAAATACTTTTTTTTTTGGTTTCAAAAATCACATTTTACGGTAAAACTCAAAGTAGCACTCTTAAAAAATTGTGCTAGTGGATGCTTTGAATAGTGAACGGGTCATGGAGGTAATTTAAGTAAAGTTAAAACCTGAAATACTTGTATTTACAAAAACAGCTGTGAAAAATTTGATTATTTATTTTATCGTAAAATGTGATTTTTGACCCAAAAAAAAAGTCGTTTCCCAGCAAAAATTTTTGCGTAGGGGTACTTAGTTTGATGTACAGAATGCTTGGTTGACGGCTGTGTGATGGGTTAATTTACACCCTGTATAGTTTATGTTGCTGCATGATTTTTGCAAAATTTTTGTTACCAAAATTAAAATCCCTGATGGTGGCCCTGCCAGAGTCAGTGACACGTTACTTTCATGATGATAATAATATTTATCCTTGGTGTTACAATGGTTCCTTAGTATGTATTGAATAATTTGCTCAAAATAGCAAGGTGTTTAGCGACAACATCCATAATCGAATTTCCCCTTGGCCCAAAGGCTTTTCCCAAAGCCTCTATCAATAATAGATTAGGTCCTTACGAACCTTTGCGCAGACCTCGTTCTTTAAACGTCCCCAAATTTATAGAGTAAGAATCGCTTTAGCAAAATATATGTGACAGGCGTGTACTCCTTACTCACAACTACCTGCCGCATGCGTACTAGTTCAGAGAAAAACCACATATTTTATTCCACGAATTATCTCTTATATCCTCGGCATAAGCTGATACGCTTCCTATTCTACAAACGACGCAGTACATCCACAACGTATTTCAAATAAACGCTACGTTATTAACGTATTAAAAATGCATGCTCCGGGAAATTTCCTTTGAAACGGCTTCAGTCGGACAGTTTTACGTCGTGCATTTTCAACTTTAAAATGCACAAGAAACATCGAGGCTTGTAATTACGGCCATTTGAATTATAAAGAAGTGGCCTCAAAAGACACCTGCATATTCTCTGGGAGGGATTTAATGATATGGGTGGCGGTGGTGTAGCCTCGAAACATGACGTGTCCACTATCCAGTCGCAGGGTAGGGTGGTAGACAGTGGCGCCTTGCAAGTTCCCATTGTCGCTGAATACTTTAGCAACCTGTCTCTGGTAAATTACAGACTTCACACAGGCCTTACTACAATTACACATTTAAAATAATGTCGCTGGTAGAAATGCGAGCTACAAATAGGTCAGCGTCGCATGATTGTCCCTACAGCCGTTGGTTCTCACGACTGAACCGATACTTCACCTTCGAAGCACGTGTTTTATCGCACGTTAATATTTAATCAAAGACGGTGACAATTTCGTATTTACTTTCCAAGACTATTCGGAAGAATGTAAAAAAATACGATATTCATAGAGATCCGTCCATTACGCAGTTTCAAACACACTTGTAGAAGGGCGCACCTCACCAAATCGCTCAGTGTAACGAATTAAATAAAATCATTAGGGTAGGGAGGCAGTAGACTTTCAGCTGAAACGATGCTGATGTAGATTGCTCTCATATTTTGCATCTCAACCGAAAAAGATCAAGTTTCATCAATATTATTTACTGAAAACATAAACGACGAATTACAGCTATTTATTCATAATTCTATTTTATCAGTTCTTCATATTTCCGGAGTATTTCTTGCATATTGGTCACCATCATAATTCGCTGTTTCTAGGCCAAAGTATGATTATAGCGCATTTTTGTTGTTATTAGGTTGCCTAGGCAACGATTGTCTTCGACGTAGCTCATCGGTAGGCTATTAGCTATTGACATATAACTACAAACATTAACTGTAGGTATGCATACACACCACATTATGAAATGTAGTCCAAACACACATATCGGCCTTCGATCGCACGAATATTTGGATGGTCTGATTGATCTTCTGTCCGCAGGGGAAACAATTTACTATCCACTGTCAATAAGACTATTGAATTTTGTCATATCCAGATAATGTCAATTATGTAAAATACAAATATTCCTATTCTTCTATATGATGAAGCTTTTGACTGCCTGGTTGATCTTGTGGTCGCCAGCGCGACTTCTGAACATGGAGTCCTAGTTTCGGTTCAGGGTCGGGCACAGTGTTATGGGGTTCATCAGGAATTTCTCAGTAGCAGCCACAGAGTCTGGATTTGTGTCCGGTTGATGGCAATAGTCTCGCCCCCTATTATTAGGTTCACCTCTGGCTAACTCTTCGGGGATTACAATCGCCATGTAATGTTATGATAAAGCTTATCTCTTTGATATTTTGATACAAAATCGAGGAAATCCTCTTTGTCTTGTAGTGTAGATTGCGAATGGTGGAGGAGCAAGTTTTGGCAAAATATCTAGTTTTTATGTTTGCAAATGAATATGGCTCTGACCGAGATGACAATCGCTTAATTTATCCCAAAGCGGCTGATTTAGAAACAACTGCGTTTAACTAAAAGGTTATTAATTATTGGGGTGAACGTGTAACAACGAATTTAACATCCATTTATTGTGGTCAATTTGTTAAGTGAAGTCGTAGGTGGACATTAGTGGCTCGTAACGACAGTGTCGCATGCAAGAGTTGCCACCTAGGATGTTTATTATGTAGATTGCTCTCTCATTGATCACCGATAAGAGTATGTTGCCTAACGAAATAATATGACTTTACGCTCTTAAGTAAAATTGTAGTGTTTGTTTCTAATTGGATCCGCCTAATCTTTATTGTTTGTGTTTTTTGGAGAATTTTAGTTTTTATTTCTTCTGTGCTCCGTTATAAATATAACGGAGCACAGAAGAAATAAAAACTAAAATTCTATATCATATATAAATATATCATTTCCTGACATGTTGTTAATTGTGTCCCAATAATATTCATGTGACTTCATACTTTCTATTACTGTTACTATCTTATCTAATCACTACTACATAGTATAAAACAAAGTCGCTGTCTGTCCGTCCCTATGTATGCTTAAATCTTTAAAACTACGCAACGGATTTTGAAGCGGTTTTTAATAGATAGAGTGATTCAAGAGACACCGTCTGATTGTCGGACTGTCGTTCTTCTATACTAATATTATAAAGAAGTAAAGTTTGTGTGTTTGTATATTTGTTAAATTGTAAGGGGTAATCTCGGGATCTACTGAACCGATTTCAAAAATTCTTTCACCGTTGGGAAGCTACACTATCCCCGGGTGACATAGGCTACTTTTTATCCCTGTATTCCCACGGGAACGAGAACTACGCGGGTGAAACCGCGTGACGTCCGCTAGTAGTATATAATTTGACCGACATTCACACGGGCGAAGCCGCGGGCATCAGCTAGTTAACCATAAAACGGAACCTCTTTGCAAGGTGTAACCGACTGACCGATAAATTCGCACAAAGCAAAACAGCCGATGGCATACGAGAGTATAATGCTTTTCCCGTGTGTATGAACAGTAATCTCAGTCACATTGTTAAAGATATCTAGGTAGGCTTAGACATGGAACAGGGTGTCGTCTTGCGGCGTGACTCGTTAAGTCGTCGTTTCCGGGGCCACAATGAGAGGCAGGGTGGTATTGACGGGGCGGCGGGTGGCGCGCATGTGCACCTCCGGCGCCGCGGCGTCTCGGGGGTGCTATACTAAAGCCGGTCGGAACACAAACGATGTCAGTCCAGCCGCGGATGTCTTCACAACAAGACGCGAAGCAACCCTTACAACATGAAGCCACACGCGCTCTTTATTTTACAAAGTCGCAAAGTCGATTCAGTAATTTTTCGCGTTTCATAATTTTGATTAATTCGTTCTTGAATTTTATAGGCTCATGTTTGATTTTTCGTAAAATCTCCGGTGGCGTATCGCTCCTGAAAAAATTCGGTGAGTATGTTACGTTTCCGCGTTTTTGGATCTTTTCGAAGTTTTTCGGATTTTTCCGCGAACTTGTTTTTCTTTATTTTCAGTTTCTGTCGCTTCATTTTTGTTAAATTTTTCGGAGTTTCCTTAAATTTTCAGGTTGCTTCGGTTGCTTGTCAGTTTTGTTGGGCCTACAATTAATTTATTCAGCGTCGTCGCTCTCGTTTAGCCTAAGAGAAAATATTATACGAAGAAAGGATGACTTTAAGAATCCATTATGTTTATTAGGTTATTAAGTAAAAGGTAGAGGGTTGGCTAGGTAAAGGAATGGTACACAGGTGAAGCAGGACAGCTGGTAGTGACATTTTGAGCGACGGTTGCCTGTTGGTTTTATTTTATAGTATTTTTTGCTCGAGTTGGTCTTTAGGTACCGGTATGTCGTTCTTTGTCCGTCGAACACCTGCCGGGCTCCGGGCCCCGTTTCACTCTCGTCTGTTCTATTCACACATTCGATTATACTTTTAATCGTCCTTAACCTGGTTCAAATTCCAGAAACTCTTGGTTGCTGTTCTTTGCACGTGTAAAAAAGATTGCGTCTATCGTATTTTGCCATTTATTTGAACCAAAGTTTACTTTTTCATACTTCTCGTTGAATTTTTTTGATAGTTTTAGGAAGTCTGAGTTGCGTCTTCTGCAAGGTTAGGGGAAAATCCTTTACAAAAAAAGACTACTACAATTATTCGATTTATGAACTACTTTAAAATATAAAACTAATTCTAATAACTCCACAACTCCAAAAATTTCAAAGCTGTCACTAATGTGGAACTAATATTTCGGCTAAACGGCTCTCGATGTTGGACTCAAAAAGCAAAGTCGCAGGAAATGAAGAAAGTTGAAGCTTTGCCGATGGTTGATAGTTGGGTACCCTTTGTGGCGCGAACGCGATTTGCGAATGTAGGCGTGCACCTGCGGGTGTCAGTGACCCCGTTCACCTGCTGCCTGGCAGACGGTCCCATTAGCATACGCTGGGCCAAACGTGCCATCTGCACCCTTGGACTAATTCACGGACCTTCGTTTTTATTGGTTCTATCCATTTATCTGCGCGCACATGATGTTTAAACATTCTGCTGGGCATTAGGCTGCAGTGTAGATGTTTTCTTTATTTCATTATTTTCCAGTTTCTCTGTATATTCGGTTAGATTTTTTGGAATATGACTGATACTCGGGTGTCCATAAAACATAAGCTTTTCCCGTGTCCTAAAATAATACTGAAAACATTTCAATACAACTGAAAAAAAGCAACATTATGCGGCCTCGATGTTTCCCAAATTACAGGAAAAGTTTCTATGTCGGGAGTTTAATACATAAATAACGGACCTGAGTGAGTTCCGGACGTAATAAATTATGATTAAAAATGTTTTCCAACTTCGAACCCTATTATAAATTTCTGTTTATTCTGGCGTATATATTTATTTCAAGTTTAAATAAACACTAGTAATAGTGTAACTTGAACATCAGCGAAAGGGTTTTTGAAATCAGTTTCGGAGATTATCTCCTACATTCAAACTTTACTATAATAATATGAGTAGAGATAGAGTGCAACCAACTGCAATTTTATATTTGTTATTAGCTCTAGAGTAGCCGTCGACACGCCAACTCTGGTTTCCAACAGTTTCCCAGCAAATTTTTAACACGAACTGGGTGCAGTTAACTTGAAAAATAGTTGAGTGCTCACGACATGCAACTATGCTTTGGGAACTGAAATTAAATTCCGTGTGGATGCAATGTCACAAAGTAACAATAAAAGAAGAAAATACGTCCCTTCGGTCCTTTCAAAACTTTCTACTTATAAATGAGTATTACCCGGTAATGAAAAGCTTTTATTATTGCATTCGTATTTTCCTGTTTCCCCAAGTTGCTCGTTATTTCGAAAACCATTAAGATGTTGTGTTGTTAGACGCGAAAATTAATTAAGAGGCCGATAACGACTTTTGTGGATGTTTTTAAGGATTAAGCCAAGTTTTGGTGAAATAATACCTATTTAAATGGTGCTTAAGTCCGTTAACTCTTGAAGCCAACCCTAGAGCAACTTTATACATAGAAGCTACGGACTGTTTCGAAACTTTATTAAAATGTTATTGTAATTTTAACGATCCCCTAAACACACTCCTCAATTTACTTAACAACTTAAAGGGTTGGGATTTTTCTTTAATTAATTTAATATTGAAGTACTTATTGTTATACTTTCATCCTTTTATATGTTTTATTGAATCCGATTTCTTTCGTGAGTTAAGCGACAGCAGGTTCTGATGACTAAATTCCTATCATAATGAAATCACCGGTCGCCGTCGCCGGTTTCCGGACGCGACATAACGGAAAAGCGGAAACGTAACCATTAGTCCGGCGGAAAAAAGTACTTCATAACGAGATCATACTAAAATAAAACCATTAATTGGGTAAATCAAATGTAATGTAAATAAATGACTAATTTAACTTTGAAGATATTTCAATCACTTTTTCGATAAGTAGGAAAAAATACCTGGTTTTATTTTAAGCTTTTCAGTAGACGTATCAATGGGGCAGATTAAATTATGTTTCGCTTGATGTAGGTTTATGATTGAGTAGCCATTTTATGATTATAAATGTTTTTATAGGCCTTCTGTGAGCTAATAGGTTTTGTACAATATCTGATTATTTCTAAGACATTTAATTAAAGAGCTGCTACTAGGTACTGGACGGGGATAAAATTATTCAGTCCAATATTATACAATGAAATGTAAAGTCAGTCCGCGGTCATTAAAAATTAAGCACCTGGATACATATTACAAATTATATCTTTTTCGTAGGTATTATTATAAAACGTATGACTGTGTAGTAAGTTCATTAGTAACCTATTCGCAAGGAGGGTTAATAGGGTCCAGCTACAGGGAGGATGTAGGTCGTCGCTCCGACTCGCCAAGTCACGTCTACATCCTGTACCTAGGACTAAGGCCGTAGCAGTCCCTTATTATACAGATAATCTAGTTACGTTCCAACCTTATTACACCTATGAATTTACTGAAAATACTACTTCGGATATCAGACACTGGTCTACAAATTGCAGCAATATTTGAGTTTCTTAAATTAAATCATGTTCAATGGCACTGAGTTTCTCGTAATCGTTTCTTTTATAATGATAAAGAAAACCATTAAAAACTCGTAGACCTGTTAGTAACCAATCAATGCGCACTTAAAATCGATACGGTGTCATAAAATTCGATTCCATTTGTAGTTGTACAATACACGCGCAGAAACGGACACATGGAAAATTCTCGCGATGTGAACGAAGCATAAGTAGCGTTTGTTCATTCATACCATTCGAAGAACGATTAAACGGAAGGCTGAAAACAACACAGCAATTCTTTAGGCGTTTCAAAGCAACACAATAAATAAATAAATGGATACGTTCTCGCAGCCGGTAACTGGACGTGGATACGCTCGCTACGGTACATAATTTAATTAGTAACCCGGTGCGTAATTGACCTTAAAATTTTGCAGAAAACAAAAATGTTTTTGATGTTCCTTGAATATAATTTGGATACAGTGATAAAACAGATCTTTGGCGTTTTAATGACGTTTATAGAGGAGTGCTGCTGATGAACATCCGATTTTGGTCAACCGCCGTAATAATCTTGTACACGCTTATAAACATTATCCAAGAAATTCCTGAAGCTACATTAAACTATAGAAGCACCCCTCCTACAAAGTGAAGCGATGACTTGGGGAAGATCAATGGAATCAGCTGGACTTAACCCAGGACTACAGAACTAGCCTATGAGCCGAAGCTATGGCGAGGTCTGTGTCCAGCAGTAGACGTTTCTCCTCTGAAAGTTACGAACCTAAACAATAATTTTATTAACTCGAATTGTTTTGTTATACAGTTAATATGAAGCGTGACGCTTATGGAGATGAAGAGGGGCCTCAGCAGAAACGTCCTCGGCAGTCCGATGACGAAGTCACCTTTCTGATTCCGAGCAAGGTATGTTTTAAATTGTTTTTATAATTTTAGTGACGCAGAACCGGCATCGATGGAAATATTGTAAGGAGGATTTGTCCAGCTGTGGGGCAGTACAGGCTAACCTAGGAGGAAATCAGTTGGTGAAAGTCCACAATAATAGTTTAAAGTACAACGAAAACACCTCAATAGGGTAGTTAACTAAAAAAATCTAATTAGTCCGTCAGACAGACTTCCAAAAAAAAAAATGGACACGTATTTTTTCTTTTTTCACGTAAACAAACAATGAAGACGATACAGTGCTTTGAAAACTCGTGTGACGTCATATTCATATTCTATTACATTAGTATGACATTTTTTACCGATGAGTGATGTCACAATCACAACCCCCCACTCAAATCTTTGACGCGTTTTATACATACATACATACATACATAAACTCACGCCCTTTTCCCATGGGGGTAGGCAGAAACAACAGAACGCCACTTGCTACGATCCTTACATACTCCTTTTGCCTCGTCCACATTCATACATCTGGTCATACACGCACGCCGGTTACGAGTACTACGCACCTGTCCTTTCAGAAGAACGGCACCAATATGATCAGTGTATGTCTTTCTAGGGCGTCCCCTCCCGGCATTACCACTCACATCTGCCTTGTAAATACCTTTTGTTAATCGCCTTTCATTCATCCTTTCCACATGACCGAACCACCTTAGTTTGACAACCACTTGATTTGATAAAACAAAAAATACTTATCCAATATTTTTCGATATTCTAACAGACGGACTAATTAGAATCATATTTTTTTAGTCAGTATACATCCCTATTGACCTAATCCAATCCCCTAGGTAATTGCGTAATACATTCGGAATTTCAATTACTCTCAGTTTGATAACTCATGGTTATCGTTACCATACCATAGGTATGTTTGTTACCAGGCAGATTATTTTTTCAAAACATAATGTAGCATAGAATTATATTGAGGCTTTGTCATTTGGAGTGGTACGCAATTAGGGTGCTGGACAAAGAGGTCTCAACTCCCCTCTCAATGTTCTTAAAAAATACAACGCAATATTATACTGTTAACACAATATTATTTAACAATTCAATGAAGTAGTTGTATAACAGCTAATATAATACACAAGTTCCAAACAGGGTTTCATGTTAAGTTACAGTTGGTTTGCCTTTAGCCAACCCTCCAACGCCGACAATGTCATTAAAATTGCATAAAATCAATTCAAGCCTGTGAGGTTGCAGTTCACGGGTTGTGTTTATGTACAGTTTGCTGAACACATTGTATTAGCATCCTTGGCCCCGTTGTAATAGCCACCTAGTTACACTTGTAGCTATTTCAGCTTTGCATTTATGAATGGAAACAATTGCTTAGCATTTGAACTTGTAAAATTGACATGAGTAGGGTTAGTTTGGGTCAAATGCACGGATGATTTTGAATGAATTAATGAAGTACAAATCCTTCTTCAAAAATAACGATGAGAACCGGTCAAAATTCTCCAGAGAATTACATAACTTGCAAATAAATGCTCGTTTCAAACACGTTTTTGCATATCAACTGAAATGATGTGAAGGGGCTATTTCCATTATATTCATTGTCATCAGGTCGCCGGCTCGATCATTGGGAAGGGTGGCTCAAACATTTCAAGACTAAGAAATCAGGTCAGTATTATGAAAAATAATGTCCGCAGCTACTCGTGGAGTAAGTAGTGGATTGGTTACGGGTAGACTCGTTCAATAAATAAGCTTGAAACACATAAAGTATTACTTTAAAGGTACTCTAATCTAGTTCTTCGTTGAGTAATAACGTATTTTTTGTAAGCTTTCAAGCAATAGCAGGTATTTACAAAGTATCAATTAAAGTTGCTTTAGATAAATCAATAAATGAAATCATTTGACAATATCACTAAATTTATACTCGCATTTTTGTTTCTCATTGTATGCCTATCTGATTCTGAATGTTTTTATTTTATTTTTTATTAGTTTATATTTAACTTTTAACCATTTTTTCGCCACAGGTACGTCCACCAATCTTATAAACTCTATAAACTGTACTGCTCTCAGTCTCTGTTGGGTAATACAAAAACCTGTCAAATCCGTATCTTCTATGCTTAATCAATTACGCTATTCTAGTCTGTCTTATAGATAGCAAAGAGAACTATAACAAACGAAGAAGACTGTAAGATTCGATGGTTCATCTCGGCATCGAGTCTTGCGACAGCGGCGAGTCCGTAGACTTATAGACAGAATAACCCCCCGGCAGCCAGTTTGCAGGTCATTACTGTCCCCGAGACGCCCCTGTGGCTAGTAGCACCGCGCACCGTGCGCCTACACTCGTACCGACGCCGTTGGCCATCTTCAACTCGCCTTACTGGTAGTGTTCCATGAGTGGTAGTAAGAGTTAAGGTTGGTCACGCGCGCCTAGGGTTAGCGAGTGTAGGCGCGGGGTGCGCCGCTACAGCGTGTCTTGGTTGCCGGTCCCGCCCCGCCCGGACGCCGCTGCCCCGCACCCGCCGCCCCGCCACGCAGTACAAAGCCTCTATAACAGTCCCAGATTGCCCCGGCCCCGAACGGTAAACTATTTCGCCAACATCTACTCTCAAATCTTAATACAGCCCGAGTGGAGCTCTTGCACTACTCGTCAACAGTCAGGAGTTGGAATCTTGTAAAACATCATTAGCTCCCGGCGTTAGGCGCTTTACTCCGTATTTCGAGCTCCCGTCCTCATCACCTCCGCAGGATTGCACTGTGTCGCACTGGACGCCTTCTGATCTTACTTTCACGACCTCGGTGTCCTCGCATCTCGCTCATTAGCCGCTATAAGTCTGTTCCCTTAGGACTGAATCCTCTCACTCGACTTACTACTGTCCACGCTGGAAGGCATCTACTTATTGACTACGACACGTACGGACATTAAGTCTCATTGCCATCATGCTTCAGATTACTATAAAGTCCAGACCTCCCTGACCGTTGATACGTCTGTACCGTTTCAATATTGTGCTGTGAGTTTTTTTTTCCCTAACTGCGAAAATAGTTTGCTTTAATGATGCTTATTTTTCAGGGTACTATCGATAACGGCGCCGGATGTCGAGACGATTCTGGAAATCGTAAAAGAAATCCTTCCATGTCTGGCTGAAGTAAGTATTATATGTAAATTATGTTATGCTTGATTTTCGTTTCTGTTTGCGATACCAAGTTAGGAAAACTTTATTTTGGTAGTCATCATTTAGTAGTTTACTCGAGCAGTTTTACATCTCACTAACCAGAAAGTTACAAAATCTGAAAACAATCTTATCTAGTTTAGATTCAAATGGTAAACCAAAATTATTCTTTAGGGAGGTCCAAAGAGCAGCAGTAACGAAGACTTGGATGTCCGCCTACTGATCCACCAGAGCCGCGCCGGCTGCGTCATCGGCAAGGCAGGAGCTAAGATTAAAGAGCTGCGAGAGGTAAGCTAAAATAGAAAATATAAAAATGAACGATAAAATATTTTTTATCCCCGGGATTTCTGGAGTACATCTCCAATGTTTTTCGCGCAAAAACACAATGAATTTCGTCCGCCATGAGTCTTACATCAATCTGCCGCAACAACAGAGCGGTCGAAAGTCAATAAGTCTCCCTGAAACAATCACTGGAATTGATCTCGCCGGAAAACAGCCGGGTGCCAGACCTGTTTATATTTTAGCGATACATAATAGCTATTGAACGCTGAATGATAGATAGCATTTCTATTGGATGTATGTTGATAAACTTTTTTAAGGCACGTGTAAAAGGGTGTTTTCTTAGGCAATAATATTATTCGTCTTCAACTACAGAATTTCTGCTCGGGCTTATTATCTTCATATCTTTCGCGATTAAAAGCATCCCGTTATCTTCGGCTAATAATTTAGGAGAGCAGATGCGTCGAGCTTTTACGACTTGTTAGCAGTCATCTGCCGAGCGAAGGTGCAGTTATACTTAAAGATTTTTTATCGTTTAGACACCGATGGCATTCACCCACATGGAGCCGCTGCACGGGCTTCAAGGCAGATGTGATAGCAGCTGCCGCTCCGAATCCCGAGCCTTTATCTCTTTATCGACAATGTAATTTTTAGATACACTCAATATTGTTACTGTTACAAAACGTAGACTCCTTTGTTCACGGTATCCTTTTAGATTGAATCGCGACCGACGTCGGAAAAAGTTAAGTAACTATAATGCCGCGTCCCACAAGAGCTAAGATAGTAGACGTCATAATTTGTCGTCAAGTCGAACAAACAAGGCAAAGCGTCTGCATAACTGCAGAGTGCATCGCGGAGGATCAATTACACCTCGGAAAACTTCGCTGAAAGTTATAAAACGTGTCCGTGCCTCCGTTGTCTGGACGGGACACTCGCCGACAACTTCGCAATCTAGCTATTACTGGTGTTGCATTTCATAACTCGAGCTAGTTAGCCAATGTTTGCCGGAGATTTGAGAAACGAGGGTTGATGCTTCTGATGGGGCTAGTAGCGGCGCGATGCCTCGGGGTGTCTTGTCTAAGAACCAGCTTGCTTACTCCTCGCGAACAATACATTTGAATGCGCGATGTTGATCTTCCCCGGAAACAATTTAAAACTCGATCGTGATCTACCTGAGTCTATTTTGCTCCCTTTTTCTTTGCGTTTTTTTTTTGCTTTCGATCAGCTGTTCTCGCAACTCCTTTGTTCAATTTACATTTCGGCCTCAATTTAACAAGACAGAGAATTCTTTATAAAGTATAGAATTAAGAATATCCCCATGGAAATATAGTCTAAGTAAAAAATGCGATGAATGGGGATGTCTTTATGACAATGGTAACATTGTGTTTTCGCGCAAAAGCTATTATTATTGGCGCTATTCAAAACGCAAGTGAATCGACATGTGCTGGAGGTAGAATTAATAGGAGGTTAGCGACCTTCATGTATCAACTGTACCTACGGCAGAAGTTTTCTTGAAGTGTGTTGTCGCGGGCCACGGGACGCGGCGCGTGCGCGGGTGGCAGCTGCCGTCGGCGCGGCAGGTGCGCGCGCAGCCGCCGGAAGGCCTCACAAAAAGCTCGCGCGCACCTGGGCTACACCCAGCCTACCTACTTGCACAATGCTCCTCGCCCCACGGAGACCTCCTTTCTTACATAAATATAAATTTTGAACATATGGTCCCGCCGCATCCGCCGCTCCTATCTTTGAACCGTGCAGGTAATCTTTGTACAATGTGTTGCATTTACGGCAATTAAATCGGATTTAATTCAAACATCACTCATTGTGGTCTTCTGATATAAACTTGGAGCAGCCTTATTAGCATGAATTTTCCCGTCCATTTTCTGTAGATTGCGTAAACATTAAAACGTTTGGCTTCAGTTTTGAAGTTGGAAGTTGAAACAAAACGTTTTTGTTAAGGCCCGTGCTACTTGTGATTAAATCGCGGTTCTGGGTAGAGTAAGTTGGAAGTTGAAACAAAACGTTTTTGTTAAGGCCCGTGCTACTTGTGATTAAATCGCGGTTCTGGGTAGAGTTGTGAAATGGCCGTAGGGTAATATCACATGTAGGGTTTCATCCGTCGGAAACTCGCGGCGCCGGCGTCGTGTTACCGGAGCTAGCGCACGTGACGCAGGAAACTTTTTGTGAACCTCCACATCCTCTATGTACACCACAAAAAATGTTACAGCGGATACGTGGAACCGCTCTCATGATAGTACCACAATTATTTATAAATTGAGGGTTGAAACGGGCATGAAACCAGCTTTTTGGTATACAATGGGAATGCTATTTACATTATACGAATAACAGATAGCAGCCGACGCGCACATGTCGTCGTTGTAATTAGGCGCGAGTGACACCGGCCTGTGGCGGTGTCCCCGACAATTACGGGCTACGGCAGCACGCGAGCTAGCCGCTTCCGTTTCCGATCGAACCACACCGGGTCACATATGGCTTCTTTACTTTCAATCGACCCGTTTTGTTTAGATTCCGGTAAAATTTGCCTCTTTTAGCGATTTTCAAAGTGGGCCTGCCCCTAGAAAAGCTTAACCCCAAAATACAAGCAACAGGTAAAATTCAAGCGCTCGGATCAATACTACAGGAGATCGATGGAGGGTTGTTGATCCGTATTCTAATTTCGAAGTTAACTGTGTCAACATTTTCGGAATTCTCTCTGTAATGCTACATTGTTTGGTGGTTCGGGGAATACTAGCTTTGCGTTGATCTGAATAATGTTAACTCGGCGTGTTTGGAAATATTACGAGTTGCTCAGTAGCTGATTAGCGGTAGTTTCCCGGGGGAAATATCCTGCCACCAACACATTTTGACCTTGCTGTGTGTACTGAAACATGCCTGTGAATAAATAGTATTAATTTATTTGCGCAGTGTTATATCATACTATATTATCGATTAACTTTCTGGTAAATTAGTCAGTTCTGGCAATATTTTTCTTTTTAAAACCACATCTTCATCAACTCGAGTAAATGGTGCTGAGCTGTTCCTTGAAACTGGATCATTATACTTAGACAAATGTTAGAACGAACTAAACCACCCCATCGGTTAGCGGTTTAGCTTGAGCGCAAAGATGGCTTCACTTTTGATCAAGACAAATTGTCTTC
Organism: Diarsia brunnea; assembly: GCA_949774965.1. NCBI lineage: Eukaryota > Metazoa > Arthropoda > Insecta > Lepidoptera > Noctuidae > Diarsia > Diarsia brunnea. The sequence continues at coordinate 6,624,591 of OX459015.1, read as the reverse complement.
AAATATTTGCAGCAGCTTATATGGTTAGACGAGCGAACTTTATGATTGATTGAAGGTGTAAAGTACAGCAAGTTGTTATATAAGTCTGGCGGCATGTTTATGATTTATAGTCAACTTTATTTTGTTACTGCTAAGTTTGAAAGTCGAGTCACGAAGCAGTTTTGGTCTCTATACTTCAGTTTCGTACGGATATAAGCTCGGCGTATACTGAATCTGATAAATTATGTCGCGGACGTTTCGCCACCGGATCCTTTTCATAGTGAGTGACGTCTTGGACTCGCGTTCGTGACGAGGATCTGAAACGGTTTACTTTTGTGATGGATGCTGGATACGAGCGTACCACCAGTAGTTTGAAGATCCAGAAGGCCTTTAATCCTCTCTTAATAGTATACAATAAACTTCTAAGACAGTAATCTTACTCCCCTAGAAGTGTAACGAAACCGAAGCAGATAAAATACGCCAAAATTAGCTCTACGCCCAAGCAGATATTCCAATTTCAAAGCGCTTTTGTCTGACCGAGTTTTTTCCATATTGTTGGGAATGGGAGTTCTGTCTGGTCGTTACGTGCGGCATGTGGAAGGCGTGGCGCGTGCGAGCTTTCCTCGGAGCCCCACAAGTGCAAGGAGGGGAGTCGGGCAGGTGTTGCACGAGCCGCCAGTCGCCCGCTCATTCCGCGTCCGACCACCCTCGAGGAGGTTCGCTCGGCCCGCTCCCTAGTCCGCGTAACATTGTACCGACGACTTTGTTCGTTTGCCGTGCCGTGCTCCGAATATTTTAGTGTTCAATATTTTTTTAAATAAATAATCGAGTTGGATCATCAGTGGTTGGGTCTAGGCATTAGTGTAGTGTATAATTGCTTTGACAGTGAAGTGAGTTGAGTTGACGCGCGTCAGTATCGAGCAATGGCTCGTAGTAGGCGGTGCGTTGCGGTGCGTGGCTCGTACGTGCGGAGGGCGGGTTTCAGCGGTTGTTTGTGCGTGCCACGTGCGCCGGTCGATGGCGCCGCGCATGCGCCCTGCCCGCTGTCAAACGTCACCGACACCACACACCACACACGTACTCTGACGTTATCTAATATCGGTAATTGATCACACATCGATTTCTCATGCCACTCTATAACACCCCGACTATGTCGCGACAGATTGCCGTAAACAACTCAACTATGTGGGTTATGTAATTTGTTTTGGAATTAGGGCGTTGGATTTAGAATTGCTCGGAATTAGGTTACCATTCATTGTTAACTAAATGACTTTTGTTTTAATTAGTTTGAAAGCTCACACTTTTATTTTATTAGAACTTTCAGAAGCTTTCTAACTTATTTATTTTTCGGAATATTGGGCTGTAATTTTTTGTGGTTTAATTCAGTAAATAATATCAGTACCTCGAATAAAATTAATAAAAAATTCCTACACAAATCTACTACTCCTAAAAAAAATAACCGAGTACTATCAAATCCGTATCTAACTGTAGTGTTGTTTTCTTACAGAAAACGGGCGCTCGCCTGAAGATATTCTCGAACCCCGCTCCTCAAAGCACGGAGCGTGTGGTGCAGCTGGTGGGCAAGGCCGACGCCGTCGCCGCCGGCGTCAAGGAGGTGGTCGACCTTATTAGACAGGTGAGAATATACTACACCTCACACTTTTCGATATTAAACCATATGCCATGCCTGTGTTAGGGTCGGCTTCCAGTCTAACCGAATGCAGATGAATACCGGTGTTTAATGCCACACATACATTTGGCCAATGTAATATTTTTAAAAATATGTAATAATTTAGATTTTTGCTATTGTCTATTTGGTTCTTGGACATAGTGGCACATTCGGTATAAATCAATTGTAAAATTACAGGTTCCCGTCAAAGGTGGTTTACAAACTTACGACCCGCACAATTACGATGACTTCTACGCTGATGAGTACGGTGGATTCGGTTGCGGGCAGGGAGTAGGCGCGGGCGGTGGCGGCGGGGGCCCACCTCGTGGTGGACCTCGCGGGCCGCCCCGGGGCCCACCGCGCGGCATGCCGCCCATGGGGCCCGCCGGCCGGGGGCCAGCGCCCAGAGGCCCTCCCCTAGGCCGCAACGGCCCGCCTGGCGGTCCCCCGAGAGCCCCGCCTTTCAATGATTTCGGTGGTGGCCCCGGACCTAGAGCTAGCTTCAGCGGCCCACCGCGCGGTGCCTTCGGTGGTGGCGGCGGCGGTGGTGGAGGTGGCGGTGGTGGCGGCAGTAGCTTCGGCGGAGGGAACTTCGTAGGTGGCGGCCGAGTGGGAGGGGGCGGCGGTGGCAACTTCAGCAACAACGGCGGCATCCAGCAGGACACCTCCACACAAGTCACCATTCCCAAAGATGTAAGCATTCCTCTTCTTAGCTCCACATTAACACAAACATTGCAAGTAAACTTATCTAGTATTTCTAAACTAGGTCGCTGCATCAATGTGACAGTTTTATTTCCGTTCCAGTTGGCCGGCGCGATAATAGGCAAGGCCGGCTCCCGCATACGTAAGATCCGCGCGGAGAGCGGCGCGGGCATCGAGATCGCCGAGCCGCTGCCGGGCTCCACCGACCGCATCATCACCATCACCGGCACCCCACAGCGCATACAGATGGCTCAGTATCTCTTGCAACAGAGGTAGGCTATAATATCACAACTAGATAGAACCATTTCATAGCCCCCTTCCTAACTGTCCTACGATATTGAACACAACTGATCTGACTTCCAAGATAAGAGATTACAGGATGAATAGAAATTACTTTACTGTCTAATTTCATCACGTTTTCTCAAAATCATGACGTATTGTTTTTTTTTTAAATAATTGAAAGCATGTCCACATTAATTTCAATAACTTCCATACTGTACCATTGCTAATATTGCCAGTCAAACTGACTATTAATTTGTGCTGTTAACAATTAATTTGGTTGAGGATTTTCCTGAAATCAACGATCGCAATAATTCAATATAATCACTAACACAATATTGTTTTGACGATAGAATGTTTGAAGAGTTCCCTGAGTTGGCACCAAACCACACTAAGATTAAGTAGAGTTTGTTGAACGGATTTGACTATATGACGGCGATGTTGTGACGCTAAGGTAAAGTGCACACACTTGTTTGTAGAGGGAGCGTAGACTTCGCGAGTGTTCACACATGTATCATGTATCTACCTTTCTTGTATTATTCCTACTGTACTACCTTATTCTAGTGTAACTTAGATATGATTACTCATCACAACTGTATGTTCTAACTCATTTTAACCTTTTTTGTGACTAACTCTTTTGGTAAATAACCTTTCTAGGTGTTCATCTACTAACGGGCTTCAGCCACCGGCTGCGCGTTGTATGGAAGACTAGTGATTTTGTTGTTTTGATTTGAGTAACAAGAAATCACTAATCTCCCTACAAAGCGCTGGCCCGCTCTTCGGATCAAGATCATCTTCTGTGTTGCTGTTCTCTGTAATACTAACATTGTCTATTTTCTTGTGTGCTTTTGAATTTTACTGTGTTTGTGTAACTAACTTTTCTGTATTCATAGTTGTAGCATTTTATCATTCATTATTATATCACAGACTTAAAATCCGCACAAAAGTTACTTAAAATGCTACAATTAAAACTATTATTTTATGGGCTATTTACCCATTTCTGAGTAAGGGTGGACATATATTCTGACAGGCCGAAGCGGCATAAAGATAACTGCACGCAATTTCTGCCTGTTCCAAGCCTTACATTCGCCCTGTTTTCACAATGTCATCAGACCGACACGGCCGTGTTAAGTTCTCTTAGGAGAACCTACCATCTTTGTCAGTACGTCATATTATGTGCCTTGGACATAAAGAATAGTTGACTAACGTGTTCCCTTTATTTCCACAGTGTGCACGAGAGTAACCCGAATCTTGGCGGTCGCGGAAACTTCTGATTGCAGTCGTAAACGCGAACTGCGTTGTTAATATTATCAAATGCTTCACCTCAGATCACGTCATTAATTTTATACAGTATAAATTCTGCGAGGCTCATCTTATTATTATATATCTGTACATAGTGAGTGACTAAGCCTTACCAGGAAAATAAATGCTTCGAATTAGTCGCACTAATGGCATTTTAATGTAATCTTAATGAATTTGAACTCGATTTATGTATTTACACAATAGGCTATATTTTGTCTTAAATTGTTTGCAATATTTTATACGGTTGCAAAAAGAGTGAAATATAAATCCATATTATTATTTCTCTGGTCGGGTTTTAGCTATTTAAGAATGCATTTATCATTATGAATAAAAATAATTGTTAAAAGAGTTTTAACTAAGATTGTGTCAATGGATTTACCGATTTATTTGTTACATCGATGTATTTTTAAGTGGATAGCAAGGAAAATAAATAGTTTATTTTGTGAATAATGTTTTTCATTACCTTCAGTTTCCTGACTTGAGTCTGATAAAAAGCGCTACGGCGCTGCCGGCACATGGAACCATAGAACTAAGCAATTGATGATACTCTGCCAATAACTTCCACTATACTATTTTATTCATTTCAACAATGATATTTAAGACGGCAGCTCTCTGTGAGATTAATAGCAAAATTCTAAGAATACTTTAATTTTAAGAATTTGGGTTCCGCGCAAAAAAAAACTTGAAATTGGCTATTTGACTACAGTCAAAAATTCACGAAAATGTTATGTTATAAGAACTAACAGAAATAACTCGATGTGCGATAAAAAGTAATCGGATCGAGCAAAAAATGGCTTACTTTTAAACTGATTTTAAATGACGTGTTAGACAAAGACAGCGCTTCAGAAACGTGACGTCATATTTCATACCACCATAGTTACGTTAGTAACAAATGGCCATTACGCGCGACAAGGATAGAAAGTGCCCCCACCAAAAACTTCTAAAGCATGTAGCTACTCCATTTTTGTATCGATTTAATTACTCACACACTTCAATTTTGTTTATTTGTGTAACTTGTCATCTAATTTTGAAGTGACATGAAGTTGTTTATAATGTATGTATCCACGTTATGTACCTGATAAGAATGTTGAGATAGATGTGTGAAGTTAGGAGAGGAGTAGCAAGAATTGATAAGTTATGAATGAGTATATTTTAGGAAGTTTTAAAGTGGCCTGTTACAGAGAAATTGTATATCTTGGTGCGGACATGGTAATGAGAAGGGATGAAACGCATGTTACTAAATAGTGATGGATATTATAATGTTGATGGATGGAGACTAATGGAGAGGTATGTTTTCTCTATTATATCAATCCTCAGTCCTCACACAATCCATCCATTGTGTAAGGATAAGGAATGATAATGTATATCAGTGACGTCTGATAGGGGAGAATGGAAGAAGAAATTGTGTTGTGCCAACCCCAAGTAGAATGGGATAAGGGCAGGAAGATAATTTTGACCTACATAAATCATACATATAATATACCTAATAATATAATTAATTTAAAACATCATTGAGCACTTAATCTAAAAATAAAATCAGCAAGGGTATAGAACCTATAATGATAAATTTTATTAGAAGAATCACAAATTGTCCCCTTACAGTGATATATAAAATTGATTTATAATGCTTGCTATTACAACTTAAAGCTTTTTTATCAGATCGCATTATATAATTCAGTCATCGATTAGTGTGTAATGGTGGAAGATCAGAAATTTCGGAATGTTCATGTTTGTCTAAATAAAACATAACATACACAAGAGGTATCACAACTCCTAAGATGAGCATACAGCACACTAAATGGTACCATTTCAGTCCAAGGTCAGCTCCATGTGAGGTCAGTTCCTTCACCACTACTGATTCTACAGATATCTTCTCTTTATTATTTGACAAGAGTTGAGTACCTTCTGTAGCTTGTTCATTTTGCTCAGAGTCTGTGTACGGTGTAACAGATGGCGCTAGTGTGCTGTTCATCACAACTGTGTTACAGTCTATTGAGCACTGCACATCCTCCTTGGGAGGTGCATTTATTGATACATTATTTTGGTTTATCAGTTCATTGAAATTATTAGTATTTAACAATTCTTGTATGACTGTGTGAGATGCATTGTTTGAGGTCGAAGGCACGGGTTCTGGCTTCTGCATAGGTATCAGCTCCGTCAAAACTGAATATGGTGTTACTGGTACCTTTATAGTCCTTCTGGCAAATATTTCATTATCTTTATGTATATGATTGATCCTTTTTAGCTCTGATATCTGTAAAGTGAACAAAACAAGATGTATTAGCTAGATATAAGATAACAATGATAACAGGAAGTAACTGATATTATTAAATTTGAAACATCAAAGTACAATTTTCTCTGTCAATTATATTATTGAATGGAGTAATATGCACAAAAAATAAATTATTTGAATTCTTACAGAACAATAAAATCGCAACGCAATTGCTTGTAAAGTGTCCCCCTCTAGAACTTGCGCTTCTATAAAATGATCCTGGGGTTTTATTCTATGCAGTTGTATTTCAGTGTGATCACCAAGGTCGTCAGCTTTTTTCCCCATGGCATAAGCCACCATGTCATCTCCGCCGTGCATTAGGCGAGCCCTTCACAAACAAACACTTTTGTCAGTAACACGTAAACAACATTGTAACATGAATATGCGCTCATTTTCTGCTACACTTACCTTTGTTTCATGTTCAAATACAACACTAATTCTAATAAGATCTACCATGACCTGAATAAGGAACACAAAACTACCTGTTTGTTTCCCAGTTTTAATTAATTTTTAGATAGAAAAATGTAAAACAGCTGTTGATTCACTCTACCTTGACAAATATTTTGACAATGACAACTTTTCTTCTATTTTACAATGAATATGACGCATGGTTTAAAGTTGCCAGATCTAAAAGAATAAAGAAAAATCAAAGAAGTAATTTTGCTGTTTTTGCAATAATTTGTAATTAATCATTATTTTTTTGTAGCATGCATCATCAGGCCGCCTGGCTGTTTTACGAAGACCCAAAAGTATAAACACCAGTCACCATTCGATTATTATTTTCAAGAGGTTTGTTCAGACTTTCAACTAAAGTCCATTTCACGAAAGAAGTCCCACGGACAATTGTGGAACTAAATTTAACAGATCGGCCATGTTGTCGTTTGTCGATGTTATCAAGGTGCGTTTGTTGTGGTAGATATTTTGGGAGTTTATTATTGGATTAGTGCGTTATAAGGTTTATTTACGATGCCAAAAGTTGTGAAACAACATTATGTCGCGCGACATACAGCGCTGCGTCTGCGGGACTTCTTTCGTGAAATGGACTTTACTGTGGTTTACACAGAATAGACCCTTTGCATTAACTGTGTTCTGGGCGGGAGCGAAAGTGTAACCTGCGAAATTGTCCCCACCCTACAACAGGTTTGAAACCAGTGGCATTCGATGCGCCTGGTAAGTAAGTTATTTTTTTATTATGACAAGTTCTTTCAGAAACATGGGGTTTACCTGGAATACTTGAATATATCCACCAAACCTAACTTTTCCAATGGCAACATTTTTTCAAATCGGGGCGAGGTGAATCATACAGGCTGCTCCCAGCCATTTTCCCGCTAGATGGCGTTGAAGTCAACATTTTCAGTTTATTTGTGTTTTTGTGTAATTGGAAAACTATTAAGTCGTAGGAGTAGCAATTGCGGTTATCGGACATTACGTCTTATCGAACTGGGTCACATCATTGTCATAATATCCACCTAATTCGACACAAAGGTGTAATTTAAAATCTGCCATTGAATATAGCGTCGTTTACACACACAGACGTAGACGTGAGGGAGTACATTTACGAAGATTGAACACTAGATGGCGTGAATGAAAAAAAATGTTTTTCATTTTTCTTTATGGGTAGATTGGGTTGGCAGAACTACAGAACGCCACCTGCTACGGTATATCATCATCAGCCTATAATGTTCCCACTGCTGGGACACGGCCACCACGCGGGCCCAGTGGGGTAGATGTCACGTCTTCAAATTTTTGGTTCTAGGACATCTCACCATGATTTGCTTCATATTTATTGAGAGCATGTGGTGATGCAATACATTCCACAAAGTAATGCGCCTGTCTGGATTTGAACCCACGACTTACTGTTCGTGAGTCGGTATATTTTATTATGTACGATTGTTAAAAAATAAAAGGTATATTTGTTGGTGTAAACTATTTAATTTTGGGAAATAAATTATGTCAACAATAATTACAATAAAACGCAGTTTTATTTTACTCAAAAAAATCTAAATCAAAACTCATTTATTCAAACTAGGCTGATAATCAGCACTTTTCGAACGTCAAAATTTACTTTACTTTACTTATTTACAAGTGACAGTCCCCCAAAACGCCCACCCTTCGACACTTCCTAGTGTTTTTGCTGGAAAGAAGAAGTGGCGGAACAAACTCTCCAGCAACACATCTGTCTGTTTGGTTAGAAGAACCAGACTCGATACAATACTATGGTGTAAGTTAATATTACGATTGACTACAATCAATAATAAAAGGTATATAAAAATAAAACATAAAAAAGACATAACATATTATCAGTAAACTAATTTAGGAGAAAGAACATAAATTACAAACATTGTCTTGTGTTCAACTCAACGACCAGCTATTCTTATCATTTTAGGAATAGTAAGCTTTTGAACAACTACATTAGGTACACTATTGATTTTTTTATCAAACCAGAAGAATTTGAAGTAACATAATTAAATGCTGATACATGCATAATCACTCAAAACTAATAACACTTATGATTTGTAACAGTACCAATTATTACAATAATTATACATTTCATAACACGTAAGAAACTATAATTCCTAGACAAGAGCTACAAATCTAAAACGATTTATTATGAGATAATAACAAGGAAGGTGAAAAAAATATTTCCTAATTTCGAAGCACTCAACAAAAGCATATAATAAAACGAAAATATAAAGCTCTTTATATGAAGTAAGTTTACCTAAGAAGTATTATTTCACCTTTTGATACAAAAAAAAAAGAAATATACAATGATAATGTAGATTCTAAACAAACTACTACCATAATACAATTAGAACAAAAATCATTTGATTTGTTGATTTCGCCCTCTGCCTTGAAACTTTCTGTCTTGAAGCAACTGCTACACTGCTGCTGCAACAAAGAAAACATACTGAGCATATAATTCTTACTTTTTGACCAATATTATTTACCATTCACTTCAAAATATTATTTACCGTCAACCTCCAAAGCTGCTCTGAAATAAAACTTGACTTCTCTTGTTTGCTTGAATTTTGAACCGATGTTGATGTTGCAGAAGGATTTTTCACTAGAATAACATAATGATATATCCGTGGCTGGCGTGAACACATTGACATGTCGACTTCTATGTTTTTTTTTTTATTGGCTTATTAGATCCTACGCATTAAGAATTTATATGAAAAAAATTGACAGTTATAGATATACATTATTTTTGGAGTAATCGACTTTGAGAATATGTTGATATCTCCCATTTTGACATGTCTAACTTAACAAAACCTCATGTCAAATTAACGATTCACATATTTTTGTGATCGAACATTGATATTTTGTTATATCAACCTATACTCAGTACCCAAAATAATATTCGTCATTTGATATCTCAACTTATACACTTAAAAGTTTTCTTAAAGTACTAATTTTAAATTGACAAATTGAGGTGTCAAGCTATTGCCAGCTGAAGTATTTTTGCTTAAATCGTGACAAATTGAGATATCAAGTTATGGTCCACCGAAGAATTGCTGTTTAAATTGCGATATATTGAGATGTCCAGTTACTACCAACGAAGTTCTGAACCCTAAATCTAATAAGTATAGGTATCACTACATGTCCGTTACAAAAAAGCTTTAACGTTAAATGTATATGTTTAGTAGACAACTTATGTACCCAAGTTGTATTAAAAAAATAATCGAGTTATCAACAAACTTTCGTAAGCAGTAATAATTTTTAAAATATCCTCGCTCGTGTGTTGGTAAACAAACGTCAGTTTCAGTGAAAAAACAAAAAAGAGAACACAAATGAGAATCAATCATCTGGGGGCACGGCAGTGCTCCCGCCAAGTCGAGCAATAAAGCAGCACGGCCGTACCATCCTTTTCTATAACTTCGCTGTGGATAAAAGTAGAATCCTGAATTTTTAGTAACCAATTAGGCGTTGTATAAACTCGGTATATTTCAAACTTCGTTCAATTTGAACCAGTAGTTTAAGAATTATAACTAATCAAAGTTCCTTAGTTTTGTCACTCACTGACTGACTGACCGATCATCAAAAGTCTAAGGCACTTTTAGCAGACATAGAAGCTTCAAATTTAAAATGCAATTAGTGTTTAGTGTATACATTAAGGAAAAACTAAAAAAAAAAATGCAATTTGTCTAGTTTTCTAGATACACCGACTGCATAAAAAACTTTGTAATCCCATATAAATGTATAGGATTACAAAGTTAAAGTTACATTTTCAGTGAATGAATTTCACCGATTGATCTGAAATTTTGCACGTATATACAAATACGTGCATTGCCTAACAACGCAATATCATGATTACATGGAGCTAATCTGATGATGGAGCTGGAAGGTGTCCATAGGAACTCCGTTATATAACGATGCAACCCCATCGAATTTGGACTCGTTTGATTTGTCTTGACGTGTTCTTTGTCTTTAGATTATATCCAGGGTCTGATGATGGAACTGGAAGGTGGCCATAGGAAATCCATTTTAGAACGCCATAACCCCATTAAGTTTGGACTCGTTTGACTTGCCTTGTCAAGTACTTTGTTTTTAGATTATGTCCAGGGTCTGATGATGGAGCTGAAAGGCGGCGATAGGAATTATGTTATTAAACGACATAACCCCATCGAGTTTGAGCTTGTTTGATTTGTTTTGATGAGTACTCTGTCAGTCAATTTATTCAGGGACCTGCTATGATGAACTTAAGGGACCTGCGATGCGATGGCCAAGTCAATCTATTTATTTAAAACATGAAATATTTTAAATATTGATATGGTCACTATAAGATGTAGTTAGGTTAGATTATTACGTAATAACTAAGATAAAAGGTCCCTTAAGTAGGGTCTGAATAAATTAACTGACTTGGTACTACATGGATCTCACTACTTTTTACGATAGAAGAACTGCAGTGCGGCTTGGCTTTTTTACAGGTTTTGCTTTTAGTGGGATTTATATGATTGGGTGCAGCTGGTGAGGACTTGAAAAGTTCAGAAACCATTTAAGGTCGTGGTGATGACGGTAAATGATTTCTTGGATTTTTTCGAACTAAAATCAAAGAAAGGACCCTTTACTGTCAAAAATTGGCCGGTTCTGGGGTCAAATTTCTATGGCAACCTATTAAATGGCTGCAATATAATAAAAACAGGGTAGAAAAAATAAATTTAAGGATAACCCTGGATCGCGAACCCCATAGATGCCTTTAGGTTGAGCCAAATCTCAAAGGAAGCTTTGCCAATCAGTGCAGAAAAAAATAGGATCTGATGGACATGATTGACCTGATTGACGGTTCGTTCAAAGAGTTTTATATTAATATAAAAACTGTCGGTGATGTCTCTGAATCTACTGATCCAGATTTGGACGAAGGCAACCCAGATGAAGACCTCAGAATGGATTCTGAGGTCCAATTAAATATGAACGGTCTGCAACGAGGTTGAGGAGTTAATGTTTTAGTTATATTAGTTGTTTAAATTTTTAGTTGTGTTAGTAACACACTTGTCTGTATGATGACGTTGTTTGTGGTCCAATAAAACAATGTTTTTATTACAAAAATACTAGGAAACTGATAGTTTCGTGGTGTTTCAATTAAATATTTGTTCAGTTAGAAGAACATTACTTGATTTGAGTGAGTAGTAGGTATTTCAGCAAACTAAATATTTTTTATGTTTGTCATCTGTTTGCTATCCAATTAAAATAATGTGTTTGTCATTAAAATAACATTGTTTACCTAATAATGAGGTGAATAAGTTGAAAACTGTTGGTGAACAAGTTGACAACTCGGTGAATAAGTTGAAAACTGTTGGTGAACAAGTTGACAACTCGGTGAATAAGTTGATAACTTTTCGGTGAACGACTTGACAAGTCTATTATTATGCAATCTATGGAAAATTTCGATTATTTATTGTCGTCATTTAAAAGATGGCATAAAATAACCTTTAAAACAACTAAAACATATATGTTAAACTAATTTACCGATTTACCAGAAGACGTCAAAACTTTAAAATGGCCGCCCTGACAAATTACAATTTTAGACATGTCAACATATTCACGCCAGCCACGGATATTATATTTAGACATTGAAATTGATGTAATTTATGAAGTGAAAGTAAAAGTAAAAGCGTTGTGTACCTACATACCATTCAAATCTATACATTTAGCATTTTTTTGAACACGTCTTAAAATTATTTCTGGCAGAATACAGTTTTTACAGTTTTTTTGAATGTTACATTCCAAGAAAATGACATGTCGATGATAATCAAAGAATTTCTTACTGGTTCTAACAATTTCTGTTTATATTTACCTGCCACATGAACACGTCTCTGGTAAGAACCCCCTTTTTCTAAACTAATTCGTTTACCACAGTTGAATTTGTTTATTACGCTCATAAAGTTTTCTGCCACATTTGTTGTCTCATTTGACAAACGACCAGCCTTCAAAGCAATTTTTTCATTGGCTGCATAAATGAGAGCCCACACTTCTGGAGCAGTATTTTTCAAAATTTCTACGAGATCTTCTTCCTTCTTTTCAGTTCCATCTGTCAATGTTTTATTTACATTGCAGTAATAATCCTTGCAGTTTTCATGTACTCCGAATACATGAAGCGGGCCATTTCTCAAATCTGCTGCCATATTAATAGCATGCTCACTGCTACAGATGATAATTTTCCGTGCTACTAGTGTAAGCTTCATAATCTTTCGCTTCAAAATATTTCGCCCAGAAAGAGGGAGCTTAGTGTTGGCCAAGATCTAAAAAGAACAAAATATAAATACAGAATAATATGCTTCACTGATCCTGGGATGACTTACAAATTTGATTTATTCATTTACCTTGTAGAGTGCACTGGTATAGTTTTTGATTACGTGATTCTTGCACTCAATTTTTTTTATGATGTTCCCATATGACACTTTCTCTTTCAATTTTGCAAACACAGAGGAGTCTCCATCACCAATAAAACTCAAATAGCGAAGTTGATGTATTTCTTCACTCTTTTGAAAGCCTTCCACAATAATTTCCGATTCCATTGCTGTAGATGGTCCAGTAAAATTTTTGCAGCAATTATGTGCTTTCATATCCATGTTTCTCCTCTCATAATATTGACATGTATAACAATATTTGTTTCTAACACCAAGAAATAGACATTTTTTAGTTTCTTGACCAATAATGCAGGCCTGGAAATGAAAAGCAACACTTGTAAATAATACACATAATAAAAAAAGTCATAAAGAACCAAATTTGTTTTTTAAAATATTGACTTACCATACCAGATGACGAGTCAAAGTTATGCCCATATGACCTTTTTAACCATCCTCCATCTACATACACTGTAACGAATGGCACACCGTCTGAAGACACATGACCTTTTTGAATAGCAATTGATCTTTCTTGTTCACCAGCAATTTTAATTTCCTCTGTCAAATGTTCTAACCGCACACTGCCTAATTTTCTTTCAACTCGACGAAATTTATTGGCTGACATTGTTGGAATATCCATAAGACTTGTTATGTGAGCTGCTTGAGTGTAAAAGCTACCAGAAGTCACAGTTGCCCACACAAATGCAGTTTTTATTTTATTACTGCTACCAATGTTTCCACGCTCGATCACAGCACTTGAAAATTAATTCACTTCGAAATCCATCATGTCTTTCACTAACAAATTCAATTTGTGAAGATTCACACATATTTCAATGTCTTTCCAGAAGAAATGCCCACTCTATTACATGCTTCAAGTCCACTATGCGATACCCAGATATCTCAGATAAGCCTTTATTTGGACCAGCTTCCACAATCAATTGAAAATGATCGCAAGTGCAGGAGAAGTGAAACTATAACGCTACGAAAGCCAATCAGCGGCCGAGTAGCGGCGCGACGACAGATCAGTGATTGGTCGGCGCGAGGCGCGGGAGCAAACATGCTAGCGCGTTGGTGAATATCTTTGAGGCGGCTGTCCTCTATTGGCCCTCTTACGGTCAGGGAAATGGGAGCGTTCGGAAACGTTTTCCGCTATAGTACGTAATAAAATTTTACTTATCTTTATATTACAATGTTACCTTTAGATTCCTCGTAGAACTGGTCAACGAATAAGAAAATAAAACATTATAATAACTTGTTTAAAATATAGCACGGAACAGAAAAAAAACAGATTGTAACTGAATTATATTTGTTTCTGAACGCACCATAACAAATTTCGACGTGAAAAAGCTTGGTAGGTATCTACTACAAAATAAAACAAACTATATATATATTTAAATATGTGTGTCTGTTTGAAACTGTTTGCAAAATGCGTAAAAGGTGACGTAATCCGGCAAAACCATATTTTGCAAATGTTTGCAAGTTTAATTTTGTGATTACCTACTTTGGTAGTTTACCGATTTAAAATAATTTTATTTATTGTTGACCAAAAACATATTATTCAAATAATACTAAGAAACACTGACTTTGTACTCATCACTGACACGTATGACGTAGGTAATTAGTATTGTGACGAGATTTCATAAAAATCACGGGCCAACTTGATGTTTCTAATACCACCGAAAATAGAATTGTGTTTTTAGAATATTTAACTATTATACCTACGATAAATTAGAATTACAATAATACAGTATAATAGATAATATGAATCAAATGTATACTGGAGAAATATTCCAATTAAATCAATGAAAATGCATAGCATACAAAATAATAAGTACGCAAGAACTTCCGCGCGCAAATCATATAGCGCGGGACAACCGAGCTAGGAATGTATTTTCTAAGGGTGGGTTGCACCATATTACTATAACGATAACCAAACCGTAACAAGCCATCAAATTATGCTTTTGTTATGGTTTTATGGCTTGTTACGGTTTGGTTATCGTTATAGTAATATGGTGCAACCCACCCTAAGTTTCTAACAGTCAAACAAGTGAACGAAGTTTGGCAACGCCTTTTTTTCGTCCACATATTGCATGTAGGTCAAGGTTACGAAGAACGGCATCGTTGCATAAAACCTTCCTACGACTACTGGTATTTATGTTGCCATACAACAATAAAATTGTTTACATTAAAAAAAAAAACATAACATTGATGTCATCAGTTTTATGTTATTTTATATTGTTATTTTTTTGAACGGTTGGAAAGAAAATAATTAAAACTAATTATTGATTTAACAGAATTATTATAAGATCGTCTGCACCTGCACGCCATCTAGCGTGCCATAGTCTAAACAAGTTTACTTGTCATTATTTGTCAAAAGTCACGCACACTACTAAAGAAGTGTCAAATTTTGCCGGGATTTCACTATTGTTTTTCTCGCTAACTAATGTAAGATAATGCCCAAAAAGGTCGATTGCGGACACTTTCCATTGTTGAGAAGTGATAAAATGATAAATTTTAAAGAAAAAGTCTCTGTGTGTCGTGTAAAGGTGTATTTCAAAAATGTATGGAGGGTCGGTTGACACATCCACCTTAAGACTAATGTCATTCGAAGCGCCTTTAGAGTAAGGTTTTTTTTACTAAGGCGACTTTCTTGAATTAAATGGGGTTTACCTGGGATACATCAAAACATCAACAAAACCTAACCTAACCAGTGAAGTCGCTTTTTTCCAATCTGGGAGGTCCAACTGATGTGGGACTAGTGTCGTTCAAAGCGCCTATATAATAAGGTTTTTTTTACTAAGGTGACATTCTTGAATTTTGTGGGGTTTACCTGGGATACCCCAAAACATCAACCTAACCTAACCTAAACATTGACGACTCTTTTTTTCAAATCTGGGAGGATCAACTGATTTTGAACTAGCGTCATTTGATGCATCTGCGTAAGGTTTTTTTTCACTTTGGCGACATTCTTGAAATATGTGGGGTTTTAAAAAAAATCAAAAAAACATGCTAAACATGAGCTTCAGATAAACCCCCCTGACCTCCCCACAGTGACAGAATCCTCAAATTCATGGAAGTGAATTCTAAACCCGACCCCGTCCTCGTAGCAACCTAACCTGCTTTTTTTTTTTTGGACGGTGCAAAATGCCTAACGCATACCGCACCGTCCGGGGATACGGCGCGGTTATATGGGGCTTGCACTCACTAAAAAACACCGCCGTGATCCTACTGTCGCCTTGTTGGATGGGCCACGAGAACTGCTTCGCATGACGTTCGCGACCCATCCAGCATAGCCCGCCTCCGGGCTCCAAACTCCTTTGGCGACGTCCGGGCTCACTTGAGACATCGCCACCACTCATGAGGGCCGTGCTATGCGACGACGATAGACTCCCCAATCTATCGCCCGCTAGCACCTCCTAGGGCGGCATCAGGTCGCCATGGCGCCTCCTCCGCCGCCCTGTCCTGGGACGAATTGCGTCAGCGAGGGAGTCTTCCTCCCTGACGCGCTCCGCCGCCTCCTTCTGCGAGATGGCATCCTCGCAGACAGAAGGACGTGACTGCCTCCCATGCCTCCCTACTGTCGACCATGGCCTTGGCCACGGCCGGCAAAGAGAGGTCTGCCCCAATTGCTGCTACGAGAGCACGGCGCAAGCAGAGCAATGCTCGAGAGTGTGAAGCGCCGTGTCCTCGCTGCGCCACGTATGATTCTGACTGCCATGACTCTCTGCGGTATCCGCAGTAGTGCCTTGTTCTGGGCAAACAGGGACTCCACCCACACTGGGGCCCCGTAGAGCGCCATTGAGCGAACCACCCCCGTGTACAGCCGCAGACCACGTTCAGTCCACCCAGGTTCGCAGTAGCCTCAGGTCAGGTTCTCAGTCGAGGACAGACGCTGTGCCGATCAGCTTCGGCGAAAGCTGAACAAAATGCTCGCCGAAGTTCCACCTCCGGTCCAAAACCTGGCCCAGGGTAATTCATGCTTGCCCGCACCGGTATCGTGGCACCACCGATGTTGAGATGTGCACCAGCCGGAGACCGCGTGGTTCATACAAAATCCCATGGTCATTTTCTTACGTGTTCAATTTTTGCTATACTTAAGTGTTACGGTGGCGAATTATATTTTAATCAATAAAGAACCTGACACTGACCCGCAAATTGCAAAGGCTAACTTGGCGCTTGCATTAGTTGCATTCACACGGCTATTACTTTAGTAGTTTCCTCAAGAAACATCTAGACATAGTGAAGGTCTTCGAGCCTGTCCTTCTTCACGCCATCTGATCCAGTACAAGCGAAGAACGCATTTCTTTCAAATGGGTTTGACTCTCTAGTACCTACATAAATGTATATTGGGAGTTGTTATAGTGTTATAGTGGGAGGGCAGCGAGGTCTACCTCGGCGATGGATGCGGAAGTCGGTAGCAAAAACAAAAAAGCTATCGACTTCTGAAAGTAAAGTATTTTTATGAAAGTCAGCTTTTTTTGTACACAGTGTTTGTTATGAACAACTGTTGATAAAAACAAGTTTTGAAGGCTAGTCTATAAAACTTGTTTTTTTTTCTTGGTTCCGTTAATAATCTAATATGATTTGGACTTGTTTTGGAGCGTTAAATTACATGATAACTATTGGTCCCGCCACAGTTTTTAGAAGTATCACGCATAACCTACTCTGACTCTCAACTCTCAATTAGGTACTCTGAGTAATGAGGTAAAATAAATCTTATTCATTCTTACGAGATCCCCAGTAAGGGGGCTGTGCTACATTACATAAGTGAAGGTGTATAACAAATACTTTTCCGTAATCATAAAGTGAATTAATCGATGCTGTGCAAGTGACGTCGACCATGGCTGACAACGACACACAAGTGCGTGCTTCTACAGACGCTGCCGATATGGCCGACGCCGAAAATCAATTACTAATGTACCGATACACAATATTAATTAACATTTGTTTAGCATTGACAACAGTTACGTTAATATACGGAGTGACATCATGGTACGTCTTAAAGAAATTTCGGAATTACAAAAACTTTGTGTTTCTTAACGCAATTTTAGCAAACCTGTTAGCGGTTCTAATAGTTAAGTTTTTTAGTTATGTATTCGGAAGGAATCTAATAAACAACCAAACTTTGGCATTTCAGCAGTTTACAGTACTCAACTTTTTTATATATATGTACATATCAACAGTGAAGCTCTACTGGTTAATAGTTATATGTCACATTTTTTATGTAGACATAGTTAAAGTTTTCAATGGACATATCCAAAGGAGACAATTCAAAAGTGGCCTCTTTGCTTGGGGCATACCCTTCGTAACTAGCATCTTTTATGCTTATGTTATTAATGCTGTTCTTAATGTAAAATCAGCTGGTTATGATATATTATTTTTTTCATTTGCTTTACCTATGTTATTAAACATTTTACTTTACATTGTAATTGTTTGCACACTTTTTCGTAGTTCAAACGCGAGCTCAAATACGTCATCCAGCAAATGGCGTCGCTTTTACATCGCCACTTTGATATTTTTATTGAGCGACAGTCTAATATTCCCTTCTTATACTTTAGGGTTTTTCTATAAAAATGCAACTACACGATTTGTAGAAAAATTAACTACTGTAATAATTAACCCACTATTAATATACGTATATTTCGTTGTTGTAAAGAGAAATCGGGACTTGTGGTATGAATTTTATGTAAATAAACTAAATAAAAGGCAAAGGAATCACGATATCAAAACGGATCATAAAACTGTTCGTCCTACCACTGACAGTCGACTACCAGTTGTAATACAGTGCTAACATAAAAACAATTTTACCTAAACTATGTAGGTATGTTTAGTAATAAGTAAAAATAAGTAGACTCCGGACCCAGGTTGGTCGCAGCTAGGAAAATCTGCTGAGGTGGGATTTAAAAACAACTCTGCACTGGAGTGTAAATGTGGTGCTGTTCCTCAAACAATGGGGCACTTAATATCGTGTCCTGCTGGTTGTTCTCTACAGGAACTGGTGGACTACTGAAAGCGCCAAAGTTAGTAGCACAATTCGGGGCCGACACAGTTTAGATTGCCATCTCGACACGCGAAGAAGAAGTAGGTAGTTAGTGAATATTAAAATAAGCATATTTTTATAGCTATAATATGTCATGTCGTGTTTGAAACTTTCCTCTCACTATTCTCAGAAATAACAACTTGAATTAGAGGCGTGAACTGTGCAACATATAACATCACGCCTATAATCCCCAAGAGCTGCTAATTAATGCAGTGCGTCCCGCAACGTGTTAAGACCCACACCTCGCTTGTTATGTAATATCACAGATTAGTAATAGGGGCGAGACTATTGCCATCAACCGGGCACAAATCCAGACTTCGTAGCTGTTACTGAAAAAATCCTGAAGAAAGAACCCAATGACGCATTGCCCGATCCAGGAATCCAACCCAGGACCTCACACTCAGAAGTCGCGCTAGCGACCACTAGACCAATAAGGCTGTCTTCTACTTATTTACCTCAATTTGAATGGCGAATACTTGTAAGTAATCGGCCATATTCGTGTTACTATCAATGTGTAGGTACCTACATGTATTATGCCTAGCTGTAAGTTTTCCAAAAAAGAAAGTAAACGCAGGAGGAAATAACAAGTTGATGTAAATAAAATTGAATAAGTCCGTAATAAACTAGTTTTATTGCTTTTTCTCCTTGAACTTCTAATTATGTGGTAGAGGGTCGCACGAAGTCTATTGGATTCATATAGTTACTTATATTAACACAGCAACATTTTAAAAGAGTAACCATGTAGTTTCTTGGCGGTTCTTCTCCATAGGAAATGACCAACCCGTAACGTGCACCTTTTTTCGACGTTTTTAAGTGCCGTGTAGGCATAAGCCTAAAAGGCATTAATATTTTTATTTTGACAAATGTCATGAGTTGGTATAAGTACCTATATAAATAGGTTAAAGTAGGTATTTATCAAAGGGTATTTGTAACCTGAAAATAAATTGGATTATATTCTATAATTCTATAGAAATAAATTAAATTGAAGTGTCTGCACATTTTTACTGAATGTAGAAAAGATACACAAGTAGGTGTGTAATTAGACACAATTAAAAAGCCACTGTGTCTCGGGGGGGCGGGGGAGGGGTCTACATTCCGGCGGCGTAAGAAAGGTTAATGAATAAAACAACAAATTATTTAAAAAAATTGTCTGTCTGTTCCGCTAATCTCTGAAATGGCTAGACCAATTTTGAAGGGAAGATAGGGTGTTATAAGAGAAAGGAGTTCATGATCCCATGACGTTTGACAGGGGAGAATGGAATAAGGGAACGTGTTGCGCCGACCCCAAATATAATGGGACAAGGGTGGGAAGATGATGATGATATTGATTGATAGCTAATATAGTGTAAAACACCAGCTTACACTTTCAAATTATCTCTGCCAAGTTCAAAATATTATATTTTTTTGTATGCCCGAAAATGCCTGAAATTGCTGCGACTTGGAGAAATGCAATATTTCGAAAACCTGATCACAAATTAAATTTTCGGCGCACTTTCTTATACCTACAAATATAAGCTCTGTGTCTATGCACAATATTTTTCTCTCCAATGATTCGCTTAGAATGTTCATGCTGGAGTAACATTACTCCAGCAAGATTATTTTTTAACCGTTTTTTTCCCAAACGAGAAAGCCCACCGATTTTTATGTAGCTAACATTCACAGCAGATAACACACTAATTTACGTTCCCCTCATATCACTCTAGGAACCACATTCCTGCAGAGGCAACTTACACACCTATGCCTAGCTGTGGGACTGCGAGTTGCCACTCCAAGTTGATTGAAGCTTTTCACTTCTAGGTTTAACACTTTCGGTGCCAAGTACCCAGCATATGGGTCGAACAAAAACTCGTTTGTGTGCAATAACCCACGTCCAAGTCGTCGATATATGACCCCAATATCGTAACTAGCCTGCAAACACTACTTAAATGCAAATCTTAGCAATAAAACAAACCCTACGTAGCTATCAAAATGGATAATTCGAACTTGGCTAGTCTGGGTTAGAAAAATAAAACCAAAGTCATCGTTTTCGATCATTTCGTTATAATTTTAATAACTCCGAGTATTTTACACAACAGTTACAGAACATAAATACCTTTGGTATTGCGCCATAGAGGTGGTAGTAATTGCACATAATTAATTTCCTCTAGCTACATTATGTACAAAAAATACATTAATACAAAATCGACGTCATCACTAGTTTATAGGTAACATTAGTTTACATGAATACATTTTTTAAAGTCGCTATCAAGTGATTATGGTAGTTAGGTATATTCATTATAATTATCAGATAACATTACATTTTACAACTGCAACAATGTCTTTTTCAGTAACTATCCAGGTGGCCTACCACGACGTCTTAAAACAGGAATGTTTTAATCTTATTCCAGTGTAGAAAAAAGATGGCGCTAGACGCCCTGCATGGCTCTGTCGCTTTCCCACACTGGAACAATACTGTTTGAAGTATTCATGGGAGCCCCACAGATTATCTTAAACCAGTCATTATGTCACATTTCTGATAAATTAATGCTATAGGTAGTCAATATTTTAAGTCAACATTTTATCAGTTAAGTTTATTTCATTACAAATAGGCATTTTGATTTAGAATATTATTTCATTGCTTTATGCTGATTATTACATAGAAACAAGTGCATAAAATTAAGTAAAAAAAAGACTTTCGGAAAAAAATCACAATAAATTAAAGTTATCACAGTAATGATTCACTAAACTTAAATTCAATAATGTCTTAGAAGCAAAATGAACAATTATTATAAGATTGCAGAAGTTTGCTTTCACGTACAGAGTATTTCCATCATAAAAAAACCTTATTAATAAATTGCAATAAAACATTATAAATGATTAAATTGTATGATTTCAATTTAAGTTAATGAGAATTAATTTATTCGCAAATTACATCAGACTTTGAAAACGTAAAACATAATACATAAAATGCTTTTTGTATCAAATGTGTGCAAAGTTTTCGACTAGGTACGATTAAATATTGTATTTTATGAAGATAGAAAATGCGTTTTAAATTCTTTATAATTAAAAAATAGGTTGCAATAAAGAGAAAAGGTATGATCGGCAAAACTATATATTAATAAATAAACAATTTATTACATTTTATAACTACAATCACCAGCACTAATAATGAATACACGCAGAAAAATTAAAACCCCATTTTCTCGTGAAACAACAGTTTCTAGTTTAAGATAAGAATTATTTCGTAATAATATGAGTTCGAAAATACTATGTCCGTAACGCCATAAGATAACAATGGATATAGTGGGAGAAAATTACTATTAAAAAGTTGCTGCGTGTATACATTATCAGTGCTCGTGTGACTATACAAAAATGTTCTAATATTTCTTGACGATGTGTTCAAAAACAGTTTAGCAGTACACGTAGGTACAGTCGACTTAAATACTGCCGTCGCCGTCGTAAGAAAAAAGGGCACATCGGAGAAAACGTAATGCAGAGAAATAACCCTTATTAGATTCACCTTTTAGGCTTATTTTTCTAAACATTATTTCCACAGTTGTGCCCTTTTATTTAAGGCGGCAGAATAATTCAATTGATTTATAAAATATTAAGTATTTACACCTAACAGCGGCACATGATTGCATTGTAGCAAAATATTTACAATACCAATTTAAATACTGTACAGATTTGTGCCCAAACTTTCTTTTGGTGAAAACTTTTCATACCTACATTTTATTCCATAGACTTGATTACTTTTAGTCCAAAATAATTAGTATTAAATACTCACAACAGACCGAAGGGCATAGTGGAGAGTTTTCTGATGACATTAAATAATTAACTTTACTTTTAGTAGGTACTTAAAATTCAAATCTGTTGAAACGTGTGCTTTCGCGCCCACGTACGAACACTTTATGTGAATCAAGACAAAGTATATTATTCAATGTTATCGGTAAGCCCGTACTTCGGCCTGTGAGCGTTATAGTATAAAATCGGAATGATTGTTTCGTTATTAATATAAGAGACATAAGATATTTGATCCACTACGCCTACGAATATGTGCAGTCTTCTAAATTAAGGGTTTATAATTTTATTTACAGGCAAGTTGTATTTATACACTGAAAAACTATTAATAAATCATTTTTATCTTATCTTTTTCACATCTTTTTCTGGAATCGGCACTTTATTTAATTTAAAAAGAAAAAGCGTTAGAAATATAAATTGAGTCTGAATTCATTCTAAAGAAAAAAAAACATAAAAGTATAAAACGCATATCAATGAATGTCTAGTTTAAAACTTATTTACTTAAATAACTATTTAGAAATTCATACAACGCTGCTTTTAACGAATTGTGACAATATTTAGAGGTAAAAAAAAAACAAGAAGTAAACATTAGGTAAGCGTAGAAATAAAAAGGGGCGTTGCTTATATATATCACAGGTTGCGTCTAGAGATAGATACAGGCAGGAGGGGTGCTCTTGTCTGTATATATCTCAACATATACATAATACTACGGCGACAATGGTCAGTGGTTTTACACGGTGTAAACGAACCCTTCTCGAAGCCGTCTAGCGCCGTTTTTGGCGGGTGGAAAATCATCAAATAACCCCTCCCGCTCTTGGGCAGAGCGAAAGGGACTGTCAGACTTCTACTGACTAAAAACCACCCATGTTCCTTCTTAGCCCTTGCGCTGAGGCCGCGGTACCTCTTTCAAACAACCCGCAGGCCCGACGGGGTTCTGTACATCACAGGACGTTCAGCAAATGTGAAACATCCATGTTACTATTAGAATTCATAATTAGTCAAACCTATAATGAAATATGCAGCTAAATAAAATATCAGAGTTTCGTTTAAAACCGTAAACTTTCTTAGGCAATATCTTGAATTTTAATTTTGAGCTTATTTTCGTTATCGCCGACCTCGAAAACCAAGTAAATGACACCCATGTGGAAAATAGATTCAAAAGAAACTTTATGTTAATGGGAAAAGATTGATTTTACAAGGGACCCGAGGGGCATCACGCTGCAACAGTGTCGTGCCATTTTCCGTCACGGCGTAAGAGACTGTTTTACATCAAAAATTTCTCAGGGAAACGACTTCTTTCCGGCTTCGTTTAGGGTTTTTTTTAGACCTACTATTAATACAGGGTGATTACTTAAATTTGCAAAAAAACTAAGGAAATAAAGTACTCGTAATCATAAGCAACTTTTACTACAGATTTAAAGTTGTTTATTTTTACGGGTACTACACGCCCTAAAATTGTTCTTACGTTTAAAAAATCACCCGGTGTTATTTTCTAAATAAATTACATTAGGTAATCAATAGCGGCATGTAATCTTAAAGCTAAGGTACGAGTATCTAACTGCTTGTTTTCACTAACACTACGATACATCGAAACCAATGCTTAAATATTATTACTGGAATTCAAACTCCTACTGCGTCGGCCGTTCACAATTCAATAGAACACACTTATGCATTGAATTAGGTATCGCGTAATGTTAGTGAAAACAGACGTAAGTCTTTCACATCATTACGCATCTCTTTGTAATAAGAAGTTCATTGTCTATGGTTGTACATAAAAGTTCGAAGCACGTTAAGCCGTTGATCCCGGCAATCATTTGTACATCTTTGACATTAGTTACAGTTAGTCAGTGACCTGAAAGTCTGACAGCCAGTCTTACCAAGGGGTATCGTATTACCGAGTATTAACTGGGTTGTGGAGGTCAGATAGGCAGTCGCTCCATGTAAAATACTGGTATTCAGCTGCATCAGGTTAGACTGGAAGCCGACGCCAATAAAGTTGGAAAAAGGCTATGCAGATGATGATACATAAAAGTTCGAGAATGTTATAAAAAGCTAAAACTATCGCGTAATGATGTGAAAATCCTTTCAATTTGAGAACGACCGTGAGATTATTCTAGACATTTATCTGGGAGTATATCGCACAGGGTTAGAAGAGATCCATGGAAAAATACTTAATTTCTATGGCAAGACTCTTTTAATTATCCTCCTTTTTACGACCTTAACGGAAGCTACCTAACACATTGACGGTGGACATTTTGAAATGTTATAAAAGACATTGGGCCATTGATATATTAAAATAAGCCTCCTTTTAATTTATCAATGCATTGAGCATTGAATTTGCAGCGTTCGGCGCAGTGCCGAAAATTTAAAATTCAAGAGCACCCTAATGTTCTTTACATCATTGTCAATATAGCCGTCGACCTCTATTTGCATTCCTCTGTTCCACTCCAAGTCGTATTTTTTCATTTTTATTAGCATTTTTTTTACTGTAACAATCAAATTGGCAACGCAATCATTTACTCATAAATACGAAGAGAAACACTTTCATATAAAATTCAATCTCACAGCGAGAACATTTTTAGGAACCTTTAAAAGCGATTAAAAAAATATTACGAAGGTTTGCAAATAGTGGTCAAAAAAGTGGAAACAGGGATGATAATGAAATATCTGAAAATACAGTTTATATTTTTAAGCAGTCCCAAATAGAAAAAAAAACTTACAAACTGCATTCTTTCAGTCTTTCCAAATCATTCCCATTTCCAGCAACCACGCTAAGAACTATTCAACCCTACACAAATCGGACTACCCGAGCTTACGCATTATCAAACCCTTGAAAGTCTCCGGGCCAGTTCTCCCTTCGCGCCGCCCGATCAGATCCAGTACACGCGAAGAACGCATCACCTTCAAACGGGTCCGACTCTCTAGTAAAGATGTTTATAGAGTCCGACTTACGGATATCTCTGGTGGTAGTGGGAGGGGGGCGAGGTCTCAGGGGAGGGAGGTCTCCCTCTTCCTCCTCGGCGATGGACGCGGTGCGGGGGCGGGGGGCGGCGGCGAAGTCGTCCTCGAACATGGAACGAGGTGAGATGGAGTCTGAGTCGAAGCGGAAGCGAGTCGCGCTCTGTTCGCTGTCACGTGCGCGTGCGCTGCTTACCGATATCGGGGAGGCTGTTACGTCTTCTGGCTCGAATGCGAATCTGAAATTAAGGTTTTGTTCTTAAAAAAAAATCTAATTAGTCCGTCAGACAGATTTCCAAAAAATATTGGATACGTATTTTTTATTTGTTCACGTAAACAAACAATGAATACGATACAGTGCTTTGAAAACTCGTGTGACGTCATATTCTAAGGCATTAGTATGACATTTTTTACCGGTGAGTGATGTCACGATGTCCCCATCAAATCTTTGACGCGTTTTATGTTTGTAAATTTTTATTGATTTGATAAAACAAAAAACACGTATCCAATATTTTTCGATAATCTAACAGACGAAAAAGTTCACGATGGCATATTTCTATATCCTAAAAATAACCGCAATACGATTAATCTAAAAAATATAGTACCTATATTTTTTTATCCAATATTTGCGTTACGTATTTAGCGTTAGAAACGTTGTATATTTAATGTGGAACCAAATTGCCCTTTACAACATACCATTAAAATAAATATTTTAAACCATTTAAAATGCGGGGACAGAACGGCCGTCACTGGGATAAATAGGGGTTGAAAGTTTGTATGGAAATCATTTACTTTTTTTTAATAAAACGTTGCCCCACACTAGGAATTTCTTCTGTATCGTGGGTGCGTTTACAAACATTTAAACTCACATACACAAATACCCAGACCAGAAACAACTATCTGTAGGCCATACAAATATTTGTTCTGTGCGGGGATCGAACCCGCGACACACAGCGCAGCAGTCCAATCGCTCAGCCACTGCGCCAACCGTGCCGTCACATCGGGCCTTTCACCGGAAGAAGCTAGTGCGGGTCGGTAGGCTAATTACATGATAGTTTTTTTTATTTGAAATGGGCCTACTCTTTTTTTTTAACCCCTCCCGCTCTTGGGCAGAGCGAAAGGGAGTGTCAGACTGCTACTGACTAAAAACCACCCATATTCCTTCCTTAGCCCTTTATGTCGAGGCCGCGGTAAATGGCCTACTCTTGACCTCAATCTTGTCCCAAGGGCAAAGATGAGATCGACGATGGAACGAGCTAACCCAGTTATTAGTCCGTCGACCGTTTCAGAAGCAACACGCTGCATATAATAAGCGTTGTCTTAGGAGCTGAAAACAAGTTAATATCTATTATTGTGAGATCTCCGGTAATAGGGAGTGCAATAACTGAAGCTGCATAAATACTTTTTAGTAATCGTAAAGTGAATGAATTTTAAGTAATCGAAACTGAGCAAGTGACGTCCACCATGGTTTGTTTTTGCCCACAGTTATTCTTATGTAACTGTTGTTATAAACAAGTTTTCAAGGCTAGACTCGCTTCAAAACTTGTTTGTTTTTTCTTGGTTCCATCAATATAATAATAATATTAATTGAACTTATTTTGGACCGTTAAATTACATGATAACTATTAGTTCAGCGGCAGTTTTAGAAGCCACTTGCTTACATACGTTGACTAATGAGATAAAATAAAGTATATCCATTCTTGTGAGATCCGCGGTAGCGGGCAGAGCGCCAGAAGTGAAGGTGTATACAAATACTTTTTCGTAATCTTAAAGAGATACGAGTATAATCCAAACTGCGCAAGTGACATCCATCATGGCCGACAACGACACGCAAGTGGAAAGTGGTGGCTATGTTTCTGCAGAAAGTGGTGATTATGTTTCTGCAGAAAGTGGTGACTATGCTTATGCAGAAAGTGGTGATTATGGTTCTGCAGAAAGTGCTGACTATGCTTCTGCAGGAAGTGGTGATTATGCTTTTGCCGAAAGTGGTGACTATGAAGCCGAGGTACAATTTATTATGTACCGATACAAAATATTAATTTACACTTCGTTAGCACTGTCAGCAGTTACGTTGATATACGGAGTGACATCATGGTACGTCTTGAAAAAGTTTCGAAATTACAAAAACTTTGTGTTTCTTAACGCAATTTTAGCAAATCTGTTAGTTCTTCTGACAATATTGTTCTTTAGATATGTACACGATAACAATTTAATAAATAACGAAACTATGGCATTTGAGCAGTTTGTATTGTTTCATTATTTCATATTTTTGTACATAGAAACTGTTAAGATGCACTGGTTAATAGTTATATGCCACATTTTTTATGTTGACATTGTAAAAGTCTTCAATGGGCATATCCAAAGGAGATATTTCAAAAGTGGTCTCTTTGCTTGGGGTTTGCCCTTCGTAACTAGTTTCGTTTGTATTTATGTTGTTTGGGTTGTTTCTAGTTTACAAACTGCTGCCAATGGTAATGAAGTATTTTCTATTACATTTGGTTTACCTATGTTGCTAAATAGTTTACTTTACATTGTAATTGTTTGCACACTTTTTCGTAGTTCCAACGCGAGCTCAAATACGACATCCAGTAAATGGCGTCGCTTGTACATCGCCACTTTGATATTTTTACTGAGCGACAGCCTAATATTTTCTTCTTATATTTTTAAGATTTTCACTCCTAGTGTAATGATAGGATTTTTAGAAAATTTAGTTTATCATCTAATAAACCCACTACTAATAGCTATTTATTTTATTCTTGTAAAGAGAAATCGAGTGGTGTGGTATAAGTTTTATGTAAATAAATTAAATAAAAGGCAAAGTAATCGTGACATCAAAATGGATCTTAAAACTTCGTCCAACGAATAGTCGAGTACCAGTTATGAATATACAGAGTTAATTATAATAAACTATGTTTATTTATAATGAAGTATAAATAGTAGGTAGAATGTGAATTAAAAAAAAAAACTTTTTTTTTTTATTGGGGCAGTCGTATAATAAGCCGGTTTTTTGCAATATAAACTTTGCTTTTTGGTAATAATGTCATGTCGTGTATTGTCTATACTAACATTATAAAGAGGTAAAGTGTGTGAGTTTGTAGGGGGTAATCTCTGGATCTACTGAACCGATTTTGAAAATGTTTCACTAATGAGTAGCTTTTTTTTAACACACTAGGATTTTCTACTGTATCGTGGGTGCGTTTACAAACATCAAATTTACATACACAAATACCCAGACCCGGAACAACTATCTGTAGGCCGTACAAAAATTTGTTTCGTGCGGGGATCGAACCCGCGACACGCAGCGCAGCAGTCCAATCACTCAGCCACTTCACCAACCGTGCTGTCAAGCTGTCGTGCTTTATTATCCCTAAGTGTCATATGCTACATTTAAAACCTTCCCGTGCGATGCTCTCCGATCAAACCGCGCGCTTACAAACGAGACTGCGAAGCCGCAGAGAAAAGCTAGTTTTGTTCAATTTGAAACTTTCCAATCACACTCAGACATCATTTATTAGTTTGTTTGTTTCTGTAAACCTAAAACACCAACATTTAATACTGTTTACTACTTATTTACCCCATTATGAATGGTACTAAATAATTCTTGTAAGTAAGAGACCTTATTCGTGTTACTATCAATGTGTCATGCCTAGCTGTAAGTTTTCCAAAAAACATAAAGTAGTTAATCGTAGGCCGTATATATTGTAAACAGCTGGAGGATAACAATAAAACTAACAGGAAAATGTAAAATAACTAAGTTAATCACATGAAATTAAATCGAATACTTCTATAACAAACTATTATTTTATTTCTCCTTGAACTTCTAAGCTGACAGTAACATGCAACGGCGCGTCTTGTTAAGGAAAATCATAATTATAGATCTTGTATAATGTTTGAAAACGAGTTCTTCAAGGGGAATTATAAAACGAGCGAATAAAAAAAAACGTAGCGACTGATGATGAGATACTGTTTTAATAACTTGAGCGATATGAATTTGAGTAAGCGAAAAATTAACTGAACTAACGACAATTATTGATCTATACTAATATTATAAAGCTGAAGAGTTTGTTTGTTTGAACGGGGTAAACTCTGGAACGACTGGTTGGAATTGAAAAATTCTTTTAGTGTTGGATAGTCCATTTATCGAGGAAGGCTTTAGGCTATATAACATCACGCTACGATCAATAGGAGCGGAGCATAAATGAAAAATGTTGCAAAAACGGGAAAAGATATTCCTTTTTGAGGGCTTCCGTTGCGTGCGCTGCGAAAACGGTTTAAGTTACGTAAATATCATGTATGAAGGAATTGTTCTTCTTTAAAAGTTCTAAAAAAAAGTCCGCGACAGCATATGTTTATCTTTTAAGATTGACTCACTGTAACCATTTTTTAATAATTAAATGTTAGGTTAAAAATAATTATATTTTGCGAAGCTTATTTAACCCATATGGTATTAATCTATATCTATATAAATGTGTTTGTTAGCACGGAAATTTAATATAGAATATTTGTGCCTTTTACTCTATACAGTTTAAATAAATATCTTAGAAGATATCGCAATGTAAAAATATACGGGCGACAAAATAATTAAGCGCGTGGCAGCCATTCGGTCCGGTGCGGTAGGTACGTGGGGATTCTGGCCTCTGGGGGCTCCGGAGAAATTCAAATTCAAAATATTTACTGCACCATAATGTTTACAAGTACAAGGTGTTACTGTTTAAACAGTAAGAGATACCTATAGTAATTCACACTTTAATATAATCTGAATTAATATTAGAAAGAGGAAAGATAAGATTTTTTATTTGTTACGATTTAATTCAATTTATGTTGACATGATTTGTTATAAGCTATATTATGTGACGCAGACGACGTTGCTTGGGTCAGCTAGTTAATAATACAATCCAGAACGAGCTTACAAAAAGTGGGTTGTGATTAATCCATTTCAGATATACAAATGTTTGTTTTTTCTTGGATTCGTCAATATTCTTATATTATTAATTAAACTTGTTTTGGAGCGCTAAATTACATGATAGCTACTGGTCCGGAGACAGTGTTAGAAGCAACACGCTTACATACGTTGACTAATAAGATAAAGTAAATTATATGCATTCTTGTGAGATCCCTGAAACGGGGCAATGCTAAATAAGTGAAAAAGTACACAAATACTTTTACGTAATCTTAAAGTGAATTATTCGAAACTGTGTAAGTGCCGTCCACCATGGCCGACAACAATACACAAGTGCGTGCTTCTACAGACGCTGTCGATGTGGCTGACGCCGAGTACATTCTATACGACGTATTTATGTACACTTGTTTTGCCCTGTCAACAGTTACGTTGATATACGGAGTGACATCATGGTACGTCTTAAAGAAGTTTCGGAATTACAAAAACTTTGTGTTTCTTAACACAATTTTAGCAAACCTGTTACTTGTTCTGACAGTTATGTTTCTTGATTATGTTTTAAGAAATAATTTAATAAACCGCCAATCTTTGGCATTTGAGCAGTTTACAGTACTTAATTTTTGTCTAAGAACGTACATATCAACAGTGAAAATCTACTGTTTAATAGTTATATGCCACATTTTTTATGTAGACATTGTTAAAGTTTTCAATGGACATATCCAAAGGAGATATTTCAAAAGTGGGCTCTTTGCTTGGGGTCTGCCTTTCGTAAGTACCATCGTGAATGTTTATATTATTCTTGTTGTTCTTAATTTAATACCGAATGATAGCAATGTATTTTTTGTTGCATTTGCTTTACCTATGATATTAAACATTTTACTTTACATTGTAATTGTTTGCACACTTTTTCGTAGTTCCAACGCGAGCTCAAATACGACATCCAGCAAATGGCGTCGCTTGTACATCGCCACTTTGATATTTTTACTGAGCGACAGCCTAATATTTCCATCTTACGCTTTAAGGATTTTCCATGATAATGATACGACAACATTTGTAGAAAATTCAGTTTATCATATAATAAACCCACTACTTATAACCGTTTATTTCGTTGTTGTAAAGAGAAATCGAGTATTGTGGTATGAATTTTATGTAAATAAATTAAATAAAAGGCAAAGGAATCGCGATTTCAAAATGGATCTTAAAACTGTTCGTCCAACTGCTGATAGTCGACTTCCAGTTATTAATGTACAGTGTCAATAGGGATGTTTTCTGAGAAAAAAATCTGTTTAGTCCGTCAGTTAGATTATCGAAAAATATTAGATACTTGTTTTTAGTTTTATCAAATTAATTAAAATTGACGAAGATTTGACGTCACTGGCTGGTAAAAATGTACTGCAAAACGGTCACACGTTTTGCAGTACATTTTTACCGGCCATGTATCGTCTTCATTTTTTGTTTAAGTAAGTGAAAAAAAAAATATGGGCCCAATATTTTTTGGAAATCTATCTTACGGACTAATTAGTTTTTTTTGTCAGCTACCCTATTATAATAAACTATGTTTAAGTATAGTAAAGGTTAAGTTAGTGAATATTTAAATAAGCAACTTTTTTTAAATAAAATGTACTGTTGCTTGTTGGTAATAATGTCATGTCCTGTATTATTTTATATCAATTTTGAAACTTTCAGTTTGTATCAGTAAATCTAAAACACCAAAATTGTTCACTATTTATTTACTCCATGGCCATTTATATGACCGCACGGTTGGCGCAGTGGCTGAGCGATTCGACTGCTACGCTGAGTGTCGCGGGTTCGAACCCCGCACGGAACAAATATTTGTATGGCCTTCAGATAGTTATTTCGGGTCTGGGTGTGTTTGTGAGTTTAAATGTTTGTAAACGCACCCACGATACAGGAGCAATTCTTAGTGAGGCAATGTATTTTTTTATTTTTTTAAACGTTTTATATCAATGTGTACCTACATGTATCATGTCTAGCTGTAAGTTTTCCAAAAACAAAATGAAAAAATCTCAATTCGCTCGAGGATCGTAGACTGTATGTAAACGGCTGGAGGATGACGATAAAACTAAACAGAAAATGTAAAATAACCAAGTTAATGGCATGTACCTAATTAAAATCGAATACCTACTTCTATTATACAAACTGGTTTGATTTTCCCTCGTTGAACTTCTAAGCTGACATTACCACGCACTTGTTTAGGAAAATCATATAGGTTTTTGTTTATGTTTGAAAACGAGTTCTTGAAGTTTAATATACATTAAAATTTAAAATAATAGTATATACAGCGTTAGTTTTCAATGACCAGCCAACATTTAAAATAAAGATCTAGATATATTATAAAACCGTAGGTTCATCATTATCAGCCTATAGCAATCCACTTCTGGATACAGGCTTCATTAATCTCATGACACCCAGCTGGATTCTCGGCAACTCTCATCCAGTTGCTACCAGTCACTCTGCGATAATCGTCGCTCCACCGAGACTGAGGGCATCCTGCCTTACGCTTGCCGATTTTTGTAAGTCTCAAGTGTCTCTCCCCTGCCAGTCAAATGGTTGTTTGGCTGTTTAAAAAAATCAAGGTAGTAGAATATAATATAATGAAATTAAAAGGAAAACTATCACAGTTAAGTAGACTTTACAAGTTTGCGAGTAATAGTCAACCAGCTTATAAAATACACTTGCATAATATATTTTTCTAAACTAATGTATGGGAATACAGAGTTGAAAACTGCAACTGTAAGTTTGTTTTATTATTACAATAAAAAGCATCGTTCGGAGGCAGGTAGGCACGGCTATGTTAATCAGTTTAAGAAGTCCACATATTTTGATGGGCAACTACGGAACTCGAGACCGGATTTTTTTTGTACACAGTGTGTGTTATGACCAATTTTAATTAAAAACAAGTTTTGAAGGCCCTTCAAAACTTGTTTATTTTTTCTTGTATTCGTCAATATTCTTATATGATTAATTAAACTTGTTTTGGAGCGCTAAATTACATGGTAACTATTGGTCCGGGCACAGTTTTAGAAGCAACACGCTTACATACGTTGACTAATAAGATAAAATAAAATATATCAATTCTTGTGACATCCCTGGTAACGGGGCAGTGCTACATAAGTGAAGAAGTACACAAATACTTCTACGTAATCTTAAAGTGAATTAATCAAAACTGAGCAAGTGACGTCCACCATGGCTGACAACAACACACAAGTGCGGCTGCGTGCTTCTACAGACGCTGTCGATGTGGCTGAGACCGAGTACATTCTATACGACGTATTTATTTACACTTGTTTTGCCCTGTCAACAGTTACGTTGATATACGGAGTGACGTCATGGTACGTCTTAAAGAAGTTTCGGAATTACAAAAACTTTGTGTTTCTTAACGCAATTTTAGCAAACCTGTTACTTGTTCTGACAGTTATGTTCTTTAGTTATGTTTATGGAAATAATTTAATCAACAGCCAATCTTTGGCATTTGAGCAGTTTACAGTACTTAAATTATTTCTATATATGTACGTATCAACAGTGAAAATATACTGTTTAATAGTTATATGCCATATTTTTTATGTAGACATTGTTAAAGTTTTCAATGGACATATCCAAAGGAGATATTTCAAAAGTGGGCTCTTTGCTTGGGGTCTGCCTTTCGTAAGTACCATCGTGTATGTTTATATTATTCTTGCTGTTCTTAATTTAATACCGAACGATTACAATGTATTTTTTTTTGCATTTGCTTTACCTATGATATTAAACATTTTACTTTACATTGTAATTGTTTGCACACTTTTTCGTAGTTCCAACGCGAGCTCAAATACGACATCCAGTAAATGGCGTCGCTTGTACATCGCCACTTTGATATTTTTACTGAGCGACAGCCTAATATTTCCATCTTACGCTTTAAGGTTTTTCCATGATAATGTTACGGCAATATTTGTAGAAAATTTAGTTTATCATATAATAAACCCACTACTTATAGCCGTTTATTTCGTTGTTGTAAAGAGAAATCGAGTATTGTGGTATGAATTTTATGTAAATAAATTAAATAAAAGGCAAAGGAATCGCGATATCAAAATGGATATTAAAACTGTTCGTCCAACTGCTGATAGTCGACTTCCAGTTATGAATATACAGAGTTAATTATAATAATAAACTATGTTGAAGTATAAGAAAGGTAGTTAGTGAATATTAAAATAAGCAGGTATTTTTAATAATATTATGATGTTGCTTGTTGGTAATAATATCATGTCCTATATTATTTTATATCATTTGAAACTTTCATTTTGTATCAGTAAATCTAAAATACATTTTTATTTATTTACTCCACGGCCATATTAGTGTTATATCAATGTGTACCTACATGTATCATGCCTAGCTGTAAGTTTTCCAAAAATAAAATAAAAAATCTCAATTCGCTCGAGGATCGTAAACCGTATGTAAACGGCTGGAGGATGACGATAAAACTAAAAAAAATGTAAAATAACTAAGTTAATGACATGTAATTAAAATCGAATACTTCTATGACAAACTGGTTTGATTTCCTCTCGTTGAACTTCTAAGCTGACATTACCACGCACCGGCGCGTCTTATAATGTATTTATATTATTTATTTATAACACCGGAATGTGATTTGTTTGCTTCTAAGTGGGTTGATGTATGTCGTGTATGTTTGAGTTTCTGTGAGAGGATGAACGAAAGATGATATTTTTTTATTTGCTATTTTTTGTTTCCTGTACAATATCTATGTAGATATAGCTATAGTTTAATTTAATTTTTTTTTGTGTTTTATAGCATCGTATTGGAGGATTCTGTAATGTTGCTATAATTAATATTAAATAAATAAATAAATGTATTATTGTTTTAGGAAAATCGTATAGGTTTTGTTTATTTTTGGGAACGAGTCCTTCAATCTTCAAGTTCAATATACTTTGGCAGAGGTGTACTAATAGTACAAATACATTTCGCTACTTATGTGTAAGTTTTATGTAATTGGAGGGAGTCAATTGCCATGTACCAGGAGGGCTACTCTCTAAGTCCGTCAACGAAAATACGGGCCCATTCGAAAGAACTAAGTAACTTTGAAATGAATCCTACTCCCTATAATATTCGGAAATACACCCAGGGTATAGACAACCGTCCAATCGTGTTGACGTTCTTCTTTTAGTTCGGGTACCTAACTAAATCTATGTGTGTAAGTGATACAGATTAGGAAACGCCGTTCTTTGGCCGAAACTACGGGTTTCGTGCTTAGAGAGTAGACCCCTAGGCACGAATCCAGACTCCGTGACTTCTACTGAGAAATTCTAGATAGAAATACCCAATAACACATTTCCCGTTTCCCGACTGTGGTATCCAAACCAGGACTTCTTGCTCAGCGGTCGTGCTTACGACCACGAGGCCAATAATAAAAAAAGAAGTATCCCAGATACATACCTAGTCCCCTCCAAACTAGCATAAGGCGCCCTCTTCTTCCCCGTCGGTGTCGGAGTATCGTGGAAGTCGTTATCGAAGGGCGAGGCGTGTTCCCGGTCGCGCGGCGAGAAGTCGTTGGAGAAGCGATAGTCGCGCGGCCGCCGCGCCTCCTCCCGCCGCGCGCGCCGCCGCCCGTCGCGCGCCTGCTCGCGCTCGCGCCCGCACACGCGGCGGGTCGACCAGCCTAGCGTTGAACCGTACCTGCGAGAACGGAGATTGTTCACTCATTTTTATACAGGATGTACACGAAGCCTTCACGAAGCCGTCAACCTAGCATTATGAGCATCAAACTAGTACCCCTACGCAAATTTTTTTGCTGGGATCGACTTTTTTTTTGGGGTTAAAAATCACCTTTTACGGTAAAACTCAAAATAGCACTTAAAACATTGTGCTTGTAGATCCTTTTAATAGTAAACGGGTCATGGAGGAAATTCAAGTTAAGTTATAACATGAAAAACTAATATTAATAAAACAGCTGTGAAAAATTTTGAACTTTGACCCCCAATAAGCAACTAGGAGGTTCCCAGGTATCGTCTAGGACAAAAAAATATCGCAGTGATGGGGAGAACAAGTGCCATTCATCATCGTTAAGGGTACTTTGAGGTCCTTTAAAATATGTATTAGTTTTAGTCACATAGACACTTGAAATAACAATAAATCTCATAGAGCTGAAATTTGGTTGAAGTCTTGAATACACCATTATAAATGTTTTTTTTTGTAAATAGTAGAGCGCCAAGACGACCTATGCAGATCGAGCCTCTGCCAACCAGTTGGATCAATAGCGCAAGCGTTAAGATGCCTCTTGAGCACATCCTTATCATTGAACGAAAAGCGCCAAATACGTAAAGAGAGACCTAAGCTCCTACACCTACAACTCTGCCGGTCAACTCTACTGCTTTAGCTGTGACCGGGTATTTGAAAGCAAATTCGGTCGGGCCAGCCAGATAAGGGCACACGCTAGGAAATAGCTCATAAGGGTCGCCGTTATCCCGTCGGGGCTGCGGGTTGTTCGCAAGAGATACCGCGGCATCGACATGAAGGGCTAAGAAGGAACATCGGTGGTTTTTAGTCAGTAGAAGTCTGACACTCCCTTCCGCTCTGCCCAAGAGCGGGAGGGGTTATTTGATGATTTTCCACACACCATAAAAAAAAAAATGGTCGTCGTTACCGAAATCGGTAAAGAGGACTATATGTATATAAATGAAATATCAAAAGTCTCTATCAATCCAATGAGATCTTGAGACGATTACACACAAACCTTCTTTCACCAGAATCTTCACTTTGTCTTAATTCAGCTCGACGCCTCGTCTCTCGCCAGCCGAGAGAGCCGTAATTTCTTTCTGAAAACAAATTAATAATTATTTATCATTCGTGTAGTTATTGGTGTCAGATGATTTGGCATCTACGTTACTAAACATTATCATTAACATTGAACTACCGGAGATTAAATATTTAAAAAGTAATAAGGTCACTAAGAAAATCAACTTCGAATATATGATCCAAGACATATACATGGGTATAACACTGACCATCTCTCCTCCATCGTTGGTCCGGCCACCGGTCCCTGGGTGAAGATCGTCCTGATCCACAACCGTCACTGTAACTGAACAACACAAAATCGTTACTATTTACTCTTTACTTTTGGCGGAATTAATACTAAGATCCCACCATCCCCTTCAAACCTAACCTGTCTGAGTCAGGGTGGCCCAAGTCCCGAGCTCGCTTTGCTCGCTCTTTTATTTTCCTTCGCTGTCTAGTGACTTTGGTACTTCTCACTATTTAATTAATTGGAGAACTTTGGAACTTTCAGACCTATGATTTAAGATATATTACAGTCCTGTGGGAGATACGCCGACTTTGACCAAGATAATTTAAAATAAATAGATACAAATTAGATCTGAAGTTTCGCCATTTAATCGAATTTGAACTTGTATTAAAACTGTGAATAGTGAATGATAGCGTGACGGTTGACAGAGGTGAATGGAAGAAAAGAGGTGTCGTAAAACTAAGAATATAGGATAAACTTACTCCTCATCCTCATCATACGAATGCCTGGGCTTCCTATGTCTATCCCTGTCCTTCTCTCTGTAGTCTTTGGGCAGCCTCTCTCTACTCCTGGAGTCCCGGTACTCTCTCTCCCTGCTGTACGTCCTGTCTCTGTCCCACGAGTCGTTCTCTCTGTCTCTGGACCTAGAAATGGAAACAAGAATTATTTATTTCGACAAATAAAATAAAAAAAATCCACCAACATGGAACTACCTGCCTGCGTCGGTTTTCCCGAGTTCATATAACCCCAATCTATTTAAGGCGCGAGTAAATAGGCTTCTTCTGGGTTCGTTTCATTGTCGACCTCACCTCTGCCCTTAGGACAAGATTGAGGTCAAGAGTAAGCCCAGTTCATATTAAACAAAAAAAAAACACCCATTTTCCAAAGGAAATGCAATGCAATAATGCTGTTATGTGCAAAATCTGTTCGAATCAAACGTTTTGGACGTTTACCGAGTTTTTTTAAGTGGGATTATTCAAGGAAATCAATATGACAATAAATTAATTCACCGAGAAACTATCTAACGAAACTTTAGCTGTTTTTAAAAACAGCTAAATAGCTGAGTTTAAAAATAGGGGATCGGACAAAAAAAAACTAATTAGTCCGTCAGATAGATTTCCAAAAAATATTGAACACATATTTTTAATTTTTTCGCATAAACAAAAAATTAAGACGATACAGTGCTTCGAAAACTTGTGAACTCCTCGAAAACGTCACATGTCAGTACATTTTTAACCGACTACCCAAAAAGGAGGAGGTTCTCAATTCGATCGGTATGTTTTTTTACCTACAAATGACGTCACAACCCCCCATCTAAATCTTCCCCATCTGGATCTTTGACGCGTTTAACATAAAACACGTATCCAATATTTTTCGATAATCTAACTGACGGACTAATTGAATCATATTTTTTTGACTTAGTCCGATCCCCTATTGTTGTGTAATTAATTACACATGCTGATCGACTAAGTTGTATGTGGGGATAATTTTATTTTAACGGAAGGGAAAAAAATAGATAACAGTAGTGGATAAAATCTACCACACAATCAAAGTGGCTATTTGACTCCTGTTAAAAAATCACGCAAATGTAATGTTATTTCAAAGAACTACGTTAGTTAGTTCAACTAACAAAAATAACACGATGTGTGAAAAAAGTAATAAAACCATTGAAAATGGTTTAGTTTTAACTGATTTTAAATGACGTGTTAGACAATGACAGGGCTATAGAAACGTGACGTCATATTTCATACCGCCATAGTTACGTGGTACAAATGGCCGTTTCGCGCGACAAGGATAGAAAGTGTTTACCAAAAACTTCTAAAGCTACTTTTTTCACACATTTATTTCTGTTAGTTCTTTGAAATAACATAACATTTCCGTGATTTTTTTACAGTAGTCAAATAGCCAATTATGTCTAACATGTTCCATAAATAAAATTACCTTCTGTCCCTTCTATCTCTATGGTCCCTATGATCCCGTTCCTTGCTGATGTCACGTCGGTCCCGTCCGCTGCCGGAGTCCCGGGCCGAATCCCTGGCCGAGTCTCGGCGATCCCGCGCCGAGTCCCGGCCGTCGCGACTGATGTCCCGCATGTCGCGTTTGTCCCGGAGTTTGTCTTTCTCTCGACCGCTGCCGGAATCCAAGCACTCTCTTGAGCCGGATGAGTTGTGCCTATAATATAATGAAAGGAAAAATTAAAGAGCATTTTTTATGTTGTAATGTATTTGTAGAACTAATTTGTTTTCTCTGTGCCTCGGAAAGCACGTTAAGCTGTTGGTCCCGGCTGCCATATATAGATCTTTGGCAGTCGTTACAGGTAGTCAGTGACCTGAAATTCTGACATCCAGTCTTACCAAAGAGTATCGTATTACCTAGTATTAACTGGGTTGTGGAGGTCAGACAGGCAGTCGCTCCATGTAAAATACTGATATTCAGCTGCATCCGGTTAGACTGGAAGCCGACCCCAACATAGTTGGGAAAAGGCTAGGCAGATTATGATGTATTTTTTTCGTATTATAATACTAACCTTGAATCTCGATCTCTATGTGACGGCGGACGGTGTGACCCTACTGCAGCCAATCTGGTCACAGGAGGCAGTTCCTCCTCCCACGGAGATACATCGCGCGAAGATGACGATGTTTGCACTGAAATAGTTATTTAATTTATTATTTTAACAAAACTTACATCTAATACATTTGACCAAAACTTGCTATATTCAGAGTTTAAGTCTTGTATCAGACATCACATTGTTTTTCAAAATTGTTACATCATGAAATTGTTTTTCAAATGTCCGGAATAATCATCATTTTTTCTGGAAAGTTGAGGATCAGTCTGACGAGTGTGAGTTGTGGCGGTTTGTACCGTGAGACTAGTAGCGTAACCTTTTTTAAACTGAAGTTATTAAGCTACAGCTTTGGAGGGGAGAGGCTTCCCTACTAAGATGTTACGGATCTTAGGTCGGTTTTAATAAATAAAACGATTATTATTCACTGATTGGCCCCGTCGTGTTTGTTTAGCCTCGATTTTCTAACTAGAAACTAACCAATAGGCGAGCTCGGCGGCGGCTTATAACTCCTGGCCCGCTGCATCCCATGCCGCGCATGGCTGGGCTCTAAGGCCCAGTTTCAACCAAAGCGGAGACGAGCAAATTGGAGAGATGTGCCAAATTCGAACAACAATAGGAAGGGCGAAAGACCAGATGTAAATTTTAACAAATGTGATTGGCCGATTTCCGCACATCTCCTCTCGTCTCCGCTCCTCTAAGCTTTGGTGGAAACCGGGCCTAACGGTGGTGTACCTCCCGTCGGGGCTGCGGGTTGTTCGAAAGAAATATTGCGTCCCCGGAACACAAAAGGCTATTAAGGAATATGGATGGCTTTAGTCAGTAGAAGTCTGACACTTCTTTCCGCTCTGTCTAGAGTGAGAAGAGTCATTTGATGATTTCCCACCGCCAAAAAAAAAGGGTTGTGTACCTCTAGGTGGTCTTGAGACGTCGTGCATGCGCGGGCGCCGCAGCCGCACGCGCGGCTCGCTGTCGCAGTCGGACGAGCCGGCGGACGCGCGCGCGGCGCCCAGCGGAGCCCAGCGCGCACCGCCCAGCACTCCGCCCACCACGCCCGTGCAGACCGTACCGCTTACTACCACGCCGCCTATCTTCTCTGGAAGGTGCAACAGATTAACATTAGTGACTAGTAGTGCCCGTCAGTGTGAAATTATTATATAAAAAATATTACATCGCTTTTTGAGTCGATTTTTTAATATCTTGGGTTTAATATTTTTTTCACGGATATTGAAGAACGTCGTTCAACCTAACACCTGCGATGTTCCCGTGATGGCGTAAAGTCGTACCATTTCGATCCACTGTTCATTTGTGTAAGACCTAGTACTAAATACACTCAATTTATGCAAGGGAAACAACGAGTTACATGCGTGTAATCGTTACCGCGTCATACAGCTGATTGACTGAGGTCATGACCAGTTTCGTTGAATGCGCTCATCTCGTGGCGTAGGTATGGCCGCGTGTACCGTCGCCCGGCCGCCAGCTGTTGCCGTTACAGATAGTCAACATATATATAAATTGACAGAAATCGATTGCCCAGCGAACTAAAGTTCAAAAGCTTCATCAGACGCGGCACATATTTTTTATAAGATTTGCCTCATTATAGGAATCATTTATAGTCATTTTTAAAATACCAATATAAAATAATTCTTCACAAACTCACCTTTAGTATCAGGCGACGATCCACTAACAACATCACTAATAGACCCTGTCGACAACCTCGTAGGGGGCGCTAGGTCGCTCACAGGCATCGGCACAATCTCCACAATAGGCTCCTCCTTCTTTTCAACCTTTTTCACTTCTCCCCTCTCCCTCTCTCTCTCTTTCACTATAGGACTCTTCCTAAACGCATCTTCTACGTGCGTAAAAGAGAGGGAGCTATTGTCAATACAGTCGAAGAAGTCAGAATTGTCGAATCCGTCTGATTTCTCGTCGGACCTCTTTCGTTCTTTAGGGAGCTCTGGTGGTAGGGACTCGAATTCGTCTTGTGGTGGTTCTGTTATTGTGATCTCGCGTAGGGCTGCGTATCTGGAAGGATTGGAAACGATGCTGCAATTGAAATAAATTCAATTGAAGTATATTAATTAAAAAGAAACAAAACAAAAGCAAAAAATAACGAATGTATTAGCGTATTTGTAGATCGACTAGTTTAAAATTATCAGATTTCTATTGTTATCGAAGCCCTAGCTAGGGCAAGAATAAGTCTTAATAAATTACTAAAGTATTGGACATTATCTAACGTTGTGTTTACTTGTTACGATGTAATTGTGTTTCTAAGAATGAGTTTTGTGTAAACAATCCAATTGTTAGTAAATCTAATAAAAAGTTACGATTTTAGTCGTGAGGTAAAAAAAGTACACATACTGAAGAACAAAACTAAAAACAAATAAAAACACAGTATACACACCTATCATTAGTATCCTCATGTTTGACATCAACATGTCCGTTATCCCGTGGCGACACACTCCTTCTACACTTCTCAATCTGTAAGGTCTTCATCACAGACTTGATATCCTCGATCTTCGCATCTATCTGCGACGGTTTAGGACTCACAGAATTCCTGAACATATTGAAAGAATCCAACGTCAATTCGTCCAAAGTTTTCAAAGGACTACGCGCCGTCTCCTTATTCCCAACCTCTCGCTCCTGATTCGCTCTAATCAACTCGTCTATAGCTGACAATTCTTTTTCGTCTGAATCCTGTTTAGGTTCAGGTTCTAAAGTGTCAATAGGGGCGAGAATAGACTTCGCTTTTAGCTCCTCTTCTTGTATTTCTCTAAAAGCTGCGTATCTGTCGTAGGACGGGTTCGCTTTCTTGTCGAAATCGTCGAAGTTAGCGACGAAAGTGTCGCTTATGTCTGCCGGCGGTGTGAAGTTGTCCTCGAATTCTGGTTTGAATTCGTTCTGTGGTGGGAGTTGTGTGTTAATTTTTTCTGGCTTCTCAATGCGTGGGGTTGATAAGCTTGATGTCGCTGTGACCGCTGGTAAGGGCTTTTCCTTATCGGTTTTTGTTGTTACTGGTTCTACGTGTATATGCTGGAATTAAAACCAAATATTGTATGTTGACATGAAACTTAGATATCATTTTAGCGATAAGGCGATAAGGCATTCGTTCACTAAGTGAATAGGACAACTATTTATTAACTGATCGTTAATAGTGAGATTCTAATAATCCTAATAAAAGAATATTTTTTTAACAAAAACCAGTTTTATAACTGGTTTTCGTTCTAAAATTATTTTATTCTAAGACAAATTGCTGACTGTTATAAATAATTAAAAATATAACATACCGCTCTATCGTTATCAGCTGCTAAATAGGATCTGAGGTAATCGGTTAGTTGAGGTAGCGTCATCGAAGACAGCGTTGCGCTGGGAACTCGTAATCTGCAAGAAAAATATAAACAGTTTTGATATTTTGTAAATGTACATTAATATGGCGAAATAAACTATTTGGTACACCTGTTACGTAAAAATTATAGGATAAAGTTATAGATAATGATAATTTTAAAGCTTTCTAAGAAAAATGGTTTTGCTGCGGAGATTGACACGACCTCTGCCTAACCCTTCGGGGATAACAGATGTGATATTATGTTATGTATTGTAAATTAATATTATACACAGTGTCGTGTGCACACTATTGTTTGTTCAGTTATTAAATCCTGCAAATTAATGTTACCGTTAAGCCAGCGCTGAAGTGCACATTCATGATGTTGCTCTCATCATTGATTGATAAGTTATCTCAACATTTGCTTAACTTATAAGTTACTATATTGTATGTAACATTTAATCTCGTTGTAGCATTTATTTATTATTCATAAAATCTACAGCTCTATGCTGGTGATAAGCTAGTACCTGTAGCACTGGTAAGTAGTTACCTGTGTGCCAGTTCATCCATAGTACAGGTGAGCAGCTGACTGAGCGTGATGTCGAACCGTCGCGCAGTTGGGAGGGGCGGCGGGGCGGGCGTCAGGTACTCGTCCTCGCTGCTATTGGTCGCCGCTGACGAGAGGCGGGGCTTCATGCTGCGGTCCGCCTGGACAACATGGTTCTTCTAGGTGAACATAAACAAAAGTCAGGCCGCCTCATAAGGTCGCCGTTTGATTTCAATGGTTGGCCGAGGTTAGATTGGCTGGGCTGCGGGTTGTTCGAAAGAGTTACCGCGGCCCCGGACACAAAGGGCTAAGAAGGAACATGGGCCGTTTAGTCAGTAGAAACCTAAAACTTTCTTTCACTCCGTCCAAAGCGGGAGGAGTCATTTGATGATTTCCAACCAACCAAAAAAAAATGTTAGATTCG
The DNA here is from genome assembly GCA_949774965.1 of Diarsia brunnea. Lineage (NCBI taxonomy): Eukaryota > Metazoa > Arthropoda > Insecta > Lepidoptera > Noctuidae > Diarsia > Diarsia brunnea. The sequence goes on along the minus strand of OX459015.1, from coordinate 6,579,979 downwards.
CCAAAATGTCTTTTGAGACGAATACGCGAACGGGATGAGTACTGTCTTGTAAAGGAACATCACACATTATGATGATTCTTATGGCATTCTCAACGATTTTAAGTACTGTTATATAGAGATACACCAAAATAAACCCTGGGTACTCATACGGTAGTTTTATCATAACAGTACAAAGTTTCAAATACAAAAATGTTAACCACTAGACGAACGGGGACTGCCTCGTTAGTTCAGTAGTCCAAGCGCTACTGCTAAGCATGAGCTCCTGGGTTCGATTCCTAGGTTGGGCAAAATGTTATTGGGGTTTTCTCCGTAGCAGCCAGTCTGAATTGGTGCCCGATTCAAGGCAATAGGATTGCCCTCTATTATATTGGACTTAAACGTAACTGGTGAAGGTGTACTAACACGTAATGCTCGATGGGTTAGGCACATGTATATATACATGTGCCTAACCCATCGAGAATTACAGGTGTGATGTTTTTCACAAGGCACTTGAAGTTAGCAGCAACATAATCCAAATCAAACCACCCAATATACTGTATACCTATAGGTTTTAAGGCCTTTATGTCAATATTTTTTTATTGCAATAAACAATATTTCAATTTTCAACTTACCAGTGGTTCTCTTCTCATCGCCGGCTTGGGCAATGGCGGGCCCACGTCGCGGTCTTCGTCTTCATGGTCGTGTCGCGGGCGGGGTGGGGGGCGCGCGGCGGGGAGCTCGGTTATCTTCTTGGGGGGGAGGGGCGGCGGGGGGGACGCGCCGTCTGCGCTCAGCTTGTGTGCCTGCGGTCGTTGGCGTACTGTGGTGCCTGACGTGCTCTGAGAATGACGGTTATGGTGGTCAAAGTGGTAATAATCCATAGTACAAAAAAATTACATACTTCATCATACAATAAAATAACAATCAAAACAACACAAAATAAATTGAAATGAATTTAAAATGAAAATGAAAAACCCTAACACAATATAATAAAATTCTTAAGCTTTATACTAAATGAATTTAAAAAAATGAATGAAATAGAGTCATTCACATACACAAAAGAAATAATTATCATATAACAAAAACCATTATAAGTAGGGATGGGATATTCGGATGCATATTTACGTAAAGTACGATTTTTCCCGGCATACCGTACAAAAGAATGGTATAGCGCCTTCTTAAAATTCAATTTTGTCTCAGGATCGTAGGATTTCATAAATAATTAAGTTTGTATCAAATGTAGTATGCATAAGTGTTTGTTTTCTATTTAAAAACAGACCAGAAATTTGAGAAGATACAAGTCAAATATTACTACAATTACTAGGTAAATCTGAATCCAAATATCCGATCTCTACTTATGAGACTTGCTCGTAATGTATGGTCAGTCACGCGCCCGTCGGGGCTGCGGGTTGTTCGAAAGAGGTACCGCGGCCTCGGTTACAAAGGGCTACGAAGGAACATGGGTGGTTTTAGTCAGTAGAAGTCTGACACTCCCTACCGCTCTGCCCAGAGCGGGTGGAGTCACTTGATGATTTCCCACCCTCCAAATAGAAAAAGGTCGGTAACGCGAATACGCAGTCGTCGCGGCATGTCACACATTTGTTGGACTATTGGACACTCTTTCGGTGCGACGGTTTAGGTTCACTTAACAAAATGAACTTGACAGTCGTGTCTTAGCGCATCCAACGCTTTTATAAAGACATGGATATAGTTCTGAATAGTCGCTGTTAAGAAGAGGGATTTGTAGCACAAACAAGGAATTTTGGATAAGAGCATGGAAGGAGCAGTAAACAAATACAATTTGCCTGAAATTACCTGTCTCTGCAGCCGTGGCGACTTGGGCGCAGGCTCCGGCGGCAAGCTGACTTGCAGCGGTCCATTAAACACGGCTTTCCCATTCTCCAGCGGTTCCGTCTTCTCCACTGGCACTTCCCTGCTCAGTTTGCTCTTAAGCTCATCCACTCGCAATACACTCGACTTCGGGAACTCTTGCATACTCGTAAACGGATCGTCCTTAAACGAATCCGAAAACGGATCAGTATTATCGAAAGGATCCGTCTCCACGAACGGGTCCAAGGCGAAAAAGTTCCCCGTGAACAGTGCGCTCTGCGTCGGTTTGACGATCGCTACGGACCCGCCCGAGTGCCGCGAGAGTGACGTCATCGTCGTGGCCGGCCCGTAATGCTCTATCTTAGTGTCTGTGGTGACCGGCAATATGTCTGATATAAGACTCTGTGTCGACACGAGGTCTTTGAGCACTTTCTTTGGCGGATTTTTGAGCTCCTGAAAGAAGAGTTTTTTGTCAACGTAAGGTTTACTCCGGCCGGTGCCGAGGGGGTCTAGTTCCGTGAATACGTCGTAACTGAGCGACTGCGTCGTGGACGCGCCGGCCTGGCAAACCTGTAACACAGCCAGTCACCATAACACTAAGTATATGTAGACGTGTAGCGCAAACAAACTTTATGAGAGCAAGAATTACTCGATCGTTGTCGATGCAAGTAATCCAGGGATTTTAGAAAACAATTTGAGTGTTGAATAAACAAAAAAGGTTCGTTCTACAATGATGAAAGCGTGCGTCTAAACACATAACCGTTGATGGTGCGTTTGGTAGTGCGTGACGGAAACCGGGCGAGATTGAGTCGTGCGGGGTAGTTCGTTTAGCTTAGGGGTTCACAGTGACTTGCGCGGCGCGAGGTAGCGTCATGCTCGGGTATCGGTTCTCGGTAAGGTAAAGTTAAGCGTCACGTCCACATAATTCAGTCTTATAGCACACAGACCAGACGTTACAGCACAGGGAGCTACTGACACTGAAATGTTATTGCGAATGACTTAACAAGGAATATTGTGAGATTCATTAACCGTCACACTTCCTGATTCTTGCCATAGTGGCATATAAGTTCAAATAATCGCGTGACTTGGATAACACAAAAAAAAAAGTCGTTTTTACAACTTTTTTTATTTTATTTTATTACGGTAGTTAATTAGTCAATTAAGATATACTAAACTCTTTTCTATATATATGTATTAGAGTAGATTATCGCAATAACATCCCACGCCAGTAATTTTCAAGCAATACCACAGACAGACAGATCATGCACTATAGGGTACTAAAACAGTATATATATATCCACTTACACATAACAATAACATAAAGTACACAGCGTTACACTACAAGAAAAACTTTAATTGGTAAATAAGTATTACATCTGTCCAAACGGCCGTTTTACAAGATAAATTAAGATATATTTAGGCATATTTATTCATATCAGTTTATATAAATATATGGCGCAAGGGACAACGACGCACATACTGTCTACTCGAACTCTTTGTAACCACTACTGTGAATTCATTATGATTATAATATAACGCCCAGTGTAGAAAATTTTGTTCCATTTTTAAAAAGGAAATCAGTTGTTTTATACGTGTAATACCTACATGGTTAAAATTCAAAGGAAAACATCGTGAGAAAACCAGCACGTCCTTTTTTTTTTTGAGAGGGGTGGGAAATCATTAAATAACCCCTCCCGATCTGGGCAGAGCGGAAGTGAGTGTCAGACTTCTACTGAATAAAAACTACCCATGTTCCTTCTTAGCCCTTTGTGTCGAGGCCGCGGTATCTCTTTCGAACAACCCGCAGCCCCGACGGGACCCGCAGCCACGATGGGAAACCAGCATGTCTGAGAGATATTTCTAGACAGTACCTATGGCAAACCAAGTCAGTTCACCAGGTTAGGCACTAACCACGCGATAAAAAATGGTCGAAATGTAAGGAACAGTATTTTTTATATACACACGACGAAAATTTTCTACACCGTCTTTCGTCTAATAAGGAGATGAATTCGAGTTATCAGTATGAACATTGATGTCCCACACACACTCTTACCAAACAGGTAACATTATTTGTAAGCTTTATTATGCGTTCCGCTACGCAATTTTGCAGAAAATGTTGTCAAGTTAAGATATTTTTTTACATTTGGTCAATCTTCTATCAATGTCAAGAAGTTTTATGTTTAGTAAGGATTATAAACGGCGTGTGGTGATAATTATGCAATTATACATAATTCGCGACCTCAAGTAGATTTTAAAGCCAGTTGAGATCGCAAAAAACTTCAATACACAATAACATTCTAGTATTGGGAGTTTAATTTGTTTATATAAGGTTAAATAAAATTAGCTAGCAAAACTCCTCAGATATCGCTAACTAATGTAATTTATACTTTGTATAGTTTTTACGACAATCATTTCAATTATAAGAGTATGTAAGTTGGTCATAAATGGTACCATTATCGTACATAATAATAAATAAGTTAATATTTCATTTTCATGTTCTGTAATAAGGAATTATCACAACATAAGCGTCACAAAAATTATGAATATGTACGCTAGTGGCGCCACTTTTGTTTTCCTACTGACTGTCCACTACATACAGTTTTTCATTGAATTATTATAAAAGTTGGAAGGTACATTGACGCACAAACGGCTGCCACGTATTCGGTACATCATTTTGAATTCTACCCACATCGAAATTTTTCATGGGTAAATTTAAAAAAAATCAGCTGGTCTATAAATGTTGACCGTGTAGGTTGCACTTTTGAGGGAAACAGCCGCTCTGTTTTCATTACTGTTGAAAAATTTCGATGTCTGTTGTTTTGCGTCGACGTCTCATCCGCAATGTATTGCCCGCTATGATAAGAAGTCATGGGCCCATTTCATAATTACTCACTTAAAACGAACCATCTGTATTGAATTATCTTTTCCTTAAAAAACGTCTTATAAATAAATTGGTGTAACATTTTCTTGTCACCTCATTCATTGACATGCAAATGACAAGGGCATATAGTTATAAAACGTTTATAAATGGTTCTAATAACTAAAGGAGCTGTAGAAAATGAAATACGGCAAAGTATGGAACAGAAATACTTGGATAGAACGCGTTACAAGAGTATCGTGAGATAGATATCTCATTGTCATGTGTGATTGTGTAGTCGATCTCGCAATAGTTTTGCAATCCTAAGATTGAATGACATTTATACGTCATAAAACGCTAAGTATTATTACGGGTCAGTTAGATATTTCAACCTAAGCGTAATGTCATCAAGCCGGGAATTATTGCCAAAACTGGCAAAGTGATTACGACTTCGACCGTATAAAACCCCAAATATGTAGATGCGAGCATCAGTAGATATATACCGTATTCCAATAGGCGATCACAAAGCTCTAATCAGCTTGTATCCGTAACAAACACCCAGTTTCACATGCATACTTATTATATTTCCTTTTCCACGATTTTCATAAATACTAAAATAATATCAACAAAAACATGTTCTACTAACCGGTGTATCATTAAGATTGTCGACTAGTGCGGGTGTAGGTTCGAACTCGGCGGTGACATTAGCCAGGTCGAAGGGTAGTGCGGGGGATGCTTTGCCTGGACTGAACACGCCGCGGGTGGAGGGGGGCGCCGCGGGGGTGCTGCGTCCACGGGTAGACGCACCCGACGGCGGTGGGGGGAGGAGACCCTTCTGAAAAGAACAGAACAGAGAGATGTTAGATTTCAATCATAATAAACCTTAACATCAGAAGCATAAGGTCAGAGGTACGGTCAAACAAGGTATTAAGTATACAGTCAGTTCACTTGTATTTACTTTAAAGATTACACAGATACATTTAAAGACTTCAGTTGCTTAATGCCAAACGCTTTATTAAAAAACAAAATTGCAATCAATATTATCAGTATACTAGAATTGGCTATTTCACTACCGTTTTTTAACGGTGAATTTTTATTCACGAAAATGTTATGTTATTTCAATGAACTAACAGAAATAACACGATGTGTGAAAAAAGTAATAAAATCGATCGAAAAATGGCTTAGTTTTAACTGATTCTAAATGACGTGTTAGACAAAGACAGCGCTACAGAAACGTGCATCATATTTCATACCGCAATAGTTACATAGTACAAATGGCCGTCTCGCGCGACAAAGGTAGAAAGTGCCCCCACCAAAAACTTCTAAAGCATGTAGCTACTCCATTTTTTTATAGTAGCAAATTACAAAGATTTTTGCGTGTATACCAAATAGCTTGTTCGATTGTACAAATACAGAGAGCTTTGTAGATCCAACCTTATGCTTCTGATTTCGAGAAACTTGCACAGCTGGGAGAATTCCAGAATGTTTAAAAGTCACGGATTAGTGGTTCCAAGCAATTTTAGTTCCCAAGGAAATAATGGTATGTGAAAACGATGTATGAATATGAATTAGCGATATGAATCTGACTTTATATGTATATCGCTCATTGTGATTGTGTAAATACTTCAAACAAGAAATAAAAGTATTACAGTAAAGAAAATATGGTAATTTCAATTATGGCGTTACGCCAAAATCGTTGTCTAGACGTATAATTCAAGGGAAAAGCCAAGTTCAGCTGTTGACATTTATTACTATATACCTATAGCTACTAAAATTGAATGGCGAATATCACCAATACAATTGAACGCGATCAGAACGCCTAAACCACGTTCAAGAGCTGTAACTGCCATAATTTCTTGAAATATAACTTGATTAAAGTGGCAGCTGTTGGGATTTACATAATTAAGCCGATAATTTGATTACGATTTTCCTATATAGTTAAATTTAATTGGCCTCATTGAATACCCATTTTTACATAGCATTAAACTTTTACATTAACTGACTGTCTAAATATGCGTTTTAAATTATTAATTTCGATATGACCAAAGGTTTGGCAGATGTCATTTTAATCAAGTTAGATTTTATGGACTTGGAACATCGACGCTGACAGCTCATGAACGCCTTTTAGTTATACCGTAAGCTTACCTGTAATTGTGTTTATTTATATTTTATAGAAGAGATTTTGTAACCCGATGGAATTCTTAAATAAATTAATCGCGTTCAGTCTCATTGGTAAAATCCGTTGTAACTGTTAATCCGAAGTTTACCTGCGAAGGCAAAGACGTGAAGGAGTCTCCAAACGGGTCATTAGAAGGAGTCAGACCCTCAACCTGGGTCAGTCCTCTCCTAAGGGAACTGAGCTCCTGTTCCAAGTCCACCAGCTCGGCTACACCCCCCTCTGCCCCGACATCCACGACCTTCGATGTGGATGTACTGGTGTCAGCACCCGACGTGATATTCTGAGGAAGATTGCGATACTGCCTTTGAAATTATTGTCTGCCTTTGTAAAGTAGTTCAGTTCCTATAGTGGGACGTGGTGGGGGGAAAAAGGAATTATAGTTCGTTAAAATATAATATACTTTATTATGCACTAAAATTAATTTTAAAACAGCTTTTATTCAAAAGGTATTGGGAGTCTCGAATCGCGCTAATACTGTAGTCTATTTCGAAATTTTTAACACACTAGAATCATCTAGTGTGTTGTAGTTGTGTAAAACATCAGTTTTCATCGAACCACGAAGTGGAAAGTATAAGATAAAGACGTTCCAACTTCCAACCAGCCAGTCAGGATGGATAATGATGAAAGAGGAATAAGTCAAATAACATAACTACAAACAATCACGTCTGTAATCCTCAAAGGGTTAGTCCAATTATTAAAAAAAAAACATTTAATTCAGTAACTTGATCCATTAAAAAAAAAAAAATGCTTACGTCTTGTAATAGGGGACGAGCCTATATTGCCATCAACCGGGCGTAAGTCCAGACTCCCGTGGCAGGTATTAAGAATTTTTTTTATGGAAAAAACCCAAAAGCAATTTGCCTGACCCTGGAAATCGAGCCCAGGACCTCATGCTCAGCAGGCGCGATTGCGACCACTAAACCAACGAGGCAGTCATATCTATATGCGATTTTAAAGCGGTTGGAACAGGAGCTTCTACATGAAGTATTTTATTTGCTGCAGCACGCGCCGTTGACGCGCGCCCTGCTTGCACTCAATATGGTGTCACAACAGATTGACTGCTTTAATAATTTGTACTCTGAGTGAACTCACACGGACCGCACTTTGTAAAATTAGTCTTAGTTCGTAAAATAATATATAAGTTTCGTTTTTGTAACGAAAAAAATTATAATTTTAAATTGACGGCACGATTGGCGCATTGACTAAGCGATTGGACTGCTGCGCTGCGTGTCGCGGGTTCGATCCCCGCACGGAACAAATATTTGTTTAGCCTGCAGATAGGGTCTGGGTATTTGTGTATGTGACTTTATATGTTTGTGAACGCACCCACGATACAGGAGAAATTCCTAGTGTGGGGCAACGTTTAAAAAAAATATATATAACTACCCTATTGTATTAGGTAAGCCTGTGATGATAGTGGTACCTATGTGTTTTAAATAAATAAATAAATATTTTTCTATTGGGAAGGGATTGTTTCCATTTTCAATTAAACTTGTAACTAATATTATACCTATTACAGCCAACTCAATTTTTTAGCTTAAAACTAAGTAGGCCTGCTTCTTACAACAAGGTTCTTATGTAACACCTCCCCTCTGCCCACCCCGCGGGGTGTATAGGGGTGATGTAATACAATATTAAATTCGGGGTCAAGTTTTGAAGGTACATACGAGTACATATATTGTTATTTTGTAACAAAGGCATGTTTCGTAACGTTACCAAGAGTATTTTCTTTGTTTTCTCAAACTTTTTAATGAACCAAGTTTACGCTGTTACGAGTCAAGTACGAAAAACCACAATAGAATAAAGAAAACATATTTCTTAATTTCGTCACAAATGAAGCACTTGTCTTGTTACCTTTGCCCCACCCTTAGTTGATTGGTTTGGAATGCTTAAAGAAGGTATACCGTCCGCTTTTGTTTCTACCTGTTTTTTTTTTATTCTGTACTAGCTGTTCCCGGCATGCGTTGCAATGCCCTTTTTTCTACCTACTACCTGCCTGTGTACCAACTACCTACCTACCTACTACCTCCTACCCTACCTACTTACTACCCTACCTACTACTCTACCTACCTACTACCCGACCTACCTACTACCCTACCTACTTACTACCCTACCTACTACTCTACCGACTACCCTACCTACTCTACTATCCTACTTACTACCCTACCTACTACTCTACCTACTACCCTGCCTACCTACCTACCACTTTCTCACCTTTTAAACCTTCCCTGGACTTCCACGAATAATTCCACACTATAATTAGCCAAATCGGTCCAGCCGTTCTCGAGTTTTAGCGAGACTAACGAACAGCTATTCATTTTTATATAATATAGCTGTTGAGAAGCACAGCCATCCTGTCGTATTGGCATGATATATGTATATATAGGTTAAGTAGACATAGAGAGATTTTTACCTATATATTTAAAATATACTGTATGGGTTCTAAATGATGTAAATAAATATTAAACAGACGCCGCGGCCCTAACATTTGTTAAGCCGCCATTGGGCTTGTGGTGGGGGTACACCACGCGGGCCGCCGCTACGCGCGCCTTGTTGTAAATAGATAAATAGCGCCGAGTTTTGCGCACAGACAGTCGTTCATCACCGCTACCGCGCGCAACATCTCCGCTGTTATTCTGTTCGTCTGTAAATTCGCTGTAAATCATTATCGTGTAAAAGTGATTGTGAATAAATAGTGTTTGATCAAGTCTATCATATCATACGTGTTTCAATCCTATCCACCCTGCGCCTGCATCGCCTACAAAATTTGGTCCTTCGAGCCGGATCGTTTTGATCGCGTAAAATGAGTGATAGAAGCACTATTACGACGAGGAGCAAGTTGCGCAAGATAGAAGCGGACATGAACAAGCGTCGAGTATTGGAAGCTGATTCTGGGGTGCCGTCTGAAATGGCACCAGGCTCACCTTCGATCGCACCTACAACATCGTCGGTTCCTGCACCTGTGATCCCACTGGCGGGAGGTCGTGTTATCGACCACAGAGTTTTGTTCTCGCCAGTGAGATCGGAGAGAACACAGAAGGCAAGATCCGGGACAAGCCACGTCTCCACGAAGAGCGGCCAGAGGAGTGCCGACTTTCTTCGTCGGAGGGTTGAGTACGAGGCTGAACGAGAGTTAGTGCGTCTAAAGGAGCAACTAGTGAAGAAGAAGCTGGAAGCCGATCTCGCTGAAATAGACGCGGCTGTCGAAGAAGACTCGGGTTCTGAAGATGAAGGGACAACGCGTCGAGTTGAAGAATGGGTCACAGACACGGCTCCCGTTGTTAGGGAAACAGCCGCGCCCGCTGTGTGTCGCGACCCGCCGCCGCATCAAGTGTCCGCGCTCTCCCGCGAGGTGATAGTATCCGCGCCCTCTCGCGATACTAACACAGTGTCCGCGCCGCCTGACCAAACACCTGCGCTCCAACTGTGTGCGCCCGCGTCCGTACAGTTCCGCGAACCGCCGTACCTAGGGAACGTTACGCCCTTAGCTACGGCTAGTGCTCCGCGAGTGCAGGCTAGAGAAATGCCTGAGTGGGAAAATACGTTCGCCGACGACACAGACAGGAGCAGGTCTCGAGACAGGAAGATAGACCAGTTAGCAGACGCCATATCCAACTTAGCGCGTCCGCGGCCGGTACCAAGACAAGCCTACGAGTTGCCATTTTTCAACGGTGACCCAGCAGATTGGCTATCTTACAAGAACATGTACCACGACACTACGGTACTGTACCAGTTCAAGCCGCACGAAAACTTAGCGCGCTTGAAAACATCGCTACAAGGAGACGCAAAGATAGCTGTGGAGGACTTATTGCGGACATCTACAAACCCAGCGGAAATTATGAAGACACTTGATGAAGAGTTCGGGCATCCCAATCTAGTGCTTGAGTGTGCCCTGAAGAAAGTGCGTGCGTTGCCTAAAGTGACTGAAAGTGGTCGTGAACTTAGAAAGTTCTCAACGACAGTGAGAAATTGTGTGTCGCTCCTGAAAAGTGTTCGTGCTAATGGATATATTAACAACCCACAACTGGTGAGTGAACTTTTGAGTAAGCTTACATCTGTGCAGCGTGCTCAATACGGTGATTTTGCAATGGGCATGTCGGCCAACCAGGGCATAGACGTGCGAGTTTCGCCAAGTCTAGAAATACTCGCTGAATTTCTAAGTCATTTAGCCAGAGCCACGTCCTATTACGTACAAATGGACATGAGTACGCCCACACCGTCATCTAGCACCGCCAAGCCTAAAGGAAATGTACAGATGTTTAAGCAGTCTAAAAATGTTCAACGATTGCACGTTCACTCAGACACTGAACAACAAATGATAAATGAGCAATGCACACTATGTGGAGAACAGCATAAATTACCCAAGTGCGAGAAGTTCACTGGGTTAAGTGTGAACGAGAGATGGCAACACGTCAAGCAAAATAAGTTGTGTTTTAAATGTATTGTCAAGAAGCATGGGAAGAATTTCTGTCGTGCAAGTAGGTGCGCGTCGTGTAATTACGCGCACCACACATTGTTACATGCCGACAAGAAGAGTGAAAGCATCACAAATGTGAGTGACTACACCGGAAAAGCGCTGCTGAAGATAATACCAGTGTGTGTATCAGTGGACGGTGTGGAAAACCAGTGTTATGCCCTACTGGATGATGGGGCCACCGTATCACTGATCGATGACTCGTTAGCTGAAAGTGCCAGTGGAAAAGAAGTTCCGTTAACATTACACAGTGCGCGCGGACAAGTGATAGTAGACAACACGTCGAAAATAATAAGTGTTTCAGTGCGCGGGCCAAACGGGCAAACACATAATGTGAAGTGTCGGACATTGAAAAGCCTAGACTTACCCGCGCAAACAGTGCCCGCCGCAGTGATAATGGAGCACGCCCACATTCGCGACTTGGGTTGCGAGGAAATGAGAGGAGCCAAGCCACTACTGTTGCTGGGACAGGACAACTGGGAGTTGCTGGTCAGCCAGGAGACTCGCCGAGGGAAATCCGGTAAGCCAGTTGCCTCTTTGACCAATTTGGGGTGGGTTGTGCACGGACCTGTTGGGAGATTCCAGGACGCTAGCGAGCAATTGTTGAACTGTGTTGTAGAGTCAAATATAGACTTACATGAAATTGTTAAAAAACAGTTCGAATTAGAATCCATAGGGATAACAGAAGTGCCTCGAAAGCACAAGGACGTGGAAAGAGCTAAGGCTATTTTAGATTCTTCTAGTCGTCAGACAGAGAGTGGCACGTGGGAAATAGGTCTGTTGTGGCGTCGGGACAACCCTCAGTTGCCCGACAACTATAAATATGCTCGCCAACGTTTGTCGGGAATAGAGCGTCGACTTAAGAAAGACGCTGAGTATGCTGCAGCCTATACAGCACAGATAGATAGGTTGATAACCGAAGGTTATGCCAGTAAGGTAGAAGGCGGTATCGATTCCGATTCGGTGTGGTATTTACCCCATTTCGGGGTAAAGAATCCCAACAAACCGGGGAAATTAAGATTGGTTTTTGACGCCGCGGCTAGTTACAATGGAACTAGTTTAAATGATAATTTGTTAACTGGACCTGACCTACTCAATTCCCTTTTAGGCGTACTATTTAAATTCAGATTAGGACCTATTGCCTTTACCGGTGACATAGCCGACATGTTCCTTCGAGTGTTAATTAGAGAACAAGATCGGGGGGCACAATTATTTCTTTGGACTAGAGACAACCAGGAGCCTGACGTCTATGTAATGAATTCGATGATTTTCGGGGCCGTGTCGTCGCCAACATCGGCAATTTATATTTTGAATAAAAACGCGGATCAATTTAAGGAAATGTACCCCGAAGCGGTAGTCGCCATACACGAAAAACATTATATGGACGACTACCTAGATAGTACTTGGTCTGTCGCGCAAGCCAATCGATTGATTGAAGAAGTGACTCACGTCCACGCCAGTGGCGGGTTTGTTATACGGGGGTGGGTCACCAACTCCCCGGAGCTACGCGACAGACTGAGAATGGAAATGCCTGATCGGGTCTCCTTAGACAAAGGCGAAGGTGCTACGGAACGCACGTTAGGAATGATATGGTCACCGAGCACAGATAAATTGGCCTTTGACCTGTCATTTAAAAGATTGCCTAAAGCAATAGTAGAGGGTCACGTTGTACCAACAAAACGGGAATTTTTGAGTTTTATAATGTCAATTTTTGACCCCTTGGGTTTCCTGTATCCGTGTGTTATACAGTCGCGGATTCTCATGAAAAAGATATGGCACACGGGAATACAATGGGATGAGAAATTAAAAGACGCGGAAGCCAAAATATGGTTTGAATGGCTACACAATTTATATCATTTAGTTGATTTGACCATACCTCGGTGGTACGGCTTAAGGCCGGAGAATTTAGAATTGCACGTGTTCGGTGACGCGAGTGAATCCGCCTACGCAGCGGTAGCCTATATAGTAGGAATAAACAATGAAGGAAATAGGGATGTCGCTATGGTCATTGGTAAAGCAAGGGTAGCACCACAAAAGTTAGTTTCAATTCCACGCTTAGAATTACAAGCAGCTGTGTTAGCTTGTAGGCTGGCTGACACAGTCATCAAAGAACTAGGTGCGACTATAGAGTGTAAATATTTGTGGACTGATAGCAAAACAGTTTTAAAATGGATAAATTCAGATGCGTTAGAATTTCAAAGGTTCGTGTCACACCGCCTAGCTGAAATTGATAAAAGGTCAGAAAGAGACAACTGGCGCTGGGTTCCGTCAGCGTTAAACCCAGCAGACAAATCTACCAGAATGGACTGGCCTAACAACAGTAACGAGTGGTTGTCGGGTCCCTCGTTTCTTCGTTGTCCACAGGAGCAGTGGCCGATTGACGCCGAGCTCGACACGGTGGTCGAGCAAGACCTCGAGAGGGTGCAGCGAGTGCACACTATTGCAACACCGGGTGAACCGTTATTAAATTATGAACGGCTTACCACATGGACGCGCGCTTTGTACGTTGTGGCTCGTCTGTTGATTTTCTCAGACCGATGCCGCAAGCGGCGTCAGACATCCGTCGTGACTACAGACGACCTGCACGAGGCTGAGATGCGCCTCTTACGTCTAGCCCAAGAAGATAGTTACGCAGCGGACATCGCAGCACTGCGAGAAGCACGCCCACTTCCACGCAACAGTAAGGTACGGGCACTAAATCCCATGATGTTTGAAGATGGGCTGATGAGAGTACGCGGCAGGCTGGGCGCCTGCAGTGAGCTCAACTTCGGAGAGCGCCACCCGATCATTTTAGATGGGAAGCATGAGCTGACGCGGCGCCTCTTACATAAGTACCACGTGGAGGCACTACACGCCAATCAAGAGACCGTAGTGAACAGGGTACGTGAAAAGTACTGGGTGACCAATCTACGGTCAACCGTGAAAGCTGTCACCGCAAAATGTCAACGGTGCCGCCTAGAGCGGGCCAAGCCGGTGACACCCAAGATGGGTGACCTTCCTGCGGCAAGGCTCGAGATCACACGAAGAGCGTTCGTGCATTGTGGGGTCGATTATTTCGGCCCAATGGAAGTCGCCATCGGTCGGCGCCGGGAAAAGAGGTGGGGTGTATTGTTCACCTGCCTCACCACCCGCGCCGTCCATCTGGAGCTGGCGTCATCGCTGAGCGCTGACTCAGCAATCCTGGCCCTGAGGCGCTTAATTGCGCGCCGCGGACGACCCGCGGATATGTACTCCGACCGCGGCACAAATTTCGTCGGGGCACACGCAGAGCTACGTGCAGCGCTGCGCGACATGGACCACGGCAAACTCCAAAGTGAAGCCACCGGCCGCGGGATTGCGTGGCATTTCAACCCCCCGGCATCCCCACACATGGGTGGTTGCTGGGAGCGACTAGTGCGTTCCATTAAAAACGCACTAAAGGCAACGCTGCGAGAGCGTGCCCCCCGCGAGGAGGTCCTTTACACCCTCCTCGCCGAAGCCGAGCTGACTGTGAACAGCCGGCCTCTCACCTACGTGAGCAGCGACATCGAGCACCCAGTGGTGCTGACCCCGAACCATCTCCTGCTGGGCACTGCCGCGGGAGATGCACCGTGCACGCGTCGGCATCCTGCCGAATTGGACTCTCGTCGCATGTGGCGACGGGTGAACGCGCTGGCCGACCTCTTCTGGAGGCGCTGGCTGCGCGAGTACCTGCCGACGCTTCAACGGCGTAATAAGTGGGCAAACGACGTGCCAAATGTGAAAGTGGGTGACGTGGTGGTGATAACGGACGCCAATAAACCACGAAACCAGTGGACCAAAGGGGTCATCAAAAGTGTTTTTCCTGGTGCGGACTCTGTAATAAGAGTAGTAGACATAAGGACCAACAGTGGGGTCCTGCGTCGACCCGTTGTAAAAGTGGTTGTGCTTCCGACCGATGGGTTTGTAGTCGGTTGAACCCTCCTACAGGGGGTGGAAATGTTGAGAAGCACAGCCATCCTGTCGTATTGGCATGATATATGTATATATAGGTTAAGTAGACATAGAGAGATTTTTACCTATATATTTAAAATATACTGTATGGGTTCTAAATGATGTAAATAAATATTAAACAGACGCCGCGGCCCTAACATTTGTTAAGCCGCCATTGGGCTTGTGGTGGGGGTACACCACGCGGGCCGCCGCTACGCGCGCCTTGTTGTAAATAGATAAATAGCGCCGAGTTTTGCGCACAGACAGTCGTTCATCACCGCTACCGCGCGCAACATCTCCGCTGTTATTCTGTTCGTCTGTAAATTCGCTGTAAATCATTATCGTGTAAAAGTGATTGTGAATAAATAGTGTTTGATCAAGTCTATCATATCATACGTGTTTCAATCCTATCCACCCTGCGCCTGCATCGCCTACAATAGCTGTTCCCGGCATGCGTTGCAATGCCCTTTTTCCTACCTACTACCTGCCTGTGTACCAACTACCTACCTACCTACTACCTCCTACCCTACCTACCTACTACCCTACCTACCTACCTACTACCCTGCCTACCTACTACCCTACCTACCTACCTACTACCCTACCTACCTACTACCCTACCTACCTACTACCCGACCTACCTACTACCCGACCTACCTGCTACCCTACCTACTTACTACCCTACCTACTACTCTACCGACTACCCTACCTATTCTACTATCCTACTTACTACCCTACCTACTACTCTACCTACCCTGCCTACCTACCTACCACTTTCTCACCTTTTAAACCTTCCCTGGACTTCCACGAATAATTCAACAATATAATTAGCCAAATCGGTCCAGCCGTTCTCGAGTTTTAGCAAGACTAACGAACAGCTATTCATTTTTATATAATATAGCTGTACCCCGCGTGCGTTGCAATGCCCTTTTACCTGCCTACGTACCAACTACCTACATACTACTAATTTCTCACCTTCTCTGGACTGCCACAAATGTTTCAAAACCAAAATTAGACAAATCGGTCTAGCCGTTCTCTAGTTTTAGCGCGACTAACTAACAGCAATAAATTTTTATATTATACGCAAACACCATTTGAAAAATCGTTTTTCTATTGGGAAAGAAACAGTAAATATTTGTGATTATTGTGATAATGTCGTATGGTCCGTTTGAAGTTGTCATTCGTTGACTGAACAACTGAACGTCACTCAATTGTTTTGCCTTCCCGGAACCTCTCCACTAACACTTGAACTTTATGGGTACGGTATTAAAGCTCAAATTGATTTTACGTTTTAGTTAGAAAACGTTTGTATGGGAAAAAGAAAAGGGCTGTTTTAAGGGCTTTTCCGGCCATTATTCGAATTTTTCTCGCCGTAAGAACCATCCTTGAACTTCAACGAACATTTAAAAAAAAAAATCAGCCAAATCGGTCAAGCCGTTTTCATGCCAAGTCGTGACAACGGAAAACGGGTTTCATTTTTATATATATAGACAAATAAACAAAATTGAAGTGTCTGTTTTTAATTTCAAAATAATAGATTTATACCGAATGTACTTATAGCAAAAAAAAACATCCCATTTAAAAATTGTATGACTGTCTGTCTGTCTGTTTGTTCCGGCTAGTCTCCGAAACGGCTAGACAGATTTTTACGCGACTTTCACTGGCAAGTAGCTGATGTTATAAGGAGTAACTTAGGCTTCGCGGTCAACAGCTACTCAGATAGCTGTTGCCCGCAACCGATGTATTTAATAAAATTCAATAGCTGCATGTATGACGGATCATCACTTGAGAATGGCTCGACCGATTTGGCAGATTTTTGTTGTGTTCGCCATTTCCAGAACTAGGTTTGTATGTAAGAAGATGTGAATGTTTTTTGTAATCACTCTTTTCATTTCCCTCATTACGAGGGAAATGAAAAGAGAAAAAAAAAACTACCCTATTATGTACTGAATAGGGTAGTTGACAAAAAAAAACTAATTAGTCCGTCAGATAGATTTCGAAAAAATATTGGACACATATTTTTTCTTATAAACAAACAAAAAGACGTTACAGTGCTTCGAAAAGCCGTGTGACTTCACAGTTTGGTACATTACACGGTACATTTTTTACCAGAAAGTGACGTCACAACCCCCACTCATAATTTTTGACACGTTTTATTTTCGTAAATTATTATTAATTAGATAAAACAAAAAACACGTATCCAATATTTTTCGATAATTATTAACGTAACAGACGGACTAAACAGAATCATTTTTTTTAGTTAGGAAACATCCCTATTGCATGAGCAGAGGCGGGTTGCTTGTAAGTTAATAAATATATATAAAGTGATACCCTCTATCATACAAGGCTGAAGGCCGAGGGCGGTCATTGGTATCTTACACAACAATATTCTGCAACGGATAATTATGATAAGTCCTCGGCCTTGACCTAAGGATACAACGTGAATGTGTCCGATACAAATAAATTACTACAGAGACTGATAACAGCGGCCATCGCCTTTTGTTGTATTCTGAGTATCAAGGAAGGACTTGTGGTATGATAGTGAAGGCTTAAGCTTTTGTCTCGTGAATGTTACTGAATGATAACTTGGTTATAGTGGTGATGATTGTTCTTATAGATGTCGGATTCAAGGCCTGGGTTGTGGTTATGGTAAACTGATATTTATATTTTAAGGTATATGTAAGGGATTGCAATAATGAGGGATAGGCATAAGCGTCGAGGAAGATCAAAGAATCGACGGATGGACTTTGTGAAGGATGATATTATGGAAAAAAGGAGGTGTCTCATCAGATTACGAGAGAGATATGATAAGTAGAATTCAGATAAGGAGAAGTCATGCTGCGCTGACCTCAAATAAAAAATGGATATAGCTTATGCCCGAGGCTTCAAATGTAGGTAAGGAGTCTATGTGCCATTTCAGACTAACAACATGTAACAATGCGGGATTCTGAAATTAGAATCCACATGAAATTGACTTCAAAAAAACACTGACTTAAGCAGTGTCTTTTGAACTATTATACTATTCTTAAATAACTAACGACTGTCTAAAATTTCAGAGTTTAACTTACTGAAGACATCACACAAAATATTATTATCATTGAACTCTTTGCTGGCTGAAGTTAATTTAATTGCAAATGGCTAATTTAATTCAATAGCTTTTAGCTTACCAAATATCTACCAGTTAAATGCCAAAACTCCGATTGCATGATGTCAACGGTTTAAAACAAATCGCGTGAGTTATAAAAGTTATAGTCGGTGAATATTAATGCACTGAGTAAAGATTGAATTTGTCGTAGCGATATTATCTAATATTATTTGCGAACAGTACTGCAGTTAGGTTAAATTGTTTACTATAAATAACCACTTTTATCACAGTCTACTTATTTTTAAAATTATAATGTCTGATCCATGCTAATCATCATCTGCCTAGCCTTTTCCCAACTATGTTGGGGTCGTCTTCCAGTTTTCACTGGTTTTGGTTTTTGTTTTGCATGGAGCTGAATACCAGTATTTTACATGGAGTGACTGCCTTCCTGACCTCCACAACCCAGTTAGCACTGGGTAATATGATACCCCTTAAGGTAAATGCGAAAATAACTCTAGGTTCTAGGAAAAACTAGGTAGGCAAGAACTAAGTTTTCGGAACTGTTCTGTACCTTTTCACGCCTCAATGGCTAAATGGATTTTTATATAATTTGGAAATCATGTAGACCATGACCCGGATAAAGACATATCATATTTTTAATCCCGGTCTTTTCTCTTGTTGCTCGCATATCCCAGAAGCTGATGGCAGCTACTGAAAGTGCCAAACGCGTTACCCAATATTCGGCCACTCAATCTAGATTGTCATGCTATGTCAATCTAGAATGTCGAGGTATGGGCATGTTATGAGGAGGGACGAATCTCATGTGACTAAAAAGGTGATGGATATAAATAATGATGGATGGAGAAGGAGAGGAAGGCCAAAGAAAAGATGGATTTTGTGAGGAATGATATGAAAGAGAAAGGAGTAAATGCCACTGTGACGTCTAACAGGGAAGAATGGAAAAAGAAAACGTGTTGCACCAACCCAAATAAAATGGGGTAAGCGCAGAAAGATGATGATTGTCAACCTAGATTGTCATCGACACGCTAAGGAGAAAGAGCATCAGCACACTAAGAAGAAAATCCTGGTATAACGATCCCTAGATACAGTACAGTATAGCTATTTACTGTACCCCGACAAAAGAAAAAAGGACAAAAAAAAGTAAAGTGATAGCCTGAAACACAGGTTTAAATAAAGTTAGATCGGGCAGGTCGCTATACAAACATTTGAAGTTAAAATTACCACTACTTAGTACTAATTATAACTTTGTATTTGAAGCAACACTACTGTGCCTAAAAGTACACCTTTTTGTATTATTTTTTCTTAAATAAATTATTCTTATTCTTCTTCTTACAGGCGAAGCCTCAGACTAAGATAAGTTACACAAAGAAATCTAACCTTTCTGTCTATTAGCAACATATCGCACTCATAGTTATGACATAAATCTCATACAAGTACGGAGTTACAGACGCAGACTCAAAACAAACAGTCTGTAGGTCATACAAATATATGACGTAGCGCGAACATCGTTCCCGCGACCTTTAGTACTGTTACTAGCACTTTATGTATACACTTAAGAAATTCAAAAGCGATTTTCTCGTACAATAATGTTAATTGAAGCTTTGTGATTTGAGATGAGACGTACGGGTTCCAAAATACTTCGTTGTAACCACATAAACTTACAATCAATAAAAGAAAATCAGTTTCAGAACTTGCTAGCTACGTGTAGTCATGAACTCATGAGCACCAATATGTATACACGAAGCAACTTTTAAAAGTGATTTTCTACTACTGTGTTGATTAAGGTTTTATGTTTTCGGGAACATTTTGGAAGCCATAGTTATACGAAATAGCTTCTCTTATCTCAAAGTACAAAGCCTTATTTCCTTAGAAAATATCTTTTTGAATGTTCCTAAGTCTAGACATAAAATATAATTATATTCGTGCTCATGATAGTACACCACAGACAGCTCAGAATATATTAACCGGTCGTCAAGAAAACAGAACCTTAGCTTCAATATTATCGTAACCAGACTTAACCCTACGCGATAGAAAAAAGAGGAGTACTTATCTAATTACCATGTCAGTTATGAACTTATGAATGATGAAGACTACATAGGTCACTCATACATTAGATGATTAGTTTCAAGATATAAACTATTAAGGAGATTGACGATTAGCGTAGGTGATGACATAACTGCTGATGCAACACTTATTCTTGAATAGTGTACTGTATATGTTACGGGTAATGGAAAGGACTAAACTTAGTATTACCCGAGTTTTTTGGGTAAACTCTGAATAAATCACTAAAATAAATATGGATTTAGAGGTCTGTACGATTTAAGTTCAACCAACTGCTACCGGCTATACCTAGATTCTACACTATACAGCAGGTTAGAACTTGGTGTAATGGTGCTTCGGCTTTCAGCCACATCATAGTTGTAGTAAGAGTAAGCAAGAGTACAGGAACATAAAAGACACAATGAGTGGACTGTGTAGATATGGTAAGAAATTAGGTGTCTCATGAGATGACTTGTAATAGAGAAATATGGAGAAGAAGACATGTTGCGCCGACCCGGGGAACCCGACGAATAGATAAGTATTTAAAAACCATCTTAGGTTTCTTTTATTTAAACTTGGAACTTTGACTTTCTATACATAAATCCTAACACCTTCGTGGTGCCGACGATACGACAACAAACTACCTAAATGTCTTTGCCAAATTCTTTTGTTACATTTTATTTTGCACTCGTTAATCGGTGCAAATTATTCCTAAGGTTAGTAAACCAATACTTGTTTGTAAATTGTAATGTATTTCGTTAACAGTTTTATGCTACTTAGTTTTATTGTTTTTTTTTCAATTTTTTTATTTTAGTGATAAAACTTTTTTGATAGTTTAATAATGTTCCTTGGACTAGAACTATCAGTGGTTTCATTTATTGTCGTATTGTCGGCACCACCCTATATATCTGTTCCCAGTATAGCTATTACTTGCATATCACAGGAGCTGATGGAGGCTACTGAAAGTGCCAAACTCGTAGCCAAATTTTGGGCAGACTCAATTTAAATTGTCATCGACACGCTAAGAAGAATAGCACAAACAATCGAATCGAATATATCGTATGTCGATCTTGTTTTGGCATTATTATCGATATAATTTTTCGTTTATGATGGGCATTTATTAAAACAGCCGTGAAACAATGTTGCAATGCCCGCTTGGATACGAATCATTCAATTACCTATTCGACTCTTCCCAAGCACATATACAGCAGATACAGCTATAAAATAAGATCAATACTGTTATATAAATATCTAGGTATTACGTCATTTGAGCCCTGAAACACTAGAGCTTATTAGCTCATCTCGGTTTTTCCTCTCGTTCTAACTTATACTCCTATCCCTTTCTTGCATTATGTTGTGACATTGATCGAGCGTAGTCTAACGTAAACAGATTTTTAAAGGTATTATTTCAGATGATGTTGTGGTTGCCATCTCATGACCTTTATTTCGACGAAAATAAACACAAACAGGATCAGTTAAAAAAACAATATTCTGATTTAAAGAAGGTTCCTTAGAGTTTTTTGCCTGTTCTACGTTTTTCCCGTAGATCTACGCTTTGGAATAGGCAACAGTCACAGTTATTATGCCTTGTGACTGGGACTGTAGCTTTTTATTTGTATTTTTTTTGACAATTTTAAAGTGCCTGTTACTGGCATACTTGACATAATTTTTTTGATTTATGATTTTAACTTCAAATTTGGAAAGCAATAAAATTAGAATTGTTTATATCACTGTATACTTTTCAGAGCATTAAAACAACCTAGATTAAAACATAATTATGATATGTTTTATCCCGGTAGTACGATCTAGTGGGAAAATTATAGAAGTCCAAGCGAAATCGCGGGCATAAACTAGAATTTTAAATGCCCCCAACGAAAACGTGGCCTTTTCACACACTGCCCAATAAAACATAATTGAAATACCGAAACACCAGGAATATTGAAAACAACACCGACATGTTTGGGTATCCCCCTAAAACCAATTTCCATCCACGAAGAAGTCGGGTTAAAACACAGAATATCAGTTCATTACAGGAACTGATGGACGCTACCGAAAGCGCCAACTAGTAGCTCAGTTCTCGGTCAACACAGATTGCTATCGACGCTAAGAAGAAGAAAACACAGAACACACAATACAAAATATTGAAACTATCACTAATACAAACACTGCACCTTTTTCTTAATTTTCACAGACCAACGAGGTATTAGGAGCCACGTCTCCATATTATGCGCGAACATTCGGTGCCCGCTATTCACATGTTGTGAAGTAGGCAATGCTGCTTGTTTACTGAAAAAGTTATTCGTTGTTTTGAAGAATCGATTCAACAATCGATTACGCATCAAAACACAATGATTTCTTGATGAAATGGTTACGTTATAGTATTTTTAATTTCATAGTGCGTAAGTAGATAAAAAGGTAGACTAAAGGTAGAATGAGACTGGGCAGGACAAGTCTGTCGAAGGCCGAACGAGCTATGGGCCCGTAAAGTTCAGGATTAGTGCCCTGAAACAGTGACACGGGTCGCGGCAGACCACGAAGAACGAACGGGACGAACTGAAAGTCTTCCTTGAGAATTCGAAAGAAGTTGCACAGAATCGTGACCGTTAGAAGGAATGGTGGGAGGCCTTAGCCTATGAGTGGGACAATATGGGCTAGCTATAATAAAATGGATAGGTGGACCAACGACCTTGAAAAGATGGCTGGAACAGATTGGAAGCAGAAGTTACAGAGGCGCACCTTGGGAGAGGCCTCTCAAGAAGATGGACTACAATAGGTTGATATCCATGATTTGCACAAAATTAGGCGAAGCTAAACAACAGTTTTGAACTGGAGAAATGTGGGTGTAGGTAGGTACACCTCTGCCTAACCCTTCGGGGATTACAAGCGTGATTTTATGTTATGCGAAGCATGTACCTACGGTCAACAGTCGCTCTTGCGACCGTAAGGCAATCGGGAAACACAATGCAATGTAAAGTTTGTTAAGATACACATTCAAATCAAAATCAAAAGTAATTTTCAAATTAGGCTGATAATCAGCACTTTTTGAACGACAAATTCTACAAGAGACAGTCCCCCTAAACGCCCACCCTTCGACCTAGTGTTTTAGCTGGGAAGAAGAAGTGGCGGAACAAACACCCCAGTATATGTGGCCTAAATAGGGAACAACATTTGGGGAAATTTAAACATTTTTAAGTAGGTATAACTTCAAACGATGTTTTCAACTAAACACATTGAAAAACGTGAAGCATGCTATATTTAGCATTAGCGTTTTCCAAACACAAGAAAAGTCTAGTTATTTTCCTACAATACACAAACCAGCTACTATTCGTTTGTTTTCAGTTCAACAGTCGAGTCGCTTAGAAATGTAAAGAACGTCAAATATGTTTATGAGTTTTAGGTACTCGGCTTAATGTGGGTGAATATTTTGGGGGGAGCCTGAATAGTTAAGTGAAATAAATGTCATGAAAGCGGACTGGGTTGATACTCCAGGGTAGCCTGCGAAATTCGAATTCGGTTGTAACAAATGTGACTTTACAGAGTGATAATCATTAAAATTGAATGCCTTTTTCATCAAATAGTCACTCAATTAAGTAATATGAACTGAGAGGGTTGAATTGGTGATTTTACAATTATTACTCGGAAAAGTCACATTTGTTACGATCGCGAATCCTATTATATTTAACATACAACCTGACACTGACCGGCAAATTGCAAAAAACTTATCGAATTTCGCGGGCTACCCTGAAGCATTCACCTTAAAGAGCGAAAATATTTTGTACTATTAATCTCTCTTGACTATAGATACCGCAGCGGCCGCCACACCGTCTCTACTCTTGGTCGCAAAC
This sequence comes from Diarsia brunnea, assembly GCA_949774965.1. Classification (NCBI taxonomy): domain Eukaryota; kingdom Metazoa; phylum Arthropoda; class Insecta; order Lepidoptera; family Noctuidae; genus Diarsia; species Diarsia brunnea. The sequence goes on along the minus strand of OX459015.1, from coordinate 6,555,721 downwards.
ACGACTGCTTAGCATGGGGTCCTGGGTTCGACTTCCACGTCGGGAAAATGTTATTGGGGATTTCCATCGGGAATTTCTCAGAAGCAACCACAGTGTCTGGATTTGAGCACGGTTGATGGCAATAGCTTTGCCCTCTATTGCATGAGACAAACATAGCTGACGAAATGTGGGTGAACTACTAACTATACCTCTGTCTATCCCTTTGGGAATAACAGGCGTGATGATATGTATCGCTGCACAACACGCTAACTGCCGCACTCAGAGAGCTTTAATGATTACTTAGGCCATCACTTAGTAAAGGTTTTGACAGTTTTGTCATACAAAAGTATGTCAAATCTTTACTAAGTGACGGCCTAAGTAATGATTAAATATCTCTGAGTACCGCAGTAAGAGTGACAGCACAGCCTTAAGTATGAGATTAACGAAGCAAAGTCCTGTTTCAAACGTTCTGCTTGCGACCTCTTCACAATATAGCACATAAGCCCCTTTTCACGAAGACAGATATCGAACCATGCGCGACGGGAAAGGAATATCGTCAAGCAATTTATCGCACTTATGTGTTTCCATTCAGCCGAGCAAGAAAATATCGAATCTAATAAAATCATAAGGGACTCGCAAATAGAACTTCTCGAACCTTTTTCTGATTTCGACAACTCGGAATATTAATACATATATTGAATGAAACTTTATACACAAGTATTCATTGTAAAAAGGCGGACTTAGGTAATGCCTTGGGCATTCTCTACCAGTCCACTTTAGGATGATGATGAATTTGCACTGTCTGTTTTGAAAAACCTAATTTTCTTTTCCCGTCTTTCTGATGCAAATATAGTACTATTTACACGAGTCAACTTTTTATTTCCTTTTGAAAATCGCTTATTAGAGTCAAGTAACTCCCATCGTGTGAACGCTGCATGAGTTGATGGAGGCTACTGAAAGTGCCAAACTCGTCGTCTAGTTTTGGGCCGACTCAATTTGAATTGTCATCGACACGCTAAAAAGAAGAGCGCTGTATTATAAACGCAAACGTCACTTTTAAAAAACTGAGTAAACTATAAAATAGTGCAAAGAATCTCTTAACCAATTGCGAGCCCAGGTTGGCATTGGCCATATGGCCCAGTGCGGGTGTTGGTCAATCGACGATATTGAGACATAATGAAGAAGAATGCAAAGAATGATTATTTGAAATAGCAATAATTACCTTAGTTTTAGTCTCAGTGCTCGCGCTACTCGTGTGTCGAACTAAGCTGCTTGTAACTGTCTTGCCTTCCAGCTGTTGCTTCGCCATTTCCACCTCTTTCTTCTTGAGCTCGAATACTACTTGGAACAAGTCTCTCATCGCTATTACTACCTGTAACAGAAAGGTTTAGATGGAGTGATGAGACGTCAGGTTTTAAAGTGTGAACGTCGGACTGCCAAGACGTGCATCTCTATTTCGGATGCATGTAAGTTATCACTTGCTTCGGTGAAGGAAAACTTCGTGAGGAAACCAAGTCAGAGGGCAGTATAAAAACTTTGACGCCAACTTAGACACTGACCACAAGATAAAAAAGGAGAGAATTAACTCTGAGCGGATCTCACCCACGGAACTGAACGCGATCAGCTCATGTTAACGGCGTTCAAGAGATATCAGTGTCAATATTTCACACCAATATTAACTCGAAAAGGTGTAACGAAACCTTCACGATGCCGCTCACCAAGCATTCTGTACATCAAACTAAGTAACTGCGCAAAATTTCGGCAAAGTTGAATGAAAGCCGACTAAGATAGCAATTATAGATAGCCGAATTGTTTGTCTCGATCCGGGTAAGTGGCTCCCACCAAAAGTTCTGGACACTGACAACGTAGTTATGTCGAGTGGATTAAGATATTCGCTAGGCCCATGAAAAGCTGTACTTTAAAATCTGCCGAAAGCTAAAAACTTTCTCTTTTATTTATCAATAGGTTGAGTAGTAGTAGCACAAAATATTATATTTATTTGAGTAGCAGAAATACAATGGTTTGTTTACAACAACAACATTTATTTCAGGTCATTAAAGGACCCATAGATTACTTATAAACTAGTTGCTACTACGTTGTTTCTTCATTTGTTCACTTACTTGACTAGCAGCTTTATCAGTCTTGATGCCGAAGAAGCGGTGGCCGGTGTCAGGTGAGCCAAATATGTACCCGAAGGCTCTGGAGTCCGTCATGTCCTGCGCGATGAACGATATCTTGTGGACGGGGTGGTGGTACAGGGAATCCTGGTCAAAATACAAAATATGAATAACGTAACCGGGCGGCGTGCATGTACGACTGTGGTTGGGGTAAAAGGAGTTTGTAAGGATCGTAGCAGGTGGCGTTCTGTGGTTTGGCGTGAGTTTAATGTATGTATGAATTACGCTAGCTCAAATGCTTGTGGCTGCGACGGAAGGTTTTCTGTTTGCTTACTTTTGACAGTTCAAAAGAGTCTGTTATTGATCTACTTGAAACAGAAACGGTTAGATTTTGACACACAGCCGAGATTGTATCTTTGGTCAATCTGTTAGACTTGTGAACTAATATTGGTTTACTTTGTAAAACAGTTGCTGAGCCGAGATTACGTCAGTACTTGTACTCCCAACTCGTAGATGATATCATAATTATGCATAAAAGTAGGTGCCTAAGTGGTACCATTTGCATAGAGTTAAATCCTGTATTTCACACATGGCAAGCGAATAACCGTTCGCATTTGTTTTATTAGTATACACTGATGAGTCCTACTTATATCCTTCTGACCTATTCCCTTAATAGCCTCGGCGTCACATGTGTTTCAGCCATGTTACATGTAAATAGGACACGGAACAAACAAAATGGGTATAGATCGCTACCATTAGTCATCTTCATCATTTTATTTATTTTCAGGCATCTAAATACACAAGGCCATAGGTAAAATGCACAAGATAATTTATATAAGAACAAACTAATACACATTAATGCTTTTAGGATACCGTGGTCTCGTGGTTAAATAATCACAGACCCACGGATCGATCTCCAAGATAACACAACGCTTGTCGAAGCCGGTGCATGGAATGGGGGAACATTCATAACAACCGAAACACGGGGTGTTTCGGTATGTTATGGACGGTATGGACGGACGCGGAAAGAAGTTTAAGCAGTTGTTTGGTCCAGGCTGGATTCGTAGATCTTTGTCAGAAGTTACGGGTAGTCTGAAGCCTGAAAGTATCTGCCTAGGGGAATGTCGTTGCGGTTGTTTAACCCAAGGTTGCGGATGTGCTGCGTGTGTGCTGTGTGTGTGATATGATGTACATGGAGCTGCCTATCTATAGCTCCTTGTACATGTACAATACTGGTATTCAGCAGCTTCTGTAGCGCTTTCCGTCAGTGTATCGAGGCGTAATGGGTGCCCCATTGATAGAATAATGGATCCGTTTTTCAAGTTCCCTTTCAGTAGAGAGCTATAAGTACCTAGGTACGCATTCAAGCAGGAACAAGTATCTACAACCCAATTAAATTTGTGGAGGGCGAGCATGGAATACGTCATGCGTATCGCAGAAAATTAAGTGCCATGCAGGCACTCGTGCTGGTAATTTAAAATTAAACACGAAGTTTTTACTTCTATATTATCTACCTATACAAATAAAAACACGTCAAACAATCTGAGTTTTCATTGGGATAAGGGCAAGAGAATGATGAAATTATGAATGTAATATCAAAATAACAGCTTCTTACTGAATATATGAAGGATATTGTAAAGAATCATGATGAGGTTTGCCAAATTAAATTAAATTCCCATCGGTAAAAATCCAACCATTAATTCCATACAAACATTCAGCCTTTTAAAATCCTTTTGCGCATTCATTTTTCTAGACCCGTGGTATAGATTGTGCGTTGTTAAAGACTAAATGAATTTAAGATTTTTAAGGTTTGGAGTAGTAGTGCTCAGCAGTGGGACAAATACGCTATGAAAAAAAAGAGTAGAGTGGCGACCGCGAACCGGAAGATGTTACGTGGGAAGGCCTACCACTATGTGGACCGAAGACCTGGTGAAGGTTGAAGGGATCCGCTGGATGCGAGACGCCCGGGAGCGGTCAATGTGGCGACAATAGGGTAGTTAACAAAAAAAATCTAATTAGTCCGTCAGATAGATTTTCAAAAAATATTAGACACGTATTTTTTCTTTTTTCACGTAAACAAACAATGATGACGATACAGTGCTTTTAAAACTCGTGTGACGTCATATTCTAAGACATTAGTATGACATTTTTTACCGGTGAGTGACGTCACAACCCCCCACTCAAATCTTTGACGCGTTTTATCTTCGTCAATTTTTATTGATTTGATAAAACAAAAAATACGTGTCCAATATTTTTCGATAATCTAACAGACGGACTAATTAGAATCATATTTTTATGATGATGATGATCATAAATTAGAATACTTACCCCAGTCTTATCATCGCGCAGCCTCAGTCCATCAATAGCAACGTGGACCTGTATCCTTTGCTTATGCTCTCCAGCGGCACGGATGGCCATCTTCAGGTCAGCCAGGGCTTCTTGGCACATCCTGTCTCCCCGGGCCTCCGGTACCTCTAGCACCCCGATGAGCTTGGCACGGAACGCAACGCCTTCGCCCAAGAACCGGCCCGGCTCGTTCTTGTCTGTTTAAAGTCATATTAAAGTATGTTAGTCACATTTTTCTAAAGTAATTTTGAGCTAGGTGGAAGACTATCAAAAAATATTGACCTTTAATGACGGAGATCAGAGGCAAACTGGCAGGAATTTGAACTGCTTTGAAAACATGATTCAAACTCCTTTTGACTCACGGTTCGATTTACGTGCTGTCCCTACAAGTATAGCCCATTGCTGGTCTTCAACGTACACAAGAAACGACTCACAAACACACACAAAAACAGACATATCTTAAAGGGGCCGATGACTTGAACTTTAATGCCAATGCCGTTCAACAGCATTGTTTTCAGAATAAATCAGAACTTCACATAAATTACCAACAGTCGGCATAAGCAGCCGATTAACCATAGGTCGTGGATATAAAAAACATCGTAAAGACAATCGTAAACAGAGTTATAAAACAAGCAAGTCAACCAGCGATCTAAATATAACAAAGCACATTAGTCGAGCACAAGTGCACACACATAACAGTAGTTTGCATATCACCTTTTCTAATTAGACTTTTTGATTCAATCTTTTTCAATGTCATGGTTTTAGTTTTGCAGTTATTATTTCCATAGAGCACAACACTGGCTGAAGTTCAGCGCAAAATAAAAGTGAGCGCGGGTGTCCTATTTTGGCCCCTGTTTACGGTGCATCATTCCCAGTTAATTGAATATCCTGTTTTTAAATTTAGAACCATGATTGTCGCACTGGCTGGTACCTGTTGGTTGTGACCTCTTTGAACTGAGGATTCACAGTGATATTTTTTTGTATCTTCTCTTTCACAAGTGTGAGGAAAACAGAAATAATTCAAGAATGTTGTATGCAAACTGCGCAATCATTGCATACATATACGTAGATATAGAGGTATGTATGTTATTTACGAAAGAGCATGCTTTGTTATTGAGGATAAGATGTTAGTCTAGTCGAGTAGTGGCGGTATTCGATGTTATTGAAATTCTATTTACCGAATGTTACTAAACAAAGTAGCGTAGTAAGAGCGGTGTGTTGATTCTAATCGTTTTTGCTCAGCTACAACCAGCAGTTGAAATGCGATAAAATGCAGATAAAATTGGAGATTCCATGGTATTGCAGTGAGAGCAGATAGCCAGCGTAAATTAGTCCGTACCATAAATATATTATCGGGTTTCATTTACTAACCAAATCCGCTTTTAGTGTTGTTAGGGCAATACACATAATATAAAATTAACAGACGGACATCCGCTAACATCACCAAAATCATCACACGAATGTGCTCCAAATTGTTTGGCGTTAAACATACGTGACGTACACAGTGCCTGTTCATTATTAATTATCACGTAAGACAATTTAGCGGACAAAGTTTTTAACGAATACAATAGCGGCATTAATTAAAAATAATAAACGAAGCAGACAACAGGAATAATAAAGGAGTGAGTACATGCGGTGACATTGATAGGTACAGATAGGTACAGATAGGTACATACATACGTAGATACACAGCACACAAGCATGATTGCCGTATCTATGGACAGATGTACTCACCGAACTGCCGCAAGAGGTGCTGGAAATGACACACCTGCATAATTCCCGTACAAACCGACAAATAGCAAGTTATGGAGTTAGTTTCCCCGACGCACAGCCGCTCCACTTCCGCCACTGGCCCACAACACACCCTCTGTCCAAAACACCACGGGGGTCACTAATTATGACATAGACTGGCACGCGACTGTACTGTGTACAGTGTACACGCTGCTGAGTCCACCTCTTAATTAGTAGGGTGATAGTACCGAACCATGCAGGTTACAACATAAACCGCAAAATATAAGAAAGCTAAGATATACGAATAACGTGGTTGGGAACATTTAGCGCTATCTAATAACACCGCATTACCGTAATATCAAAGTATATAAAACGTTGGTGATGATGAAGCTGCTCGATCTAACGTTATTGCGTTACGGACTCACATTTGCATGGGCTGGTTTTCTTACGAAGCGTTTGCATTGGGAAGTCAGTCGGTAACTTGTGATTGAACATCGGTAACTTTTTTATATCTTCACTGAAATACAAATACACTATTGGAACACACTCCACACCGCTGCGCTACTACATATCACCCACTGTTCATATGAAACTGCAATATCCAAGTTTCACCAGGAGATTTATTGATTTTTACATCGTCGTCGTCGCTCGCAATACGTGAGGATGCGTGAGGTCGCGCCCGCCGACCGGCTCACATGATGGAGAGGCTCGGTCGTGGCAGAGTTAGGCAGGATACTTGATATTTGGTGGATTTTAACATTAGTGTATAATTGGGATGGCGATGGAGGGCCGTAGCGGTGGCACCACATGGGCGCACTCCGGCGGCGGCGCGCGCAGTCCGGTCCCCTCCGCCCGCGCCCCTCTACGAGCGCGCGCATCCACCCCTAATCAATATTCGCTCCCGATCTCCACTTCGTACAACTTTTATGGTTCCCTTCAATGAAACAGTGCTCAATATTCTGTGTCGAGACTTGTAATATTAATGCGACTTTTTTACTTTTTGTTGACAGCACTTTTGATGGCGCAATTGAAATGCTAAAAGGGTTCAACTGCCTCGACTATTATGCAATAATTTCGTTTTATCGTAGTTGAATTATTCGTTATTTAAATATATGGGTACTGGTTTAAATTTATTGTTTATCAGCTTCAAGATAAAATGAGAAATAATCCCTGGGCTGATGGTGTCAGCTCATTTAAGTATAGATAAGATAACGTAAGAGTTGAAAGGAAATGGGGTAGTCAACATTTTATTTCATTATGACTATTCAATTGTTTATCAATGTTCCACAGAAAAACGATGATAAAATTACGTTTCTCTATGTATGTATGTTGAGAATCTCTGAAACAATTTGTAGTAGGTCTAGGAAACAGTTTTTTAATTAGGTTTATTTTTTAATTTATTATTTTTTCAATTTTTAATCAATATTTCATTTGTACATTAAGAGCTAAATCTCATGCTTTTGTAATTAATCATCATTCCAATTTGTAGAATTATGTTTGATAGTTAAATTAAATTGATTGTTAATTTTTTTTATTATTTATAACAAACAAAACCAAAATCCACGACCAGACCACCACCACCACATAGGACACATATTCCACAATTCTTACGTACTGTACAATAAAACCATACCCTAAAAAATAATGTGTGAGATAATTTTATCTACCATTCTGATATTCAAGATAGAATACTATCTTGGTGAGATTAGAGAGCTACAAACTTGTTCATTATTTAACTGTTCATACAATTCTTACTTATGTTTAATTCAGTGAATATTTCTTGTAAATGATTATAATATTATAATAGAAATAGATAAGTAACACTTTTACAACCATAAATTCAGAATTATCTTGGTTCAAAAAAATAAGAGATATGAGTTAATACATTGTTTCCTATTTCACATTATTAAATAACCTGGGTTTTTGATTAGTTTATTAAAGTATTTAATTATATATTGGTCATACTTTTAATTAGTTAATCAACACTTTCATTGAAGAAAGTATTGTACATATAGCTAATTAAAATTAATGATCTAGAAAAATGTAGATTTAACTTTTTATATAGGTAAGTACTTATTAATAAGAAAATAACACTTAAAATATTTTTTTATACAGTGAGAGTACCGGAGTGGGATTACAGGTTACCTACCTTATTAAATACTACTATAAATAAATAAAAGAATATTTATATTAGTTTAATCCAAACATGATGCTAACTCAAGCTATGAGCATCAAAAGATAAAAAATTAAGTAAAATTGTTAAGAATGTAATATAATACAAGTTGCTAGTAAACCGGAATAACCGGAAGGCTATATTTTTTAGTAAAATATAGTTATATTTACAAAACGGAGTCGGCGTCCTCAAGTAGCAAGGTCGTCTTTATACCGAATATTTAACTACTCAAATACATAGCAAGAAACTATGTTACAGCAAAAATATAAAAGAGAGTTACCTTTATTAACAGCCATGATTCAGACAAAAGATCCTCGAATAAAAAACATCGTCATCAACTTCTTCAAAAACCGATTGTTTCAGTATCAAAACAAACTTCTAAGATAATCAACTATTCAGCGAATCTGATCACGTAATATGCGTGAGATTGAGTGTGTAGAGACTTGTAACTCGTGTTATCTGAATATACAACAAACCGTTGAATTAGCGAAGGAAGTGATCGTGAATCTTCCAACTTGATTCGGTTATAACATCGAGATCAAGCCTTCCTTGATTTCTCGTTTTGACAGGTTACTTGACAGCAACTTAACGGGTCTTGAGTAGTAAAAAAACTAAATTCTACCAATCGAACATCGACATAAGATAGAACGTCCCTTAAGGTGAATGCTCCAACTAGCCCGCGAAATTCAATTTTTTTTACGTTTTTTGCAATTTGCAAGCCAGTGTTAGTTTGTATGTTGATTAGAATATTAATTGCGGCTGTAAGACGTATGTAGTTACAGAAATATAATCATCAAAATCATCAATACAAGCCTCCAAGTTCATAAAGGTGCAGGAACTTGAAATAGTCATTTTTGCACCTTTATGAACTTGGAAGCTTGTATTGATGATTTTGATGATTATAATTCTGTAAGTACATACGTCTTACAGCCGCAATTAATATTCTAATCAACATACAAACTAACACTGACCTGCAAATTACAAAAAACGTAAGAAAATTTGAATTTCGCGGGGTGGTTGGAGCATTCACCTTAAGTAGGGCCTGAATAAATTAATGGATCTCACTACTTTTTACGGTAGAAGAACTGAGTTGTGCGACTTGGCTTTTTTTCCAAATTTTTATGACAAAGTACTCGTCAAGACGAATCAAACCATCCATCATAAAGACCATCTAAAGATAGAGTACTCATCTAAACAAATCAAACGAGCTCAAACTCGATAGGGTTATGTCGTTTTATAACAGAATTTCTATGGCCGCCTTTCAGCTCCATCATCAGACCCTGGACATAATCTAAAGACAAAGAACTCGTCAAGACAAATCAAACGAGTCCAAATTCGATGGGGTTGCGTCGTTTCATAACGGAGTTCCTATGGCCACCTTCCAGCTCCATCATCAGATCAGCTCCATGTAATCATAGTATTGCACTATTAGGCGATGTACATATACAGCTTGGCAAAAAAGTGTGTGAAATAAATGAGGTCGCCAGTATCGCACCTGTGGCAACCCGGAAAACTACGACTCAACAGATTTTGACACTTGTTTTGTTATGTAAAGTCCATTTCACGAAAGAAGTCCCGCGGACAATTGTGGAACTTAATTTAACAATCGGCCATGTTGTCGTTTGTCGATGTTATCAAGGTGCGTTTGTTGTGGTAGATATTTTGTGAGTTTATTATTGGATTAGTGCGTTATAAGGTTTATTTACGATGCCAAAATTTGTGAAACAACATTATGTCGCGCGACATACAGCGCTGTGTCTGCGGGACTTCTTTCGTGAAATGGACTTTAGCTTGATAGGCTGTTTGTTACGAAATAATCGAGAAAGCAAGAAAGCGAATGTGTAAGCATTAGTTCGTCTGGCCACTCTTTTTCCTTTGACGCGTGTCTGAAAACCTGCTACGTCACGACCACGAGTGATTAATTGATGTCGCAAAAACGAGGTGAATGAAGAACCACCGTTTACATATTCATGCTCGTCTCTCAAACCTCGACCCACCACGCGCCATGTCACAGGCACGAATGCGTAATTAATTGCGACTTACAAGTTACAACACTCAAAAATGTGTAAGAAAAGAAGCAATTTGCAGAGAGAATGTTACAAAAAACTACCATACAAATAATTACGTCTAAAGTTGGCAATCTGTAAAGAACTGTCATGTATACACAAAAATGACACAATGGTAGAGAAGGACAGAGTATACGACTTTTATTATGAGTGCGAGTAAGATAGGAACCAAAATAAAAAGAAATGTCAATTAAGGTGAATCATACAGGCTGCTCCCAGCCATTTTCCCGCTAGATGGCGTTGAAGTCAACATTTTTAGTTTATTTGTGTTTATGTGTAATTGGAAAACTATTAAGTCGTAGGAGTAGCAATTGCGGTTATCGGACATTACGTCTTATCGAACTGGGTCACATCATTGTCATAATATCCACCTAATTCGACACAAAGGTGTAATTTAAAATCTGCCATTGAATATAGCGTCGTTTACACACACAGACGTAGACGTGAGCGAGTACATTTACGAAGATTGAACACTAGATGGCGTGAATGAAAAAAAATGTTTTTCATTTTTCTTTATGGGTAGATTGGGTTGGCAGAACTACAGAACGCCACCTGCTACGGTATATCATCATCAGCCTATAATGTTCCCACTGCTGGGACACGGCCACCACGCGGGCCCAGTGGGGTAGATGTCACGTCTTCAAAATTTTGGTTCTAGGACATCTCACCATGATTTGCTTCATATTTATTGAGAGCATGTGGTGATGCAATACATTCCACAAAGTAATGCGCCTGTCTGGATTTGAACCCACGACTTACTGTTCGTGAGTCGGTATATTTTATTATGTACGATTGTTAAAAAATAAAAGGTATATTTGTTGGTGTAAACTATTTAATTTTGGGAAATAAATTATGTCAACAATAATTACAATAAAACGCAGTTTTATTTTACTCAAAAAAATCTAAATCAAAACTCATTTATTCAAACTAGGCTGATAATCAGCACTTTTCGAACGTCAAAATTTACTTTACTTATTTACAAGTGACAGTCCCCCAAAACGCCCACCCTTCGACACTTCCTAGTGTTTTTGCTGGAAAGAAGAAGTGGCGGAACAAACTCTCCAGCAACACATCTGTCTGTTTGGTTAGAAGAACCAGACTCGATACAATACTATGGTGTAAGTTAATATTACGATTGACTACAATCAATAATAAAAGGTATATAAAAATAAAACATAAAAAAGACATAACATATTATCAGTAAACTAATTTAGGAGAAAGAACATAAATTACAAACATTGTCTTGTGTTCAACTCAACGACCAGCTATTCTTATCATTTTAGGAATAGTAAGCTTTTGAACAAACTACATTAGGTACACTATTGATTTTTTTATCAAACCAGAAGAATTTGAAGTAACATAATTAAATGCTGATACATGCATAATCACTCAAAACTAATAACACTTATGATTTGTAACAGTACCAATTATTACAATAATTATACATTTCATAACACGTAAGAAACTATAATTCCTAGACAAGAGCTACAAATCTAAAACGATTTATTATGAGATGATAACAAGGAAGGTGAAAAAAATATTTCCTAATTTCGAAGCACTCAACAAAAGCATATAATAAAACGAAAATATAAAGCTCTTTATATGAAGTAAGTTTACCTAAGAAGTATTATTTCACCTTTTGATACAAAATAAAAAGAAATATACAATGATAATGTAGATTCTAAACAAACTACTACCATAATACAATTAGAACAAAAATCATTTGATTTGTTGATTTCGCCCTCTGCCTTGAAACTTTCTGTCTTGAAGCAACTGCTACACTGCTGCTGCAACAAAGAAAACATACTGAGCATATAATTCTTACTTTTTGACCAATATTATTTACCATTCACTTCAAAATATTATTTACCGTCAACCTCCAAAGCTGCTCTGAAATAAAACTTCACTTCTCTTGTTTGCTTGAATTTTTAACCGATGTTGATGTTGCAGAAGGATTTTTCACTAGAATAACATAATGATATATTATATTTAGACATTGAAATTGATGTAATTTATGAAGTGAAAGTAAAAGTAAAAGCGTTGTGTACATACCATTCAAATCTATACATTTAGCATTTTTTTGAACACGTCTTAAAATTATTTCTGGCAGAATACAGTTTTTAAAAAAGGCTGATAATTTGGGTATCATATTGCTGATAAATTCATTATCTCGACAAACTTCTATTACAGTCAAAGGTTTAGTGACTGAAATAAAACATATGAAGTAGCACTTGTCCATTTTGCTGACACGCATTTGTCCTTGAACCTGGAATAAAATTTAATTATAGTAAGAGAAATCCAGATACTGAAATTAATTAAAATGTGGACATGCAGTAGAATTTTCAATTTACTTGATAGTAATAATCGTGCTTTTTATTCATCACTAAAGCTTTATCCAGTTCTAGAGCAAAGTTCTTCTTTTTTGATGCAGCTGCCTCTAGGCTTTGATCAGTCCTATCCAATGATGGAAAGCATTTGATCTCAACAACAGCTCTCTCATTTTCAATTATACCTGTAAAAATTGCCATCCTTTTATGTTATAAATGCAAAAGTTTGTGAGTATGGATGGATGTTTGTTACTCTTTCACGCAAAAACTACTGAACTACTGAAATTTTGCACACAGATATTTTATAACCTGGATTTAAAACATAGGATACTTTTTATCCCGGTAGTAAGATCATATGGGACAATTATTAAACTTCATGCGGGCGATGTCGCTGGTAAAATATAAAACACTGAGATGGAGCTTTTTATGAGATTTGATATAAAAAAATTCAATCGTCTCTAGTGCTGGTTGTTCTTCGTTTCTCGCAATTAAACTAGTGTTATGATGCGGTGACCACATTTGCCAAACACAAAGATAAAATTGAAGTTTGATCAATAAAAAACTTACCATCTGGACTACCAGCTAAAAATCCAAATTCTTCATCAATAAAAAGGCCTGAAGGCCTGACAATTTTATCATATTGTTGCATGAACATACTTTTTGCTACACTCTCATATTTTTGTCCATATAACATGTCTTCTGTACAAATATTCCTTTTATACAGAATATTCTTTACATGATTGTGACATGGGGTCGTGATACGGCGTTTGCAAACCTGTAAAGAGAAAAAGTCCAGATAAAATAAATGTATAATATGGTTTAAATACGGCAGTTTTACCAGAAATGTATGTATATATACATATCTGCTAACATCATTATCATACCACACAACTCACCATTCCAAATTGACTAGCAGTCAAACGGTCACACCTATGAGTAGTATACAAATCATTTTCATGCTGTCCTACAGTAGAGGTTTCAATCAAAGCAATGTTTTCTGGTGACTTTTGGAATTCTGGTAACCTTTCTTCACACTGAATTTTCAACTGTGCTTCATCAATATCAATAGGATCACAAGCTTCAGGTCCATAGTGCTTATCCGGATGGGTTTTCTCTTTTGGAGCAAACAATCGTTTGCGTTTCGAAGATTGCTGTCGTATTCTGCTTTGTTCTTTCCGTTTTAAGTATTTTTTAAAATGTGTCCCTGGGCTCTGTGTGGTCTGCTTTTTCCATGCAGTTTCATGCCATTTGTGTCCAGTAGCAAGCGATAGTCCTGAAAACATATTTTTTAATGTTACATTCCAAGAAAAGGACATGTCGATGATAATCAAAGAATTTCTTACTGGTTCTAACAATTTCTGTTTATATTTACCTGCCACATGAACACGTCTCTGGTAAGAACCCCCTTTTCCTAAACTAATTCGTTTACCACAGTTGAATTTGTTTATTACGCTCGTAAAGTTTTCTGCCACATTTGTTGTCTCATTTGACAAACGACCAGCCTTCAAAGCAATTTTTTCATTGGCTGCATAAATGAGAGCCCACACTTCTGGAGCAGTATTTTTCAAAATTTCTACGAGATCTTCTTCCTTCTTTTCAGTTCCATCTGTCAATGTTTTATTTACATTGCAGTAATAATCCTTGCAGTTTTCATGTACTCCGAATACATGAAGCGGGCCATTTCTCAAATCTGCTGCCATATTAATAGCATGCTCACTGCTACAGATGATAATTTTCCGTGCTACTAGTGTAAGCTTCATAATCTTTCGCTTCAAAATATTTCACCCAGAAAGAGGGGAGCTTAGTGTTGGCCAAGATCTAAAAAGAACAAAATATAAATACAGAATAATATGCTTCACTGATCCTGGGATGACTTACAAATTTGATTTATTCATTTACCTTGTAGAGTGCACTGGTATAGTTTTTGATTACGTGATTCTTGCACTCAATTTTTTTTATGATGTTCCCATATGACACTTTCTCTTTCAATTTTGCAAACACAGAGGAGTCTCCGTCACCAATAAAACTCAAATAGCGAAGTTGATGTATTTCTTCACTCTTTTGAAAGCCTTCCACAATAATTTCCGATTCCATTGCTGTAGATGGTCCAGTAAAATTTTTGCAGCAATTATGTGCTTTCATATCCATGTTTCTCCTCCCATAATATTGACATGTATAACAATATTTGTTTCTAACACCAAGAAGCAGGCCTGGAATTGAAAAGCAACACTTGTAAATAATGCACATAATAAAAAAGTCTTATAGAACCAAATTTGTTTTTAGTAAAATATTAACTTACTATACCAGATGACGAGTCAAAGTTATGCCCGTATGACCTTTTTGAATAGCAATTGATCTTTCTTGTTCACCAGCAATTTTAATTTCCTCTGTCAAATGTTCTAACCACACACTGCCTTATTTTCTTTCAACTCGACGAAATTTATTGGCTGACATTGTTGGAATATCCATAAGACTTGTTATGTGAGCTGCTTGAGTGTAAAAGCTACCAGAAGTCACAGTTGCCCACACAAATTCAGTTTTTATTTTATTACTGCTACCAATGTTTCCACGCTCGATCACAGCACTTGAAAATTAATTCACTTCGAAATCCATCATGTCTTTCACTAACAAATTCAATTTGTGAAGATTCACACATATTTCAATGTCTTTCCAGAAGAAATGCCCACTCTATTACATGCTTCAAGTCCACTATGCGATACCCAGATATCTCAGATAAGCCTTTATTTGGACCAGCTTCCACAATCAATTGAAAATGATCGCAAGTGCAGGAGAAGTGCAGACGGATTTTCCTTCAACTCTCAATGTCAATTGGGTTGCGTTCAAAAGATGTACTATAGTCGGGGTGGGTCAGTTCTTAAAATAAAGCCTTGTTCACGGTTTAAACTTTAATTAAAACTCAGGAATAAACACATTACACAAATTAAAACTCTGCCATCTCAAAAGTATCTCTCTTACCCAGTGCCAAGGCCAACATTATAAGTTATAACATTCAAAACAACATTATCATAAGAACTTAAAACTATAACGCTACGAAAGCCAATCAGCGGCCGAGTAGCGGCGCGACGACAGATCAGTGATTGGTCGGCGCGACGCGCGGGAGCAAACATGCTAGCGCGTTGGTGAATATCTTTGAGGCGGCTGTCCTCTATTGGCCCTCTTACGGCCAGGGAAATGGGAGCGTTCCGAAACGTTTTCCGCTATAGTACGTAATAAAATTTTACTTATCTTTATATTTCAATGTTACCTTTAGATTCCTCGTAGAACTGGTCAACGAATAAGAAAAAAAAAACAGATTATAATAACTTGTTCAAAATAAAGCACGGAACAGAAAAAAAACAGATTGTAACTGAATTATATTTGTTTCTGAACGCACCATAACAAATTTCGACGTGAAAAAGCTTGGTAGGTATCTACTACAAAATAAAACAAACTATATAGATTTAAATATGTGTGTCTGTTTGAAACTGTTTGCAAAATGCGTAAAAGGTGACGTAATCCGGCAAAACCATATTTTGCAAATGTTTGCAAGTTGAATTTTGTGATTACCTACTTTGGTAGTTTACCGATTTAAAATAATTTTATTTATTGTTGACCAAAAACATATTATTCAAATAATACTAAGAAACACTGACTTTGTACTCATCACTGACACGTATGACGTAGGTAATTAGTATTGTGACGAGATTTCATAAAAATCACGGGCCAACTTGATGTTTCTAATACCACCGAAAATAGAATTGTGTTTTTAGAATATTTAACTATTATACCTACGATAAATTAGAATTACAATAATACAGTATAATAGATAATATGAATCAAATGTATACTGGAGAAATATTGCAATTAAATCAATGAAAATGCATAGCATACAAAATAATAAGTACGCAAGAACTTCCGCGCGCAAATCATATAGCGCGGGACAACCGAGCTAGGAATGTATTTTCTAAGTTTCTAACAGTCAAACAAGTGAACGAAGTTTGGCAACGCCTTTTTTTCGTCCACATATTGCATGTAGGTCAAGGTTACGAAGAACGGCATCGTTGCCTAAAACCTTCCTACGACTACTGGTATTTATGTTGCCATACAACAATAAAATTGTTTACATTAAAAAAAAAACATAACATTGATGTCATCAGTTTTATGTTATTTTATATTGTTATTTTTTTGAACGGTTGGAAAGGAAATAATTAAAACTAATTATTGATTTAACAGAATTATTATAAGATCGTCTGCACCTGCACGCCATCTAGCGTGCCATAGTCTAAACAAGTTTACTTGTCATTATTTGTCAAAAGTCACGCACACTACTAAAGAAGTGTCAAATTTTGCCGGGATTTCACTATTGTTTTTCTCGCTAAATAATGTAAGATAATGCCCAAAAAGGTCGATTGCGGACACTTTCCATTGTTGAGAAGTGATAAAATGATAAATTTTAAAGAAAAAGTCTCTGTGAGTCGTGTAAAGGTGTATTTCAAAAATGTATGGAGGGTCGGTTGACACATCCACCTTAAATTCACAACAATCGATTTAATTTTCGTATGTGTGTATTGTATACAGCTGATGAGCTGATCAGAACATAATATCTTATTGATTGATTAAATATAATTATGACTGAAAGTGTTACAGTTTTGAGATAACAACAGCTTCTAATTCAAGATTTTCAATGGTTTCCATTTCTAATTAGAAAAACGAAAAATGGCTCTAATTTTTAAGAGCACTGATGTTTACATACTTGATCACAGAGAATTTATCAATAACGTATATAGGAATACTATAACGATTGAAGAAGAAACAAAATCATTAAGTATTTTAGCAAAACTCTTTTCTATTGTAAATGTTGATAAAACTCAAAGCAACAGGAAAAGGACTCGCAATTCGGAAAGTTTGCAAGAAGAGGTAAGTTAATTAAAGTTCTCTCCAAACTTGTGTTTTTGTTCCCTTTTTTCACACTTTCTAAGTAATCTCTCTGATTGGGCCTCCTCGAATCCACACTGAGAGTTGTTATTAGTACACGTCACAATTTATTTACACGTTAGTTACTATTTAGGTTCAGTCTCATTACAACAACCTATATAGGTAGGTACAATTTACCCAAAATAATTTATCTGAATAATTTGTTATGGTGAAAAGGTATCGGATATCGAGCCTAGAAACAAAAGTATGCATAGACCAATAATTATATTAATAAGAAATAGATTGGAACATAACAATTTAACCTCTAGTAATATATAGTATGCTTAATAAATAAATAGTGAGAGTTGTTATTCCTTCAATAAAATCTTTTACTTCCCAATTTCGTACTTTACAACTTTACCAATATCAATTTTAAATTTTGTTCATAGGATATCACAGAATTCGTTTCTTTTGGCATAGGCCAGCTCCAACAGTTGGGGCTCTGTCCAGTGCTACCTGTGTCCAAAGTTGTTCCAGTGTACACCGTATAGCTTGATGTGGCCTTGAGCACCTGTAATATTATTTTAGCAATTTATTTAGAATTGCTTAATGTTACTGAAAACTCATTGTCATCATTCTTCTGCCCTTATCCCAATTTATTTGATACTTTCATCTTAATAATTAAATCTGACTATTTTTTCAGACAGCAACAGTGAAGGGAATCTATGAAAGATTTATTCAAGAAGTACCTTCAAATATAAAAGAAAGTTTGATCAGTAAATACAAATTACTGGAAACATCAGATTTAAGGGATCTATCCAAAGAATTATTTGAAGCCACCATCTTTGACGTAACTGGTGTAAAGGGTGGTAACAATGCTGATAATTCTCTGAAATGTCGAGTGAAAGAGAATAATTTCTTAATACCACCCAATTCAAGGTATTGTTCCCAAAGTAAGAACTGGAGTACATGTTTTTTCATTTAAAATATTTAGGGACAGGGTTTTACAGTTAGGAATTTCTCAGTAGTAGCCTGGAATCTTGATTTGTGGTGTTTATGGCAAATAGGCTTGTTCTCTGTTACATTGAACTATAAAAAGACAACATTTCCCTCAGGGATCTGCTATTTGATACCTTTACTTTTTCAGGTTTTACTGTGGGTGTGTGAAGGAACAATGCTTAAAGTTACAGGGCAGCAAGTTTGACATATTAGTTGCTGATCCACCCTGGTGGAACAAGTTCATAAGGAGACTGAAGAGTGCCAATGATAAGTTAAGGTAATAAGAGCTCTAATAATATTGAAAAATCCTTTTATATTTGAAGAGATGTCTTCCGAGTCAGGATGGACTTGCATAGTTGCTTGCATTATATGTAATATTATATGTACACACATGTTTGAGCAGATAAAGTTATCTCTATCAGTAGATCACAACCCACTTCGTCTCTGAGCATTCGATCCTGGGTTCGATTCCCAGGTCGGGCAAAATGTTATTGGGTTTCTCCATCAGGAATTTATCAGTAGCAGCCACGGAGTCTGGATTTGTGCTTGGTTGATGGCAATAGGCTCGCTTCCTATTACTTTGGACTTAATCAAACATAACTGGCAAGATATGTGTACTATTAGGTACATACACCTCTGCGTAACATTTCGGGGATTACAAGCGTGATGTTATGGTTTTTTTACCAATACCGACCTTGATATTTCTTTTCCAGTTACTCAATGATGTACAACGAAGACATAGCAGCCATACCAGTGCAAAACCTCCTTTCTGAAAACTGTCTCATTGCAGTATGGTGTACAAACGCTCCAAGCAATATTGCCGCTGTAAAAAATCTAATATTCCCCAAATGGGGAGTCGAGTATGTTGCTACTTGGTACTGGTTGAAGGTGACGGTAGATTTGCAGCCATTATGTGTTTTTGCAACTGGTAGTAAGAAACAGCCATATGAAAGGATAATATTCGGTAAAGTTGGGGATGTGAATGATGTACCAGATTGTCAGTTGGTTGTCAGTGTACCCAGTGCTTTGCATTCGCATAAACCGCCGTTGTTAGGTGAGTCATTTCAGGTTTCTAATTTTTTTTTCTGGCTGGAAGGGATTTTCATTGTAGTGAGTTTATTCTGCCACTTCTTCCCAACTAAAACACTAGGTATTTTGGGGATTTAAGTAAGTAATTTTGTGATCATCATCTGCTGGACAACATAGCTGGACAAAGGTGTCGCAGCTATATTGGGGTCGGCTCCCAGTCTAACCAGATGAACCTGAATACCAGTATTTTACATGGAGCGACTGCCTGTCTGGCCTCCACAACCCAGATAATACTGGGCAATACCATACCTTTTGGTAAGACTGGTTGTCCCGTCGGGGCTCCGGGGTGGTCGAAAGAGATACCGCGACCTCGACACAAAGGGCTGAGAAGGAACATGGGTGGTTTTTAGTCAGTAAGTCTGGCACTCTACCGCTCTGCCCAGAGTGGGACGAGTCATTTGACGATTTCCCACCGACCAAAAAAATAAAATGGTTGTCAGTGTTTCAGGTTACTGACTACATGTAACGACGGCCAAAGATCTATATATGGCAACCCTATGTTGGTCCCGACAACAGCTTAACGTGCTTCCGAGGCAAGGAAGAAACTGGCTATGTAATGGGTGGTGACCCATCCGCAGACCAACCTAGGCAAGCACGGATTAACCTAAAGATCGACCCGAGTGGTAGTTCTTATTAAGCCAAGCTGCTGATGTTGTAAAGTGATGCGCAGCGCAAGATAAAATCACTATCACTACATAGTATAAAAAAGTCGCTTTCTCTGTCCCTATATCGTATGATTAAATCTTTAAAACTACGAAACGGATTTTGAAGCGGTTTTTTTAATAGATAGAGTGATTCAAGAGGAAGGTTTTAGTATATAATTTGACCGACATCCACGCGGGCGATGCCGATGCCGCGGGCATCAGCTAGTTAATTAATATAGTATTGAATTTCAAGACCAGACGTCTGTCGAAATAGTCAATTCAGTGCAGGTTTAGTAAAAAGTATCAATATATGCTTAGTGGCAGTAATGTCAATAAGTTGATCCATATACATTTTACAGCCTTGTTAAAATGCTTACAAGACCAAATAGGCAAATAACAAACTTATCCTCATACATGCTTCTCTTCCAGATATTTTATCTCCCTTTATGAAGAAAGAAAAACCTCAGACCCTTGAACTGTTTGCAAGATATCTACTACCAAATACTACCAGTGTCGGTTACGAACCATTGAAATGGCAACATGAATCGTTGTATGAAGAAGTTACATGAATACAAATAAATAAATAGGTATACAAAACTATATTTTTACTGTCCAATGAGGTTGTCTACTGAAAACTTTGGCGCTAGTGAGCGCTGAGTTGCTTCGATGGATGTCGGGCCTGTCATTTCGTGGCCTTTAGGTTGATCTAGGCTAGGCCTAATATCTGACTGCTATGTTTGATTTCTATAGGCACACCACAGCACTGTCACACAGTGCTGACAGCGCTGTCTGGTGTCGTGATGTTTTCTTCACGACACCCCTGTCTGTTCCCGCCGAGTGCGACCCCCCGTTACCCGGAGGACGATCTTGTCTTCGGCTATAATTGGTTGCCAAATGGTTGGTTTTAATTTAATACCTACAATGCCGCAAGATGGCGCTAAGCGATGGCGTTATTTTTTTTTACTAACATTATTTTTTAAGTATACCTAGTAACAAACATATGAATCACTGTTAAATGAATTTAATAAATTGATTTTTTAGTTTAGCGTTAACTAGGCGCGATCTCGTGGCAAAGTTTTTTATGCAAGAAATTCCAAGCCAGATTGAAAGCCTCATTGACGACTGGGACACCAGTGGTTTGTAACAAGTATTCTATTCTTCGCACTAGTGGCCTAGCCCTTGGTGGAGGACTTACATTCAAGGCACACAGCCACAGGATACTCCGATTAATTAAGCAGACGACAACCTCCAAGGTTGAACGGAGAGATGCCATTAACAGTAAAAAATACTAGTCGCCCAGTAGCGTCGATAATGTCTCACGGGTCAAGACTTACGAATAGGGTAGTTAACTAAAAAAATCTAATTAGTCCGTCAGATAGATTTCCAAAAAATATTGGATACGTATTTTTTTTTTTTTTTTTTTACGTAAACAAACAATGAAGACGATACAGTGCTTTGAAAACTCGTGTGATGCGTCATATTCTAAGACATCAGTATGACATTTTTTACCGGTGAGTGAAGTCACGACCCCCCACTCAAATATTTGACGCGTTTTATCTTCGTCAATTTTTATTGATTTGATAAAACAAAAAATACGTATCCAATATTTTTCGATAATCTAACAGACGGACTAATTATAATCATATTTTTTTTAGTCAGTAAACATCCCTATTGTATTGCCTTGACACGTTGCTCTCAAAACGGTGAAAAAATCTCGAAAAAATATTATAAAAACTAGATGAGTTGGGTATAATATCTGTGTTCAGGGTAATAAAACAACGTGTTATAAATAGTTGGTAAGTATACTTATTTTAATGAGCTATAAATAATAAGGATGAATATGAAATGCATATTAACTGTTGCCGTTTGTGTTGACGATGACGCTCGTCTTTTTGCTCTTCTTCGGGTAGCCGTCCGGGTTCATCGTCTGCCATCGCCAGAAATCAGTGCCTAGAAATAATATAAACACTTATAAATTGGCACTATATTTTGTCTAGATTCTTCTAGTATTACAAACAGATGTGTTGTTGGAGAGTTTGCTCCGCCATTTCTCCCTATCTAAAACACTAAGAAGTAGTGAAAATCAGGGGATTTGAGGTTCATCTCTGGCGTTCAAAAAGTGCTTATTTCTCAGCCTAACTTGAATTACTTGACTTTCTTTAAATTGTGGTATTTCTGAAGAAATTGAAGTCGAAAATTCCTTTTGAGATCCGAGTGACGGACTGATTCTCTTATTCATACCATTTCAGAAAACATAAATTCTATTTCGTAAGGCCAGTTTCAGGGTTGAAACAAGACATCTATTTGTTTAGTGTATTTTTCTTTTGTCTTGTTGAAGGACAAGTTTATCCGTCCAAGTTCAGTAGGTAGGTAGGAAGTTTTGGACTCAACCAATTTTGTCATCAGGTCAGGGAAATGTCTTAACAAGTAGGTACTAGATTTTAAATACTCACACATCTCTTCAACGGTGAACTTGCTAGACCAGCCTAGCTCCTCTTTAGCAAGGCTAGCGTCTGCCCACATGGCTGTGATATCCCCCAGTCTTCGGGCCACGTACTTCAGAGGTATCTTAGTGCCGGTCACCTTTACAAACACGTCCACTAGTTCCTTGACTGAGACCCCTCTGCCGGTTCCAAGGTTGTACACCTAAAAATTAATGAAATTGTGAGGATGAGAACCTTTTTTATAGAATTTTTTGGAACAAGCGCGACACACTATTCCCAATCATTGTAACTCCTGAAAGCCAGAAACAACAGTGGCGACCACCAGAAAAGTGCCATGACAAAATTTGGCTTGACGAGGGAAAGAAAAGTTGGTTGAGAACATTTCTTTGCGCGTATCTCACCGTCCGTCCGAAGTACGACCTGGTATTGTCGGGGCTTCGCCGCTGTCCGTCTACAATTCCACATTCGCTTTTATGGCGAGCCAGAAAGTTTTTGACCATTCTACACATTTTTGTTTGCATAATTTGTGGTTCAAGAACCTGCTTTTGGTCATTTTTATTTTAAAATTTCATAAAACGGTTTTCACAATTCCAAAAGACCCATTAGGATTCTATGTTCCACCATCAAATCTCAAAAGACCAAAAAAAAAGTTACAGAGTGGTCCTCTCCTCCGAAGTCCTCCCTGATGCAATTTAATCGATGATTACCTTAAGTTTAACGTGATTATTTCCGAGCAAGTTCAGTGCTGCGACGTGTCCACTCGCCAAGTCCATGACGTGAATGTAGTCTCGGATACCTGAAATCAGAGACGGAGAATGAGTACCTATCGATAATTTCGTTGCAATTGTCATAGGATATCGCATAATTGAGTTTTGTGGCGGTAGCTGGGTTAGGTAATGGGTGTGTGTTGTTAATGATGAAGGGAAATCCCTTTCAGCCTGCAACTTACAGCAACCAGGATAAGAGCAGGGTAAAAAAAATTGCGATGGCATCTCGAAGGTCTTTAATTTGAGCATCGAAACGAATGGGAATCGAAGCAAGATGGGTTTAATACAAAGACCAGTGGTGGCTCAGTGGTAACGGCTCCAATCCAACTTACGAGTTGAAGGTCGAAGGTTCCAACACAGACAGGCGCATTACTTTGTTTAATTCATTTCATTACAACTGCCCTCAATAAGTTGAAGAAAAACATCGTGAGGAATATCCTAGGAACAAGGGTTTGCGACATCTACCAACCCACACTGGCCAAGCATATGGTTGATTAATTATATATAGACACTTTCACACTCTTGAACTTTAAAATAATCTGCTTACCGGTTCCATCAGGGGTACTATAATCGTTGCCGAAGACAGTAAGCACAGGTTTGTTGCCGAGGGCCACTTGCGCCATGAACGGCATGAGGTTGGAGAACTCCTTGGTCGGGTCCTCACCGATCAGGCCCGAAGGATGCGCGCCCACGGGGTTAAAGTAGCGAAGGCATATTATGTTCCATTTCTGGGGAAAGAAGACATTTTTGAAGAATTTAGCATTTTAAAGCAATGCTTCGCAGTAGTTCTAAATATGCCTTCTGCATAGGTGACATAAGATCAGGAGTAAAAGAAGGCAGAAAGAGTCTTAATCCAAGGCACAACAGCTAGAGGGAGAGATCCTCTGGTCCCAGCCGCCGCGGGAGCATTCCGGGCGTCGGGGGCCACGTGATGGCTTCCGGCCACCGTAGACGCAGGCCTGTGGACGGTGAGTGATGGGTAAGCTCGCCGTCCGTCCGTCTTATGACGACGACAGGCCGTGTCGACGGCGCGTTCGTGTTCCACGCGCGCCTCAAACAGATGTCAGCAACATGGCAAGGTCCGACGCCCGTCGGGGCTGCGGGTTGTTCGCAAGAGATACCGCGGCCTCACGATCACGTTTGTGCGGGGTGTTCATGACCAAAGATCGTACAAGATAGATAGGTTTGGTAGGACAAAGGGGAGGTCTTTTCAGGTTCCAGAGTGAGAAACGAAGTAGGTTATCAAAAAAAAAACTATAAGTATAGTATTAAAAAATTGCAATATGTTGCAAAACATGGATTATTTTAAGAGCAGGAAATAGGATTGTTCTAAAAAAAATTGGTTGCCTGTAAAGTCGGTATACGGGCGAAAGTTTTACGTGACAACGAAAATAGAAGCGCAAGACATGAACCGGTGTGTATGCCTATCTCTCTCACTCTCTCTCTCTCGCTCTGGACGCGTGCCTCTCACTCGCTCTCATTGTGAGCGCATAACGTGAGCGGAGCGTAACGCAGTTTCTTGAAGTGTCACCCGGCAAACCAATTTATAAGACGTTGTCACGTCAATAAAATAAAAGAACGTTGATTTAAGTGACCCTCAAAAGTCAGTCAAAGACTAGAAAACAGCGCCAAAATCCATAAACATCAAAATCTAGTTTAAAATATCTACAATACATGCTACAAATAAAATTTATTTCTGACAGATTGATTAAATGTATTTAAATTGATTTAAATAATACATTAAGAAAAAAAAGTGATTGGTATCATCGGAATGACATAATTTGCGCGATGATACGATTATGTAGGTAGGCGTCTTTTGACCTTGGCATTCATGGGAGTAGGCCAACGGGACCGGTATTGAATCACACCGGCAGTCACCGACCAGACTTGTCATTTAGAAAGCGTACTCATTGACTAGCTAGTTGGCTGCTTATAACTTAGAAAACGTGTTCCGTTTAAAGTATTAAGCTACTTATCGGTTGAATTTTCTGCTGCAAAAATTGGTCTTCTTAATCAACTTCTAATAAGGAGAAGGTTAAGTAGGTATTCCACCAAGATCTTTTTGTTTGCAAGTATGTAGGTACTTACACCAATTCCTTTTTAATTTGCAATACGTGCGGTTGTTCCATATTTTTTTTATTAACCTTACTTCACCAATTTATAAGTTACCTATATCACCAAAAACCTCAGTTTGCGCGTCTAGCTTGGCCCAGCATTTTTGTCGGAACATTCCCACTAGTTCTACTGCACAGTCCTACGATAGAACTAGTGAAATATCAGCGTTATCATCACATAGGTCAGACACTTCCATGAAAATGTGCAACAAGGCCTCGGAGAAAAACACCCGCATCGTACGCAAATGTTACCTTATGCATGTTGAAACTACCCAAAAAGATGGCCTAACATCACGTCGTAACAAGTGAAGTAATATTCTGTGCGTTTACTGGCGAAATATTCACAAAAAACATGTAGTGTGATGATATAAACGATTTCAACTAAGATCGAGGGAGAATTAGAGATTTCATCATGTATTGGCATTGGCATGCGTGAATGACCATGTAGGTACCTATGAACGAGCATATAGTTAGAGAGATTGTGCCTCGAGCCTGTGGCGTTCTGCAGTTTCTGTCTACACTAATGGGGGAAAAGGTGTAAGTATGAATAACGTGTGAATGAGCTCGTATGAACCGCAGATCATTCGTTCATCATTTACCTCGTCAGCAGCACTAAGATCTTTGAGCATCTCCTCGATGAAGTACTTGGTCCTTCCGTACACATTGGTAATGCTGCCAATAGGATGCGTCTCAGTGATGGGCAGATATTCAGGCTCACCGTAGACGGTACAGGACGAAGAAAACACTATTTGATAGCAGTTGTGTGATCGCATAACCTGAAATGGAAAGGATAATAGTTACAAGAACATATTTATATTGTTATTCTTACTTAGCGCATCTCCTCCACGTTTATTATGCGCACAGCCAAAGTGTGGAACTCTCTATGTTCTCTCCCACATTTAACCCGTCTGCCTTCAAAGCAAGAGTGAACAGGCATCTTAACGCTCGTTCCATCATAGACCTCATCCATCGCTTTCCATCAGGCGTGACCGAGGTCAAGAGCAGGTCCATGTTATTACAGAAAAAAAAACATAATCCAGGAAAGATTTGGCGACAATCGCCTCAGATTTTCGTAGCGTTTGTCTGGCATGATACAAATCTACAAGGAAGTAGGCCAAGTATGTGCCGGACAACCTCTTGTATCTATTCGCTTCGGGTAACGGTAAACACCATAATATCTAATGGGGCATTGTAGTACCTATTGGTAACGGCGGTCTTGGAGTGCGAACAGTAGTTTAGATAAACCTAGCAAGCGCACAATAAGACTGAACCGGTAGACTATGCGTTGCTAAAGTACTGTAGCAATTGTTTGTATGGAAGTTCTTCAAAGAATCGTTCATGTCAGCAAGCGTCAAATAGCAATATGTAGCAAGAACAATAGACTCTCAGACTCGACGTAAAGGGAACCAATCGTCTGGATGTTTATGGATTTAAGAACGTTCCTAGACTACAAATGAAATGGCGAAAATCCGGTGTTTACTCTAGTTTCGTACCTAAAAAGATTAACGAAAGTAAGTTAGTCAGGCTGTAATAAAAATGTAATTCTATAGAAAGTCTATAAGTATGTCGGTAAGAATGTGAAGAAAAAAAAATAGCTATCTTAATAATTCTTGGTTACGAATAGCCTAGGGTGTTTATAAAGCATTATTTCCTCTTTTAAAAATTGACATTGGATTCGATTCGATAAGTAAATCAAATACAACACCAATGCCACAAGTTGATAAGAAAGTGATTAAGGTAAATACCGGAGCAACTAATTCAACATATCTACCCAAATAATCGGCATTTTCTTCGATTAACTCTGTGAACTAAATCGTTTTACGTAAATTCGGCGAGATATAAAATTTTACACTAAATATCAATTTTAAATCTCAACATAATCAATTTTTAAATCTCAACTGGATTAGCATCTTTCTACTGTACGAGTATCTTTATCAATATAATAAACAAAACATTAAATATTTATGCCGCTTCTTCATGATTGTGATAAAAATCTGGCGGAATTTTTCAGCCATATCTGACATTTTTGTTTTGTATGATAATATGACGCATTGAATCTCAACCCGCCCTTGAATCTTAATCTTAGTCTCGCTTATAGTGGCACTGGCCAATATTTTCGCTACTGTTCGGTGTTCTTTGTATGACTGACGGACAAGGGAGTGTGATGAGCTGATGAGCTAACGAAGAAAACCAGCTACTAAGTAGACTGATGCTTTGCGAATTTCAATGACGCAGCCACAGCAACGATTAACAAACTTATTGTCTACAGTCGAGGACGAAGAAATGCGGGAAGACAACCATCTAGGTGGACAGACCTCATTAAAGTGTCCGGAAGAAACTGGATAGCCAAGACACAAAACGGAGAGATTTGGAAGAGATCTACACTCAGCATTAGGTGGTCAAAGGTTAAGAAGAAGAGTACGGAGGACGTTAAACGATCATGGGACAAATATTAAAACACAAGAAAGACTGAACCTCTAGAGTTTTTGGGTCGTCTTTTTATTTATTTAAACTTCATGCACAAACGTGGTACATAGGCAGAAAAATCTTTAACAATCAAATCAAATAAGTGAACATCCTTACCTCCAATAAGTTGAGCATGCCAAGTATATTGTTCTGGTAGTACAGTAGAGGCTGCTGCATGGATTCCCCGACTGCCTTCAGCGCAGCAAAGTGGATCACGCAGTCTATTGGGTGCTGCAAAACAAAACTATTTTGTGGCAATTCTGTGGGAATATGATTTTTACATGATGGGAACAAGGCTTTGCAGAGTGTGCAGTGATGGTTAAAACTGGGAACTCTTAGACTTTATTAGAATAGCGTGTTCAATTAAACAAAAACGAAATCCTGCTCAGGTCAATCGAAAGGTCCTCGTTCTTAGCCTTTTAGTTTTTGACTTGGTCTTCTTGCTTAAACCGCTTTCAACTTCATACATCGGACTCGAAGGATCCTTCTCGCCCACGGAGAGTGCAGAGACAGAGATCTAAGTTAAAGAAGCTGAAGTTGCTTTTGCAAGACGAGCTACACTTACCTTATCGAATATGTCGTTAATGTTATGCTTATCCAGCAAATCAACTTTGTAGAAACTGATCTTCTTGCCAGTAATCTGTTCCGCCCTATGTAAAGCTGGTGACCCATCCTCGTCTCCCACTGCGTTGGCGAAGTTGTCGATGGCCACTACTTCATGGCCTGCTTGAAGCAGGTCTACCACACAATGGCTGCCAATGTAGCCAGCGCCACCGGTCACCAGAATTGTCTTGTATCGCGGCATTTTGACTGGTTGTTCTGCAAAGGTAGTTTTTTTTTATTTGTGTTTTTAGGGCATCTGCGGCTTACAGTAAGTGGGTTTACTGACTTCCTTCTCATTACATAGACGTATACCTATCTATTGGGGGAACGGGAAGTAGGGTAGTATAGCATCATTTGGCATTCGACTAATCTGCCAGTGCTAAGTTAACACAAGCAGATTGGTCTAAGACTGAGATCTATTATATATTATACACGTTACCTGCAATCTGCTGTGGTGTTCGTCTCTATCTTAAATTCTAGTCTTTAGTTTGACTGGTTTCCGCGACCAAATACTACATAATCTTGGGATATAACATGGGATTTAATAACAAAAGTAGCGGATAGATGCAGCCTATTAAGTAATAGTATTGCAATAAAGGGTAGGTAATGGCCATGGTCAAGGGCCTTTATTCTCGGTTTTATTCATTTAAAAGTCAGGTGCATGCCGTGGGAGCACACGCAACTCTTTTAATCGTTTTATATGTATGTTATAGACAGAGACAGGTGAGGCATAAATTCAGCTCGTCCGTGAAGAATTTATTGGCTGGGTTCTCTAAATTGAAGATGTTATTAACTTGGTACCTAGGCCATTCTATAAGTGGGATATCTACATAACGTCATTCCTCAAAATAAAACTTAGCCGTAACACAAAATTTGATGTTTTGAGATGTAACGTTGCTTGTGCTAGAGTTAGACATGCGAGTCATATCTACACTAATATTATAAAGAGGAAAGATTTGTTTGTTTGTTTGTAACAAATAGGCTCCGAAACTACTGGACCGATTTCAAAAATTCTTTCACCGTTGGGAAGCTACACTATGCCCGACGCGTGACGTCCGCTAGTATATAATATAATACTAGTAAGGAGTGCAGTTCAGGACCCAAGCTAAATAAAGCTCATATTTCGCTTCAGCCTGACTTGACTTTAATCCTGCGTACACTTTGGTATATTGCAAGTTCAAACATCTGGTTAACTTATGAACGTGTGCTAAATTTTTCTTCCGAAATATTTCTAGACGATTTACAACCTTCGAACTATTATTTGCAGCCTTATTATTCTCAAGGAAGATTCCACATTCGCATCCGCAAGCATAACCCACTTCCTAATGCAATAAGAGTCTATTCTATTGATCTAAAACAATGCTCTATTAGCCAGCTGCGTCTTTGTGAGTCATTCAGCAAGATCATGCTTAGACCGAGATCTATAGGTACCTAAGTCTAACTTGGTACGTGCCTACTTACTTAGGCTAAGCGTTATTCCTGTCATTGTTATATAGCAGACAGGTGGTTAAGCTACCACCTTTTGTAGCAGTATTATTTTAATACTAGCTTTTGCTCGAACCTTATTTACATAAAATAACCCACCGGAACGTTTTAAATGCACCCTATGCCACTCTGGGATAATGTAGCTTCCCATAAGTAAAAGAATTTTCGGAATCGTATAAACAGTTCTGAAGATCATCCCCATACAAACTTACAGACATGTCACATACATAACTACCGCAGCAGCGTGTGTAAGTGGATGAAGCTAAACATTATGTATAGCTGGTACAGTCTGATCATTCCCACTACTTCGGTCCCTGTGCAAGATCAAAATGGGAATGGAGCATGTGTCTAAAGTTAACGCACGTACGTGCCTACCCAATTTTAAGTCTCCTCGACCTTAGGATCAGTCTCTGGTCTCTCTACTTTGGATTGATTGAATGTTTGTTAATTAGCGCTATATTAAGGTCGTCGAACGATTATTTGCGATTGTGGATCGTTAAGTGCATATGGAAGCTTTTATTTTTTGTTTTCCTTATATCATTCGACCTTAAGGTACGTGAAGTGAGGACATTTTGCATTATTTATAGCTGCTGAGTGCAAAAGAAGGTTCAGTTTTAATTTTACATTTTGCAAAAGCAGATTTAATTAGCCATTTCCCACATTGGCATACAGACTTTCCCTCTGTAAGACGGACCCGATCCTTTATCCACCATACGGACCTTGTCCAGATTGGTAAATAAATATCTAAATGAACTCAGCGGTATTTCAAAGAAACTTCATAAAACTAAGAACGTTGCCAGATTGTTGTTGAACAAGTTCTAATAATTAACTCTCTGTTGCTAAACAATAATCAAGGAGTCGCTTGCACAACTACAAAGGATGATACTTCGCTGACAGATGTCAACGACTTTTGACGCAATTTTACTTTGAGCCACGGTCGTGTTAAATGAAAGGGTTTTTACTATCGACATGACCTTACTGCTTACAACTATGTTCATGTAGCATAGTATAGTAAAATACGATACGAATCAAAGCTTCTATTAAAAAGGATGATGATGAATATTATTAAAGACAGACTGTGCGCTTTTTGCCAACGCGATAGGTATCAGCAAAGACGTCGAAATATCTCCATACAAACTTGCATCCCCTTTGTAACCCAGTATACCTAAGGGGATGAATTAAAAAAATCTTCCTAACAAGAGTTAGGAAGATTTTTGGATAAGAATCCATAATACCTATCACGCTTCTTGACCCAGCGATTTAGAAGAAGAGGTATGCCTCCTTGTCGGTCAGTGAAGTAAAGGCAAGACATGGTTAGGAAAAGGCTAAGATGATTAAGTAAAGGCCTTAAACATGGCGTCATCACAAGATGAAATCAGAAACCCAGGTTTCAGGGAATGTAACGATAAAGAAGGGTTTTTTTTAAAACAGTTCCGCTTAACTATCATAAGCCAAAGAGGATGCTCCTCGATAACCGCATGAAATTACGTCACCGTAACACTAACAACAATTAAATCACGATACCTACCATCAAAATCGTGATAAAGCGTTGATACGGGGATAAGTGCGAGTGTAATTAAAATTACTTTATCGGAAACAAATACGGATTCGTTGTGTTTTGGTCAATTAACAAAATGATGAGCTAAACAATTTATCAATCACGGTTTTTTAAACTTTATCTTCAGAAGCGTGTAAGTATTATTTTCTTAGAATCTTTTCCGCATTGACGTCATTAGAAATAACCCTGTAGGTACATGGAAGCAAGTCTATCTTGCCAAGGCAGCATTTCCAGTTTTACCTAGAATTGCCTTTGAGGAGCTCGTGGCTTAATAAGAACTGCCACTCGAGTCGATCTTTAGGTTAAGCTGTGCTTGCCTAGGTCGGTCTGTGGATGGGTGACCACCCGACATACCGAGTTTCCTCCGTGCCTCGGAAAGCACGTTAAGCTGTTGGTCCCGGCTGCCATATATAGATCTTTGGCAGTCGTTACAGGTAGTCAGTGACCTGAAATTCTGACATCCAGTCTTACCAAAGAGTATCGTATTATCTAGTATTAACTGGGTTGTGGAGGTCAGATAGGCAGTCGCTCCATGTAAAATACTGGTACTCAGCTGCACCCGGTTAGACTGGAAACCGACCCCAACATAGTTGGGCAAAGGCTAGGCAGATGATGACCTAGAATTGCCTTCGTTTTAGTTCCTCACAAAATGCATCCTTATGTTGCTCTATGGTCCTAGCTCTAATGTATGGTTGCGAATGCAATTGTGTTGCGAGGAGCAACACTGTCTAGTTTTAGTCGGTAGAAGAATACTTCAGTACCTCCAGGATATAAGAACAAGCTGCTTAACTAAATGCCTCTATTACGTATTCACATATTTATAAAAGCAGGAAGATGACTGGTTTTTTCTCCGAAGAAAAATTCCCCAAAAAAGAAGGGTTAGGCTCCCAATTTTCTCGGAAAGTTAAATCATAATAATTCAACGGAACGGTTCGTCGCTAAACATCTTCAAAATACCGAAGGAACGGGAAAAACCCGTGATTAAAGTTACCGTAAACCATAATTACTAGCCACGCAAGGGAGCAAAGACTCCATGTTGCTTTGCTCTTTTTGCAACATCCTGCAATGTGCTCCTCCCGCTGACGCGTAATTGAGTTCATGCACCCCATACGCATATAGAAATGCACGCAAGCCAGAAGCTCATATTATGCAGCCATTCAGATACAGTTGATTTTTGCTAAAAGCACAAAGGTAGGTACTTAGGGAAAATGTTTTATTTTATTTTGACAGTCTTAAATGGTTTTTCTCAAAACATAAACCCGCTCCCACTACCTCCTATTGTGTGACAGAATTGTATTTTTGTTGGAAATAGTGCATTTTGTATAGGTGGTTTCCCTACCTATATCATAATTATCTATTCTTTATTATGGTACCTATTCGAGGCGAAATTCCCAACTGAGGCGCAGTAGAGGCATTGAGCAATACAAAGACCGAGGGGAAAAAAGCAAATTAAATCATAGTTTCCTAATAATTGTTAACAAAAATGATTTTCGTTTTGAAGTCGGTCAAAAAACCATCCATTTTATTTGAATTAGATTCGTCCGATAGGTACATTTAAAACCAAAGATATTGGATTGTTATGCTGATCTCGTTTATTAACATAATTTATTTAAAACTACATTCGGCACGTTTCCTGAATGACTGACGGATTGTCTGCCATGATGACTATGACGAATCCGTTACTGACTTACTGAAACGGCATGGAACATTTTGTGTGCCTCTTTCATTTGAGGAAAACCCTAATAACATAGTGGTAGATAATCAGGAAACAATATTGTAGGATTTCTCAGAAAAGAGTTCTTCGAATTTGAACTAACCAAATTCAGCACTATGGCCACAGAATACATAATAGTCGCCTAAGTACTAACAGTGAGTTAGACGAGATGTGCAGACAACACTTTCCCAACGAATGATTTCCCTCAATGTATCAACCATTGATAACAGAGTTCTTTTCCAAAATCGAGATGAGCTAGAATATAGAACAGCTAACAGAAACTTTAGACAACAGTCTGATACGGAATCATGACGTATTCGTAAACATAGGTAATAAATAATTACATACAAGATCTTAACAATTAGGTAGTGGGCTATGTTTTGCCGTCTACATCCTGCATCAGAAAATGCTTTGAGAACCAGACCAGCCACAAATAATACAAGACAAATTTGAGATCCTTTTGAGAATTGAAAGACGATACGTTTGGTTTAGACGTCTAACTAAATAAACCAATGACGTTCATGCCTTCATGGTATGAATAATTTATTATAACACATGTGGAGTTACTTAGGATGCTTCCGTTGATGCGTTCGGCTTGTCTCACGATCACGATACACGACGAAGCAGTTTTTATTACTTACTTATGTCTTTGTCGTTTTCTATTGATGATAAAGCGAGTAGTTATGTCAATGTTGATGAAGTACCTAAATCTACCTACATTATTTCTATAGGTACTAACTGCTGTACTCAGAGATGTTTAATGATTACTTAAGCCGTCACTTAGTAAAGATTTGACATCATCAACAGCCGTAAGACGTCCACTGCTGGACAAAGACCTCCCCTATAGAACGCCATAACGAACGGCAACCTGCCGTTTGCATCCACCGGTTGCCCGCGACTCTCACGATGTCGTCGGTCCACCTGGTGGGAGGCCTACCAACGCTGCGTCTTTTGGTTCGTGGTCGCCACTCGAAAACCTTTCTTTCCCATCGGTTGTCGGAAGATTTGTCATACAAAACCATTAACCATCACTAAAGTGTCAAAAATTTTTCAAGGTGGCTTAAGTAATCATTAAACGTCTCTGCGTGCAGCAGTAAGACAAAAAAAAGTTAAAATAAGTTTGAACATAGAAGGTAATGTCCAAAACGGCTTATTCGATGTCAATAATTCTATGACTGATAAAAACTACAAGACAAAACAAGGCATGTACGAAGAAATGGCGAGATGGCGGGCAGAAACTTATGTTTTATAAATAAGGGCAACCTGACAGCTGAATGGAGAATCGGATCTGATGGTTTCTAAAAATCTGGTCTGGTCGGACTACTAAGTCCGAAGAAGGTTAAACGAAAGAACCATAAATTCTGGTGGTGACACGTCAACTCAGAAGATCGTAACAAGATCAAATCTATGATATGGAGACCAACGTTAAGTTGCGGAGATGAGGCAGATCACGACTGATGGCAATCAAACAAACACATCTGGCGGACTAATTAAAAGGTCGTAGTAAAACAAATGATAAAAAAATACAGTGCCGAAAGTTCGAAACTTGTAAATCTCGAAACTTGCAAATCTCCAAGATAAGTCTAGCTTATTTTTTATCTCTGGAGCGTTTTATAAAATAACTAGCTGATGCCCGCGGCTTCACCCGCGTGGATGTCGGTCAAATTATATACTAAAACCTTCCTCTTGAATCACTCTATCTATTAAAAAAAACCGCTTTAAAATCCGTTGCGTAGTTTTTAAGATTTAAGCATACAACGACTTTGTTTTATACTAAGTAGATAGATGCCGAATGCTGAAGGAAACAGCAATGATTATTTTAGTCTACTTTACCGTGTCAACATCCAAAAATTGAGGGCATGACCAAGTAGATGGTTCATAGCTAGTAAAATCCGAAATACTTATTCGATTGCATTGCATTACCTAAGTTTTGTCTACAAAACTGGTTTAGAGGTGTTTCTTATTTCTCTCAGAGAAAATATCTCATCGACAGTAGACTGGTAGTAAAATAAAATAGGTACCTACTGAGCTAGATGCATGTGAAAAAGAAATAAGCATCAAGTTCACTTCAAAATACGTGTTCTATATTAGCCATCTTTGTCGTGCTAGAGACTGGTTTATTTTTTTGTTTCTCCTGCAAATAGAATTATGGAACCGACCTCTACAAGAGCATACTTTTCGGTTCCTGAGCGAAGGTAATCGAAAATATTTCAATCCCAAAATACACAACTAAATGTTTATAAATCTATATATTTTATGTGCAATCAGCATAGTATAAAACATATCGAATAATTTTCTTTTTCCTGATTTGTATTGTATAAGTACTAAAAGCTTAAATGAAAAGAAACTCCAAATAAAAGAGTAAATTCATTTTAATCAACCGATAATTAACTTCGTAAAACAATGTCATTCACCTTAACAGATTATAAGGCACAGTCAATAAGGAAAACTTTAAGGAAACTACCAAAAAGGGCCGATACACAGGCATTTATTTAGACATTTTCAAAACAACCAGACAGCCAGTGGTCGCATGCATCCGCACAAGAATCTCATCTAACTAACTGTTTTCACAGAAATCGCCGTTCACTTTCGAACACCGTTAGAAAAAATAATACAAATCAACACTCACCTTTATTTTTTTAACTATTCCCATTAATTGGTAATTACACTAATTATAGCACTAAAGTTACGTTAAAACTAGGCTAAAACTAAATTAAGATTATTAAATAAGCGACACGTTCAGTCTTAGGCTGATCGCACGCGCATCTGACGGGTCGAGGGCTGTGCCCGCGCAATACTCGGTGTCTCACTTCGACGTCACTGTAGTATAGTTTGCAACCTGCTTGATTGCAATCACATCGAATTATCGGTGCGAATATCAGACTTGGTGACTCCCGGAGATAATAACAAAAAATAATAAGGCAGATACCTAAGATAATTTATAGGTGTGAGCAAGCGATTGGTTGTTAATACTTTCTAATCGTTTTTATAGCTGGTGGTGGTGAGCAAGATTCTGCAACTTAACACCGACAAACGTTTCTCCGCAGGATGAGCCGCCGACAGAATGTTTAACTTCAACGACAGAACCTTTCCACGACGAACGTTTCGCTGACAAAACGTAGATTCACGAGTGAATCAACGACAGATTTTTTCACAAAATAAGGATTCGTCGACAAAATTGATTTAGGCATGGTTTAACACTACTGACTAAATCATACCTGTAAACGTTTTGAAAGGTTAAATGAAAAATATTTGCAAATGAAAATAACTTTTATTGTTATTGCCATCATCATCATTATTCTCTTGCCCTTATCCCAATTTATTTGGGGTCGGC
Source organism: Diarsia brunnea (assembly GCA_949774965.1). NCBI lineage: Eukaryota > Metazoa > Arthropoda > Insecta > Lepidoptera > Noctuidae > Diarsia > Diarsia brunnea. The sequence continues at coordinate 6,518,851 of OX459015.1, read as the reverse complement.
GCATCATGTCTTCTTCTTCCATACTTCTCTGTTTCTCGTCATCTCATGAGACACCTCTTACTCTCTCTTTTCTATGTGTTATTGTTTTAAATTGTGCACGATCTATGGCGATCTTAGCATCTGCTGTGTTGAGACTGTGAATTCCTTCAGTCTGTCGTTGGACTAACCTCCTCCTCATCTTACCGAATAGGAATCCTAGAAGCTTTTAAAAGCCGCTTCTTCTTAGCGTGTCGATGGCAATCTAAATTGTGTCGGCCCAGAATTGAGCTACTAGTTTGGCGCTTTCGATAGCGTCAATCAGTTGAAATAATGAACAACCAACAGAACACGCAGAACACGATATTAGTACCTCTATCTAAAGGTGTAGGTACCCTCCAAGGAAGTGAGCTTAATTCATATTAAACAACTTTCCTAAAGAAACTCAAATCAGATTTGTGAAAGAGAATTGATTCATCAAAATAGTCTGTATCCTGTCGTATGGGAATTAATTGTTTACTGAATTGCCTTCTTGTATAGAAATGTCAATCAAAGTAACTTACCTAAAAGAAGGTTTAAGAGGTAAAGGGGTTTAAGGTTAGTCGTGAATTCAAAGCAATAGTGAACAGGCATCTTCTGTGCAGGCTCGTTTCATCATAGACCTCATCCATCGCTATACATCAGGTGTGATCGAGCGAGGTCAAGAGCAAGCCCATTCTGCAATAAAAAAGTTCCAGAAACCACAATCATCACAATTTCCGCAAGCAAGTCAAAAAATCCACACTGAAAGAAATACCTCGTTCGTTTCGGTGTGACTGCAGCCCAGCAGCCGACGACAGTGACCTCATAACGAGCTGTACATACATACAGTATCTATCTATGCTAATAACATCAGAATACCGTAACTTATCTAAAAACTTCTCCGTCTCATCGTTCCTATATCCGAAAGCTTCCGTTACTATAATAGACACGAAACGGAACTGTGGACAAAAAATCTTGGTTAATTTATGTAGCTATCATCCATCATTCATTTGTTTCGTTTTGATGTCGCGCCACAAATATGCTGTAGATTAGTTTAGTTAGCAGGATGTTATTGAAATACAGGTTACACACAGTTTTGATGTTTTATGTTTGTTTACTGAAAAATACAAATGAATTTAGAACCACCTCCTTTTTTAGAAGTCAGTAAAAATCGTGTTTCGTGTCCGTATTACGGCCACTTACGTCCACTGAGAAAAGAGCTGCTGAAAATAAATGTAGTTCCCTATTTCCGTAGATCTGCCATAAGATTGAATGTCACTCGGCCTTGGGTCTATTGGTCTATGTGGAACCTAGATAGTTTCAACCCTATGGCTATGTACAAACTACAAACACACAGTTGCTAAGCGGAAAAAAAAGTTTTGTTACCTGTAGCACAAATTTTAGCTGCTAGTAGCATGAAAAGGGGGACTAACAAACTGAGTGCTACTAATAGCTAAAACGAGTTTGGTAAAATAAGTTAAGGTATTGTTTACTTAACCGTTTCAGTTAACTGAAATTAAACAAGTTTTTTTACAAATAGCTAAACTTTCATATTATTGTCACACAAACAGTTTATTTAATTGTAAGAAAACAGTTTATCTAGTTGTAAGAAAACAGTTTATCTAGATGTAAGAAAACAGTTTATCTAGTTGTAAGAAAACAGTTTATCTAGTTGTAAGAAAACAGTTTATCTAGTTGTAAGAAAACAGTTTATCTAATTGTAAGAAAACAGTTTATCTAGTTGTAAGAAAACAGTTTATCTAGTTGTAAGAAAACAGTTTAATTACTCGTAAGCAACTGATTTAGTTAATAGTTACAAAACTGTTTATCTATTTATTGTTGTTCTGTTTTGCTACCTAATCACCGCGTTCGCTGGCTGGTTTATGGCCCCCGCAGATTGTCCAACGGTATTCAGCTCAGCATATTTGCTAACACAACCATGAAACTTGAATTGGTGTTGCTCATTTTTTTTTTACCAAAGACTAATAATGAATAGCTGAAATGGATACCGATTGACCCCTGCAGAAGCCCTGATGGGGTAAACAAAAAATAAAAGAATCTAGTAGGTATACATTTAGGTATATTCAGTTTAAAATAATATATAACTTTAACATAATCAGCTTAGTATTTTTATTATTCACAATAAACCAATTCAAGCGAATATGATAACAATCTCTGAAATGAATAGGTATTATTAAGTTAAGTGCACTTACTAACAGGAGCAGGACATACCTTTACAAAAATTAGGACAATCTGAAAGTTTTCATAGTAATAATCGAATCTTAAAAACATTCTTAGTCCAATAACAAAAATTCTATGAATTTACTATACTAAATCCATATTCACATGCCTTGTGTCCTATTACTGGTATAAGCTCCTTTATATCTTCCTCCGATAGCATTTGAAGTGTTTCGCCATCAATTGCATGTTCTGGTGTAAGAAAGGTAAGAAATTATTAACAAGTCTTGTCGTAAACTTAGACACATGGAACATGACAAAAATTTACGAATATTTTGCCTATCACTCTTATTAAGAGTAGTAGTAGATAGTAAGTGCCTACGTAATATGTATATAATTAGCTTCGACCATCTTTTAGATATCTCAAGACTGACAGTTATCACCTCAAAATCTGATAAAATGTAGTAACTACCTACATAAACTATCTTGATCTATGTAACGGTAGGTACAGAAAATATAATACCCATGATATTTTTTTTATTCCATCATTTTAGTTTTTAATATTGACAACTGGCATGAATATAATTAAGTACTTACATCAAAAATTTACATGTAATAAGGACACTCAAAACTGACTGATTGACAGACAGCGTTGGTCTTTATTCTTGAATTGAAAGGTGCAAAATCAAAGTTGGCCAGAACAGAATATAACCGTCAGGCTTGAAGTATATAAGTAGACACTTACGAAATCATTGTTAATTATATTTAAATTGGATAAAAATATTGCAAATACCTGCAAACTTCTGGACATACATTTCGAGACCCCATGAGTTTAGGTAATCGGCCATGGGATCCACTGCCTTCTCCATGCCAGGTAGTTCTCGCCCTCGTCTTTTTAAATCACTTAATAGTTTTACGTATAGTACCATGCGCTACGACGAATATAATTTTTATTAATTATAGAACAATTACAATAAAGCCAACTACACTACAACAGCGCGCGTGACGGCAGCATAAAACGAACAAGACCGAACACGTTTTTTTGGATTGAGTGTCGCGAAACGCTACCCGGCGGCGGAGGAGCGCGAGGCAAGGGACGAGGGAAGCGAGCGTTTAGTTATTACCGAGCTTGTTTTTGTTATTTATGGACATTATTTAATAAATAATTTCTAAACAGTTTTGTAACGAGATGTCGAATTTTATTTAGACTCATCATGTATTTGATGCTGTTACATGTAGCTTTATATATTAATAATTAGTAGCCAAAAAAAAAATGCTACCGATAAACATAACTTACAGTAAATATTTAACAAACACATTGAACTATTTTTAGACATTCGATTGGTAAAAAAATAATAAACATACGACTTAATAATAGTTATATAGTTTGCTTAACAGTAATCAAACATTTTATCTGTGTAGCTAAACGAGTTTAGCTGACATAATTTAGTAAGCATTAGTTCACATTTTAACTAACAGCAATTGAACTCTGAATAGCATAACTAGTTTGGGATGTGCAGCAAAAGCAGTTCAGCTATTTTAGCAAAACTTTGTTTTCTACTAATTAATATTTGTCAATTTTTGAAATAGCTGAACTAGTTCAGCTATTTATTTCGCGCCGTGAGGCTGTAGCGAATCGCCTGGCGAGTAACGAAGTAACAGAATTTTCGAATCCAGTCGCACTGCGCCTTTCTTTGTTTTTTAGAGGTTGCAGGGAAATGAGGTGGTGAAACATGCCCTCAGAGTCAAAGACCCTCTACTTTTTACAAGTCCTTGACTTCGATAGATCGATTCTGTTTTGACTTGACATAAGTATTGCAGATACTAGCATCTCATCATCATCATCATCTGCCTAACCTTTTCCCAACTATGTTAGGGGCGGCTTCCAGTCTAACCGGATGCAGCTGAAAACCAGCATTTTACATGGAGCGACTGCCTATCTCTCCTCCTTAGATACTAGCATCTAAGTATATGATTTTGGATAGTTGATCAGCAAAATTGGGTTGATGCGCCTATTATTTACAATTTAATTTTCTGTTTCTATAAACAAACCCGCTGACAATCAGAACTTATCCTCTTTTATTTAAATCCGTTAAATGTGAGGTATCTACTGTAATTGATAAAACTGTAAGTTTACCGGTACTACATTATCTATCCGTGATTTTATAAAATAAATAGAGTATATTAAGGGGAACACAGCAGTGGATGACTTTGACGATTTGACCTCTGTACTGGCTTTTGTTTATTTTTCGGCCCCTACCGGCAAACGACTGTACTACAGAAAAACGTACCAAAGAACAGAAACGTGTCGCAGAGTGGTCATCGTATTTGCCTAACATATTTTGTTTCTCTTGGAGTACAATGTATGAATAAAATATTTAATTATAAATTATACACTTTGACTAATGAAGTAATAACCTAGCTTTCATTAGTTATTTCCCTGAGCACAGGTACTCCTACGATACATTCTTAAGGTCTGATAAAGACCAGGTAACTGCTTATCGGTTCTCAGTGACGGATGTAGTTAGAATGACCTAGCTTTCAAATTTTATCTGTCTGAGCACGGATGCTACTACTTAATACATTTTGAAGGTCTGATGATGACCAGCTAAGTGCTTATCGGTTCTCAGTGACGGATGTAGTTAGAATGACCTAGCTTTCAAATTTTATCTATCTGAGCGCGTATTCTACTACATGATACATTATGAAGGTCTGATGATGACCAGCTAAGTGATTATCGGTTCTCAGTGACAGATATACTTAGAATGCTCCAGCTGTCAGCTTTTATCTTATTGAGCACGGATGCTACTACATGATACATTTTGAAGGTCTCATGATGACCAGCTAAGTGCTTATCGGTTCTCAGTGACGGATGTAGTTAGAATAACCTAGCTTTCAAATTTTATCTGTCTGAGCACGGATGCTACTACATAATACATTTTGAAGGTCTGATGATGACCAGCTAAATGCTAATTGGTTCTCAGTGACGGATATAGCTAGAATGACCTAGCTTTCAGATTTTATCTTATTGAGCACGGATGCTACTACATGATACATTTTGAAGGTCTGATGATGACCAGCTAAGTGCTTATCGGTTCACAGTGACGGATATAGCTAGAATGATCACCATCAGGTAAATGGCACCATCAGTATCCAAGGCCTCTTCGAGCTCTTTCAAATGAGTCCACACACGACGGTTCTACGTGGTGCCATCAATGAGATCCTATACTTACCTTCGGAGTCTACCATCAGGTAGCTAGTATCATCAGTCTCCAAGGCCTCCTCGAGCTCTTTCAAATGAGTCCAAACACGATGGTTCTACTCAGTGCCGTCAATGAGATCCTATACCTACCTTCGGAGTCCACCATTAGGTACGAGACATCATCAGTAATCCAGATCTCCATCTTCCATCAAACGAAATTCTCAAGACAAAATAATTAAAACGATAAAACAATTAACACCATTAAAACAATAACATACATTACATAACATCGCGCCTGTAATCCCCAAAGGGTTAGGCAGAGGTGTACCTAATAGTAGGCGTGATGTTATGTATGTTATTATTTTAATGATTTTAATTGTTTTATCGCTTTTAGCGATAAAACAATTGTAGCAAAAAACAATTGTAGTCGTTTTTGTAGCACGGATGCTACTACATTTTGAAGGTCTGATGATAACCAGCTAAGTGCTTATCGGTTCTCAGTGACGAACGTAGTTAGCATGACCTAGCTTTAAAATTTTATCGATCTGAGCACGGATGCTACTACAAAATACATTCTGAAGGTCTGATGATGACCAGCTAAGTGCTTATCGGTTCTCAGTGACGGATACAGTTATGATGCTACAGCTTTCTGCTTTTATCTTATTGAGCACGGATGCTACTACATGATACAATTTGAAGGTCTGATGATGACCAGCTAAGTGGTAATTGGTTCTCAGTGACGGATATAGCTAGAATGACCTAGCTTTCAAATTTTATCGATCTGAGCACGGATGCTACTACATGATACATTTTGAAGGTCTGATGATGATCAGCTAAGTGCTTATCGGTTCTCAGTGACGGATACAGTTATGATGCTACAGCTTTCTGCTTTTATCTTATTGAGCACGGATGCTACTACATGATACATTTTGAAGGTCTGATGATGACCAGCTAAGTGCTAATTGGTTCTCAGTGATGGATATAACTAGAATGACCTAGCTTTCAAATTTTATCGATCTGAGCACGGATGCTACTACATGATACATTTTGAAGGTCTGATGATGACCAGCTAAGTGCTTATCGGTTCACAGTGACGGATATAGCTAGAATGACCACCATCAGGTAAATGGCACCATCAGTCTCCAAGGCCTCCTCGAGCTCTTTCAAATGAGTCCAAACACGATGGTTCTACGCAGCGCTGTCAATGAGATCCTGTACCCACCTTCGAAGTCCACCGTCAAGTAAATGGCATCATCAGTCTCTAAGGCCTCCTCGAGCTCTTTCAAATGAGTCCAAACACGATGATTCTACGCAGTGCCGTCAATGAGATCCTTTACTTACCTTTTGAGTCCACCATCAGGTAAATTACATTATCAGTCTCCAAGGCGTCCTCGAGGTCTCAACACCATTAAAATAATAAGATACATAACATAACATCACGCCTACTATTAGGTACACCTCTGCCTAACCCTTCGGGGATTACAGGCGTGATGTTATGTAATGTATGTTATTATTTTAATGGTGTTAATTGTTTTATCGCTTTTAATTATTTTGTCTTGAGAATTTCGTTTGATGGAAGATGAAGATCTGGATGACTGATGATGTCTCGTACCTGATGGTAAACTCCGAAGGTGGGTATAGGATCTCATTGACGGCACTGAGTGGAACCATCGTATTTGGACTCATTTGAAAGAGCTCGAGGGGCCTTGGAGACTGATGATACCAGCTACCTGATGGTAGACTCCGAAGGTGGGTATAGGATCTCATTGACGGCACTGAGTAGAACCGTCGTTTGTGGACTCATTTGAAAGAGCTCGAAGAGGCCTTGGAGACTGATGGTGCCATTTACCTGATGGTGGTCATTCTAGCTATATCCGTCACTGTGAACCGATAAGCACTTAGCTGGTCATCATCAGACCTTCAAAATGTATCATGTAGTAGCATCTACCAGAAACATTTGCACGACTGATGAGTCGAATATAGTGAGACTAAAATTATTTTACCGTCTTATTATGTATGTACCTATTATTCTGGCAAATAAATTCATTTCATTTCATTTCATCCGTGCTCAGATCGATAAAATTTGAAAGCTAGGTCATTCTAGTTATATCCATCACTGAGAACCAATTAGCACTTAGCTGGTCATCATCAGACCTTCAAAATGTATCATGTAGTAGCATCCGTGCTCAATAAGATAAAAGCAGAAAGCTGTAGCATCATAACTGTATCTGTCACTGAGAACCGATAAGCACTTAGCTGATCATCATCAGACCTTCAAAATGTATCATGTAGTAGCATCCGTGCTCAGATCGATAAAATTTGAAAGCTAGATCATTCTAGCTATATCCGTCACTGAGAACCAATTAGCACTTAGCTGGTCATCATCAGACCTTCAGAATGTATTATGTAGTAGCATCCGTGCTCAGATCGATAAAATTTTAAAGCTAGGTCATGCTAACTACGTTCGTCACTGAGAACCGATAAGCACTTAGCTGGTTATCATCAGACCTTCAAAATGTAGTAGCATCCGTGCTACAAGAACGACTACAATTGTTTTTAACCGACTTCAAAAAAGGAGGAGGTTATATGTTCGTGTGTATGTATTTTTTTTTTTTTATGTATGTTACCTGATTTCTCCTCCATTTGTAAACCGATTCTTAAAATTATTTTTTTATTTGAAAGAGTATACTCCTGAGGTGGTCCCATTTAAATTTGGTGAAGATCTGATCCTGATCATCGGAGATATACAATAGAACTCTTCAAAAATAGACGGCAAATCTGTCGTGATTGCTGCAATCGCTTGGATGTTTATTGTTTACGCAACATCTTAACTTATCATCACGCCTGTATGCTCTGACGGGGTACGCAGATGTGTACAGGACGCCCAGATTTCGAGAGTTAGGTATGTTAAGTTCCATTTTATTGCGGATAAGCCGATTACCGTGACATGTATTGTTAACAACGTAAAATTAATGAATATCAAATATTTGTAAAGGATATTACAACTAAAAATGGAAAAATATAAAAAACTTTTTTGCAAAAATAAAATCGACTTCAAAAACACAAAAAAGTGAAAAATAACTTTAGCTTCTGAAGTCGGTGACAAAAAAACTGAATAAAACAAACAAAAGTCACCGACTTCAGAAGCTAAAGTTATTTTTCACTTTTTTGTGTTTTTGAAGTCGGTTTTTTGCTACAATTGTTTTATCGCTAAAAGCGATAAAACAATTAAAATCATTAAAATAATAACATACATAACATAACATCACGCCTACTATTAGGTACACCTCTGCCTAACCCTTTGGGGATTACAGGCGTGATGTTATGTAATGTATGTTATTGTTTTAATGGTGTTAATTGTTTTATCGTTTTAATTATTTTGTCTTGAGAATTTCGTTTGATGGAAGATGAAGATCTGGATGACTGATGATGTCTCGTACCTAATGGTGGACTCCGAAGGTGGGTATAGGATCTCATTGACGGCACTGAGTAGAACCATCGTGTTTGGACTCATTTGAAAGAGCTCGAGGGGGCCTTGGAGACTGATGATACCAGCTACCTGGTGGTAGACTCCGAAGGTAAGTATAGGATCTCATTGATGGCACCACGTAGAACCGTCGTGTGTGGACTCATTTGAAAGAGCTCGAAGAGGCCTTGGAGACTGATGGTGCCATTTACCTGATGGTGGTCATTCTAGCTATATCCGTCACTGTGAACCGATAAGCACTTAGCTGGTCATCATCAGACCTTCAAAATGTATCATGTAGTAGCATTCGTGCTCAATAAGATAAAATCTGAAAGCTAGGTCATTCTAACTACATCCGTCACTGAGAACCGATAAGCACTTGGCTGATCATCATCACACCTTCAAAATGAATCATGTAGTAGCATCCGTGCTCAATAAGATAAAATCTGAAAGCTAAGTCATTCTATCTACATCCGTCACTGAGAACCGATAAGCACTTAGCTGATCATTGTCAGACCTTCAAAATGTATCATGTAGTAGCATCCGTGCTCAATAAGATAAAATCTGAAAACTAAGTCATTCTAACTACATCCGTCACTGAGAACCGATAAGCACTTAGCTGATCATCATCAGACCTTCAAAATGTATCATGTAGTAGCATCCGAGCTCAGATCGATAAAATTTTAAAGCTAGGTCATTCTAGCTATATCCGTCACTGAGAACCAATTAGCACTTAGCTGGTCATCATCAGACCTTCAAAATGTATCATGTAGTAGCATCCGTGCTCAGATCGATAAAATTTGAAAGCTAGGTCATTCTAGCTATATCCATCACTGAGAACCAATTAGCACTTAGCTGGTCATCATCAGACCTTCAAAATGTATCATGTAGTAGCATCCGTGCTCAGATCGATAAAATTTGAAAGCTAGGTCATTCTAGCTATATCCATCACTGAGAACCAATTAGCACTTAGCTGGTCATCATCAGACCTTCAAAATGTATCATGTAGTAGCATCCGTGCTTAATAAGATAAAAGCAGAAAGCTGTAGCATCATAACTGTATCCGTCACTGAGAACCGATAAGCACTTAGCTGATCATCTCCAGACCTTCAAAATGTATCATGTAGTAGCATCCGTGCTCAATAAGATAAAATCTGAAAGCTAGGTCATTCTAACTACATCCGTCACTGAGAACCGATAAGCACTTAGCTGATCATCATCAGACCTTCAAAATGAATCATGTAGTAGCATCCGTGCTCAGATCGATAAAATTTGAAAGCTAGGTCATTCTAGCTATATCCGTCAATGAGAACCAATTAGCACTTAGCTGGTCATCATCAGATCTTCAAAATGTATCATGTAGTAGCATCCGTGCTCAATAAGATAAAATCTGAGAGCTAGGTTATTCTAACTACATCCGTCACTGAGAACCGATAAGCACTTAGCTGATCATCATCAGACCTTCAAAATGTATCATGTAGTAGCATCCGTGCTCAATGAGATAAAAGCTGAAAGTTGGAGCATTCTGACTATTTCCGTGACTGAGAACCGATAAGCAGTTACCTGGTCTTCATCAGACCTTCAAAATGTATCATGTAGTATGAGAGACTATCATTAGGTACGAGACATCATCAGTCATCTAGATCTCCATCTTCCATCAAACGAAAATCTCAAGACAAAATAGTTAGATAACATAACATCACGCCTGTAATCCCCGAAGGGTTAGGCAGAGGTGTACCTAATAGTACACCCACATTTCGCCAGTTATCTTTAAGTCCCATATAATAGGGGCGAGCCTATTGCTATCGACCGGGCACAAATCCAGACTCCGTGACTGTTACTTATATATAATATCCTGATGGAAAAACCCAATAACACTTTGCCCGACCCGGGAATCGAACCCAGGACTGGCATCGTGCTTACGACCACTAGACCAACGAGGCAGTCCAAAATTAAAATAATATCATAGATATATCTATATACCAAAATATCTACTAAGAAACGTAGATAATTTACCAATAGTTTTGGAGAGCTCGGCCACGCGTCACTTTACGTTTATTAGGCATAGTCAGCTTAGTCTATGATAGGTGCAAACAACAAAACGAAATTACAAACTACTTTAAATATATTTACAAACTTATTTTCTGTTCTTATTTTACGAAATATTGATAACTATACAATTTACAATATGTTTTAATTCAGAAAACATTAAAAACGTGAACTTTTGAATTTTATTTGTGAAGTAATGACATGCGTGCAGTCCACCCGTGACAACAGTCATCGAGACACTGGCGCAGCGCGTTCCAATTCCAAGTATGCGCGACGGGTCTTGCGCCGCATTTGCCTCAAAATGTCGGGATTTAATTTATTATTTTAAAATTTTATTACAAATCAGAGAAAATAAACAATACCGATTGTTAAATACATCACTGCGTATTTTTGGGTATAAAATTCATACCGAACTATTCAGCCGTTACAGAGACAAAATTCGATTTAGGTTAAGACATACTACGATTTTTTATTAAATAATGTGAAGGTTTATTAAAATTTTAAACAATACGAATTATTTGTGATGACTTTAAGTATAACATATATTTTTTATATGGAAATCGTACGGAAGGATTCCTCAACAAATTTCTTTAAACATACGTCGTTTTTGGGATTTGACCATTGCAACGGCCTTAAGTAAGTGTATGAAGTAATTTATAATCGAACGTACGATAACCGGTAACCGGAGATCCGGCTAAACACCTGCCAGTAATTTCACGTGGTTTTTGTTTTGAAAAGAAAATATCTTCTGACTGCCTCGTTGGTCCACTCTAGTGCGACAGCTGACCATGAGGTCCTCAGTTCAGCTCGGTCGGGCAAAGTGTCACTAGATTTTCCCATCAGGAAGTTCTCAGTAGCAGCCACGGAGTCTAGATTTGTGCCCGGATAGCCATAGGCTCGCCTCCTATTACAAGGGACCTAAATATTAAAGGCGATATTGGGTGTACTGTACTTGTTAGATACACCTCTACCTAACTCTTGGGGGGTTACAACTTACAAGACGTTATGTCGTATTATGTTACGAAAATATCTCTTTTTCCGAAGTGAAACAGCGTTTATGCGGTCATAATGCGGTATGTCTACACACGCACGGTGAATGAACTAGGCTGAACTAGCATACCAAATGCCGTGACTATACTTACTGAATTTTTTATTCATCCCTAAACATTAGAAATCAAGCTTTTACAATGTTTTTCTAAATTAATACTGCTTCGGTAGCTAAGTACCGGCTAATTCGGAGTGAAAAGAGAGTTGGGGTGCAACCGAGACAAAACTCTGAAGTTTTTTTTAGAGATTTTCATCTAATATAATTTACATTCAAAGAGCTCACGGAAAATCTACAAGACATATTTAAGCAAGTAGATAAACGCTTTCGGCACACCCTGATCAACCCTGATACTACCCCTTACATTACGGCAAGTCTTTATTACGAAATTTCATTGAGCTTTTGTCTTTGTCGTTTCATTCAGTGCCGGCGACGCCGTACGAAGCGAGCGCGAGGGCGAGATATTGATTTAAACAACCCTTGGGGTTGGTAAATAGGGGATGTTTCTACATGTCAGCGTGGCTCGTTGGTCTAGAGGTATGATTCTCGCTTCGGGTGCGAGAGGTCCCGGGTTCAAATCCCGGACGAGCCCGTTTTCCCTAGCTTTCAATGTTCTAGGGAAAATTGACTATATTCTTTTGTAAAAAGTTGAATAAAATTGAAGACATCTGTAGCCTTTCTTCCAGGAAATGGATGATTCTAAGATATCTTGAGATTATTTCATAATTTCTGAACATGATAAGTGATGGAAGACTGTTTCTACTTGCTATTTATTTATCAAGTTAATGATGATGATGAATTTAAGAATGCTCAATCTAATTAAGTTAAAAGTCAAACAGACGGATTGAAGTTCTGTTATTGAATAGTTCTGAAGGAAGGGATCGTGGCTTTGTGCCATGTTCCCTTTTTTTTTTTGGGGGGGGGGAGTGGGAAATCATCAAATAACCCCTCCCGCTCTTGGGCAGTGCGGAAGGGAGTGTCAGACTTCCACTGACTAAAAACCTCCCATATTCCTTCTTAGCCCTTTGTGTCGAAGCCGCGGTATTTTTTTTTTTTTTTTTTTTTTTATGGGACAAGCCCGCCACACTATTCCCAAACCACTGTAACTTCTGTAAACCAGAATCAACAGTGGCGACCACAAGAAAAGCGCCGAGACAATGAAGCCCGACGAAGTCCCAGAGAAACGATTAAACTGTCTTGGATCCCGCAACGAAATTAATCAGAAAATAATAGCAGAGGAGTAGGAAAAAAAACATAATTTCCACTTCCCTCCGTATCAGCAGGAGACAGAACAGAACAAGGCCAATAGGCACACAGGGACGTATACAACTGGGATAAGCCCAGTTGCCTAGCACCACGGATATTATTGTCATTAATATTACTGGGTCCTAAGTTGTGAGCTGTTATATTTGATTCCAATAATAGGTATGACAAAAATGCTTGAACGCACGGAAATTTGTTCTAGTTTCTACAAGGTCCGTATAGTAAATAACTCCGGATGTAACCTGTACATTATCCAACATAATATTACGTTCATTCTGCCAAAGACTACACTCCCATAAAATATGATGTGCAGATTGTTCATTTTCGCAGTCAGATGTAGAACATTGACAAAAAGGCGTGGCAACAAGCTTGAAGGAAAATAATTTACTTTTAAAGTTACCATGACCTGTGAGAAATTGGGCAACACAGTGATCCACCTCCAGCCATGTCCTGGCCAGCCGCTCACGAACGGATGGAAAGAACTGGTGGAGGTGTCGGCCTTTGATGGAATTATCCCACCTACATTGCCATTCAGACAAAAGTTCCTCCCAGACGTCAGTCTGTGGTTTTAGTAATCTAGCTATTTTAGCACGGTCACGTTGCATTAAAAAGTCTGCGTCCGCGGTCTCTCGTGCGCAGTAGTACATTGAAGCACGGCGCTGCACTTCAAGATCGACTGGAAGTACCCCTGCCAGTACCGGTAAGGCTTCAGTACTAACCGTCCTATACGCTTTACACAAGAAAATCAAGGCCAACCGCTGGCTTTGAAGTAATTTACGTCGTGCCGCTCCTATGGTGGCCCTATCGGCCCATACTGGTGCCCCGTAGCACATACACCCCAAGTAAGTAGCCCCATAGATAGTCTTTAGAGTTAAAAATGACAAACCCCACGTAGATTTGGATATTCTCGTTAAGGCATAAAAGTTCTTTTTAGCTTTTTCACCGACGGTTTTTATGTGTTCAATGAATGAAAAATTCCTCTCTAAGACAAACCCAAGGTAGCACACGGACTGCTTCCTTTTAACGGGAACGTTATTAAATTTAATACTAGGCCATGATTTAAGATTACCTTTTAAAAGAAGTTGATAAGTTTTGTGCGGTGCAAAGGTCAGACGGTTACGATCACCCCACTGGGATATTAATTTTAGGCAAGTGTCAGCCAAATTTTCGAGTCCAGCCCGAGTACTTGACTGAATGAGCAGCAGGCCGTCGTCCGCGTAACCGGTTAATGAACAGCCACATGGAAGTGGAATCGCGAGGAAGTCATCGAAGCCTACGTTCCATACATACGGACCCATAACCGAACCCTGAGGACATCCCATGGTAAGGGACTTTGACATAGAATGATGTCCGAGTTTGAGTTTCGCGGAACCATTTAAGAAGTACGAGTAAACAAGATTGTATATGTTTTTAGGGCAACCACGAATTTTCAGTTTTAGGAGTAGCATCGGCCACCATGCGTTATCAAAAGCCCCAGAAATATCTAGAAAGATCCCAACTACGTATTTGTGTTCGGATGTATTGACAATTTTCCTGACAGAAAGTGCCGCGTCTACGGTAGATTTTCCCACGGTAAAACCGAAGCCGCGGTATCTCTTTCAAACAACCCGCAGCCCCGACGGGTAACCAGCATGTCTGAGAGATATTTCTAGACAATAATAACCTTTACCTTCGAACTACGGGTAATTTTGATAAACAAAATAATACCTAGCTAATAACCTTAGTACTGACTTAAACATACAGTACAGATGTATGAACGTGGACGAAGCAAAAGGGGTATGTAAGGATCGTACCTAGTAGACCGTGGTTTCAATTCTGTAGTTTCTGTTTACTTTTTGAAAAAAGCGTGAATTGAATACATAATTCTTACACATAAGCTAATAGAACTTCTCTTTGGTTGGTACCCCGTGTTTACTCATTACATGGTCTGGAATCTAGATCTAAACTTCAGCAAGAAATATTCTGAATGCATGGTATATTTGTGTGAAATCATGTTGTGTGATTGACATCTTTCAAAGTTATATGATTTGCATTAGCACACTTCTTTGATTTCAACGAAGGATTGCTTTGCGTTAAGAACTAACTGGACTTCTACATCGTTCTCAAATAATGTAATCAAGATTTTGTAAAAATAAATTTTATCCATGGATTTTCTTACTTATTCTTTTCCATAGAGATACGGCAACTGTTGTACAGTATTAAAACAAGTTAATAATAATAATAATAATAATAATAATAATAAAAATCTTTATTTCCAACTTACAATTCACAATGTCACTACATGCTATAACAATATGTTATAAAAGTTTTAATTGAGAATTGTACTTAATACAGACTTATACACTACTGACACCCAAGCTAAGATTGAACTTGTATTATGGGTGTCAGGGCTCTCTAAGTTCACTAGGACAGTAAATACAAAAAGAAAACGGAGTTTGGTACATGGCAAACGGGAAACAAAGACTAAGGTATAAACAAAATATTAAATATAAAAAAGTATAAAAAAGTATAGCTACCACTAAACAATAACTCAATTCAAGTATACAACAAAATAATAATTCATTTAAAAAGGCAAATCATAATTATGTGTATTGTGTTTAAGTTTTGTGTTGGAGTGTATGTGCGTGTGTGTGTGTGTGTGTGTATGTGTGTGTATGTGTTTGTGTGTGTGTGTTTGTTGAGGATATGTGAAATGGAGGAAGGTTTGGGAAAGGGGGGTGGGTACTGGGTAATAAGGTCATGTATTGAGAATTTTTTCGACATCATCATAACAAAGAGTGTTCACCCATTTAGTGACTAGAGCTTTGCAGTCAAATTTATTATATTTATAAATGTTGCACTGTTCGTTGACAAAGTTGTATATACGACCGCCAAGTACCGCGTAGTGACGCCCTGCAAGCGCAGTTCTATGTCTGACGGAGGGACAGACGTTAGCAGTTCTGCGCATTGCCGGACGAGCAGGATCTAACCGCAGGCCGGTATGTTTACGCAACGTACAGTTCAGCACAAAGAGCTGTCTCACAGTCATGACCTCACATTCCTTGTACAGTAGTGCTGTACTATGCCGGTAGTGTTTGAAAGTCATGACCTTGAGGACAGCTCTCTGTGCCCTTTCTAGTTGTATCATGGTTGTTTTTGTAGCCCCACCCCAGACCGTAATGCCAAAAGTTAATATTGACTGGCAAAGAGAAAAGTAAACCATACGTAAGGTATCCGCATTAGCACTATACCTCAGGCTTTTAAACACGGTAATTAGTTGTTATTGCCTTGTGACTGTGACTGCAGCTTCTGTTTTTTGACATTCAAAAGTGCCTGTAATGCTCTAATTTAACGTCGGGGCTGCGGGTTGTTCGCAAGAGATACCGCGGGCTCGACATGAAGGGCTAAGAAGGAACATGGGTGGTTTTTAGTCAGTAGAAGTCTGACACTCCCTTTCGCACTGCCCAAGAGCGGGAGGGATTATTTGATGATTTTCCACCCGCCCAAAAAAAAAAGGTTCTAATTCAAATAGATGCTTAAAGTTGGACTTTCTGGTACCTACAAATACTATCACAAATCAGTTAATAGGCCTGCATATTGCCCGTTACCTGAAGATTGTATCAATTTAAATAATAAGTATTTCTATTTAATCCAATTAACTTACCGGATAACAATTTTTACCTGAAACATTATTTCTAATACAAGCAATAATCATCTTTAAAATTCTCAAGGAGTACCTAATTCGTTATCAGATTAATTATTTTAATATTTCTTTCTATCGCCCTTCAAAGCGTTAGTGAATCACTGTTTATTTGTTTCAGGGTCCAGGCTTGCTGCGCCTCACCCACAGTACATACGTAAACTCACGCTTTTTCCATGGCTGTAGGCAGAAAATATAGAACGCCATCAGCTGCGATCCTTACCTTCCCTTCCTCCTCCGCCTCATCATCTGGCTAGTCTTTTTTCAACCATATTGGGGTCGGCTTCCAGTCTAACTGGATGTAGCTGAATACCAGTATTTTAGATGGAGTAATTGCATATCTGACCTCCACAATCCAGAATCCAGTCAATATTGGGTAATACGTATTTACGATACGGCTTGAGTTGAGTAATTATGAATACTTATAGCTTGGCAAAAAAGAGTGTGGAATAAATGAGGTCGCCAGTATCGCACCTGTGGCAACCAGGAATACTACGACTCAACCATTTTTGATACTTGTTATTTTTGGGGGATACAAACCCAATCTCAAGTGGGTCGTTGTACCAAGTTATAAGTTGCATGCAAGACTTACTGCCGCACTCAGAGATATTTAATGATTACTTAAGCCGTCACTTAGTAAGAATTTGACATACTTTTGTATGACAAAACTGTCAAAACCTTTACTAAGCGATGGCCTAAGCAATCATTAATGGTTGGGGCCTCGTAGGTGGTTGGGCAGGACTGCAGTTTGCTGACTTGACGCTGAGTGAGCTGGACAACGAAGGAATATAAAAAAAGAATGCCTCTTTTAGACGGAGTGCCAGTTATTAGACCGTCCGCGTCACGCCAACGCGTCGCTACTATATTTATTCTTCTGTCTTCTTCTTAGCGTGTCGATGGCAATCTAAATTGGGTCGGCCCAGAACTGAGCTAGGTACTAGTTTGGCGTCTTTGGTAGCGTCCATCAGTTCCTGTTGTGAACAAACAACGGGACACGTAGGATACAATATGAAGTGCCCCATCGTTTGCGGAACAGTAATCCATGAATCTCCACCTGAGCAGGTTTTCCTTGCTGCGGTCAGCCTGGATCCGGACCACAGAGTAGGTACTTTTGTTATTTGGTCCGGAGTCTATTTGAAGACTTCTAGGTCAGTCATAGCAACTCATGTCCAGGTAGAACGAATGGGTAAGGTAAGCTACCTCGCCACAATTTTAGACTTTCCGTAGACCGCTCGCTAGTGAGTGAGGTGAGACAGTTCAGAAAGCTGTTTCAGCTTTTCAGCCAGAAATCAGAATTACTTTGTCGCTTTCCCCCACTAGAGCAGATGGTGTGGTTTGTTAAATAAAACTTCAAAGCTAATAAAAACAATTTTTATTGCTTCCTTTAGCATACCCAGATAACATTGAATATGAATAGCATACATGTCATGTAATATCAACGTGTTGAAAGATGTGATCCTCATTGCAGTGCACCCAGCAACTTGGTCAGACCTTTCGTACAATCAATCTCAATTCAAATTATTATTCTAATAAAAAAATATTTTATTGTTTTAATATGATTATAATTTTATATAATTTGTACGTGAATAAAATGTCCCTCATCGCGTAGTATTGCGAATCGGTCAGTATATTCATAAATCTTATCTAATTATTGCGCGGGAAAAGTCAGCTATTTTCCCGGTTGCTTTTTTTTTAATGAAAAGGAAGTCGGCTTAGTCGATTTTCGTTTCGTGAACTTAAACAAAAATAAAATTACAATGCTCGATGGTTTTAATTTTTTTTTTCACTCAAGGAACACTGGTATACTGTTTGGTACCAAGCACCGATTATATTATGCTTACATTATAATATTGGTAGGTTTTTAAAAATTATTATGGCAAGTTTTATAGCATAGTTGATACTGTGGATAAATACTAAATGTATCACAATTTTTGGCAAAGAGTTGCTTGTAGGAACTGAACAACTAAATATCAACTACTTACATCCCTCTAAGTACAATAAAAACTCATACCTCGTCAATAACAAAACATTTATAAACTTTAAAACTAGTGGATCTTAAAACTAATGAAATCAAACTTTGGTCGTTGTGCCATTTTTTTAGGATTTAAGGGTTTTACTATTTTTTTTTAATTTTTCCTTTTTGTTGTTAAAAGCCTATCAGTTAGACGTCGCATTTTGTATTGTCGGTGTCAGTTGATTACGTAGCGCAAATGTTGCTGAATAGAAAATGCGACCTGAAAACAATAAGAGTTGATTAGAATTAAAAAGTAGTAGTACAGTCATACAAAAGTAGTTGACGCCTAGAAATAGAAAAATGTTCAAATAGTGCCAGTCCGCAAGGTGCTGTGGGCCAACTACCCTGAGAGCAAGACAAACAAAGTGACATTCTTTGAGTGAGAACGATGTTTGAAAATTCAGAAATGTATCTATTGGATCTACATCGAAAAGCTTAATTTTATCCCGATAAAACTGCCCAGCCAAAACAAAATAAGTGGCGAAAAACGTTTTGACGTCTAAAAAGTGCTTATATAGGTACTCCCAATTTGAAGACTTTTGATTTAAATGCTCATCAGATTTGATTTGACGTACCTGTGGGATAGGCTAATTAGTTTTTTTAGTATCCTTTGTCTCCTCCTTGGGCTGTCCCTTGCCCAGCAGCTTGGCGAGAGAGTCCCAAATGCCGCCGAAGAACAGCGCAGAAAACAGGTTCTCGAAGGGCACGAAGGGATCGTGGATACCCAAGAGGATTGATGATAGCTGAGGAAAACATAATGTGTATTTAGAGATCTCCCAAATAAATTGTGGTCAATATCTTTATTCATTTGGACAATGCCCGATGCCGCTTCCCGCTGTGGCTTTTTGATTCTTAGACCCGCATGTTTTCTGAATTGCATTTCACTTATGTAATTTGTAGCAGATTTATTCAAAAAACTACATAATTACAGCTCGGACTTTTTGGTACTTGCAACTTCGTTCCTATCGAATAATCGACTAAATGGCTACGCACCTTAAAGTAAACGAAGAATATCACTATGCCGAAGTACACGAGAGCATGCGGCGCAGAAATGAGGTCAGTCTTCTTGTCCAATACGAAGATAATGGACGCAACCAGAGATGCCTTCGTGTAGCTGAAATAAAAAAAACAAAACAATTTAAATCAAGAACATTTAGCTAACCCTTGAACTACCTACGGTTTTGCGTGCTTGACCCAGGTTAAATACCGAGTTTATTGTCTATTGTTAGTGACCTTTGGTGTCTCGGCAACGACCTGCATGCAGTAAAGTATCTTAGAAGGGCAGAAGCTTTTGTGTTTAATTGGGTGTCGCAGTTCTCAGAAGGATTTAGAGGAGGCTAGTCAAATATTGGTTAAGTAGGTCAAGATCCATTCTTTCTTTTCGATTAAAATACTCAAGAGGGATAGAAAAGGCCATGGTTAAAGATGTTAGCTAAGCAGAAAAGAGGTAGCGGTTAGACTGTAAAGATATAACCAATAGCTTTACTAACCTCTTGAACGTCCGCTAACATTGCTTGAATGTCTTATGATCCACCGGGTGATCATAAGGACGCTCGAAGACTTAACACCAATCAACCCCAAAGTCCATACTAATCAAGCTACTACAACTGGGTGTACCTAATCAAGCTTCTAGCAAACTCCATTCCTTGACATATTAATTGTACTTACAAGCTTGGCTGCATAGTTTCCATGGCAGTTGGAGTCCAGGCTCCGCGGATGAGTCTCTCCACCAACCTGGTGAAGCCTGCTCCGTTGCCCTTCAGGGTACCTGAAAAGATACATACAAGTACCGTTTAGATTGCATAGAAATATATATTTCTATGCAATATAAACGACATAATGTCCTTTTGTGCACATTTTTGTGCAAACATCAATTTCCAAATTATTCTTGGTACAAAACCGACAAACCTTCAGTGAATTTCAACGGTACTCCTACATACAGGTTTCTTTCAGTTCAGTCTTGTGATGCAGATCATATTATGTATAGGTACCAAGAAAGTTTAACTACCGTACTCGGATATATTTAATAATTAATTAAGCCGTCACTTAGATTTGACATACAAAACCTTCACTAAACTGTCAAAATCTTTACTAACTGCCGCACTCAGAGTGCTTTAATGATTACTTAGGCCATCACTTAGTAAGGGTTATGACAGTTTTGTCATACAAAAGTATGTCAAATCTTTACTAACTGACGGCTTAAGTAATCATTAAATATCTCTGAGTACGGCAGTAAGTGATGGCTTAAGTAATAATTTAACGTCTCTGAAAGCGGCAGTACCTAGCTGCCGCACTCAGAGAGCTTTAATGATTACTTAGGCCATCACTTAGTAAAGGTTTTGACAGTTTTGTCATACTTAAGTATGTCAAATCTTTACTAAGTGACGGCTTAAGTAATCATAAAATATCTCTGAGTACGGCAGTTAGTGTTCAAAATTGAAGAAACTAGTTAGTAAAATCTGGTATACTCTGGTCTGGTAAGTCTGGTAAGACTTTCTGGAATGTGTTTTTGTTTTCATTTTATAAATGTATCTTATTTTACAAGCATCCATTCGAAATGTTTTTGTGGCGTCTCCTTAGATGACCTTTTCTTATTAACTTACTAACCCAACAAGTACCTATTATGATAAAAGTTTCGCACAACCAGCCGTATTGAAACCTACAAACCGAAACTATCTTTGAGAGGGGAAATAACATTTTTATCACGGTCTTATCAAAATACCCAAACATTTATTTACCGTAACCAAACACTATCAGACTACCAGATTAGCACAGATAATCTCACTTACCGACTATGATCATTATGAGGTACGCGTTAGGGTATAGTTTTCCGGCGTGGCTGACTCCGTCATACACTTTCTTTGCGCGGTAGATCTCTTTCATGGCTGAAGCTACTACCTTTACAGGTAGGAACTTTGCCACTTTGTACCCAACGTCGAATGGCGTGTAGAATACTAGGTACCTGGAAACAGGGAGAGGAAATATCAGAAAACAGCTGTTAATATGCCAAAGCTGGTTCAGAGATCTCCAAAGAGTAAGGTAGAATGGTCTTCTTCATAATATGGGAACTTTTCAAAATAGGGCCTTTCAGCAACTTTAGAACAAAATGGGTCTAAGGAGAGCTTATAAGAGCCATTTTCATTACATTCTTATAGGTACGTAGAAACAGAATAAATAACCTTATCGGAAGACCAGTCAGGAGTTCAGGAGTACCTGAACATGTTGTTTCCGCAGTGAAATTCGGTTGGGCTATGCAACTTATAAAGTATGTGGTCAGAAAATGCATTCATTTATACGACGTATTGATGGATGACGCTATGGCTTCATGGCAATCATCAATTTATCAGTTAATTAAATGTCTGGACCACAGAACAGATAAAAGAGGTTTTATCTGTTCTGTGGTCTGGACGGCAGCGAAATTTAGTTCTACAGGAAGTAACTTTTTAATTCGCTGCATTATGCACATTGCACATGATTGACCTTGTCCCATTTTGCTACGACTGCGAAGAATAAGAACTCCCTTGTCTGTATTCTGTCTATCCATATCTTACCCTACAGTATAAATATTGGATATCCATATCTTAACCTAGCCAAGATGATATGGAAGCGACAGGGTTGCTTATGCAGCTCCTACGGCGCAAAGAATAAAGCATGCCTAATCTGTCCTACTATCCCACTTAGATTAGACATGTGAAAGTTTGTGAGTATGTCTGAATGTTTGTCAATCTTTCGCGCAAAAAATGGACTGGATTTGACACAGATAATTCATAACCTGGATTTAAAA
Organism: Diarsia brunnea; assembly: GCA_949774965.1. Taxonomy (NCBI): domain Eukaryota; kingdom Metazoa; phylum Arthropoda; class Insecta; order Lepidoptera; family Noctuidae; genus Diarsia; species Diarsia brunnea. The sequence continues at coordinate 6,496,174 of OX459015.1, read as the reverse complement.
TATAGGCTACTTTTTATCATGTCACGATCCCGTGGGGCCGTTACCGGGCATTAGCTAGTGTGAGTGTAAATTTTATTTTATTTTTTATTTTTTTTTATTTTAAATTCTTACGAATATCCATTTCTTATCCTGAAAGTATCTACTTATATAATAATAATAATAAACAATACAATCTTTATTGACAAATTATTACTCTCAAACATCAGTGTAGCTCTGGCTCTTGTACTAGGAGTTCCTGTATCACAAGACTCACAAGAGCCAGGCCTCTCAGTTTACAGAGAACATAGTAAGTAGGCGATAGACAAAATTGTGATACATTATAGGTTTTATGCATGCATTAAATTAAACAATAAAAATAAAAGAGAAAGAAAGAAAATAAAAGTTATAAAAAGTAATAATAACATGGGAGTACACATTTTACAAAATCAATTAGATTTGGGACCACTGCGTGCGTTCTGTGTAAAGTGTGCGTAACTGAGGTGAGTGTGCATGTGTGGTGTGGATGTGTGTGTTTGTGAGTGTATGTATGTGTGATGGGTGTGTGGATCTGACAGGGTCTTATGTAATGCTGCTAAAAAGATTTTCGGATTCGTCATAATCATAATTTTCGAGCCAGTCAATAACAGTTTTTTTTAATTGGAAGTTGTTTAGTTTTTTAAGTTGTTTTATACCCCTGTCATGGCCAATTTTGTTGTAAATAATTTTGACATCATCGCTTTGTATTGCATGTTCTGTTGCTATGTGTATTTTGTACAATTCTTGCTTAGCAATACCTATCTCATTAATTTCTATGATCGAGATCACCCCACTTATTAAATTTAATGACTTGCGTCAGAAACTCAGTACTAAGATGTTATGTAGTTTCACTTTCCTTAAATGGTAGGCAGTTAACGACTATAGGAACTTTAATAACTTGTCCTACATAAGGCAATGAATAGCGTGATGTCTACAGCGATTCATATAATGACATCGTCAAACGGCTATATCGCAATTGCAAACACAATACTGACTGCAAAAAAATAATCAATTGATTTTGTAATCTTGCAAAGTTGCAACACAAAGCAGCGGTGGTCCATTATCCATTATTTGTTTTCATGTAGCACGGAAGAATGTCTAGATTCAATCTCAACTGCACTACTAATTAAACGGGACTACTTTGAGGGTAATTCGCGAAACACGAATTGTCTACGAACTGACCCCATATATTCTTCTCCAGGTAAAGAGATCTCAGTGTTTCTAGTTGTAAGTTTTTGGAGAATGGTAGCTTAGCTATGTACGATGTATAATACAGACGCCATCGCGAGCCAGGACACCAACTGTCCAATCAACTTTGAACCTACCTGCTTTAGAAAAAAGTAGAAGATCTATTGAAAAAGTTGACAGATTGCAGTAGCTTTATGTACTGGCGTCTAGATCTGTCCGATGCACCGAAAGGGAGACTATGTCAAAAGAATTTTAACAAACCACAACGTACCATGTAACTGTTCCAATGATGAGTTGCGGTGTGTTCTTAAGGGGCGCTAGAATGGGTTCTCCGAGCAGACCGTTAACAACCATGCCGCCAGCGAAGATCACCAGCATAGTGGACAGCCAGCATGACAGCGGGTGCTTCCGGGAGAACGCCTGCGCACCTGGAATTGGTAACGATGAAGAGTTTTAGAGAGAACAGCTTGAAATATAGTGCATACTGCATTTTAATATAAGTGATGGACGTTTGTTGTTGGAGTCCAGGCGGAATTCACAACTGAGCCGCAGGCGAGGTTGTTATGAACCCGAGAACTGAAGTAAATTTTGCGCCTGGATGATAAATAAGTGAAACTAAGCAATTAGAAGTTTGGTCCATTTGATGCAAGTGATTGGTGTTTTGTGGCGACAGCAGCCTTTCTAAGATTAAAGCCATGCAGTTGTCACGCAGTTGTGCATCGCGTCTTTACGAAACAGTTGTGGTGATAATATACCTATTTTGTTTTCCGATTCAGGTGCGGAGACAGCAATATGGTAGGACCTTTCTACCGTACGAGCTCTAGGTACGGTTTTGTATTTTGTTGATCATCATATTTTATTATACTACTAGCTGTGCCCGCGACTTCGTTCGCGTGCTTGTCGGAAACTAAAATGCGTCGCTTAGATAAAAGTACATTTAATCATTGCCCTGCGTTAACTTACTGACGCTGTAGAAAATAAGAAGAGAGTACTTAATGCAAAGTACTGACTATGTCTAATATTAAAGTTTAGATGGATGGGTGTTTGTTAATCAACCACGTCAGAACGGCCGAACGGATTTTGAAGAAATTTGAAACAGGTACATTATAGTCGACAGGCAGACAGATTGTCGTTGGCGCGTTCGTGTTCCACGCGCGCCTCAAAGATATGTCAGCAACAATTAAGGGGCCCCAAAGGGACGTCTGCCGGGGCTGAGGGTTGTCCGCAAGAGATACCATGGCCCCGAAACACAAAGGACTAAGAAGGAACGTGGGTGGTTTTTAGTCAGTAGAAGTCTGACACTTTCTTCCGCTCCGCCCAGAGCGGGATGAGTCATTTGATAATTTACGAACCACAAAAAAAAGGTAGGAATTAGAGGGTGTTTCGAGAGGGTACCTGTACCGAATCTGGTACATCGAATCTGAAATGGCCGCCACCTCCTTCTGCGAAGCAGTAATGCTAGCGAAAGAGGTGGCGTAACGTGAGAGGGAGACAACCTCTCGTCCCAGACGCCGCGGGAGACGCTCCGGGCATCGGGGGCCACGTGATGGCTTCCGGCCACCGTAGGCGCGGGCCTGTGAACGGTGAGTAACGGGCTAGTTAATCGTTCGTCCGTCCTATGACGATGGAGGCGCGTTCGTGTTCCACGCGCGTCTCAAAGAGATGTCAGCAACATTGAAGGGGCCCCCAAGGACCGACGCCCGTTGGGGCTGCGGGTTGTTCGAAAGAGATACCGCGGCCTCGACAGATAGGGCTAACAACACACCACATCTATATGACGACATGGTTGGCGCAATGGCTGGACGATTAACAGTAGCACTGCGTGTCGCAGGTTCGATTCCCACACGGTACAAAAAAATATGTCTTGGGTTTTATCTAATTTTAATTTAGTTTAAAAAAAAAAATATTTTAATACAGTGTAATTGGTAAATTTTTATTTGTTGACTATTCACGAAACATAATGTGTGTATGTTTACTATCACCGCGGTTCAGAAAATGACATCAAATGAATAACGCCATCTGTCGAAGACGAAGATAAACTGCTAAAAAAGAGCGATCAAACACTATAAGGTTTAGGCTATGTAGATTTTGAAAGCAGCGTCATTTAGACTTATATCTACTATATACCTTTTGCTATCATAACTTTTTTAAAGTTATCTTGTGAAGGCATTTAGTAATAAGTACCATATTCGTTCAATAGATGTCGTTGCTTGTCTCATTCTTGACCATAACGATAAGTTCTTCTTGAAAACTATAAATTTATATATCTTTTGATAGAGAGCACCGATTACGATGAAACAAAGACTAAGTAATAGCCCAAGTTACGTACAATATTTATGTATAAAAGTTACCTACATTCGTTTCGTAAATTTGACGTGATGCTTAGTCATCGAAACAGACAAACAGATAAACAGACAAACAGACAAAAATTCTAAAAATGCTGGAAATGTGTTCTGTTGGTTATACTTTAATACCCTGACAATTTTTTTTTTAAATATTTTCGATGTACAAAAACGATTTCTCTACAGATTTATTATATGTATATAGATAGATAATAACCGAAGTATTTCCATCACTATGAAAAATATTATCAACGATCTTACTTTAATTAATAGCTAGGCCGAGTTCTTTCACCCACGTTAATAACCTACGTAACACCGACCTGTTGAGGGTTCGATTCAGTGACCCAGATTAACGTAGAGCGACTGCCGTTTGACCCCCGTGCCCCATTGCCGCAGGGCGCAGAGAAACTAAAGAACTAGGTTTTGGCAATGTAGGTCATAATGTTCCTACACACCTATAGGGTCTGGGTCTATACATCATGACGTTGAGTGGTACATTGCTGATCTTGATCAGTTGATCACGCACATGCTATAGAAACGGAGTTTTGAAATTCTACTCAGGTTCATATTAAACGTTAGATCTATACGTCAGTCTGTTACTCACCACGGTAACTTCTGCTGTACAGTGTACAGCAAGTCTTTTCCCTGCTTTCTGCTTGATTTCAATCTCAAAAATATCACAATAGCAGGGTTCTACCTATAAGTTTTTAAATTGAAATGGTCACTAACATTACCATTATCACTGAAAACGGGTTAAACATGGTAAACATCCTATACTGATTTTGCTGCCCATATTTCATCCTTGAGCAGAGCGAGATGGCGTTACCTATTTTTAACCAAGAACTAAACGACGGCGACGCCGACGTGGGCATTAACGTATTGCTTCGGCAGTATAGCGACTTGCAATCATGTAAACTATGTATTATTAGGTAGTCGTGTGTAGCTCATGTGGACGCCATTAAATTATAGCTTGCGGTGCGGTCGAAATTGTAACCGTAATTCCCGTTTTTAACCGACTCCCGTTCCTGTTCTCTATACGTGTGTGTAATAAGTAAAGAAAATATGTGATTCTCCAAAGTGACAAAACATGTCCCATTTTTACGGCCTCTGATGATTGAATCGGGTCAGTTTTCAAGGAGAAATACGAAACAATTTTTTTGTGAAATAATATTACCTATCGGTCTGAGCGACACAGCTTTCCCTATGGTACTTACTCTACGGGGAAAAACTTAACGCAGCGCGACGGCAAAAGTTTCTAGAAATACCTAGGTACCTCTCAAGCCCTGTTCCCTCTGAAGTGACAGGCTATTTGTGTTACACTGAGTAAACAAAGTCGACCTATTGCTTTTTAGTCAGCAGCTGAGCGCCACAAACGTAAATAAACGGTGCCTTTATTTCAGACACTGACACAGTAATGTCTGTGCGTCTGCTCTGGGCAAATATACAAATACACACCGTACTAGCTTCTACCCGCGGCTTCGCCCATGTGGTCTGGTTTTCGGGTTAATATATTATAGCCTATGACACTCACAAATAATGTGGCTTTCTATTGGTAAAAAAAATTCAAAATCGGTTCAGCAGATTCAGAGATTAGGTACCCCCTACAACCTTACAAGTATTGACTAGTCGTTCTATTGGTCATAACGTAACATCATGCCTGTATATCCACGGAGGTTTAGGCAAAGGCTGTACCTAAGTCCATCTAATATTATAGCTTAGGGAACGAGGCTATTTGCCGAGTTTAAATCCTGATTCCGTGGCTGGTACTGAGAATTCCTTATGCAAGAATCATAGCACAATTTTCTCGACCTGAGAATCGAAGTCGTGCTTAGCAATCTGTAGTGCTTGCGACTACTAGACCAAGGAAGGTTCGAGGTAGTAGTACTTAGTTTACCATAAAGTTCCAATCGTTCAAAAGCTCATTAACTTGGTTGGCCAATGGCTAGCAATGATGATTGTGGAAAGTGTTCGTTTGTCGCTCGAAGTATACCTACTTCTAACGTAAGAAGGTCAGGAGGAGGAAAATAATTGTTTGCTAAAAAAGTCGGTGACTTGTTTTATTTCATTTGACTTTTTTTTGTCATAATCAACTTCCGAAAGTAAGGTCATTTTCCGCTTTTCCGTTTATTAGAGAAATCGGTTGTTTTTTTTTTTTGAACAATAATGATTTTTTATCCTCTTTAGTTGATGAATTTCAACTAAACTAAACGGAAAATGGAAAAATACCTCTTCTGCTTTTTTTTTTGTATCGACAAGTCAACTGTGGACATGGCAGGCAGCTAAAACGTAGGTACGTTTTAATTAGCACTTTTAATAAAAACAAAAATTCTCACACATTCCATTACAGATGATTATTAATAAAGAAATTTTCCACTTTTTTGACATCGGCGGATGCGCGTACGTGTTTCTTGACCCGGTTTATCCAGCTTTTTATAGTCTACAAATCGGCCATAATATCATGAATACGTCATATATAAACTACGTACACATTCCATCCTGACTTCCTGAGCCAATCTGGGGAAGGGAGAATAAATCAAGTAGAACGATATTGAAATTGCTAGTAGGTGGACTATGTAGTCTCGTCGTGCCTGTCATGATTTCATAGGACAAACTGTGTTTAGTTGGCTTTAGTCCAGCAACCTGTCTCTTCGTATTTTAATATTAAAATACCGCAGGTTATCTCCACACGTGGTCTTTAGCGGTTGGCTGTTGTAACAAATTCAGTGTGTGGTTTGAAGTATTGCTCATAAATTTTGTAAAGGCGCTGATGACAAAGCCTCTGGGTGCCGGCGTTCTATCATCATGATCAACAGCTCGGCTCCATCCAATGCTTGGGTATAGGCTTCTCTTTGTGACTGTCTGATGCCTCTACGTCTGCTCGTCATGGTGCTGTCGACCTACACCTCTGTTTATTTCGAGATTTCGACGTTTTATACATATTAAAATGATTGCATTTTAGGCTTATTTTATATCGCGGCAGTATCCACAACTCTATATCCACTCCAAAATTTTGCAGAGATTTAACTTTTTTTGATACCCTACTCGATGTTAATGGTAGAAAAAAAAACGGACTTCACGATATGGCCCCCAAAATCCGAAAAATTTCTTTGCTTTTCAATTTAATAAAAAGACAAAAAGAAAAGACGCCACCAAGACAAACCTAACGACGTTTATTTTATCCAAATCCGTTCATCCGTTTAGGAGTTACGAGGGAACAAAGAAACGGACATACAAACATACATATAGGCCAAACACATAACCCTCCTTTTGGGCTTCACCGCAGTCGGGTAAAAGGGAATGTAAACAACACAGCGGTGCCCAAAATATAGAAGAATAGAACAACATAAAAGCTTAAACCACAAAATAAATACGCTTAAAAAAACGAACTAACGAACTATTGGCAAGAAGTTGACTTTGACATCTGAATCAGCTTCCAAATTCTGATCTTCAGACTCTTGATCTGAGTTCAGACTCATGTAAAACGTTTCAATGATGTTGTCTTTTTGGTACAATATTTTCATTGATTTCATCCAGAAGACGCTATGTAGCTATGCGACATAAGAATGCAACAATGCCTCTGTTATGTATTATTTATCAATGAAGCAAAGCCTAATTTAAACTTAGTATAAATATTTTGATTAAATTTTCTACGTTTTTTTAAACGTAAACTTCAATATTGTAGATGACGTAGTACGTCGTGAAAACTAATTCGTAATTTCAAACGTAAGTAGCATGGCTCGTTGGTCTAGGGGTATGATTCTCGCTTCGGGTGCGAGAGGTCCCGGGTTCAAATCCCGGACGAGCCCGTGAGAATTCACTTTTAGCTGTACGTATGTCGTTTTATACCTTGAGCTTTCAGATTCTTTCGTCTTTATTTTTTGGGGATAGGTTTTACTTTTTTTTAGCTTAGCGCCATCTATTTGCTAGATGTTAAAAGACGTAGCGACTAGTCTTTAAGCTTCAGTCTAAGGAGAAGCCGGTTCAATGAGGTTCTTATCAACCTAACCTTACCATGGAATAATAATAAATTCCAAATAGCGTATTTTTCAACAAGTTACAAGTGTCCACGTCAGTGATAAGATCAAGCGATCATGCATTTTGATAAAAAAATAATTTGATACTTCGGCAATTATTTATTTATAACATTTTTTGCCTACTTATAAATAGACGCTGTAATTTTAATACTTAAGGATATTATCAGTCTCGTTCATAGTTTATTGTGTTTATGCAAATATATTGTGTTCAGTTAACATTAGCTGTTATTGAATCTGTTCGTTCTGGATGCTGCGGGAACGATCTATTTATAAACGAGTTTAGCTCTCTTTTATTTTAGAACATTCCGTACAAATTAGCTTTCGAACACAAATTGATTTTAGGATGCGGAAGTCCGTCCATAAACCCCATTATTTTGGCGGGCTCCATTTAAAAATAAATCAAATACCACTTACCGGATCCTAAATCCTCTCTGACTGCAAGAGCGCATAATAGAGAATGCGCTATGTCGAAATATGGGTACATTTTTAGTTTAATGACCTGGTTGGCCAGGTCTAAGAAGGCTTCGGGATCCATGGTGTTAAATTTTAGTTTATTTCACGGTTTATTAAGAATTATTTGCACAACTAAACACCGACAATGCGTGACACGGTGACGCGCGTCCGCGACTAACCGCGGCCGATGTTGCCGCGAGACTGGCGAGACCGCTACCGCTAGCTCTGTATAAGAATGCTTTTTATTATTTTGGTCAGACGCAACAAATATCTCGTTTTATCTCCCGGTTTAGCTTTGAGCGACAGGTTGCTTGGTTATAAACAACTCCTGTCAAATACTCTCAACATTATTTTTTCACAGTAACTACTCGTTTCTATTCAGAAAGTGGACAGTAATTTGGCCACTAATATTCAAGTTTCCGTAGTGTAGCGGTTATCACGTGTGCTTCACACGCACAAGGCCCCCGGTTCGATCCCGGGCGGAAACAGTTGCTTTTTGTATTTTTTTTATCCAATTATTTTTTATCTTCACGCTTGTAACTAACTAGGCTGGTCGGAAATATCTGAAAAACAAGAATTTTGTAAATATTTTTGTTGATTCTGATGTTTAATCTGCATATAACTTATTGCCTTGGGTTAACGTTTAGAATAGAAAACTATGATTGTTTTGTTATCAAGGCTAACTATGCTGCAACAAACAATTTGCCAGATGAATGATGCAAACATTATGTTGTATTACGACAGTTTATTTTGATTGCAATAAAACCTGTTTCAGTCAAGAAAGGGATTATAATAAAAACCAAACAAAAGTACAGTTAAAGATATATTTGTAACAATAATTTCATAATTTAAAACATATCAAACTATATAAAAAAATATAAGATTACATAATTTAGGAAACGAAAACATTTAAAATAATAAAAGTTGTTACAATTTCATCAGTCTTTTATATTATTTGATCTGTACACAGCCAAATCTTTGGAAATATGAAAAAAATATAAATAATTTTATTGAAATAATTTCAACAGAGTATTCTAATGTGGACATAATTGCATTTGTTTTAAGGTAAATTTTAATGTGCCTAATAAAGAAGGTGAACGTTCAAAAAGTTAACACAGCATGAGTATTCTAATCGAGCATTATTATTATGTAAAACAAGGAAAAATCGTACAAAAGTTGTACATTTGCAATGATTAGATATGTTTTAGTCTATGATTATTACTATTCAGGGAAAAAGATATGTTTATTTATGCATTGTTTTTCCTTTGTTGGTATGGTACATTGTTTTGGTACTCTTGTTTTTCTAGTCAGAGAGAATATTAACTTTTTCTTTGATCATAAAATTTGCCTCTTTATCTTAGCCTTACACTATTAAAACTTATAGGTACTTATAATGGTATATAACATAAAATGATTACGTGAGGAACTCTAAGTAACTTACACAAGTTTTGGGTAAGAGTCGTTGCAAATCAACAAGCATGCACCATGTGACTCTTAAGTCATCGACATAAGACTGAAAATGCGACAACTGAACAAGCAGCGGACATCATAATGACTACTTTTTTCAACAATTCTGCTTACCAACAGTTCATGCGTTTTAAAGATGAATGCTCCCGGGGAAACTCAAGGTTACATCATTTTTTGTATGTATGGCAGACCATGCCTTGACAAAAAGTGACAATACATAATTATTGTGACTTGAAGTCATTCCATAACTGTTTTTAAGAGCTAAATACGTTGAATACAGAAATAATAGAAATGAAATAGTCGTTAAACACAGTGAATGAGTGAGAAGAAAGACAATTAGACATTAAAACATATTTATTGTCAGTGACAATATTATGTAACATGTTTATTGTCACTAAGTCACTCCATTACTGATTTCAAGAGCTAAATATACTGAATACAGAAATAATAGAAATTAAGAAGTTAAACATATTGAAGAAAGACTTTTAAAACTTATTTAAAATAACATAATAAATACATATACATTTGAATTAAAAGTAGTGATTGATTTTCCCTACAAATGTGGCGTGTAGAGTACAAAAGACAGTGACATGACGGTAAAAAGATATATAAATAAGTACATATAATATACAAAGTCTTGATATCCCCGGGATCTTGGCATAGTCAAGGAATAAAACGGACTACATTCCGAGATTCACCATTTAAGATAAAACAGTAGTTATACAAACAGAATACATAATTGTGCTTAGTTCAGACGCCAGTACATCAATCTACTATAAATCTGCAAATCATTATGTACGGTTAACAACAGAAGTAGCTTAACATTCTGGAATCCTCCAGCAATTATTTTTAATTATTCTTTAAAATATTCCTTACCCTTCAATAACTTGTTAGTAACGAGTATTATGTAGCAAGTTTTTATCAAACACCTGCTTTGAAACTTTAGAGTAGTCTTGTATCTACTTCTGATGCTGACTGTACAAAGTTGATTGGGGATTTTAGACAGTTTCGAGTGTACATACAAACTGCATTTATCTACAACACAGAACTGTGGCCAATCTTACATCACACGGGTCTATTTGCACTTTGATAAATGGAAAATTTGCAAATTTATCGCGCATTACTAATTATCGTAGCTGTGATGGTAATTTACCTTGTACTATGCGCGTCGTATGCTAATTTAAAGATGTGTTGCACTAATTGAAGTGTATACATGACTTATCGTCTAGACCGCCACGGAAAGATGTCACAATGCAGGCAAATTGTCGTGGATGAAAAATCTGTGTTCAGAGGAATAATAATCTATATTATTCTCGTTATTAAAACTCTGAATGAGTAGCACACAGTATAGCCTCTGTATCTTACTACTATTATAAATGCGAAAGTATGGATGGATTGATTTTGCACAGAGATAAATTATTATAGTCGGAAATAGCACGTAGGTATCCCGGTAGGTCGTTCCCGTGGAATAATTACCAAACTACACGCGGATGAAACCGTAGCATAAACTAGTTACCTACACAATGATGAATACAGATGATTTGGCGTTCTTTTATGTAAAAAACATTGTGTTTGTTTGACTCAAGTCCGAAAAACATTTGTAGTTATGTGAGGTAGCACACGATTAACTTGTCTGCATTATATATGTTTTTATTAGCTTAGTGAGTTAGCGTTTTAATGCGTCTACTAGTGTCTCACACATAGTAATAATAATTAATCATTTTACGTACTACAAAGACACTTCATTCCACACACCGCAAACAAAATTGTTAATTTAAGACCTGTTCCACAGTTATAGAAACTTTCTACCAGATAAATTATAAATTTAACATACCATCACGTCTGTAATCCCAGGGTAAGGCAGAGATGTACCTAATAGTACACCCACATTTCACCACTTATGTTTAAGTCCCATGTAAAAGGGGGCGATAGATTATAAATGATTCAATCATATTTATGTTTTGAATTATCTGACAGATGAGTTACCAAAAAGTGGTGAAACAGACCTTTTGTGTACACTCATGAGCATAAATAAGTAAACACTCAGCAAACCTAAAAAGCTTATTTTTCGTGACTCATGAATGGACAGCACATCGAGTTACAACAACCTTTCAAATTTCTTTGATAGATTTTCAACTTAATCGCTAAATCATTAGGTGGACCTAATGATTTAGCGATTTGGAAGGTTGATTGGGAAATTTTAACAGTTAGGCAGCTTGATCTGTAGCTCTCTGTAATATTATCGATACATAATATGAACAGACATAGACAATACGTGAATAAACTTAAGCTAATAACGAACTGCACGGCAGCGTCCTATGTTTGACTGTGCGAGATTTACTGTAAAAAAGAAAGAAATATACATAACATAACATAACATCACGCCTGTAATCCCCGAAGGGTTAGGCAGAGGTGTACCTAATAGTACACCCACATTTCCACAGTTATGTTTAAGTCCCATAAACAAAAATATAAATAAATATACTTATTATATTATACAACTAATGTCAGGTACCTATGTATACTGGGTGTAAACGGATCCTTCACGAAGCCGTCCGTATATCGGTTCTTAAGGGTCCGTCGGGACTGCGGGTTGTTCGCAGATACCGCGGCCGCGACATGAAGGGCCAAGAAGGAACATGGGTGGTTTTTAGTCAGTAGAAGTCTGACACTCCCTTTCGCTCTGCCCAAGAGCGGGAGGGGTTATTTGATGATTTCCCACCCCCCAAAAAAAAGGGTCTTTTTACACCCATTATTCAGTTATTTTAAGTATATCAATAAGGAAAGTCAGTAATTATTACCTTATTATCCTCCTTACATGGTGTTGTTTCCTGATATGTTTTTCCCATCCGAGTTTCTCCTATCTTTCTCCGCTATTGGCGATCCTGGGTAACAAATGAAGAGTATGAAATGATAATCATATGTGTGCAACTATAGCTCTTATGAAGTATCGAGCAGGCATTTTGAAAGTTGATTTTGGTATGAGAAATAATGTACATGCTATGCTATGTTAAACGTTATGTACCTATCTACTACTACTAGAGATGGGTATACCTTTTCCGACCTGACTGTGTATTATAAATTGACTTGACAAAGCACTCGATGCTTTGTCAATTTCTAGATATTACACATAAACCTTCCGAAATAAATGCTCAAAATAATTGAGAAAACCACACCAACATACATACTTTGTATTATGATATGTATGGATAGATATATACAGATACAAGTAAATTTGCAATGATAATATCTTTTTACAACGCCCATTTAGAGAGAAAGTCTTAGATATTTAGGTATTTTGATCTCAAAAGGTACTAAGATTCTTAACAGATTGTTTCTATGAATTATAACCATATTTTACCAGCTACACGACAAATTAACACTCAAGAGCACGCATGGGGGTTATAAAAACGAGAACTAATGGGTTTTTTAACTATACATTGTTCACGTTTGAAGACCGCATCGAGACGATACTAGACCTAGTCTAAATGAATGGTAATCTGTTATGTCTCTCCGGTTTATTTACATTGTTTTTGTTACTTTCCACAAAGGAAAGGTTTACTGTACCTAACTTTTTCTTTAAAAATCATCTTATTTATAGAATAAATAATTATTGTTTAATATCGTTCCACTTTATAATGTGGCTGCTTACTTTAAAATAATGTTTTGACGTATATTGTTGCGTAAAAAGTAAATAATAAAGAGAGAAATGGCCGGATCTTTGAACTAAAATTATTTTCTCCTTAATGATTCTCAAGTTAAAGATCAGAACTACGAAGTAGATATAAATAATCACTAAGAGGTAAATGCAATAATAATATAATCAAAAAAATTAAAAATCAATGAAATTCATAAAATAATAAATAAATTCTCGTAACTAACTAAAACTCGTAACAACAAAATACTCTTATATTCTTTAAATAGAATGTTGACACCTCCCCGCAAATCACAAAGATTTACAGCTAGCTATTGCTCTTTGATATATAATATTGCGCTTTGTTCACGTGTATTCATAAATATTAAAGAGTTATTTTTTATCTATCACCTATAAACAATTCAGAAAAGTTCTTAAAAGGAGACAAGAGCTAGATCTATATACATATATATATATAAAAAACAAAGACGGGTTTGTTACAACACTTATAACTCGAGATCTGCTGAACCAATTTTCATGGTTATTGATTCGTTGGATTTGTCTCCGCCCCGAATAGCATAATACATTTTAAAAACAATGAAAACTCGATATGTGTAATGAATACTTAATCATTTCAATAAATGCTGATTTGTTTATTACATGTCAAACATTTGTTGTCCAATCCTGTCAAATAATGTGTGCGTTCAGAAATTTATTTTTTGTAAAATGTCTCGAAAGTTCAGGTACTGTTATATTTGTTTGTTTTAGACATTAATTTGTGTAAATTATTTATTAATTATTTAATTTTTTATTTCCGAAAATAATACCTAAGATTTATTCTACAGGTTAACAAAAGTGTAAATGTCTTTTTATAGGTTGTCTATGATTTTTCTTGATAAGCTATTCATACGTAGTGGTTAATACTCTTTGAGCTATTAATTTTAAAGTTGAAATATTAGTGGAAGTCCAGGGAAGGTTTAAAAGGTAAGAAAGTGGTAGGTAGGTAGGCAGGGTAGTAGGTAGAGTAGTAGGTAGGGTAGTAGGTAAGTAGGATAGTAGAGTAGGTGTGATTGGTAGGTAGGGTAGTCGGTAGAGTAGTAGATACGGTGGTAGGTAGGTAGGGTAGTTGGTAGGTAGGGTAGTAGGTAGATAAGGTAGTAGGTAGGTAGGGTAGTAGGTAGGTAGGGTAGGACGTAGGGTAGTAGGTAGGTAGGATAGCACGTAGGGTAGTAGGTAGGTAGGGTAGTAGGTATGTAGGGTAGGACGTAGGGTAGTAGGTAGGTAGGGTAGGAGGTAGGTAGGTAGGTAGGTAGGTAGGTAGGTAGGTAGGTAGGTTGGTGGTAGGTGGATAGTTGGTACGTAGGCGGGTAGTATGTAGGAAAAAGGGCATAGCAACGCATGCGGGTACAGCTAGTTTTTAATAAATGAAAGGATGGCTTGATAAAAAAATGCAAAATCTAGTCAGAATAATCGAAAATTCACTTTGTGACGTCAAGTAGGATAGTTTGGGTAATAGTCATACCAATTACGATTACTGTCAAATGGGTACACTGAATGGACAGTTTCACTTGAAACCCGTGGTTCTTTTCTCAAATGAACATATCAGACACTTATCTGCATGATCCTCAAATGAAATTACCATCATTTTGTGTAAACTTTAAAAGAGACTGTATTCTTAAGTAATGTACGATTAAAAAGTGTTTGTAAACAAAGCATATCATTGCATTTTTCAACGACAGCGATAACTTTTACCAAAACATACATATTTCAAATTATATAAAAGCAAGCGGCCAAATGCAAAGGCGTTTCTACAAAGTTGTTTGTAAAAAAAGGTCGTAACAACGCGTTTTATCGCAAAAATGTGGTGATGTTGGGGTGATGATTTTTAATCAATGCTACGTTAATGATTTTTACGGATCAATGAAGTTACTACAAAAACATTGAAGCATGATAAGGTTAACGTGAAAGGCGTTTGTTATCAGAGGAGACAGATAAATTATACTATTTTAAAGATCTATTGAGACGTTGAAATAATTCACAAATAAAGAATGTATCATGCTATTGAGGCAAAACTGAGCAAGCAAGATTACTATGAAGAATTCTGAGGTCGAATTTCGAATGATAAAATGAAAAGTCAAGCTGCTTTCAACCATAAAATCATCAGAATACCTTTCTTTTTGCTGGGCACACTCTTAACCGTTCGCCCATTGGCTGAAAAACAAAGAAAAAAGTCACGATCAATACTCAAACGTACCAAGGGATGTATGTTGTTGCTTAGAGAATTTCTCTTTCATTTTAATAGACCAAATCTTTAATTTCGTACCGATTTTCTGTTCGTTATTCGGAGTTCTGGGTATTTTGGACGGTGTCATTTCTTGTTGAATGAACTTTTGCGTTGCTTCTTTTGGTGATAAGATAATAGGTTCTGGTGAGTTCTCCCTTATGGGGGGCGTTTCTGGTTCTAGCGGTAGAAGTATTTCTGATCTTTCAGGAGTGGAGCAAGGTGCCTCAGACATGTTGGGGGAGAATGGTGATGCTATTTGGCTGTTCCCGTTTTCCTCGGCTGGTTTGGTTGGAATGTTGTTGTAGTACACCGTGTCTTGGTCCGATTCCGTGGTGAAGTCTGATCGGTCACTCTTTGGACTTGTCACGTTGGTCAACTGTAATAGAATTGAAGGACATTGGTTTATTATTCAAATAAGCAGACAAATTGGTGTATTGTATTGTTGTCAATGTCACGTCATTGATTTTAACTGGCCCATTTACAGTATGCATACAAAGATGTTCTAAATAATCAGTAAGAACTAATTATCATTACAATATTCATGAGCTACTATGCTGACTGATTCATATTCATATCTTTATTTGCATTTTTTTCCTTAACACTAAGTACAGCCAAAAGCTTTAAAAGCCAAAAAGTTTGAACAAAAGGAAAGGACCTTTCAGCTGTTCTACCTATGTATAACATACAACATATGAGTATCCGCTACAGGTGAATCTATTCTAATATTATATAGACGTAATATATTAAGGGTTAATCTCTGGAACTAATGACCCAATTCTTCAAAATGTTACGCAGCCAGAAAGGTACATACTTGGTATGCCTTAGGGTATATATCATACTTATATTATGCATATTAGCCGAGGTTTCACAATTTATTGCGGACAAAGTCGGTATACAATATGTTACAAAAAATCCTGTCCGATCCGTGAGGGCTTTATTTTTTAGGTATCGAGATAAGTTTCTAATTATGTGGCCTTTTTTGGATAATAAGCAAAAAGAACGGACAAATCCTCTATAACCAGTGTGACGCCCACAATGACATGCGGTGTTGAAACATGGACGCCCAGTCGCTCATGCAGGAGACTGTATACAGATTGAGAGTTGCACAGAGAGCTATGTACCTTTTAATGCTCGGCAAACAACTGATAGATAAAGTTCCCTACGTCAAAAGCCGAAGACGTACAAAGGTTTTCAATATTGGAAATGTTTTAAATTGTTGCGAAAAGGGCAGACGACATAGTGGCCCACGAGGGAAAAACTTGGATGAGGCTGGCACAGGACCGTGGAGAAAGGCACAAGAAAAGAGAGGCCTATACCCAGCAGTGCATGAATAGGGATGTTTCCTGTCAAAAATAAAAAAATCTGTTTAGTCCGTCCGTTAGATTATCGAAAAATATTGGACACAGATTTTTTTTTGACGTAAACAAAAAATGAAGACGGTTCTACAGTGCTTCGAAAACTCGTGTGACGTCACAGTTCAGTACATTTTTACCGGCGAGTGACGTCATAAGCCCCCACTCAGGTTTTTTGACGCGTTTTATCTTCGTCATTTTTCATTTATTTTATAAAACAAAAAACACGTATCGAATATTTTTTGGTAATCTAACTGACGGGCTAAAGAGATTTTTTTTGTTAGGAAACATCCATATTCAGACAATGGATGATGATTGTATCATACCGTAAAACTGGAGTCCTCATCAGAATCGGCATCGAGGTCCACCATCATCTTCTCTATCAGCCTCTCCATGGTGGTCTCGCTAGTGGACGCCGCAGGGCTCGTGTGCTCACGGCTGCGCTTACTTCGCTTAACAACCTGGAAGTCATTGGATTAATAAAATACAGGATTGATTTCACATAATCACATATATAAATATAGAAGACATATATGTTAGCCAGTGTGTTGTGCCAGCGACTTTATAACCGGCTTCAAAAAAGGATTCTAGGTTGGGCTGTATGTAATTCGTTCATTGATATTTCTGTCTATTATGGACCAATAAAAAGAATTATTATTTACGATATTATTTTATCATTTGGTAGAAGCTGGCGCGGTGGTCCTATATACCTAAGTTTTAATTACTACTTGAGTAGTTTATGAGTTAAATGTTTTTGGAACAAAAAAACCACCGATTTTCAAAAATACACCAGAAAGTGGAAAATAACTTTTTACGGAAGTTGGTGACTTTTGTTTTTGTTTCAGAGTTTCCTCATGTTAGGAGTTTCCTATATTCAATGACACACAACGTCGCTATAGTGTTAGACCGTCACAATAGGGATGTTTCCTGACCAAAAAAATATGATTGTTTAGTCCGTCAGTTATATTATCGAAAAATATTGGATACGTGTATTTTGTTTTATCAAATTAATAAAAAAATACGAAAATAAAACGTGACCATGAGTGGTGGCTTGTGTGCGAGGTCACTTTCTGGTAAAAATGTACCAAACTATGACGTCACATGACTTTTCGAAGCACTGGATCGTCTTAATTTTTTGGTTACGTGAAAAAAGAAAAAATATGAGTCCAGAAATGTATGTGACGGACTAATTCGATTTTTTTTGTCAACTACCCTATTGCACTGTTTAAACTTTACTTACTAATACTTCATCGTTGTTGCTAACACGCGTCGTGTTATTATTCCCGTAGTGCGGCGAGCGACGGAAGCACATCGTGAACTCAAACAGGGAGTGCAGCGCGTTGGACCAGGACTCGCGCGGGGCCACGGCCGTGCTCGTGCGTGCGCGCATCATTCTGTTGCCTTGGTACTTCAGCGTGCGCAGGTAGCGTCTCTTGCTTTGGATGTACATTACCTACGGGGAAAAGGAAGAAACGGCTTTTTTATGATGTGGTAAGTGTCTTTCTTTAGTTTCTTTTTTAAAAAACGTTGCCCCACACTAGGAATTTCTCCTGTATCGTGGGTCCGTTTACAAACATTTAAACTCACATACACAGACACCCAGACCCGAAACAAATGTCTGTAGGCCATACAAATATTTGTTCCGTGCGGGGGGATTGTGTCTAACTGGTGTCACAGTTTTTATGCCTCATGGGCCTCAGACTTAGCTTGCATGCCTTGAGAAATATCTCTCAACTTCTCAAGCATGTTGGTTTCGTAACGATGTTTTCCTTCATCAAGGCAAGTGATAATTTATATAATACGTTAAACCAATGATTAGTTTAAAAAAGGAAATTATGCACCGCACAAGGACGGTGTTAGAAATTGCTAATATGTTTTAACAAACTTCTTTTCGATCCCGTTAAAAACAGTATCATCACGCATGTTATCCCCGAAGAATCAGGTAGAGCTGCACCTAATTCATATTCCGCAAGTTATGTTTAAAATTATAATTTATTTTTGCCAAGCACAATTAAAAATCGATGTTGCGTATTACAAATATTAACAACAAGAGAATAGGACGGCCATTAACCTAAACAAAATAGAATTATTTCAGTTTTCGTAACCCCATAGAGATTTAATTTTACACTCAAATAAAAATATCTGCACAGTTCGGACGAAATTGTCACCGGCACGAAACTAAAAGGAACAATTAAACTAAAACACGTACCACATCAGCAGATCTTAACGGCGGCTTCCCCATGACGAGGTTGAGCAGGGAGATACCCTCGCGTGTGATCCTTAGCGTCACTATCATCATCAGAAAGAACACCCACGGGAGCGGCCGTACCAACTCCGGCTGAGGACGCTCGTCTTGATCCACTGCAAATACAAAAGAGGTCTATCATTAAATTCAAATAGTTTATGGCAATCCATGATGTACACTTACAGGTGACAAAAGCGGGTAGTTAACTAAAAAAATCTAATTAGTCCGTCAGATATATTTCCAAAAAATATTGGACACGTATTTTTTCTTTTTTCATGTAAGCAAACAATGAAGACGATACAGTGTTTTGAAAAACTCGTGTGACGTCATATTCTAAGACATTAGTATGACATTTTTACCGATGAGTGACGTCACAACCCCCCACTCAAATCTTTGACGCGTTTTATCTTCGTCAATTTTCGTATCTAATATTTTCCGATAATCTAACAGACGGGCTAATTAAAATCAAATTTTTTTAGTCAGTAAACTTCCCTATTTGTAGCCCCCTGTCGGCAACACATCATCATCATTCACAACCCGAACTCACCCACTGCTGGGTATAGACCTCTCTTTTCTTGTGGCAATCTCCACGGTCCTGTGCAAGCCTCATCTAGGTTTTGCCCCCGATGGCAAGTATGTCGTCTGCCCATCTTGCCGCCGGACGACCCACACTTCTTTTGCCAGTTCTTGCATATATATTGAGAATCGCGTTACGGAACTCAAATGGAGTTGGGCAGGACACCTAGCAAGGCGCAGTGATGACAGGTGGACTAGGGCTGTCACCGAATGGCGTCCAAGAACTGGTCGGCAACACAGCAAAAAATAAATAGAGAGAAGAACAGTGATTTGTTATTTGGTTTTAATTATTTTTAATTATTTAATTATATTAAGTACTTCTTATTTGTTTGCTTGTTCCTTATTACATCCTTGGCATAGTCTATGCCAAGTGTCGAGCCTGCATGGAGGAAGACGAGACAGCAGCACACGTGCTTTTACACTGCGCAGAGGTTGCCTCATACAGGGTAAAGTACTTCGGTAGCCCAGGTAACTCACCGCGAGAGCGTCAGTGACACTAAAGCGTTGCTCGCCTTTTTCAGGAAGTTGGGGTGGATTTTATGGTTTTCCCACCGTGTGCAAAATACGCGCTTTGGACGTGTAGTTGCGGACACCTGCATACACCATACAATACATTCCCCTCCCATTTAAACAATTTCTTATTATGCTTTCATAATCTCACAATGAGCCGCTTAAAACATTTGTATTGTATTGTAAAAAAATATATGTACCCTGTCCACCCCGGATTTTTGGATTGGATTTGAAAGTGTAAAAACCCTTTTTTGTCCCGCTCTTGGGCAGAGCGTAAGGGAGTGTCAGACTTCTACTGACTAAAAACCACCCATGTTCCTTCTTAGCCCTTCATGTCGAGGCCGCGGTATCTCTTGCGAACAACCAGCAGCCCCGATGGGAAATGTAAAAAGGCTTCATTCATTTCAAGTCAATCAGTCATGTTTCTTCATGAACCCAAGGCCCCAGTCATTAATTTCTTTTTATTTATTATTAGTTAAGTGTCCAGTTGTCTACTACACTTTAGTACTAACTAATCCAACCTCTTTGCTAAATATTAGTCATAGATTGCCACAATCAGCAAACCAACACTATTAGGCGCATGATTCACATACGCAGATAAAGTGACAGATAACATCAATTAACAAAACACAGCTAAACGCCTGATAACGCTTTATCTCGTAGAAAAAAGTAACAGAATAGAGTACAGTCTCCATTCAGCAAACTCTTTATCTATTCCTGTTATCTCATGAGGAAATTGTAAAATGGACTTTAAACGTATACGAAGTAAGGGTGTTTATACATTGATTAATTTTGTTTGTATCTACAAGTTAAATTCTTGATGCCGTATTTTAGAGCGTTAGTCAGCCATAAACCTTGGTTTTAAACCTGCATTTGAGCTGAGATTAGTGCATAACTGTGCACATTTATAATATTGAACCTTGAAACGTTAAAGTCTAGGTTGAATGTTGTCATTTAAATTACTGTAAAGTTAACAACTGATTATGTATGAGTGGATACTTAGCTTAAGCATTCAACTTCATTCAATAAGAGTACTAGTCTTAAGGCCAAGGTGTACTTAGAAAAGCTACCAGTGCAAGTCATGCTAATGTGAGCCATTTCCGTGTCACCAAGAGTTTTGGTCATCAATATGTATTAATTATTCTAAATGCGTTTGCCTTTGACAGACATAGCCGCAGCGGATACATCACTACTATCTAAGACAGCGATAGATATCAAACACGCATTGCTAGTAAGTTACTAAGTGTGCACGTTGGCTACTCGTAACTCCTGTTAATATAGAGGTACAGAACTACAGATATAGACGGGAACCAGTAGTTATGTCATACAAAAGTATGTCAAATCTTTATTAACTGACGGCTTAAGTAATCATTAAATATCTCTGAGTACCGCAGTAAGACTTCAGACAGTCGGAAGCATGTGCTAAATAATCTCTACATTTCTCCCTCAGAATGAACGGTCATTAACACCAATATGGATACAGGGTGGTGCCGATAATACGACAATAAATAAAACCACTGGGAGTTCTAGTTCATGAACATTTTTAAACTATCAAATAAATCCTAACACGGGCGTGGTGCCGACGATACGACAATAAACTACCTAAACGTCTTTGCCAAATTCGTTTGTTACATTTTATTTCCACGCGTTAATCGGTGCAAATTATTCCTAAGGTTAGTAAACCAATATTTGTTTGTAAATTGTAATGTATTTCGTTTACAGTTTTATGCTACTTAGTTTTATTGATTTTTTTCCCAAATTTATATTTTGGTGTTAAGATTTATTTGATAGTTTAATAATGTTCCTATGAACTAGAACTACCAGTGGTTTCATTTATTGTCGTATTGTCGGCACCAACCTGTATATATAATGTATGTATGCAACCCTGATATAGCCAGATAGCTCTTAGAAGGTGGCAAGAAGAGCTGGATAAAACCAACGACCAGTGGTCCACCCTGGCCCTGGATCGAAAAACCTGAAAGTCATGGGGAGAGCTAAAGTTCACAGCGGGCCCTCATTGGAAGAGAGTGGCTCGTGACAAGGCTCAGTGGAAAGAGCTAGAGGTGGCCTATGCCAGACGTCACAATGAATTGGGAGACTTTTTGGTATAAAACATTCGAGAACCAAAGCAATTCGGGATAACAAGGGCATTATCATTATCATAGGGAGAGGTCTTTCCCGAGCAGTGAGGTGACAGGCTAACAGTATCAGCTCTTGATACTGTTTCTTGCTATGAAGCTCCAGTCTGCGCACAGGCATTTGTGCATTCAACACGCTTTATTGCTGGCTAGACTAGTGCAATGCTGATGTGAAACAACCCCATTATAGTCACAGAATTAAGCATAAAAACTTAAGCATAAGTAAAATACTCACAGGGTGGTGGAACAGCCCATCTGGCGCACTTCTCAACGACCCACAGAGTGCGGTCGAGGTGCCTCAGCGCCGACTGCCCCAGTCGATAGCTCGCCGCATGCTCCGCTAACGTCTGGAACACCTCCTTCGCCAGAGAGACCAGCTCCATATCTGAAACAGTTGAATATACCGCTGAATATTTGGTTTTTATTACTGTATATTATTGCGACAAGCCCGCCACACTATTCTGAAACCACTGTAACTCCTGAAAGCCTGTATCAACAGTGGCGACCACCAGAAAAGCGCAGAGACAATGAAGCTCGAAGAAGTCCCAGGGAAACGATTTACCGTCTTGGATCCCGCAACGAAATATCAGAAAATAATAGCGGAGGAGTAGGAAAGGAAGGTACTTAAGTATAAGGTTTTTAAACTGACGTGGTCAATGGTCACTTATATGATGATTATCATTGAAAACGGGATATTATCTATGTTTACTATTTGTTTTGAGTTCCCATTATTTCGGCGCTGTTGCAAGTACTAATCTGTGGGTTTATCCGAGATCATGGTTTTCAGTGTTACTGATAAAGTAAGGGTAATGAAACGTCTTCAATGAGCTGACAATGCATGTCCACTAGTACTCACAAAACGGTGATTGAAAACATCGTGAGGATGTCTCTCAGAGATAGATCGTATTCCAGCATTTCCACCACTGGGAACATTACGCTGATTATAATATGTTAAGATAGTATCTAGGTATGGCCTAGGTTGCTCTGTGGATAGGTGACCGCCCAGTACATATCGAGTTTCCTCCGGCCGTCTGCCATATAATATAGATCTTTGGCAGTCGTAGGTCTTGGGGCTTCAATTTCAGCTACCTAATTCCTGTCACATCATCATCTGCCTAGCCTTTTCCTTACGTTATGTTGGGGTCGGCTTCCAGTCTAACCAGTTGTACTTAAAAACGGATTGACTGCCTATCTGACTTTTTAAAAACATAAAGTCACGCCCGTAATCCCTGAATGGTTAGGCAGAAGTGTACCTAATAGTAGGTACACTCAAACGCCTGACTTTTTAGTCAAAAAATAAGCGTAAAACCTGCTCAGTTTCAATAGTTTGACTATACCGCATGAGTAATGTCTACTTGTAGGTACAAGCTGCACGTTTGTTTAAATGCAATATTTCTGCGGTCAAGATAAATATCAATACTCACTGATAAATAAATCATGTTATGGTTTAACGATGACTCTCTCCCGAGTAAGAGAAAACAAAACATGTCCTATTGACCCGAGTGCAAGTTGTAAAAGCTGGCAGAGAGATTGTAAGTATAGGCTACTCTTACAATCTTCATATTTATCTTTATATTTTTCATTATTATATTGGTAATTGATTAACATGTTCGTGCAAAGAAACCATTCAATCAGTTAGTACAAGTTAGCAACGTTTTAATCGCGTAAGTACTGGTATCTCAGCGCTGTTGACCGCCGAGGACAAAATCTTTAAAACACACAAGCACACTGTGCATTGGCTTCGACATCTCTATCTTGCAATTGTATTTTAACAGCTGTACAAAAGTGACCGGAATAATGCTGAGCCAAAGTATAGTTATACCAGAAAATGGTTGCACTTCGGTAAAATTCCTGTTTCCGAATGACCCACTGAGCTGAGTAGACTCGAAAAACAAAGATGGTAATACACAATTCCCGCAAGATTTTAAGTAAGATACTGCCGCTTGGCGTATATCTGCAATGACTAAAAGTAAGCAGGATTTTATCGCTAACAATCGACCAACGTCGACCTTTGTTCCCTTTAAGAATAGGCCAATTTATCTCTTCCCTTCGCTTTTGTAAGTCTCTTAAACCGCACACAAATAAGCTAGCTACTTCCCCGTTCAAATTCCAATAGTCAGTAAATATTACATTATGTACTCAAGTAAAGTAAGTACTTCGAGCAGATATGTTGAGAAGTAAACAACATAAATATAGAAATCACAGCGTCCGGTCTGTGTCTAGACGACACTATGTAATATAATACGGTAATTTATCAGATTGTGCCTCTAATTAAATTAGACTCACTAATTGGAGCAATAAAATCATTCATGCATTGAGGAGAAACATTTTTGTGATAATGTTATCGTTGAAAAATTGGCGTGTCGAAATAATCGTTACAAACAACTCACGTAGACGTGTCGTTAGCACTTAGTTTTTAGTCGTCAACAAGTTCTCGTGGTTATCCAAAAAAGAATATAATTAGCTAATTTAAAAACTCGTAATTATATTGTTTTCGAGGTGATCAAGGGCTTAGCTCTAATAAAAGTTAACCGATCGTAATAAATAAACGTTTGTACCTACCGAAATATAATAGTTAAACCAGTCAATTATAAATCTCCTGTAACTCACGTGCACCCCTAAACGTGACAACAAAACAACTAACCAATACTAACCATCAACTCAACCCACATCACAAACAGACCGTCTCGCATCGCTGCTTATACCCAAAATTATCACAGAGGACAAATAAACTCAAAACAAAAGCAATTTAAGATATTTATCTATACTAATTAACATAACGTGGGTCTGTATAACATTACCTTCACAATTTCCGCGGGAAAATTATAAGCCGATTTAGACAACACGAAACTATTTTATCATTCACGTGTACAAAAAAAAACTGCACCATAAAAATATTTTTTATTTTTTACTGAGGCACTGGTAATGAGTGCAGGAGCCAGAGTGAATACATCATTTTGACTTCTTTATACCTTATAGATAATGAGGCGCAGGGGGCATAGGTCAGTGCAATCATAGACAGATACCGTGAGGCTACTGAGACAAATATCGAATATATCTAATTACTAGTGATTTTCTACGACTTGGCTCCTGTCATTTTTGGTATAAAGTAGCAGCTGATTTATCTAATAGTAAATTGTTGTGTTATTGAGTGACGCCACGCATATCTTCGGGTCGGCATGATTCGACATAGCAGAGCGCCAAAATTGAAAAAACCGCTCGGCTTGCTAAGTCGACCCGATCATGATTCATCTAGCGTCTATATCCAATATTCCTCTTGTGATTTCCTACGATTTTGCTTCATCATTTCGGGTCTACCAATAAACGCAAATAAATAAATATCTTCGGGTCGGCATGATTCGAAATAACTGGGCGACAAAATTGAAAAAGCCGCTCGGCTTACCGCGAACAGTGCCGAGCCGACCGGAATATGCAAGGGTCTATGGCAAACAAAGTTTAACCTTCGAATCGAATATATGCGAATTGAGCATATATATATTATGAATTACAATGAATGTAATGTAAAACGCAAACGTTTACTTGATAATTTCTTATTAGCTAAACCAAGGCGCGGGGGTTAGTCTGATACTGAAATACTTACTGTTAAATTTTTAACAACAAAAAACACCTTATTATATTAAATATTGACCAAGGTCTGTAGTTTTAATTTATTTATTTTAATGACAATTGCCTGAATTTTGATGAGGATATAAAACTGCACCTAGTATAAGCAATATTCTGTGGTTAACTTATTTATTTCCTTATCTCGTAAGAACATTATGTATGTATTCTACTACCTGTTACTTACATGGAGCAAATATTTTAACTGTGCCAACTAGTTGAACTGAATCTTTCACAAATAAGGAAAATTTAACTATTTTCGACCTTGAGTTGGCTATTATTTAACAGGATAACAAATATAAATTCTCAATACAGATAAGCACATGTGAACCACTAAAAAGTGAAAAATAAAAACTTTTTTACAAAAAATAAAACCGACTTCAACAAAAAAAAAACACAAAAAAGTGAAAAATAAACATTAGAACATAAATCAGTTTCTGAAGTCAGTGGCAAACAATTAAATCAAACAAACAAAAGTCACCACAGTGTTTTATTTTTTGTTGAAGTCGGCATTATTTTTTGTAAAAAAGTTTTTAACATTACCAAACTGCAAAATTATATAAATAATTTTTATCTGAACAAACCAACACACCGACTACCTGTCACAATTGTATATAGATATCGCAATAAAATTATTAATAACAGCACTATATGATTGTATTTACTACATGTTAAATGTGTTATACATGTACTTATGTGTGTTAATTGTTCATTAATATTATTTGTACAAAAAGTAGGTACCAGGCTACAGTAAATCTATCAATATATTTACTTAAACTTAGATTATGTTTAATTAACAACTGCTTAATATTGATCTTATCTGTTTAAGAATAAGTTGGCGGGCATAACATCACACCTGTATGTATTATGGTTCTTCTAGCTAAACAGACAGATGTGTTGCTGGGGAGTTTGTTTCGCCACTTCTTCTTTCCACCAAAAACACTAGGAAGTGTCGAAGGGTGGGCGTTTTGGGGGACTGTCATTTGTAAATAAGTAAAGTTAATTTTGATGTTCCAAAAATGCTGATTATCAGCCTATTTGAATAAATGACTTTTGATTTTGATTTTGTAATCCTCAAAGGGTTCGGCAGAGGTCAACCTTTATGTATTATCATTTTTTGGATTCTTCTGCCTTTATCTCAATTTATTGTCATTTTGTGGACATCCAATGTTTCTTTGGTCTTCCCTTACTCATCATCATCTGCCTAGACTTTTTGCAACTATGTTGGGGGTGGCTTCTAGTCTGACGGATGCAGCTGAATACCTGTATTTTACATGGAACCTGCCTATCTGGTCTCCACATCCCAGTTAGTATTGGGTAATATGATTGCCCTTTTTTATTTTTTGGAGGGTGGGAATTCGTCAAATGACTCCTCCCTCTCTGGATAGAGCGGTAGGGAGTGCCAGACTTCTACTGGCTAAAAACCACCCATGTTCCTTCTTAGCCCTTGTGCCGAGGCCACGGTATCTCTTTCGAACAACCCTCAGCCCGGACGGGGAATATGATACTCCTTGGTCTTTCCCTACTCTTATCCCATTGGTCTTTTTGACAGTTATCTTAAAGTAATAAGGGTGAGTCTATTGCCATCAACCTGTATCCATGTACCTATCTGGACTCATGACTGCTACTGAGAAATATAATTAGGCATTTCATGGAGAATTCCCCACTTTTGATATCTTTTAGAGGATTCAGAATTTATTAATTTTTTACATAATAAAAAATGAAGGTAATTTTGTTGTTACCTAAAATATCTTTAAGACAAATTAGAGATTACTGGTTCGGATAAAACATGAATTAAATAAGAATCTTCTGAGCTGAAGTTTAGGCTCTCTGTTGCAATAATAAACGGTAATTAGATTTTCTGCTTTGAGTACCTACCTTTAGTTTTATATGGGGAAATGGTTTGGGAAATATCATAAACCCACGTTTAGTGGTAGGTCTGTGTCTCTGCGGTATTTGTTTCTTGTACCATATACTTATTGTAGGTAGCTGCAGGTAAAATAGAGTAGGTACCTACCCACATAACATATTTTTCTGGGCAAGCAGGTCCAAATAAATAAAATACCGGCTAGGCAAAAGAACACATTTTTCATGCACATACACATAAAACACCCATAGTTACTGTGTCCTCTTTTGAGTCAGTAACAGTCTGACTCAAGAATATTACACTTTAAAGCCGAAAACATTATTTCATGATTAAATCAATTGATCGCGTGTTAAAAAGTTGCAAATGCTTTCTAAACTTTCTTTGTGGGTGTCTATAGATTCTCAATACTAAAAGGATTATCTACTAACAATAACAATGTATTTAATAGAATAATATACATACCAATAAGATTTAATTTCGACACCGGGATTTTGTTTGTGTTTCACAAGTTCACAATTTTCATTCAATAAAGTTTGTCGATCGAGTAGAGATGACCAACCACATTTTGCTTTATATCGATAAAATTTACATTTTATTTTTAACATTTTAACGTATTCAGTACAGGCTTCACTATTTCCTTAATGCCACAGTACTTATATTGGTCTAGCTAGTACATCATCAATTAGTATAAAATTTATAGCATCTGTTTTAGAGTATAATCACCCCTACCAAATTGGAAGAAATATGAAGTAAAATCACGTCACCAGATATAATTATTAGTATAAATAGTGAGTGTGATAGTGACTGTGTGTGTTTAGTGTAAATATTTACCTACATATTCTAATTAAAAATACTCATAATAACGATTTACTAATCCTAGCGGTTATGTCACTGGCGGGAGTCAGCTTAAAATCTTAAATAAAGAATTTCAGTATAGGATTGCAATTCCCATTAATTTAATTAAAAATTCCAATATGCCAGCGGCAGGTCGACTCTTCACGTGACCCTCTGGTCACGTGAAGAGTCTACCCACCGCTGGCCTATTATATTCTTTCATTCTTTGGCCAAAGAATCAGCATTGCCATGCAACGTGGGAATCCTGTCAGCCATCTGGGCACTTTTCCTATTGACAGCGGTGTGGACGATTTTTTTGACGCCCGGTAATTCTTCTCTTTTTGATACTTGTATATATTTTATTATAATTTTAGTTCTGTAAATTGTAGTTTGTAAATAAAGTTATATTTGTGAAATTCGCACCAAAATTCCAATATTGTGTGTTTACCATAGTATTAACCAAAAAAACTTCTACGCTAAAACTTGCGGACTTCCAAAAATTAAAATAAATGGAAAACAAGTTTACTTTCTGAGATACTACAACTAAAAAGGCAAAAAGTGAATGAAGCGACTTCAATTAGCTTTCAGTTGTGGTATCTCACTAGTAATTTGTACATCATTCACATAGACGAATAATAAAAGTGCATAATTAACAAAGCGAAGTTTTATTTTATTTATTTTCATTTATTTAAAAAAAAAAGGTACACAAACAGTACCTACTGTATACATTTCACACTGAAGAATAAATAAGTTAAAGTTAGGGTGGATGTAAGTACCAATTACAGGTATACACATAATTCTCAGGTACAATAAAGCTATATCATTGTGAAGTAAATAAAAGTTAATAAAACATAGTAATATATAGAAACTCCAAGCTCTCTACCAAAACGAAAAAAAACACGTAAATTGAACCAGTAATCACGGAAAAATTGGAGCACAAACGTGAAAAAAACAGATGCTGTTTTTGTTTGAAGTCGGTTAAAAACGGATGGCTACATCTCTATCATGAAATAATGTCATTTTTGACAGTACACAGAAGTCGTGCTGGTCCACAGATTAATAAATTTAATTTCAGCTCTAGACATCATCACAAAAGAATCGACTAAAACAGTAGCAGTGCCAGCTGTGCCAGTGCAGTGCTGGTGCTCCGAAGACCGAAAGACAGAGTCAGCACTTCAATCATAAAGCATATTAAAACTAAAGTGGTGTGCGCCGTGTGGATGTTTTGCAATCTCTAATGCATAACTCTATGAATATTCCTATGGGCTTCAAATGCTTCGATTAAATAGTATATTAAACAACTATCTTGTTAAATAATTTACCAACTTAAGAAGCATATTAAGTACAAAAGAGCTTTGGTGATTAAAATAAAATCCACTCTCAAACTCAACTAAAGACAAACCATAGACACTGAACCCCACGGCCAAGCCGGCCAACGTACATTGTACATGTACTTGTGAAGTGACTAGTAAATCAATTATTCATAGTGATTCCGATGCACTATGGTTATAGTTTTAGCAACATGGCGTAAATGGCGCGTTTGTTTTAGCCCGGATTAATAAGTTAATTTGCAATATTAGTTTGAATTTTAATAATATAAATATAATAACGTGCCCAGGAGTAAAAATGAGTCCTTAAAACAACGTTTCTCAAATGAGAATGAAGTGGTGATGGAATCCTTTGAAGACTCAAACTGTCACTCCATGAGCGATAGTTTTTCTTTGTACGAACGATATTGTAGAAGTTTTAATGTTGTCGATCCTTTGATAGAGGAAAGTGTAAAACGTGAACCGAACGAGGGTATATCTTCTAACCACTGTGATTCTGAGAGTTCCCACAGCAGAGCTAACATCGAGCTATCTATCGTAACATCAAGTAATGTTAAAAATAAACATTGCGAAACAGCTGAAACAGAGGGCAGTTTATTAAATCAAATAGTTCGTGATCATATCACTGACAAAGGATCTAGTTTAGACACAGATTTGTGTGTGAAAATCAATTCGCCCTGTTCGCCACTTGCGGTGTCGTTACTTGAGAATTCATTCGCGAACATCGTCCACAGTCTTATAAGCGACAAGTCTAACCAAACCGACCAAACGTCAGAGGACTCAAGAACTGAAGTAGTTAAACATCCCATGTTCATAACCCCTACTATGGAAAATAGCAACAATGCAGTAGATAGTGTGCCAATGTTTCGACCTGTGGGGCCTTCAGAAAACGTATTCAAGTTACCCATAAGTGAACTATCTTTTAATGGTACAATTAAGAATGTTCAAAAGTTGAAACCTATAGTAGACCCTATCTCGGCAATGAGTTCTAGCACTAATTTAGCTAATATAGAAGAAAAACGTGGAGATGAAAGTTGTGGGATATATGCAAGTAGCAATGATAATATGGAGAGTAATGACGGTGAGCAGAGACATAGTGATGAATCTGACAATGTTAGTGATAGATTAGATAAGACTTCTGAGAGTACTGGAGACTCTCACTACGAGGAAAATAAGAAGGACGGTCCAGTAACTGATGAAGGGAGTTCAGCAAAATGGACCTCGGAGCAAAGTTACTCTTCACTCGAGGCATCTTTTGACAGTGGAGTGAGATCTCCAGATATGTTTTCTGATAATGATAATGATGAGGACCCACCTCCAGAGCCAGAACCTTTTTGGAGTTTCCTCAAAGATTTTGAAATTCTTGACAAAAGAAAAGTTAGGAAGACTGAGGTAAGCATAGATATTGTAGAATGCCTGTGTTATTTTTGACCTTACCTTTGTCATTTACATAATAACCTGTAAGCCCACATTGTCTCATTTTACTCTACAAAATATGTAACTTGAAGACTGCAACATAAATATTATAAAGAATCATAAACCTATTATAAGTATTGTCAGTAAAAGTGTGCTGTTGCCATGTGAGCTTGCATTCTGTAATCTTAGTAGGCATGCAGTTCTTATCAAGTTGCATGTTCATGGTTGAATAAACACTGATACTTTTTGTTATTGACTTTTAAAGCATTATTTATGTGGTTAGCTATATCCTCATGTGGTTAACACCTAAATGCTATCATTACCTCATTTTTGTCTTATATGCCAAGTTTAAAAATCAATAGTCTTATTTGAATGTTTCAACATTGAAGTGTAATTATTATGCTTGAAGTACATGCTTTAAAACAAGTATTTCCCACACTTGTTTCAAACATAAATATTCAACAGTCAACATTTATTCTGATTATTCAACAACTTTAAAATACTCATTTTGCTTTACTGCAATGCCAGTCTTTGACAGATGACCATGAGCTAATTCTAATTAGCTGATGAAGAAGTCTCATTACTCAATATGTATGTCAATATTCATATAAAAAAATGTAAACAAATACACAGAACGACAGCCTCACATCCATTAGATAATAATTTTACAGGAAAACAAATGATTAAGAACAACTTTGTTTTTGGAACTTCTTTATTACAATGGCCTAATTTCCTCAATATAGCTTCACTGTACTCTAGATATTCCTTTTCACCATTTATAATTGCATGTTAATCTTAATTATTGACTATATTGACCACATATTATCTTACCTGTTTTTGTTCCAAATAAAACCTATTAATTAAGAGGCAGGGTTCCGCAGGTCACATAAGGAGTAGTTCAATGTAATAACTAGTATTCAGCCTTGTAAGACTGGGAAGCTGAACCCAACATTTTCGAAGCTGTTAGTGAGATAACAATGAATCCATATTTATTCAATTTCTATGTCAACAGGAAACACTACAAGGAGTCTTACCACCACCATCTGTGACTATCCTAAAGACTGATGTGACAGAAATGCTGAAGAAGTATTATTCCTATCTGCCTATCTTTGATGCAGAAGCAAAAGTTGTAGCACCCGAAATAAACCCTACAACACCTACAAAACGGGTGTCATTTGTCGAGATCCCTGAACTTGCGAAGCCAGTAGAGACTGATGAAAGTTCAAGCAAAAGTTTGAATGGGGAGAAATCAAAGAGTTCTACTTCTATTGAGCCTTCAGAGTTAGATACTAGTGTTAATGATAAGAGTATACATTTGAAGATGTGTACTAAAGTGGAGGCAGCTGAAACGGCTTGGCCAGATGTGGTAAAATGCAGATATTATGATGTATAGTAAGTATTTTTTTATCGTCTTGGAGGACAGGATTCATTCAGTAGACATTATTTCATTGCCCAACAGGCCCTATGTCACTCCTAATATATACTTAACATTATAGCATTTTCTAATAATCATATTGTTGTATTTTTAAACTTTGTATCTATTATTTTTGCATAGGTATAGGGCAAAATATTCCTCCAAAACATTTCCTCATAAATGTTTGAGGAAGTAGGGTTGGGATTGTGTTTGATCTAATTACAAAAAAAATGTATCTGAATTATTATTATTTTTTTATTATCTGCATCACAATTTCTATCAAACAAAGTTTTATGTGGTTTTTATGACCCAAAGCTGAGCTGGCTTTTACCTTGGTCAGAGGTTAGCCAACTGACAGTGTTGAGGAGCATTTTTTTGATGCCCCTTTATAGTTTCTTGTTAGTTTATTTAAAAGTTTTTAATTAATGTATATAGTTAGTTTTCTGTAATAAATCCAAGGATTTCCAATTCCATGATTGACTGATTTCAATTCAAACAATTTATAAGCTGATGTTCTAACTTTTCTTCTATTATTTTCCAGCTACAATGTGACCAAGCACTCGGAGAAGCTTGAATTACTTGCATTACGATATGGAGAGAGATATGTTGGTGCTGAGACTGATACTAGTGTTAACATTTATTCTGGAGGCCTGCAGTCTCCTAACAGTGCTAGCAAGAGGAAAGCAATGAGGCTCAAGTATGTATATTTTTATGAAATAAATTTATATTTATTAAATAAATAAATATATAAATCTTTAAAACTTTTTATATCAGATCTGGTTATGTTTGGATCGATTTATTATGTCGGATATCTGAACATTTTGGTTTTAGAGCTCTATACAAGGTGTAACATAATAAACGCAAGAAAGACCTCACGTGGTGTCTTGAACCATGAAACTGAACCAAATTTGTTCTATGACTTGGAAATTCATAACGTTTTTTTTAGCTTTGTTGTGATAATCAGCTGATCAACATACCCGTACATGTTGATCAGCTGATTGCGTCAATTCCTATACACAAGAGGCCTTGTAAGTATTCTGTTACACCCTGTAGACTGCCTCTAGAAGCGGCCACAGAGACACCTCCATATTTTGCCTTTAAAATGATCATATCTGTATGTAAATGTATTTCTCGAAGGGGTGCAGTTTACCTGACCTACCTTTATTTGGCCAGGCATATTATTATTAAATAAGACCCAATTAACAAAACTATTGTTTTGTTTATAAGCTACTCAGCATTAATCTAATACTCTCATTAACTAATTGAAATATTTCTTGCATAAAAGCAATCATTTCAAATGACATGTTTGCTTATAAGTTAAAGTAATAATCATTAAGGAATAGTGTAAAATAGCAGTAAAGCTTACATACTTACAATCCCATGGCACATGTACGATTTTTTACTTTTATTGCTTTTACTAGCAGAAAGTTAGCATAAGACTTAAGCTCATCCTCGCCTGAAGCTGTCATGCTTATGGTGAATGCTCCAACTAGCCCGCGAAATTCAAATTTTCTTACGTTTTTTGCAATTTGCAGGCCAGTGCTAGTTTGTATGTTGATTAAAATATAAATTGCGGCTGTAAGACGTATGTAGTTACAGAAATATAATCATCAAAATCATCAATATAAGCCTCCAAGTTCATAAAGGTGCAAAAATGACTTTTTCAAGTTCCTGCACCTTTATGAACTTGGAGGCTTATATTGATGATTTTGATGAATTTCGCGGGGTGGTTGGAGCATTCACCTTAATTATAAGTAGCAATAATAATAACTAAAACTTGTTGACAGGATGGCCCAAGCCAAGTCGCCTGGTCGTCGTCTATCGCACTTGGCTCGTCGGCGGCAAGCCTTCGCCAGTGCAGCCACCATCAACGAGAAGGCGCAAGCTTCCACTGCCAAGATGGTGCTAATTGATAAGAAGTAAGTTTACCATGCAAATTAATATGAAACATGATTGTATTGAATATTATTCCCATAAGTCTTAGGGGATGTTGTTTAAAACTAGAGCCAAAGGGGCTGACAGAAATGTCACAAATATTTGAAGTAGGAAATAGAAAACTATGTGAATATAATATACATAATAATTATTATATTTTGCTTCATCATTACCATCCAGCAGGGCTATTGCGTATCTTTTTAAATGTCAGTGGCTATCATAGCGTCCATCAATTAACTGTCAAATGAACATGTCAATGACATTGCAATAGCCCTGTTGAGCTAGAATTCACCAATTGCTAGGCATTATTGGTCTCTCTTTTTTAACTTACCTTATTATTTCAGTATTAAGTTGATTGTCCATTATTACATGTTTCTTGCTTTTATTTGGGAATAAGTACTAATAAGTTTTTTGACTATTATTGATGGCCAACCAGGGTCTCTGTAATTCTTCTGTTGGACTTGTGTTTTATGCCTATGTTCTCTGTGTTTGTTTTATTTTCAATCTCAGTACTGATATCGAAATCTTTTCAAGTTTCTTCCCACACAGAAAGCTGGTCAACTCATCAGAGAGAAAGAGTCCCCGCACTAGACGCACTCCTGGCAAACGAACACCTATTCGCAAGACTCCTGGCAAGAAGACTCCAGCGAAAACTCCCAAAACGCGAAGCGGCGGTTCAACTAAGAAAAAAGCCATGAGAAGACTGCTAATGGACTCTGACCACCTGTCAAGGTCGCAGCCTGCTCGGGAGACTCTCAAACGAGCCTTGTTCAGCCCTGAAAGCCGAAGACCTATGCCTCAAGCTCCTTCCACATCAGTACCCGCTCAGGCAATGAAATCCAAACGAGCATTATTCGGTTCACCAGTTGGAACAGCCGAAACAAAAAGCATGGATGGCACTCAAAGCGATCATTTCTTGAAGAGGAAGCGCGATCCGTTCGATGATGACTTGGATAATGGAAGGAGTAAAATAGCAAAGAGTTTGTCGTTCGGAGGCGATAGCATAGGGAGTTCCCATTCACAAGTTACGTTCGCTCGACGGGCGTCGGAAGCGTTTGGTACGAGGACTTCTAGTGAATTGAATGAGACTCATAAGAAGGTCAGTTATTCACGTTTTCGTTTAAATTAGCCTGTACAGTAAAAAAATACATGACTTGCATGAAAGGCAGAGAGAAGTGTTGTAAACCAACGTGACAAGTCCCAAGTAATAAATACGAGTGCATTGCCATTATCTGGCGGTAGTACTATAAGCGACCTACGCAAATATCCTTTTCACGATGATTGACAAATGCTTGCACTGACTGGGGAGGGTCATAAATGTTATGTGGGTCTTTCTTAGACACTAATCTGCATATTCCAAACGTGAGTTGAGCAAGATTATGTTTTTGTTTTGGCTGTAAAAACATCCTAGCTAAATAAACATATTTTAAACAAAGGGTAGAGCTGTTCTTAAGAACATCCAAACAAAAAAACTAAATCGAACCCAGTAGCCAACTATATATTATGTATCCCCACTAGAAACATGGTTGGGACTTACAAAATGTTTTAAGACATCTTTTAATCATCATTCTCTTGCCCTTATCCCAATTCATTTGAGGTCGGCGCAGCATGTCTTCTTCTTCCATACTTTCTCGTCATCTCATGAGGCACCTCCTTTCTTACCATAAGACATTACTTTCTAAAACCTGTTTTTCTTAAATCTTTACAGAAGCTGTTATGGGCGGTATCAGAGGCTCTGCGCGTGCACGGCTGGCGTATGTCATCGCCTGGGTTCCGAGAGAAGGCGTCCTCACTAGCGAGACTCACGCGACGCTTGTTGTCGTTGCCGCCACACGCTGCCAAACTGGCAGCGCCTAAGCTGTCTACTTCGGAAACTATGCTGAAGTGAGTAGATAACATAATTATGAAACATTACATGATTTCCCCTTATAGTCCATTGAAATGTTAATTTTTTTTGGGCTTGGAAGTGCATTTGTTAGAGTACGGAATTTATTTTTTTAGAAATCAAGGGGGGGTGGTGTCAGTTTAAAGTTAAATCCAAGTTGGTGGGGTTGCAACCCTTGTCCCACGGCCGCCATTTTGAAAAAAAGAGGTGGTTCAAATGATTTTATGGTTTATCTAAAGAACTATAGATCTCACAGAAAAAATGTTGAATTTTTTGTTGCAAATAAGATTATCTACAACTTTTGTTAAGTAACGTCGTAGAACCAAAAATAAAAGAGTTATAAGCTAAAATCCACGAAAATTTTAGAAAAAAAAAAAATTGGTTTCTGACAAAGGTTGCAAGTTGCAACCTCACAAACTTAGATTTAACTTTAAACTGACCCTTTGATATCTAAAAAATAAAATTGCGTCCTTTAACAAATCAACCTCAAATGTAACTCTTCAATGGACTATTAGTATAATTTACATAGCACCGGAGGAGCTTGTGGTGTGATAATAACAGCCGCTCGTTTCAATCTTCAGGTTGTGATCTATGAATTTGTGACCACCCATTACATACCGAGTGTCCTGACTACTGCGTGCCTCGGAAATCACGTTAAGCCGTTAATCCAGGCTGCCATTTGTAGATCTTTGACTGTTGTTACAGGTAGTCAGTCTGACAACCAGTCTTACCAACGGTTATCGTATTACCCATAATACGATAACCGTTGGTAAGACTGGTATACAACTGGGATAGGCCCAGTTGCCTAGCACCACGGATATTATTGTCATTAATGTTACTGGGTCCTAAGTTGTGAGCTGTTATATTTGATTCCAATAATAGGTATGACAAAAATGCTTGAACGCACGGAAATTTGTTATTTAGTTGCATTTGGTTAGACAGGGAGCCAAGCCTATAGTTGGGAACAGGCTACGCGGATGCCTTATGTAACAGCGTAATCCTATAATATTCCCACTCACTGATGTCAACAGGCCATTTCTCTGCGAAAGAGATAAGCATAATTACATGGAACAATGCATTATCTCATTCAAGGTGAAACATTCCAAGTACTTCATTATGGATTTGTTTGATTGCGCCGCATATAAACCCCCTTGTTTATATTATTGTATGGTGTCGTATTATCCGGCAATACATTCAGTTTACGATAATGAACCGGTTAATGTTCATAGCAAACTTGTAAGCACTGCACCTGACTTCACTTAATTTTTAGCTAATCCTAATTCGATACAATGCCGTTTATAGGTGTGTAAGATGGATCCGCTAAGGTAGAACGCCAAAATCAATGTTTTTTTGCAATTTGCAGGTTAGTATCAGATTGTACGTTGATTAAAATATGATTCGCGACCGTAACAATGAAAAACCGATGACAAGGAAAAAAAAATAAGCCATATTCCTATAGTTACAATCATTCAAATCAACTACACAACCCTTTTTTTTTTGGCGGATGGAAAATCATCAAATAACCCCTCCCGCTCTTGGGCAGAGCGAAAGGGAGTGTCAGACTTCTACTGGCTAAAAACCACCCATGTTCCTTCTTAGCCCTTGCGCCGAGGCCGCGGTATCTCTTTCGAACAAGCCGCAGACCCGACGGGAACTATAAAACCCTGTAACTTAATTTAATCCTTTGTGAAATAGGCTAACCTGGTCATTTCCCCATTACGTATACAGCTTGAAGTTTCATAAAGAGACGACCGGCTCGAGTTAAAATAATGCTGAACTCGAGTAGTGCAGTGCTGATTGATAACTGTGCGTTGACGTTATGAAATAAGCTCTTTTCCATGTCTCTAATAAGTTTGTCGTAAGCTAGTTTTTCATTTGTATTTACACGAAATCACTTCTTTTGCAGGCTGGCGCGTCAGTACGTATTCGCGATAATACAAGGTCGCACGGTCGACGAGTGTTTCCAGGAGGAACAGATGAAAATCGCGAACGAAACCAACAACAAGGTATCGGGCTACATATCAGCTAACGCTTACCAGCAGATGAAAGCCAGACAAAACGTACCCAGCACGTTCACGTCACAAATCAAGGAAAACACGCACAGTGGAATCAAGCAGGAGCAACCAAAAAGTGGCTGCAAAAATATCCTACAAGACAAATTAGTGAATATAGATAGTAACTCGAATAGCAGCAGTGGGCTAAGCATGCTTGATAAGTCCAGCCTCGGTCTCTTCAAGTCCAACTCAATGCCTTCGTTTGAAGAGGCAGCTAAAATGAGAGCGCGCCGCCAAATAAGTTTTGACAATGTTGACTTTCCTAAAAGATGATGTGCAGGCGAAAAACGTCACTTTTCAGCATTGCTACTGAAAATGACAGAGTTTACCAGCCCTTGTAAATATTAGTGACAATCATAATTTAAGTGCAAGTGGAATGATCTAAAACTGTAGTGAAAACTGTTCTTATTCTTATGACCTGAATTTCTCGATTATAGAAATATTTATAGTAAATTCTCAATCAACCACTGTTAGTCTTTCATATCTTGACGCTACCTTAAATGCAAGATTATCATCGTAAATTGTTGTGTCTCATATATTTATTTCGTTGTGCATGACTTTTTAGCAACTAGTAGCTCTCGAAATGACATTTTTGTGGGACAAATATATTAGCAAATTGTAGAGCGGAGCATTTTTTTTTGCTGTATTTGTATTACATTGACTTTTCGTGTATGTATGTGTGTTACTATTGCTGAGTATGATCTCGGGTGTTAATAATAAATAATAAATTATTTTCCTCAATATAAATTCGCAGTTTTATTTGAACACTAGGCGCCTGGCGACGTCACAAAGCACAATAGGAATAACCTCAAAATCGATATGATCTTTTGTTTTTAATTGTTAATACGACTGATAAGATAATTTTTATTGAGCGATCAAGTTTATTAGTATAGACTAGTGACTAGGATTTCCGATTAAGGCAGTGAGTGTTTGTGATTATACGGAAATAAACGGATTGCACACAAAGATGGGGAGTGGACAATCGTATCCAGGATTAACCCAGGACGTTCTCGAAGATTATGCATCCTTAACTTACTTGAATAAGGGAGAGATATTGTAGTAAGTAATTTCTAGTTATTTCTCACGGTATGGCGAGTTCATCAAGTTACCCAATTGTAAGCAAATAATACCTACACATGTTTCAGTTTGATGAAAAAGTTTTATTCCATTGATCCAGAAATGATTAAGAATAACTTTCATCACAGATTTAGAAGAGAAGATATTGTGAACAAGTTCTGCGTGTTAAAGGTAACAATTGTTTTATATTTATAACATTGCTGTAAGGTAGTTAAATAAGGCAAGTTTTCCTGATTAGTGTCCGAGTAAAAGAAACCACTTGCAAACTTTAAACATTGACCATTAAAAAAAAAGGAATAGAATTTTTCGGTCACATAAAAAAATGTGAGATCTTTTGTCTAATTGGAGATGGGAGTCAGACAAATTAGCGAAGAAATAGCCACTTTAGATTCAGACACTTGACCTTTCAATTGCCAAATTAGTTATGAATTACAGATTTCGTTTTCTTCCAGAACAATCCGTTTCAAGACAGGATATTCAGTGTGTTTTCTTCGAAACAGGATGATTGTTTCTCGTTCGAAGATATGGTGGACTTATGTTCTGCCTTTAGCGCTGCCTGCCCTGCCGTTGTCAAGGCAGCTTGGGCCTTCAGGATTTTTGGTAGGCATTTTATTGTACGGTATGAAGGACGCTATTGCAGTATGTTTGATATCTGAAAGCATATTAGTTTTGGTAGTAAATTTACAAAATATATTATGTATGTATTGTCTAAATAAAAGAACTATAGGCTTCTATAAAAATCTGGTATAAAAGCTCCATGAGAAGTTAGCAGAAATCGCCTTCATCAAATTCTGCTACCAACGCAAAATCAGTAAGTTTGCTGATATTGCATTATCGTATACATACTCCTACGACGGTATGACGATCCGTGACAAATTGCCATGCGCTGCCGAATTGTGCGATAGGTTGTTTACTCAACTGTAGTATGATATTATCACAATTAGCTACTTGACTACAGTTACAAATTCACAAAAATGTTATGTTATTTCAAAGAACTAACAAATAACACGATATATGAAAAAAGTAATAAAATCGAACAGAAAATGGCTTAGTTTTAAAGTAATATAAATATCGATCAAAAAACGGAGTAGTTTTATGCTTTAGAAGTTTTTGGTGGGGGCACTTTCTATCCTTGTTGGACGAAACGGCCATTTTCATGTACTACGTAACCGTGACGTTACTATGGTAGTTTAGAACCGTGACTATGGCGGTATGAAATATTATTTCATACCGTGTGAAACTTTTTTCACACATCGTGTCATTTCTGTTAGTTCTTAAATAATATAACATTTTCGTGAATTTTTAACAGTAGTCAAATAGCCAATTCTGATCACCTCGTTGGTCTAGTGGTCGCAAGCGCGACTGTTGTGTATGAGGTCCTGGGTCCGATTCCTAGGTCGGGCGAAGCGTTTTTGGGTTTTTCCATCAGTATTGACACAAACCTAAATTGGAAATCTCATATAACACACATAAGTAACAAAATTTCTAG
This sequence comes from Diarsia brunnea, assembly GCA_949774965.1. Taxonomy (NCBI): domain Eukaryota; kingdom Metazoa; phylum Arthropoda; class Insecta; order Lepidoptera; family Noctuidae; genus Diarsia; species Diarsia brunnea. The sequence goes on along the minus strand of OX459015.1, from coordinate 6,455,016 downwards.
ATTCTCCTACGCTTTATCAGAATTGAAAAAATCTACGGATTTTAGATCGGCTAAAACTGCCTATAACGCATACGCACACTCTTGGCTCCGTTACGGTATAATACTTTGGGGTAATAGTACGAACGCCGATAAGCTCTTCAAGCTGCAAAAAAGATGCATACGAATATTAATGAATATAGGAAGCATGGACAGCTGTAGACCACATTTTAAAGAACAGAATATCCTTACACTCACGTCTCTGTATATCTTAGAAATTTGCCTGTTTGTCAGGAAAAATATATCACTTTTCCCCTTAAATAAAGATCATTATACCCAGCCACGATATTTGCGGCACCGAAATGATCTCGCATTACCGGTTTCAAAACTAGCCATTTTTCATTCAGGTCCGTATGTAATGTGTATCAAAATTTACAATAAAATACCGAAATTCTTAAAAGAAATTGAAAGAAACAATGTATTTAAAACAAAGTTGTTTACTTATTTAAACCAGAAGTGTTACTACACATTGCAAGAGTTTTTTGAAGATAAACACAAATAAATAGCTCATCATTACTGAACAAACGTAGGATATAAATTTAATTTATTTGCATTTATAAATTAATTAATTTTATTTATTTTGACTTTGAATTTTATTTTGTTTTGACGTAATAGTGTATAATAATATTATCTTCAAAAATTATAATAATTTAATTTTGTAAAATGTGACATACTAATTATGATAATTATGAAATGTAATGCTATTAATTTGATTGGATTTGGATTTGTTTTGCAGTGCCCTTACAGGGTGCATGTTTGATACTTCTTAAATTATTCTAACTCATGTACAACATGTATGCAATAAACTGATTTGATTTGATTTGATTTGATCAGGGCAGTCTCAGTAGCAGCCACGGAGTCTGTTTTGTGCCCAGCTGATGGCAATAGGCTCGCCTCCTGGAACTTAGATTTAACTGGCCAAAAATGGGCTGTACTAATGGGTACAGCTCTGCCTAATCATTGGGGGATTACAGGTGCTATGTTATGTTATTATCACAATTTTGTACCAAAAATATATTCGGTCAACGTTTCCAGATCTAGATGATGATGGCCAGATAACAGAGAAAGACATCAGCCGCATCGTGGATAGGTTGACTGCGAGTGTTGTTAATAACCGTATTACAGCGGATAATCACATCGATCGGGACTCCAAACTTGTAATAGCTAAAGTCGTAAGTGTAATTCCTGTTTTTATCTAACATTACCGCCAAAACATTATTTTTAGTCCAGTCGAAATTACAATAATTTATAATTATACCTACTTAGATTTAACTAACATAGAACTGAAAATTGGTGGTCTTGAATACACTTAATATAAATGAAATCGCATGTGCTAAACAAGTTATTCAAAGTCAAAAATATCAATTTTTCGCATTTTCTCGATAACGGCGTGCTAAATATCTTTACCACAGCACCATTCTGCATTTATCAAGCAATTAAATCGGGATTGACCAAATGTTATGACATTGTACACAGGCAAGACTTGAAAACCTATGCGTCACTGGGCAATTTATTTGGCTCAATGCAGTTCCATTGCAGCTGTTCGCAGCTATTTTAGATCATTGCATTTGTGAATAGGAGTAACAGTTCATACTATTTTTGCGTCATCTTGACGACTGGACTTTCGATGTCCATTTCTAGTTTCAACCTTTGTCCTGTAGATCATAAGAACGAATCATCATCATTCTATTGTCCCTTTTTTTTGGCGGGTGGAATATCATCAAATAACCCTCCCGCTCTTGGGCAGAGCGAAAGGGAGTGTCAGACTTCTACTGACAAAACCACCCATGTTCAGCCCCGACGGGGATCATTCTCTTGCCCTTATGCCAATTATTTTGGGGACGGCGCAGTATGTCTTATTCTTCCATATGTCTCTATTACTAGTTATCTCAGCAGTCACCTCTTTTTAAGCCATATCACATATCATTCTCATCCTTCACACAGTCCATCCATCGTTTCTTTGGTCTCCTACTCTTAAAGCCACCAACATTCATACTGAACATGTTCCTCATTCTTTCGCATATGTGATGCGGAGGAATGCCATAATACCTGTGTCTATATACCACGATAATCGATTAGGTACCCCACACAAATTTTCAGGCACCGGCGCACTTTTAAGTCCTCTTATATACTCATTCCTTATTTTATCCTTTCGCTTTACATCACATATCCCCTTTAGCATTCCCATCTCAGTCACTGATTCGAATTTATGGATTTGTTTTTCTCATCTCTCTCTCAGTGGCAACAAGCTGACAATATTAGGAGGGCTCTGATTGCATGCTCTTGTAACAAAAGATATGACATTGATACATAGAATATGCTTTATTGTACAGTTGTACATAATCATTATCTTTCATGAAATGAGATAACATCTCTCTTATCTTGTGGTTTAACTCAGAAGGTCATACCTTTATTTGTCATTTCATTGTTACTAGTTTTATTTTTTTTTCTTTGGAGGAGCTCGTGGTTTAATAATAACTGCCGCACACACAGGACGTTCTTCAGGTTTTTGCTGCGCTTCCCTAGGCTACCGAGTTATCTCCGGGCCTCGGAAAATACGTTATGCCGATGGTGCCGCTGTCATTTAGATTTTTAAACAGTCGTTACAGGTAGTGGCTCGAAAACCTAGCAATCAAAGGGGTACCCAGAAGTAACTGGGTTGTGGATGTCAGATGGGCAGTCGCTTTTTGTAAAATACTGATATTCAGCTGCATTAGGGAAGACTGGAAGCCGAGCCCAATGAAATTGGGAAAGGTCTAGGCAGATGATGAGTTCTGTTTTCTTTCTTTGCAGATAATAAATGAAATAAATTTAGACAAGAGTGGAAGCATCGGACTAAACGAATTCAAACTTATAATGTCAAGACTACCGGAGTTCCCAACGTCATTTTATTTTAGATTGTAAAATATACTGGCGAAATGTGGGTGTACACCTCTGCCTAACCCTTCGGGGATTACAGGCGTGATGTTATGTTATGTTACTTAATAAATAACTATTTTTTTATCTATCTTTCGTTCTTTTAACTACTATTATGAACAGGCTTTTTATTATGATAGTAATATCTAGTTGCTTAAACATAATAATATTGTTTCGTCCTCACATAGCCAAGTCAAAGCCCCATGGGTGCTATACAAATTCTACTCCTAAACGGAAGCGAAAATGGCACGGATAAACACATGATACCCATATTAACAGCCGCCCAACTTATATGTAGAACGGCTATACTCGGTGGTGTAAGCGTAAGGGAACAGTGAGGAATAACAGTGGAGAACGGACCCTGTTCACACAGACGGGCTCGGAGAGGAGAACAGATTTTTTATCACGTTTAGACAGAGAATAGTTGTAATAAGATTTATTTTTGCATGAGGTTTTCTGTCAAGAATTCTCAATAACAAAAGAAGTGACATGTAAAAATTCAAAACTCTGTTCTAATCGTGATAAAAATCTGCTCTTCTCTCCAAGCCGGTCTGTATGAACGGACCTTGACAGTAAATTATAGATAGGTAGTACCTAGGTACAGACGCCAGCACATTATTCTACCCAAAACTGACAAACCAGGGTTGACATTTTTTTTTATTAATTAAGTTAACTAGTGTGGGGCAACGTTCTTTTTTTAAAAAAAAAAAACTTTTTATACCTACATTTTTAGAATAATGTTTTCAAAAGCGTCAAAAGAATTTGGACAACTTTTCTCGTTTCGCTGAAAAGAGTAAGTACTATGAAAACAGTTACCATTCCACTTCATCTGACAAAGAGCTTGCAGGCTGCCTTATTGAAGCGTCCGGCGAGCGTGCGGCTCGGTAACGATGGCAACACGGAGGTACGGCCTATGTTGTTGGGCAGCATGACCGGCTGCTTATACTTCACATGGTACATCGGGAACGAGAGGTATACCCTGGAAGACAACTGCTAGTTAATGGACGAAATGGTTTATCGTACAAAGCAACTTATTTTGCTCAGTCGCGCTTTATCCGAAAATGACCCTTGTGTGCATAAGCTCACGCTCGCTTATTGATTACAGTCGCTGGTATAAACATGCACAAGTTCTTATAAGGTTTATTTTTGGATGAAGCGCGACTGAGCGAAGTCTGAGTTTGCACTATAATGACTGGACCTCATCTGGCAGTATGGAATCACACAAGTTAGAGCGAGAATGCGCTTTCTATCTCGCTTTAGCAATACGGTCAACCTGAGCCTGTACGGCTGTACCACCGCCGACTATTATGTGCTAGAAGCGACCTAGCAAGTAGATAGTTCTCGCCGCCATGCAACAGTATCAATCCGTTATCAACTATTAATGTATTTAGGTACCAACCGAAGCACATCTCTTGATTCGAGAGATTGTTTACTGACACGGCAGCTACATCTATTGTATTCTACGTTTCTTGAGCTAGAAACGTTACTCTTCCTCGTATTAGTCCAAAGCTAAGCTTATGGATCGCACGTTCGTATTTTCAAAGCATATACCTAAGTTCGTTTTTGGAAGCATTTGTTGGCGCGTATGAGTGCGTTTTTCGCCACACGTGCAAGACGTACGAATGTTGGCGACGCACTTATAAGCTCGTATAAGCACGAGCCGTGATAGACTCAGACACTTGACACATTGCTACTGACTGAAACCACCGTTTCGAGCCAACACGCTGGCAAAATATGGCGCGTAAGCCCATACGAGCTTATACGCGCGCGCAGAAAAATACGTTCCGATTCCAGTGACCGACAAATTCTGATATTTGGTGACAAATTTGGACAAATTAGCTACAACATTTTTGTTATCAAAATTAAAATCCTTGATGATGGCCCTGCCAGAGTCAGTGACACCTCGTTAGCGGTGGGACCGTGCGTAAGACTGGTGCTGAAGCGCTGAGGCTGGAGCTGGTGTGAAGACTGTTACCATTAGATCAAAAGAATTTAAGATCTCTACGTCTCTCTATAGCACGAAATACTTACGAGGTCATTTCTTGAGGACATTGCCACATGTAATTTTTTTCGTTGAAGAATATAAGAGGATGGTTAGCATTGGGATATCCTCGGTAGAAGTCTCTGTGTCGTTGGCAAGCCTGTAAAATGCAATAAACCCATTATTATCATCATCAACAGGCTAAAAATGTTCCCACTACTGGGACTTGTGTCCCAGCTGTGGGAAGAACAGCCTCCTCTCTGTGAGAAGCAATGGGCTATAATCCACCACGCGGGCCCAGTGTGGGTTGGTAGATGTTACATGTCGTCGAATTGTTGGTTCTAGAACGTTTTCTCTCGATGTTTTCCTTCACCGTTTTTGAAAGCAGTGGTGATGACATAAACTACACAAAGTAATGCGCCTGCCTGGGTTTGAACTCACGATTTACTGCATGTAAGTTGTAAGTCGGGGTCACCACCACTGGGCCATCCATCAGCTGCTCTCCCTTTTTTTTTTTTTTTGGGGCCGCGGTATCCCTTGCAGACAACCCGCAGCCTCGACAGGGTCATCAGCTGCTCTCCCTTTCTTATCAACTCAAATTAATTAAACATATTATATAAATCAATCAGATTTTTTGTACCTACTTCATAAAATGTTTCTATTTCATCTTGTCTTGCGTTATCCACGAAATATATATTGTCCATTTCCTAAAAATACTGTATTTTGCTGTGTTTTGCTATTTAGTGTTATTAAAACTGAATTAATAATTTGGATTATGCGCCCGTCTTGCCTGGCCGCGGCGGGTAGTGCCGAAATTGCCCAATTCAAAGAATACTGGTCCAATTTATGAGGTTAAGTGTCAGTGTACCCTCCTGTCTATGGATAATATTCTTCATTTTAAAAAGTAAGTTGTAAGTTATGGTCAGTAGGAAAACCTTATTCAGTTTTTCGTTAAAACATTTTTCTTTCATCCATGTTCATCAGCGATCATCAGTGTTGAAAGATTTTTGTACGAAGCGTGGCTTGCTTAAGGTTGATGCGATAAAGTAACCCGCGAAATTCGAATTTTCTTACGTTTTTTGCAATTTGCCAGTCAGTGTCAGGTTATATGTTAAATAATATAGGATTCGCAACAATAACAATTGCGAATTAACTAAGTGATAATGATTAAAATCACCAATACAACCCTCTCAGTTCATAAAGGTTTCTCGAGTGACTATTTGATGAAAAGAAAACGAATTTCGCGGGCTAATGAATTTTGCCGCATTCACCTTAACTTCCGCCATTTCATTTCATGGCCTAGGCCAAATTATTCAGAGCCCTTTGTGTGGTGCAAGTTTATAAAATGCTTTTTAAATCTAAATAAAACGAATAAACCAATGGATTTAAAAGTTTATTACCAAAAATCACATTTAATAAAAGGGCATTTCAAAATATATAAAATTATAAAGTTTATCTAACAAAAACCTTGCAAGGGCCTTTTTTGAATCGCCCAGCCAAGGTTCTGCCAGGAAGTGCAGGCATTTCAGAAGTGCGTTCCACAGTTACTGGCCACGATACCGGTTGTTTGTATTTCACATGGAAATTCGGGAAGCTTAGGTATACCCTGTAAAATAGGTAACAAAAGAGAAGAGATAAGAATATGAGCATCCGTCTAAATAAGCGGACAGGTTCCAATGGCCGCCGTTCTAAAAAGACTGGCTTTATAATGTGGTAATCTAATAATAGGAAAAATTGCACTTACGTAGACATCTCTGACGGACATTGCCACACATATTCAGGTTCTTTGAAGAACGTTAGTGGATGCTTAGCATTTAGATACCCTCTATAATAATTTCGATGCATTTGACAAGCCTGTGAACATGTGAAAGAGGTTAATGAAATAAAATTTAAACTTTTATTTTGTGCATAAATAAATACGCAATTTAAGTAGGTACGAACCATGTAAAATAATTCTATTTCTTCTTGCCGTAAAGGATCAGAGAATAATACAAATTTAACCATTATCAAAAATTGCTAGTGCCAGTATTAGGTACTGACAACTCAATTACCTACGTCAAAACAAAGTTAGAGGCCTGAAAAATCCAAATTGAAAAAACAGCAAAAAGTTTAAAGTTTTATTCACCCAGTTCTCGAAAATGGCAATTTCACACCCCATTTCACACTACGGGCATAATTCCATCATCAATAATGTCAAGAGTAATGTAAAGTCCATTTCACGAAAGAAGTCCCGCGGACAATTGTGGAACTAAATTTAACAGATCGCCCATGTTGTCGTTTGTCGATGTTATCAAGGTGCGTTTGTTGTGGTAGATATTTTGTGAGTTTATTATTGGATTAGTGCGTTATAAGGTTTATTTACGATGCCAAAAGTTGTGAAACAACATTATATCGCGCGACATACAGCGCTGCGTCTGCGGGACTTCTTTCGTGAAATGGACTTTAGTGCAATATATCATAACGGTTCCGCATGAAGAGAACTTCGTGAAAGCCGAGGAAGGTAGGTAAGTAAATCATATAAAAAAGGCATTCAAGGAAGTTAAGTATATTAAATTATTATGAACTGAGAGCGTTATATTGCTCATTTTAATCGTTATTATTCAGTAAAGTCACATTTCTTACGGTCGCCAATCCTTTCTGACTGACTGATCGGCAAAGTGCAAAAAACGTAAAAAAAAAAAACGAATTTCGAGGGTTACCCTGAAGCAACGACCATATAGCTGGCTGTGGCTGTATGGTCGTTGCCCTGAAGCATTAACTTTAATTTGACTGACTCGCGTGGTGATTTAATTTAATTTACTGACATGCTTGTAGTACTCTTATAATATCTACAAATACTCCATTCAAAACTTGCCTAAACCAAGTAAGTTAAATTCATCTTATATGTTTTCTTTAAAAAAAACCTATGATACGCGGAGGTGAACTTTTGTTGCACTGTACATGGAGTTGGTGCACTCCTGGGGTGAGTATTATTATAATCTTATTTTTTTCGTAATGGGCTTCCATAATTAAACAAGGAACCCTTAGAGGTTCACTAAGCCTGCCTCTTTGGAAAGAATCACGGCACGGCGTTAATAACAATAGACCAATAGGGGATCGGCTGATTCAAAAACTATTGGTACGCGTACACTAAAACCGATTCGTCCGTTTTCGGGCGTCATCGGACGGCGTCGGTAGTAGCAGTGTATGCGCTCTCTTCCATTTACAGTACGCGTACACCGAATCCGTCATCGGCCGAAGTATGCTCGGGCGTCATCGGCCGAACTCGGCCGATCAAATCAAACGTAAGTAAATGGAAGAGAGCGCATACACTGCTACTACCGACGTCGTCCGATGACGCCCGAAAACGGACGATCAACTGACGAGTCCGAACGTGTTTGGATTTTTTGTCAGTTTTACCGGCTGTACTCTGTAGTTGCACAGTTCAGACTTCAATAGTTCCACCGACAACGGCCGTTATCGTCTGCAGTGTATTCAGTTGAACGTCCGAGTTACTCGTCCGAGTAGTTCTGTCCGCCATCGGCCGACAAAATCGGTTTTAGTGTACGCGTACCGTTACTTACGTTTTATTTGATCGGCCCATGACGCCCGAGCATACTTCGGCCGATGACGGATTCGGTGTACGCGTACCGTATGGTTCTGTTTAGTCCGTCATCAGTTAGATTATGGAAAAAAAATATTGGATACATGTTTTTTGTTTTATCAAATAAATAAAAAATGAAGAAGATGAAACGCGTCAATGATTATAAGTGGGGGCTTGAAACGTCACTTGTAGTGTAAAATGTACTAACATGTGACGTCACACGAGTTTTCGAAGCACTGTATCGTCTTCATTTTTTTTACATGAAAAAATAAAAAATATGTATTCTATATTTTTTAACCGACTTCAAAAAAGGAGGAGGTTCTATGTTCGTGTGTATGTATTTTTTTTTTTTTTATGTATGTTACCTGATTTCTCCTCCATTTGTGAACCGATTTTCAAAATTCTTTTATTTGAAAGAGTATACTCCTGAGGTGGTCCCATTTAAATTTGGTGAAGATCTGATCCTGATCTTCGGAGATATACAATAGAACTCTTCAAAAATAGACGGCAAATCTGTGGTGATTGCTGCAATCGCTTGGATGTTTATTGTTTACGCAACATCTTAACTTACCATCACGCCTGTATGCTCTGACGGGGTACGCAGATGTGTACAGGACGCCCAGATTTCGAGAGTTGGGTATGTTAAGTTCCATTTTATTGCGGATAAGCCTATTACCGTGACATGTATTGTTAACAACGTAAAATTAATGAATATCAAATATTTGTAAAGGATATTACAACTAAAAATGGAAAAATAAAAAAACCTTTTTGCAAAAAATAAAACCGACTTCAAAAACACAAAAAAGTGAAAAATAACTTTAGCTTCTGAAGTCGGTGACAAAAAAACTGAATAAAACAAACAAAAGTCACCGACTTCAGAAGCTAAAGTTATTTTTCACTTTTTTGTGTTTTTGAAGTCGGTTTTATTTTTTGCAAAAAAGTTTTTGAAAATCCATCTGACGGACTAATTAGTTGTTTTTTGTCCGATCCCCTATTGCCAAGTTTCTTTGATAGGGTTTCAAGTGTAAATAATAGTAACGGTAGAGCGCCACTTAAAGTTAGTGGTTCATTAGGCCTACTAATAAATCACTAACTCATTCTGAGTGTGAATATTTTTAAATCGTTAATAAGGGACGGCTTAAGTTGGCATTAGAGCACTCTGAGTGCGGCAGTAAATGTTAGAAGTGAAGAATAAAGGGCACTGTTATTGAGAGGGCTTCGGCCGTCTACGAAACCGTAGTTTCGTAACTGGTTTCGAAGAAGGAATGATTTGTCCTTGTACGTGAAGCGCGCCTTCAGCGGCTTCTCAAAATATAGAAGGTGCAGAGCAACCGGGGCGATAGTTGTTGGAGAGCGGAATAAAAACTCGAAACTATGTTAAAACTATATACATGAAAATCTATGTACAATTCACAAATTTTATAATGTCTTCAGAAAATATATAACATGAAATTATCGGAATGCGACATGAATAAATTTTTTTATCAAGAAGAAGTGACAGACAAAAAACAAAAGTCAAAAAATAGAGTGCCGCAGCACCGGCCAGCAACATACGTATACCGCCTCCTTGATCGCGGCCTCGCGGCACTACATCAGCCCCCCCTTGAGACCGTCAAGGGCGATAATGGTCAGGAAACCTAACTCTACGTCCCGATCTAGTCTTGTGAACAATTGCTTCGCGATCTGGTGATTTCTGGTTCCCTGATTGAGTCACATGTGTTGTTTTGTGTGTGTCATGTTGTCGATCTTGTGATAAATGAGCGGGATTGGTTGAATGAGGTGTGTGTGATGATGTGTATGGAGTGGTGTCTGGGTCACGCAGTATGTAGGCTGGCTTGACTCGGTCTACCGATACTGTGACTTCCTTGCCATTAGCCAGAATAGTGAAAACCTTTTCACCACGGCGAAGCACCTCGTATGGTCCAGAATATGCTGGTTTCAAGGCACCACCAACAGTACATTCTCGCAAGAATACGTGAGTGCAAGTGGCTAACTCCTTGAACATGAAAGTTGGACGCTTACTACTATGGTGTGAGGCAGGCGAAGGCCTCAAACACTGGACAATACTTCGCAGCCTTGATGTGAATTCCATCAAGTCTGGATTACAGATGATTTCTGAGTCGAAAAACTCGCCTGGCAGACGTAATGGTTCGCCATACACCAATTCAGCTGAGGTGGTTTGCAGATCTTCTTTGAAAGCACTACGGACACCCAACAAGACAAGAGGGAGAGATTCAATCCAATTCCCGTTACTGTGGCAGATTATGGCTGACTTCAGCTGCCGATGAAATCTTTCCACGAGACCATTACAGGCTGGATGATAGGCAGTGGTACGGTGATGATTGAATCCTGCGATGCGCGAAAGATTTCTGAATAACGCAGATTCGAACTGCCTACCACGATCTGTCACGATATCAACTGGACAGCCAAACCGGGAAATCCAGCCACTGAGTAGGGCTTTAGCAACAGTCTCAGCCGTTATGTCTTCCAAGGGTATTGCCTCAGGCCAACGCGTAAAGCGGTCGACAGCGGTGAGACAATACTTGAAACCTTGTGACAGAGGCAATGGTCCTATCAAATCAATGTGGACAAATTTGAAACGAGCTGCAGGAAGTTTGAAAGTACCAACTGGAGCACTCGTATGACGTGTAATCTTGGAACGCTGACACGCTATACACGCTCGTACCCAGTTCCTGCAGTTCTTCCTAACTTCAGGCCACACATACCGCTCAGAGACTAGTTTGGCGGTTGCTTTTGCCCCAGGGTGACTAAGAGAATGCAGACTCTCGAACACTGTTCTCCGTAGCGGTTTCGGAACAAACGGCCTTACTGCGCTCGTACTGACGTCACAAAACAGTTCAATGTTGCTGCCTGGGACCTTCAGTTTTTTGAGACGCAGTGACGTGGGGCCTTCTGCGAGTTGGGTGAGCTCTAGATCAGAGTGCTGAGCGGCTGCCAATCGCTCCAGATCGATTGGCTGGGAAATCTCCTCAACTCGCGAGAGAGTATCAGCTACCACGTTGTCCTTACCGGATATGTAACGTATGTCAGTGGTAAACTGCGCGATCAGGTCCAGGTGCCGGAACTGTCTTGGCGAGCAGTTTTCTTTCCGATTGTGGAAGGCGAAGGTCAGAGGCTTGTGGTCGGTAAAGACAGTGAAGTCCCGGGCTTCGAGCATATGCCTAAAGTATTTTATGCTCTCGTAAATGGCGAGGAGCTCTCGATCGTAGGGTGAGTACTTCTGTTGAGAAGAGCTCAGCCCACGAGAGAAATATGCCAAAGGCTCCCAGGACTCGCCACTACCAGTCTGCTGCTGTAACACTGCGCCAACCGCCTTGTCAGACGCGTCAGTTACGAGCGCTAACCTTGCATCGCAACTGGGATGAGCAAGCAAGGCGGCTTGACATAGTCCCTCCTTGCAAACTTCAAATGCGTCGAGCAGCTGACCAGTAATATGAACTGGGTGCGATCCTTTCACTGACCCGGTGAGTAGCGCGTATAAAGGAGCTTGTTGTTTAGCTGCGCCTGGAATGAACCTACGATAAAAGTTCACCATACCTAAGAACCGACGTAGTTCTTTCACAGTTTTTGGTAAGGGAAAGGTCTTAATGGCGTCAACTTTGGCTGGAAGTGGGGTGGTACCTTTGGCTGAAATGCTGTAGCCTAAAAAGATGACCTCAGAAGCGCCAAACACGCACTTTGCCGTGTTGACGACCATGCCGTACTGCTTCAGCCTGGCGAAAACTTTGTGTAGATGCTCTTCATGTGTTTTTTGGTCCTTGGAAAAAACTAGGATATCATCCAGGTAGGCGTAGGTGAAGTCCAGACCCCGTAGCATCTCGTCGACGAAGCGCTGGAACGTCTGTCCGGCATTACGAAGCCCGAACGTCATGAACGGAAATTCGTAAAGACCGAACGGCGTTGTAATGGCGGTCTTCGCGATGTCATCTGGATGCATAGGGATCTGGTTGTAAGCCTTGACCAGATCAATGGTAGAAAACATGGTACAACCTGACAAACAATGAGCAAAGTCGTGTATGTGTTTGATAGGGTACCTGTCGGGTATCGTTCGGGCATTCAGCATACGGTAATCCCCACAAGGACGCCACCCGTTGTCTTTTTTAGGGGTGAGGTGAAGAGGTGAAGCCCATGCTGATTCCGAAGGCCGGCAAGTACCGTTCTGCAACATCGCCTCGAACTCTGACTTTGCTATTTTAAGCTTATCAGGCGCTAGCCTGCGTGGTGTGCAAGAGACCGGTGGCCCAGGTGTGGTTTGAATGTGATGTACGGTGTTGTGGTGTATTGTGCGATGAATGCCATGCGGACGAGTAATGTCAGGGTATTTTGAAAGTATGGTGTGATATACAGAGTCACCAGACATTACCTTCACCGAAGAAATGTTGTCCTCGGTTCGCGCAAGTAAAGCCGCGGTCACAAGCGTAGTGCTACCGTCGATGAGACGTTGGTTTCGGACATCAACAATAATATTATAAAATGAAAGGAAATCCACGCCTATTATCGCCTTTGTAACGTCAGCCACTATAAAATTCCATGGAAAGTCGCGACGCAACCCTAGGTTTAGCACTAAGTGATTAAAACCGTATGTATTTATAGCTGACCCGTTTGCGGCACACAGTTCATAGCTAGTCTTTGCACGATACTCTTTTAAGCACTTACGAGGAAACACGCACAGATCACTACCCGTATCTACAAGAAACTGCATTTTAGTCCGCCTATCCGTTACGAACAAGCGACCGGTACTCGGGCAGTCGTCGGCCGCCATTACCGACTGCCCTTCGCGTTTCCCGCGAAATCACAGGGTTTCATACACTTAAGAGCCTTGTCGCCGAACTTGTGGTGGTACCAGCAGGTCGAGAACTTCTCGTAGTTAGAGTGCGATCTTGCGGACGATGAGCGGCCCCGGAGATGTGAAGATGATCTTGATCTTGGCCGCGCCATTCGGTTGAGCTTAGCAGTCAACGCTTCGACTTGTCGGGTTAACGCAGCAATCTCGCTCGATCCGCCAGACGTACCTGCTGAAACTCCTGTAACTTGCGAAGTTGGTGACACGGCGTCCAGGACCTGGTCGGCAAGTTCGGCAACCTCGTCCAGCTTCATCCTGGCCTGTGACGCGATGATGGGCTGCACGCTGCTGGGTAAACGACTGGCCCAAAGGGTTCTGAGCAGGTCATCTGGTACACCAGATCCAGCTAAGCTTCTCAGTCGACGTAGGAAATGCGATGGTTTGCTATCTCCTAACTCTTCGAGATGAAGTAGCTGCTGTACCTGCTTTTCCCGTGACGCGGACAGCCTCTTGATGAGCTCCATCTTCAGTGTCTCATACTTGTCCGAAGCTGCGGGACCAGCGACGATGTCCTCGACTATCTCGATATACTGCGGCTCCAAGTGAGACAAAGCATGGTGATATTTGGTGGTATCCGTCGTCACTCCTGCCAACTCGAACTGGCTCTCCAGGCAAGAAAACCAAAGGTTCGGTTTAGACGGGTAAAATGGCGGTACCTTTACAGCGATGCGGTTTACGCTTGACATCTGTTTCTGTGTCGCTTTCTTTGCTCTCGTTCCCCGGCATAATGTTCCACAGGGGTCACCAATGAAGCGCGCCTTCAGCGGCTTCTCAAAATATAGAAGGTGCAGAGCAACCGGGGCGATAGTTGTTGGAGAGCGGAATAAAAACTCGAAACTATGTTAAAACTATATACATGAAAATCTATGTACAATTCACAAATTTTATAATGTCTTCAGAAAATATATAACATGAAATTATCGGAATGCGACATGAATAAATTTTTTTATCAAGAAGAAGTGACAGACAAAAAACAAAAGTCAAAAAATAGAGTGCCGCAGCACCGGCCAGCAACATACGTATGCCGCCTCCTTGATCGCGGCCTCGCGGCACTACATACGTAACTAGTTTTGATGGAGGAATTATTTGTCTTTATACGAAACCACGGTTACGTACAAGGAATTTGTGCAAAAATATGAAATTTTACGAACAAGGAATAATAATTCTTTTATCGAAACTAGCGATTTATGTCATAATTGGTCCAAGATCCCACAGCCGCAAATGTCAATCTGCAAATTTCCCAAAAATTACCTCTTGAGGCCGAGCTACGCAGCCGTGCCCCGTTAGTGTGGGACGGTTGTCGATCTACTTCAAAGAAAGCTGTGTGGCTCTGGGTTGTCGGTCAGTGCGCTAGTGCCTCTACATAGAGTTGTGTATTATCTCTCTATCTTTCGTTTTATTTTCCTTGTTGTATTTTTTTTTTGGGGGTGGGAAATCATCAAATAACCCCTCCCGCTCTGAGCTCTGAGCGCTCAGAGCGGGCTATTTAAGGGCTTCTACTGACTAAACCACCCATATTACTTCTTAAATAGCCCTTTGTGTCTTAGAATTAGATTTTTTTATTTATTTTAATACAGACTTACGTATTTTTGTTCAATTAGAATTTCTGTTTTAGTTATTAA
Source organism: Diarsia brunnea (assembly GCA_949774965.1). NCBI lineage: Eukaryota > Metazoa > Arthropoda > Insecta > Lepidoptera > Noctuidae > Diarsia > Diarsia brunnea. The sequence goes on along the minus strand of OX459015.1, from coordinate 6,440,014 downwards.
ATACATAACATAATTATGTACTTAAAAAATATATGAAATTAATTTTTATATATTTTAAAACAGACTGGGTGGGAAATCATCAAATAACCCCCCTCCCGCTCTTGGGCAGAGCGAAAGGGAGTGTCAGACTTCTACTGACTAAAACCACCCATGTTCCTTCTTAGCCCTTCATGTCGAGGCCGCGGTATCTCTTGCGAACAACCCGCAGCCCCGACGGGACCAAAATAATACCTCAATCGAAACTAGTTACGTACAAGGACAAAACATTCCTTCATCGAAACCATGACAGTAAATTCTTCGTACGTAACCATGGTACATCACCGTGGTTTCGTACAAAGACAAATAATTCCTCCATCGAAACTAGTTACGTACAAGGACAAATCATTCCTTCTTCGAAACCAGTTACGAAACTACGGTTTCGTAGACGGCCGAAACCATTGAGAGGGATATAGAGAGCGTACTAAAATGGTGGAGGTTGTAAAATATAAATTCAAATTTGTAATACTAAGCGTAGGTACCGCGGTACCTACGCATTGGGACGCACAATGTTTAAAAAAAAAAAAAAAATTCAAATGAATATTTCAATGACGTTATTTCATCTGCCTAGCCTTTTCCCAACTATGTTGGGGTCGGCTTCCAGTCTAACCGGATGCAGCTGAGTACCAGTATTTTACATGGAGCGACTGCCTGTCTGACCTCCACAACCCAGTTAATACTGGGTAATACGATACTCTTTGGTAAGACTGGATGTCAGAATTTCAGGTCACTGACTACCTGTAACGACTGCCAAAGATCTATATATGGCAGCCGGGACCAACAGCTTATCGTGCTTTCCGAGGCACGGAGGAATCTCGGTATGTCGGGCGGTCACCCGTCCACAGACTGACCTAGGCAAGCACAGCTTTACCTAAAGATCGACCCGAGTGGCAGTTCTTATTAAGCCACGAGCTCCTCCTTATTAAGCCACGAGCTCCTCATCACCTTCATAACGTCATTTCAATGACGTTGTTTACGAAAGTGAAATAACTTTAAAAACTCTGACTGATTGGTTGCAGGCAGTAAATTTAAAAGTCAAGGTCTCGAAAAACCAAATTGATTCAGTTTAGAAATTATAAAAGTATACCTACTAAATTTAATGTTAGCGTACAGCGATTGACGAAGTAAAAGACTCAAATATTTCGGTGGATCAATATGTCAACATTTGAACTGGAAAGCCAAAAAAGATTAATGATAAAATTTATTAATAATCTTTTACTTGGGTTTGTAGTTTCTTATTATACATGAGTCTAGCAGAAACTACAAACCCAAGTGTTACTGGAAATTCTTATTTTGTTTCAGAATTCGCCGTAAGTGCAGAAGATCGACTAAAATTATACTTTAACGAAATCAAAACGGACAGCGTACGTCTTGCTTCCCAAAACCCCTCAGCGTTAGCATAAGACGAAATAATATACAAAAAGTTGCCGCACGTGGTCAAACAGAGCGGCAACGATGCTGTCTGTGGCTAATAAATATCTTTTATGCATTACAGATGGACATGGCGAAACTTGGGTTCCATGTTGACTACCGAACCCATAAAACGGTCAAGAGGAATATATTATATTTTTCTAAAAACTGTAAATTGGGAGATAAAACTGCTGATACTGTTTTTTTTTCGAACATAAAAAGACTTATTTTATTTTTATATTATCAATTTATAATAGAATCTACTTGGAATCAGATTACGCTAAAATAAAAAACTACATTTTCCTTGGCTATGGTATCTATAGACAACCGAGAAACTAAACGTCATTATTTACGTCAAACTCGCTTTCCATTGATAATCTGTGTCAGGTAGTAATAAACGTCAAAACAATATCCCAAAATTTTGTTCTACTATTTTTTTATTTCTTTGATATTTACTGAGAATTTATCGTTTTTATTGCAAATTGATCTAAACTGTGATTATGAAATGTGTATAATATTTGTTTGTGATAACTGGGAATCAGATGCCAGCGGTCGCTTTTATTTTGGGTGAACTATTTTTGTCCGCTCTAGTTTCGGTGCATTGGAATAAATTTTGACATCCAGGAAAAGAATGTTCTTCCTGTACGGTAAGTTCGTTAGACCCTTGCGTACATTATAGATAACAGCTGTAGGCTAGAATTAGGTTAAATGTTGTATGAATCGCACATTGGTGTATCGCGTGGGAGTATGATCATTAGCATATTTTTTTGCTGCAACGTCGCTTTCTTGGATTCTTTTAATGCGATAATTACTGCCCGTATCTTCTCTAATTTACGCACATTTAATCTCCTCTAATTACTTTTTTCATTAGCTGTATAAATATGAACATTTTCGTAATGATATCCTTGAAATCATGAGAATAATATTTATTATCAAGACTATCAAATAGGGAATTTAATCAACATAATAACACATCGATTTAGATTTTTGTGGTGTTATATTGTATTGCATGTAATATAATTTCAATTGCATAATTTGTTACTGTGAATCCAACAGTACTTAATAGTGCTAATGTTTTTATTTATTGTTTACAATGCACTCAAAAACCTGTTTCTCATAACTTAGCTGACAAAACATGGCATCACAAGTGTTGTGTCTTTTCTGTATTATTAATTAGTATCAATAACAATGTTTCAAACATAGTAATCAAAAAATGTTGATGGCTAAAAATGTATAAAAATAAATATTATTTTATGAGTAGGTACAACTAATGCAAAAAATAAAATTTTATTCTTCTTGACTAATTTCATGATTAAATTTGAAATTAGAAAGCAAACATTTTTTCAGTTGAGTCAATAGTACCCAATGAGCTATTGTAAGTACATACACAACACAGTAAGTAATATCATATGAGTCATATCACACACATGATACCTTTATCTGTATGAGTTATCTTATCATACAATTATATGTTCTAACAAATTGACTTCTTCATTTGTTATCAAGGTGGACCATTATCTGCTCATTGACTGATAACAATTTTACGGAATCACACCAATAAAGAATTGTAGCTGTTTAAAGATTTTGTTGGTTTGTTAAATAATAAGATGGTTTAAAATAAATTTAAAAAATGTATATCTTTTATGTTTTATAATCAAACTCTTGACTATTAACCTCACTATCTCAAATTTAGGCATAACTGGCCAATGTTTTTGTTTTTTTTGTTTTCCTGTTGAATCCGCAATCAGTCGTCAACTATAAGCGGATGTGATCTGTGAGGATTGTTGTACAGTATGTGTCTTCCATTAAAGACCGTTATCATTGAATGTTAAGGGTAACTGCCGCACTCAGAGAGCTTTAATGATTACTTTGGCCATCACTTAGTAAAGGATTTGACAGTATTGTCATACAAAAGTATGTCAAATCTTTACTAAGTGACTTCTTAAGTAATCATTAAATATCTCTGAGTACTGCAGTTAGAGGCGATCCTCCTCGCTAAGGTCTAATATTACTTTCTGCTTGAGGCGTCTCGTGTACTTCCAATTTACTAATTCACTTGCAAGCTTATTAGGGTGTGTCAATAGCTTTTTTTGTACGTTGTGCTGTTTGTACTTATTGTGTTGATGTTACATGCCTAATGGATTTCAGCATTAGTTATGAACCATGGTACTCCCGCCACCAATCTCAATACGACATTTTGGAGTCACTGCAACATGCTGATGTTGCTATTGCAAGAGCTCCACAACTCCACAGTTATAATAATATAATAATAATAACTTTATTTCCAAAAAAAAAAAAGTTGTATCCCATATGTCCACACCGGCTATAAGACAGTCTTGTAGATGAGAAGCTTATTTTCTATTGACAGTTTTGAGTGTCTGTTTAGCAACCAGTACAAGTCTCGAAAGCGAATGTTCGTTTCTTCTCTTTTGGCTTTAATGTGTCGTTTCTGATAGGCAACTCAGGTGAGTTGCCTATCAAGGCCTATCCCCCCCCCAAAAAAAAAAAAAAAGCCCAGAGAAAGATGATGCGGAGTGGCTGACACCAGCCCGATATACAATGCAATACAACTCTCTCTGCTGATACTACTTGATTAAACATATTTCTTAAGTTTGTTGTCTGATTTAATATTATCATAATGAATGGATATTTATAGCCTGTTTGACCGTATCTTGATAAGTTTAGCAACTTACAAATCTGACTTATTTGGTTTCTTTCTTTCTTTTTTAAAAAACTTTGCCCTACACTAGGAATTTCTCCTGTATCGTGGGTGCGTCTACAAACATTTAAACTCACATATACAAACACCCAGACCCGAAACAACTATCTGCAGGCCATACAAATATTTGTTCCGTGCGGGATCGAACCTGCGACACGCAGCGCAGCAGTCCAATCGCTTAGCCACTGCGCCAACCGTGCCGCCAACTGATAGTACTAGTCACCAAATAGTTACTACACGTCTTTGTTATAAACCTTTCATTTTTACACTATCAGCCAATGACATTATCAAGTTGTACAGCTCTACCCATATCTTCACACAATATTCTTATTTATTTATTTAAGCAAGTGAAACTAAAGTTTTTTGTAACCATTACTGTTATCATATACACATTGAGACTTTGAGACTGGGTGCGTTGTCCTCTCCACTTTAAATGTCTGATACTACTTCACTTTCGGCTCAGACGTGTTTTGAAAAACATAAATAATAGTATTGGCTTTTAAGTTATTTTCTTCAAGTTGTTAGTGCAGCATTCATAAGCATTTAAAACACCACCTATCTGACCTCCACAACCCAGTTACTGGCACAGCCTGACTAACTATGATGAGTAATACATCTATCTCCTAACTTTGACCCCTCAGTCATGCACCAAACATGCAACAATAAACATCTGTTCAAAGTTCAAATGATGACAAATATTAAACAGTTTATCTTATCATTCATTGGTACACCAACATTTTGAAACACAAAACCGACCCATAAACCAGTATTATACAAACATTGTCATGATTTCATGAATGAATGAACCATCGATATCTGCTGAACAATGCTTGCATGAGTCACCCGCGTATTGTGCGATCCGCGCTTCAATACCTGATTGACTGCCTACCCCCTCTCATTAGGTACGCTTTGTATCTACCAGAGCACGGCACGGTAATGTAATTTTTCAGACAAAGGATTTGCAATTTTTGTACTCATTGAGGCTTAACATCATATACTTTAGGTTCATTATTCATGATGCCATAAAAATCGCATTATTACTTCGCAAGCGTGAAGGTTAGCGCTTTAACTTCTTTTTTGGAAGGTAAACAACATGCACTGCCATTTTTTGGAATGACCTTAGCCCAGTGGATGGACCTGTGATCAATGCAGTAGAAAGAGGAAAAAAACATAAACAAAATGACGCGAAAAATTCTGCCGCAGTGTGGTCTTGACCCTGACGGTCAGACCTTCCTTAATGTTATTGAAATTAGCCATGGATTTGTATTACTATACAACCAAGGAGTTTTTAATATTCTCTTTGCATTTAAAGTTGCGTACGACCTCTTCGATTGCGTTCTTTGTTTGATAACAACGTTTGTTGTCATGGATACGAATAGCAGTCGATTCTGTTGTCCTGATAACACGGGTTCTGCGTGATTTTAATTGTTTATCAACAGTAAACATTATTAGGTACCGTTACAATGTAATGACTGTGTTTGTTAGTTGTTTGTGCTCAAAGCGAATCCAGATGTTACTGGAATATTTTTAATCTGATTGAACGGGTACCTACTTGTGTCCCAACTGTAAGTTTTAATACCACCACGAGTTACTCATATGTAAAGAATTTCTCGTTTTCCTCATTATTGTAAATAGCGTTAGCATAAGAGAACTAATGCGTTTCACTTCACTATTCGTTTGCAATGATAAAATCCTCCAAATCCTTGTAATATCTTTAGCTCTTGGATCCTAGGGTATCAACAGAACCTGCTGTTACCAAGACTACGGTTTAAAGATGCGGTGGTTCTTTAAAGTACAAGTCCATTTGGACGTCCTCTTTCATGACTTCTTCGTGAGCTTGGTTGTTGAGGACCTAAGACCTAAAAACTCCCAAACTTCATGTCCAATCACTTGGTGTATGTTCCTTCGGTTTGGATAATCGAAACAAAAAATATCTCAAGCCTTGGGACATACTAATAAAAAAAACTTAGTTACTAAACCACTCAACGAATGGCCTGCTTCGTAGTAAGAAGAACTACTGTATAACCGCATCAACATTTGCGAAGATAATGCGAAGTACCAGTACCCTATTTCCGAGGCTAAATTTAACTGGATCGCACTAACTGAAAGAGATGTAGGTTAAACTCTAAACCCGTCATTAGTTTTAAATGATTTACTCACCTTTCAACATTATCTGTTGTAGTTTAGTTGTTGTGTTGTGTGCCAAGTCTGAGCACATTATATTGGCATGCGGGAAGGGAGAAAACTGAAACGAATTACCTAGTAAAAAGTAGCAGTTAGAATTTCACTTTTGAAATTTATGTATCAAAGTGGATCAGTCTAACCAAGGGAAAGTGTTACTGAGCTGCGTGTTGTTCGAAAGGTATACCGCGGCCGCGGACATAAAGGGCTAAGAAGGAACATGAGTGGTTTTTAGTCAGTAGAAGTCTGACACTCCCTACCGCTCCGCCCAGAGCGGGAGGGAGTGATGAGGAGTCATTTGATGATTTGCCACCCTGCAAAAAAAAAAGCGAAAGTGTTACTCAGTAACTGTTGTTGTTGTTGTCCAGTTCGGTCATCATCATCATCTGCCTAGTCTTTATTATGGGTTTGGCTTTATTAAATCAAACCCGATGTAGTTGAATACCAGTATCTGAGGTCAGTTCAATCGCTCTCCTGGTGTAAAATACTAGTGTTCAGCTCGCATCTGTGGTTAAACTAGAAGCCGATCCCAAGAAAGTTGGGGTACAGATGATGATATAAGTATCAAAATGGTTCTAGTCCGATTGTTTGGTCATCTAAGAGGGTCCCTCCCCACTCTCGATAGCTTCGTAGTTAAGATTTTTGAATATTTTATTTGGCTATCCCATTTGCATTTGAAATTCTACGTGCTAGTTTGGTGGCTTTCTTTTGGGCTTCCTGCTCCTATTCACAACTATTCGGCAGCCGGCAGGATTGGCTCCGGTTATACCTAATCACGTCGAGAAAGTCTGAGCTGTTTGCCATAATCACAATCCGATTTATTTATGGCAAACAATGAGAGTTTAAATACAATAGCAAAAGCGGAAATACGCCGTTTAAATATTGTATGCACGCTAAGCAAGTCCTCGGTGATTTATATGCTTCATAAACTTCAATAGGCATACTCACTCAGATTTCAGATGTCCCACCTGGGAAACTAAAATAAACGCTTTAGCCGAATCGTAATATGAATCACGTCAACGTTCTTAAAATGTTCACAGACGTAATCCATTTTATGATTTGTCACTTTGTGCCTATTTTACGAATTGTGACGCAATTCATTATTATCCTGTTATGAATCTGGGGTTCCGTATTACCCAGTACTAACTTGGTTGTGCAGTCATCATCATCATTTCAGCCGAAAGACGTCCACTGCTGGACATAGGCCTCCTCCAAGTGTCGTCAATTTGACCGGTCCCGTGCGTCTCGCATCCAGCGGATCCCCGCAACCTTCACCAGGTCATCGGTCCACCTAGTGGGGGGCCTTCCAACGCAACATCTTTCGGTCCCGGTTGTGCAGTCATTTCATGTAAAATAGTGGTTCACAGCTGCATCCGGTTAGACTGGAAGCTATAACCCCAACATAGTTGGGTAAAGATTAGAGAGATGATCCTATTATGGATCTGCTAAAGCGACCATTTTAGACCTGTCCAATCAATACAGGACATTTTAACTGAAATCTGAGCGAAAAAGTAATTACAGAGAGTATCTTATAATAACACAGAATATGACCTAGAAACTTCCAACCCGCAACCCCGACAGAAACTTCTAGCCTTATTTTACTATTACATTTGGAGTTCCTATATTAAATAGGTTCTTCTTTCCGTACCCCAGTTGACCCCTGACCGGTACCTCTGCTATGGTGATGTCGTGTTCGGGCATGGGCGACGCGGTGCTCCGCGAGCGGCTGCCTGCGCTATGGCGCCGCATCGAGGACGCTCACTACAGCTACCTGGAGACCGATGACAGCCCAGAGAAGTTGGACCAAAAGAAGAAGCTCGAAGGTAACATTTTTCTGACAGAAAGAGCCCTTCGGAAAGTAAAACCCTGTGATAGTGGACATATTTTACGTGCAATGTTGATTGGCATGTGACCTGTAACAAATAAAGCGCATACCATAATATTGAGCATTGCACCGAATATGATTCACCTCATTTTGTACACGATTTAATTAGTTTTACCAGTAATTATGTAAAAAAGTCTCTTGAGGTTTTTGACTCACTTCTTGGTTTCTGATTGTGCTGAAATTTTGCATACATATCAAGTTTGAATGACAATGCATGGTTAATTAAGTGACGTGACACTAAATCCTTTAAGGACCATAGCACACACGCTACTTCTAGCATAGTTGATCTCCGATTTTGCTTTTTAGAAGTTCGCAAAATCGCGGATTGCTGGTGCTAAAAGTAGCGTGTGTGATGTAGCCCAAAGACGGACTCCCAAATATGGCGGTATAGTTGTTTTTTCTGCATTCCGAAGACATGGGTATCAAATGTAAGGGTTTGCTGACAAGAATCGTGAGAACGTCAAATGACGTCACTCTAAAGCTGATCGAAGTAAGAAATAAAAAGTTCCGTTGAAACTTTCCGAACGTTCGGGATTCTGATCCACCGCTGCTTATAAGTAAACATAGACCTGAACTATGGTATGTAGGCGTTTATTATATAGGGTGTAAAAGTACCCTTAACGCAAACGAAGGGCATTTGTTCTCCCCACCACTGCGATCATTTTTTTGTTCTAGACCATACCTGGGAACCTCCTAGTTGCGGAGATATTGGGGGTCAAAGTTCCAAAATTTTCACAGCTGTTTTTGTAAATACTAGTATTTCAGGTTTTAACTTTACTTAAATTACCTCCATGACCCGTTTACTATTCAAAGAATCCACTAGCACAATGTTTTAAGAGTGCTACTTTGAGTTTTACCGTAAAATGTGATTTTTGACCCCAAAAAAAAAAGTCATTTCCCAGCAAAAATTTTTGCGTAGGGGTACTTGGTTTGATGTACAGAATGCTTGGTTGTCGGATGCGTGAAGGGTTCGTTTACACCCATGTATAACCAATGACAATGGCTGTAGCTATCCTTCTATCGGTAGTGATAGTTGATCTCTATGATCGACCTATGAGATAATAGATAGAGCATAACAAGTTGCTTTGGGCATTGTTCGTTTTGACTTAATGCTCTAAAGGCATTGTGAACTTATACCAAGTACTTAAACCATTATAAGGCCAGATATTGACACTGATCCAGTGACTGATTTGATTAAACCGTGGAAGAGACATTTCTTCCTGTAAAGTCTATTAGAATCAGCATCTGCCTAGCTTTATCCTAACTATGTTAAGGTCGTCTCCCAGTCTAAACGGATGCAGCTGAATACCAGTATTCTACATATAGCGACTGCCTATCTGACCTCCGCAGCCCAGTTAGTATGTACTAGGTAATAGGATACCCCTTGGTAAGACTGGTTGACTTTGGTCAGACTTTCGGGCCTGTAACGACTGTCTTGAATCTACAAAATATGACAGTAGGGACTTACGGCTTAACGTGTTTTCTGAGGGTCGGAGAATATTCGGCATAAAATGGCTGGTATAATATACAGGAAATCTGTGGCCTGACTTCTGAAAATCTGAAATGCTATCTATTAAAAGATCTTTCTTCTTTACTTTCAGACTACATAATAGAATATCTATCATTAGTGCCTCATGAGTGCAAATTCGGACTGGCGGAGACGGGCAAAGTGTTCCAAAAGACGATAAACGAGTTGGCAGAATTCAGTGCGTATCGAGCTGGGCTGGGATGGGCTGCACTGGCCAGGTATGCGGCCAACTTGCTGGCCCAGCCTTGGAGGAAGGAGTACAAAGTCATACGGGTGAGTACGACGGTAATGTTTTTTGTTTTTAAAGTGCTTGGCAACTTTTCTTGGTAGCTTTTCAACAATAGGCCACCCAAACTCTTATAAGCCAAATATTTGGTTTAACATGTAAGGGTTATATTTAGATCCGGTCGGGGCTGCGGGTTGTTCGATAGAGATACCGCGGCCTCGGCACAAAGGGCTAAGAAGGAACATGGGTGGTTTTTAGTCAATAGAAGTCTGACACTCCCTACCGCTCTGCCCAGAGCGGGAGGAGTCATTTGATGATTTCCCACCCTCCAAAAAAAGGGTTATATTTAAATCAATTTTGTTTTTTTTGTGTGTCAGTTCTGGACTATTATTTATTTTATTTCTTTTGAAACCTTACAGCTAGGATACAGATAGTTAACAGTTAGCGAAAGAAGGCCTGTTATAAGTTTTACTGACAGTGTTAGGGTTTTGAGTATAGGTAAGCCTACGCCCACCTGTTTTAAATTCGTTCATATGCTCAACATGATAGAGGTAATACCACAGCCATTAAAATCACGTGGGGTATTTTTTTATCATTTTTTCAACCACTAATTAAAATTAATTTACACTTGGGATCCTTCAATATTATCCTTACTAGCTTCTGTTCGCAAACTTACCCGCGTGGTTTCCCGATAAAAAGTAATCTTGTTCGATCCGGAATAATTTGCCCTGCAAATGTTTAAAGATTTTTTTTCAAGTTCCGGTGATTACCTCCTCATTCATACAAAGTCAAACTCACAAAGATGCAGTCACAATATAAGTATATGATTCAGTTTATTCCGATCTGCCCCACCAGTCGCAGTTGTAATTATCTGTCGCATCTACCACCACTGGTGGTGATACATCAGTCGTATTTGCTCCTACCCTGTCCCCACTGGTGGCAGATGACATTTAAATTAGCAGAATCCTCCACCAGTGTTGGCAAACTTTATTTAGTTACTAGCTGACCCACGCAACTTCGTCTGCAGCACATAACATAGCTTATAACCTTTCTAGATAAATCGACTATCCAACTTATTAAATTGAGCTATATCGTACTCGTAACAAACAAAAAATCTCACCTTTCCTCTATAAAATACCTATTACATAGAAACCACCCTTGTTCCTTCTTAGCCCTTCATGTCGTATCCCTTGCATAGATTGACTTCGATTATATTATTAAAGTAGGTAACAATTACTACAGGTATCTCTTACTGTTTAATATACAGTAACACCTTGTACTTGTAAACATTATGGTGCAGTAAATATTTTGAATTTGAATTTCTTCGGAGCCCCCAGAGGCCAGAATCCTCGTACTCGTACCTACCGCACCGGACCGAATGACTGCAACGCGCTAATTATTTTGTCGCCCGTATATTTTTACATTGCGATATCTTCTAAGATATTTGTTTAAACTGTATAAAGTAAAAGGCACAAATATTCTATATTAAATTTCCGTGCTAACAAATACATTTATTTAGATACAGATTAATACCATATGGGTTAAATAAGCTTCGCAAAATATAATTCTTTTTAACCTAACATTTTAATATAAAAAACCGGCCAAGAGCGTGTCGGGCCACGCTCAGTGTAGGGTTCCGTAGATAATAAAATATTATGTAAACGAAGTTAAAAAAAAAATACGGGCAAATGAAACTTGACCTCTGGATTGTATAGGCGCTCATACGATTCAGGGACCAAATTATATTGGTTAACTGCAGTTTCCATCTGTTGTTTCCATCCAAGTTCAAAATAATTTTCCTAGAAAGTCCTTATAAAGTTCTACTTTTCAGATTTTTTTCGTATTTTCTAAACTTATGGTTCAAAAGTTAGAGGGGGGGGGACGCTTTGTTTTTTACTTTTGGAGCGATTATTTCCGAAATTATTGACATTATCAAAAAATGATTTTAGTAAACCCCTATTCATTTTTAAATACCTTTCCAACAATATATCACACATTAGGGTTAAAATTAAAAAAAAAAACACTTCCCACTTTACATATAGGGGGGCTACCCTAATAAAACATTTTTTTCCAATTTTTATTTTAGCACTTTGTCGGCGTGATTGATACACATATTGGTCCCAAATTTCAGCTTTCTAGTGCTAACGGTCACAGAGATTAAGCGAGGACGGACAGACGGACAGACAGACAGACAGACAGACAGACATGGCGAAACTATAAGGGTTCCTAGTTGACTACGGAACCCTAAAAATGGTTACAGTGAGTTAATCGTAAAAGATAAACATATGCTGTCGCGGACTTTTTTTTAGAACTTTTAAAGAGGAACAATTCCTTCGTACATGATATTTACGTAACTTAAACCGTTTTCGCAGCGCACGCAACGGAAACTCTCAAAAAGGAATATCTTTTCCCGTTTTTGCAACATTTTTCATTTATGCTCCGCTCCTATTGATCGTAGCGTGATGTTATATAGCCTAAAGCCTTCCTCGATAAATGGACTATCCAACACTAAAAGATTTTTTCAATTACAACCAGTAGTTCCAGAGTTTACCCTGTTCAAACAAACAAACAAACAAACAAACAAACTCTTCAGCTTTATAATATTAGTATAGATTTAGCCCGTTAAACTCGGTGACAGATTCAATATTTATGGCTGTATTGTTTGGTTTGGTTGGCTCTCAACTCAGTGTGCCTTTTGGCAAAGGCCTCCTCCAGTAGTTTCCATTGCTTCCTGTCTTGAGCAACTCTCCTCCATTTGGGTCCCGCAGTAAGTTTCAGCTTATCTTCCGAGCGCATAAGTTGTCGTCCTCGACTTCTCTTGCCATCTCTTGGATACCAATTTGTTGTAATTTGGCTCCACTTTTCTGTGTAGATGCCAAACTTATAAATTTCTAAACCATCTATACATTTTTCAGCTATACTGCGGATACTTCAAGCACGAGGTGGAAGCGAATATGGTAGGAGCAGAGACCCTCCTCCAAGCGATGGGCTACAAGTCTTCGGGCGCTGGTCGGTACGAACTGGACGCGCCCATCTGTCCGGACATGGTGGCCGCTGTCTCTAGGGACGCTCTTATCGCGCAGTGTGAATGTCAGGTATGTAAATAGTATAATTATAAATATGTATTTCCCACAAATAGCATTTATAGTTGGTTAATCAAGAACGAAAACTCTTTGCCTAGTCTTTTCCCAACGATTATGACGTCGGCTTAACTACATATTTGCAGCGGAATAAGAGTACGTTACATAGAACGACTGCTTATTAAAACTTCACAACCTAGAGGGTAATACGATATCCGAAAGGTAAATGCACACTTTTAGGAAGAAGAGGAGTCGAAAGAATCTAATTTTTAGAATTTTCCGCTCTAATCCGAATAATAGAATAATACATTATCATGACCATGAGTTTACGGCGAGGCGGAAAAAGTGTGCGTTTGCCTTAAGTGATATTGTTCAGCTATTTGGTACACCTCTGCCTAACCTTTCGGGGATTCCAGGCGTGATCATCATGATCATCATCATCATCAGCCTATAATGTTCCCATTGCAGGGACTCAGGCCTCCTCTCTAGGAGAGGGATGGGCTATAATCCACCACGGGGGCCAGTGCGGATTGGTGGATGTCACATGTCTTCAATTTTTTTGGTTCTAAGACATGCCGGTTTCCTCACGATGTTTTTCTTTACCGTTTTGAGAGCAGTGGTGATGAAATAAATTACACAAAGTAATTCGCCTGCCTAGGTTCGAACCCACGATTTATTGTTCGTAAGTCGGGGCCGCCACCACTGGGCCAGCGCTGCCCAGGCGTGATGTTATGTTATTATTGGTCCGACAGATAATGTCACACATCTGGGAGGAGTCGTGGTCGCGCGGCAGTCGCGTGTCGTGGCGCGAGGTGTGGCGCGAGCGCGTGTCGCACGCCGCGCACCCACAGGCCGCCGCACTGCGCCTCGCCGCGCCCCCACCGCTGCACGAGCGGAACAACAAGTCCGTGTATAGTGAAAGTGAGGACTATTCTATCTATACGAATCATTCTTGTAATTTGTTTGTTCTGGTTTTCTTGTCAACGAACCCTTTCATGTGATAAAATTACAAAGTCGTCTGAAGATATCCGCGATTAATAGTTTTGATTTCTTCTTGACGTATGTGACATTCAAACTTAGGAGTAAAGCAATTACTTGGTCAGCTAGACTAGCCCTTAGATGAAATACCTACAAATACATATAAAATGAACCTCAAAATTAAACGTCTTACTTGCAGGTTCAGAAATATACTCGAACATACCAACAACGATTGCCCCCGACGCGTACCGAAGCCGGCTCGTGGACGACAGGTACTCGCAGCATTGCAACCACGTATGCGACGACGAGCAGGAGCTGCACCAGCAACCCTGCAGCCCCTACATGGTGCCGCCCATGCTGCCCCACATGATGTACCCGCTCCCCCAGCACATGCACGACATCCCCGTCACCGTCCCGCAGTGCAGCACTATCCCCGTCATGTCCCCATATGGCGTCCCATACGGCGTGCCCTACTACTGCCCCGTACAGTCCCCCTACATGCTCCCCACCCCTGTGTACGCCCCCATCAAACACGCCGCCACAGTTCCCGTCAACGGATACCCCCCAATACCCCAATACAGGTACCCCGCTGTCCCCACCGCGCAACTCATCGAACTAGACACCCCTTCAGTTTACGAAAACGGCAAATTCGAAAGGTACAAAGACGATGACAGAAATCATAAGAAGAGACATCCAGAAACTTCTAGAAGAAATAGTACGTCGAAATCTGGTTTGAGTGATGTTTCGTTGCCGAGTTTACCGCGATCCGATACGCAACCAGCTCTCAGTAAAGCAAGGGAGGATGGAATGGGGACTTATGAGAGCTGGGATTATGTTTTTAGGAATTTATCGAACAAAGACCTATGCCAGGGAAAAAGTCGATACTCGCCGTCACTCGATAGAGATTCTAGGACGTTGGACAGATTAGACAGAGAGGAGAGGAGGGCAAAGTACCAGCCAACGACCCTCGACCTAGAAGACGGATTACAAGCTCTGAACCTCGACCGGTCATACGACGAAGAGGTGTACCGAACTGCGAAGGTAGAAAACTTAATGAGGATGAAACAGGAACAGGAAATAAAGAGAGCAAGGCAGCTGGCGAAAAAACAAGCTGAATTAAAGACTAGGAGACAGTTACCAGAACCTGTGGCGAACCCCAAGGCAGATGCGTTAATAACCCCAAAAGTAGCACCGGACAAGGTGAAACTTCTCACCAAGAAGGATATTAAAGAAAGGAAGGAGGTGATAAAGCAGCAGTCTGTGGTGAATGGATCGGGGCCTAATGCAGCTGAAGTTAAGAAAGTGAAGAAGCCTCCGAAACTGGTGGCTATTGACGCGGATAAGCCGAAGAGTAAGGAAAATGGTGTTCATAGTACAGCGCACAGTTCTAAAAGTAATCCAGGTGAGTTTTCGTTTACTTCATTCAAGATCTCAGATTCTTCATATTTAGTGCCACTGAATTGTTTACTTTAGCATTATGCAGTCTTAGTTGAATTTGGAACGAGAGATGTTGGTTCTAATACAATTTGAATTTTATCAAATGCGACATTGAGTTGAGTGAGTGAGATTAAAATTTATTTAGTTACAAAAACTCTTTGGTGGCATACAATAGCATCTCAAACAGAATTATTTAAATCTTATTTCAGTGTGCATTCCTTTCCCACACCAAATTACATATAACAATACTGCTTTATGACGTCACGGTAATATAATTCGTTCTATCCATAATCGATTGTTTTCCTAAATTCCAGTAACAAACGCACATCCATCGAGCTACGACCTGAAAGCACAACTAGTTGTATCACTCGATGAAGCAGACCACGTTCGGCGATCCCCACCGAAGCATTCGCAACAGAATGGTGACCGGGAGCGACCCGTCAGTAGGACGCCGAGCCAACACAACAGCGAGAGGGAGAGGCCAGATACAGGACCTAACGAGGTGAAAAGAGACAAATGGGAATGTGGAACTTGCACGTACTTGAACAGGGGAGGTTTGCAAGCGTGTGAAATGTGCGGTAAGTCGAAGAGAGGGCCTGAAATACAACCTTTAAGGTCGGGCGGTCGTGAATGCCCGGCTTGCACCCTCGTGAACGAGCGAGAGGCAAAGATATGCGACGCGTGCGGCACTAGTCTAGAACATTGCCCCACCTACATATAGACAGTGACGTCATCGAAACTTTAGGGTTGCCAACTTGCATCTAATCATTACTTAGTAATATTTTTTAATTGACATGTTATACTGTTATTATGAATGCACAAGTTTTTTTTCTGTATTTATTAGTATTATTTGCAGCTAGCTGCAGTTTGTAGTTTATTTAAACATTAAAAATGGCAGTTAAAACACATTATAAATGTGCAATTACGCAGCTATTAAAGAAAGTTATTGGAGCATTAAATTATTCATATCGGTATATTTACAAATCCTAAGGGTTCCTTATAATTGGTTATTCATTAAACAGATTTATGAATGTTATTATAAAAAAACTTACAACGCGTTGAATATTACCATTGCATTATATTATGACACTTAAATGTCGTCACTAATAATAGTTTTACGATTTAAACTGTTGTTTGTCACTTCATTGAAACTGAGTTTAAGCAATAGTTAGAAGAGAGGTCATGGAATAAGCGATTACCAAGACAGGTTACACGGCTTTTGACCTGTTTTTATTTTATTTTCAATTCTTTAAATGCTCGAATTCAGATATTGCATTTTTTATGTCTTACCGTTTTGTATTGTCCATTTATATATTTTTTAATTTTTAAAGTGAAATCATAAAAACAGATAAATAAAAAGTAGATAGCAATAATTAGTGATGTAGTAGAACAACCGTTGTGATGGTTGACGTCAAACTATTGACTTACGACATCCCGAGCGACGAGAACCGCTTGTTTCATGGCCTTGAATAATTTAAATTATAATTATTATTGCTCATAATCATAATTTAACTAACAGAATGGATGTTATTAATATAAAACTTTATGCGACGTAGTAGCCGTTGTTACTAAATTAATTTCATTATATCGCTTAACGACAGGGTAACGATTGAAAAGTGCGAAATGTTTATTCTATTGTACAAGTCCTTGCAGTTATTTTATCTCAGACTTCATTGCCAATGCACAATGTCCTTAATTCTCGTTACCATAAGGCTGCTATTGGGTTGCTGCTTCTGAGAAGTATGTCGAAATTACAGTGATCCTTATTAATATTACAATAAGGCTGCTATTTGGGTTCTTGCTACCAAAAAAATTGTCAATGATCTTTATATACCTTAAAATAAGGCTGCTAGTGGGAGGTCTGTCAGATAAAATAACTGTCAAAAGGTCTACCACGCGTTACGTTTGATTATGATGCGGTGGTGAGAATATCTCGAACTTATAATAATTATGATTGTAATAATAGTGTTCGTTTATTCGCCTTCTATAATGCTTTAATGTTAGTTGAGATATAGATAAAAAAAACGCTTTTTCGTTTTTTAATTATTACATATTATAATATAAATTATTGATCTGTGTATATAATTGTTAGAGTTGTAAATAGTAGAACTTAAATATATTTATTTAGATGTTTGGGATTTTTATTTATTTTGGACAGAAGTAAGATTTAAATCATAGTGAAACACTAATCATGGGAAATTTTAACATCATTATGAAAGGTGCGTTTGTTATAAAGTAATATTAAAATGTAATTTTATGATCACAGTCTAATTAATATGCACAGTGTAACAATAAAAGAAAGTATAAATTATACCATCGAGTTGGAGAAAGGCGTATCTGTAAACGTTAAAAATTAATCACTATAGTTTGTAGCTTAAAATTGGGCGTGGTATTTATTGATTAGAAAACTAGAGTATTGTTTGCACTTACGTCTTTCTTCATATTGGTGGTGCGTTCGACATAGATTAGGTGGTCAAAGCACTGGGGACGTGTATTTTTCTAATAAACAGAAGGTAGATTTTCTCATACGTGATAGATTTATATAAAGAAACATTGTGCTTGATTTTCTGTTGCCTTTAGTTGATCGGGTGAGACGCGACACGTTATGTCGAAAATTATGACAAATGCAGATAGACGACAATGTAATAATACAATGAAAAATAAATACTATTGTTTTATGATTTTGGTGTTTCATTTTGTATAGAACCTGTTCTGGGGATATATATTTAGATTAATATCTACATCAAGGGTGCAAGGGACCGCCCTACGCAGACTGATGGCTAACTTTTTATATTCATATTACACTAATATGATCGGTACAAGAAAATTGATGGGAATTAAAAAAAAAAATATATTTTTAATTGCCTCATACTCCATGTATCGTTACCGTGGAAACACGCACACGTAGGCGGGCTCGGCACACGAAAAAATATGTGTTCGTGCTCATTGTTTTTATGGCGGCCACACACGCTAGGGTTTGCATGATGGTTATAACTTTGCATGCAAAACCGACAAGCATAACCGAGTTTCATACTACACACACACGTTAGATTTTGCATGCACCGTCTTGCCATGAACTCTCAGTTGAGCTACGTGACGGTGTGTGTCGCCTACCTCTCAGTTGAGCCACGTAGTACGTGACTGTGTGTGTAGGACGCCAATACCAAACTACAATGGACGACGACGATGTGATAGCTGTACTTGGCCTAACACTTGTTCTGAAGACCAGAAAAGGATAAAAAGAGATCGCACTGAATGGTCTAAACGTATAATGTCTTCTTCTAATGTGGCATTGCGCTTGCGACTCGCCATTTTCGCGATGACGCGCGCGCACGACCTTCCGCCGTCGCAAACAATTAAAAACTGAACTGTAGCAGGCAAGCTCGCCGGACGCCGCACACGCTCGGTAATGCTCGCGCGCAATCATAACCGAGCGGCATAAAATATCAATTTTGATATTTGCTCGGTTGCATGTACATGCACCGATAACTGTACAGTTTAATCACATACACGCTAGGGCTTGCCTGTCGGTTATGCATGCACGGCTAAAACCACAGAACAGAAAGAACTGTTCTTTCTGTTCTGTGGCTAAAACCATCATGCAAAACCTAGCGTGTATGACCTCCATTAGAGGAAATAGGGTACACTAATTGCCCTTGGAGGAAAGAGGGTACCTACACTGATTGCAAAACTACGACGAAGATTTCATATTCATCCATTGATTCACTAGAGAGCCGTCGCGTTTCTGAAACATTTTCGAATAATGCGAAAACAATATCCTCCCAGGATTTGTTTCCTACGTCTTTTTTTATATAGTGAATCGGATGCACCCTACAATTGTTTTCTCAGGGGTACTTTGTCGATCATTCGATTCGATTTGTATCCACATAGCGATTCGGCATACTATACACGCTGACGGCGTCCGCTTAGCTCGACACTAGAACGCTCATTAAAGGCAGGAGCGCGTGCGGCAGTCAGCGCCGACGGCTACGCGGCGCCGACGTGCGACGCGTATGGCCGCTGACCTATCAGCGCTGACCACCACACATGCTGATAGCTACGCGGTTATTCTAAAACGCTTCCTAGAAGTTCATACGTTTCGGCTGTCAGCGCCGACAGTCAGCGTGACTCGAAAACCAGCCTTAGAGGAAAGAGGGTACACTCGCTGTCCTCAGAGGAAAGAGGGTACACTCGCTGTCCTCAGAGGAAAGAGGATACACTCGTTGTCCGCAGAGGATAAGAGGGTACACTCGTTGTCCGCAGAGGATAAGAGGGTACACTCGTCCACAGAGGGAAAGAGGGTACAGTCGTTGTCCACACAGAAAAAGAGGGTACACTTCGTTGTCCACACTGGAAAAGAGGGTACTCTTTGTCATGTGCGTGTGAACTGAGGGACCAAAAAGGAATACGCGAAATGAAAATCCTAAGATTTAGTAGAAGACTTAAAACAAATGTAGAACAAATCCGGGGAATTTTTAATCAAATATATTAAAAACTACGACCCATAAAGTGTGGTCCCTCAGTTCTCACAGACGGTTAGCCAGATCTCGGAAAGTATCTTAAAAAAGAAGGTTTTGTGAATACAGACATTTAGTAAAGAATTTGGAAAGATATTCACAAAATAACAGACCACAAAGCATTAAAGATAAAAAAAATATAACGACTGAACTGTGGTCCCTCAGTCCACACAACAAAGATAAATATTTTAGTGAATATTACTGAATTAAACTAATAAAACCGTTCTTTTTCTACATACAGTTTTAGAAGAAGTCTTAAAACATATCGTAAAAAAAAATGAAGCCTAAATATCGAAGCATTTTGAAGATAGCGATGATTATTACTGGTCCCTCAATCCTCCACTCCACTGACATATGTGCATGTGCTAGCTGCTGGGCTATAGGAATATCAGAAAGTCTAGTGTACTTAACTTTTAGTAGAAAGTTTCTTCTAAATAATAGGTATCTAAAATTGTGCATTTCTTACCTCTTAGCGGAGATAGTATTATTTCTTTAATTCTATGAAAGTAAACAGAGCAGTGTGACCACACAATAAAACAAAATGTAGACAGTCCTTTTATACTTTATTTAATATAATTTTCATTTTTTAGACAAAACGAAAACAAGGTTGTACGGTTCCCGTCGGGGTTGCGGGTTGTTCGAAAGAGATACCGCGGCCTCGACATGAAGGGCTAAGAAAGAACATGGGTGGTTTTTAGTCAGTAGAAGTCTGACACTGCCTACCCCTCGATGATGATTGTATAGGAAATGGGTGTCAAGAAAACAGCAGCAATTTGAATTTAAATACGATGAACATTGACTCGTTTATTATTCAAATATAAAATTACCCACAAGAAAGGTAACTGCCTCCTAGCACAGTTTCGATAGAAGTGAGAGAGCGACTAAAGGCAACCGTCTTTTTTATAACAGACGTTTGGTGACAGTGTTGCCAGTATAAAGAAAACCAAAGATTAATTTTTGTATAATAAAATCGACTAAATATCAACAGATTGATGCTTTCCCAAGCCGCAAAAAAAAACTTACGTACTTACAATAATTTTGAAATAATGATCATCACAGCAGCAAAAGAAGCTCGTTCAGAAAACAGTGATATCGGTAGGCAGTATAAAGAAAGATTATGAAGGCCTAGTTTTTTTTATAGCATTTCATTTTCCCACTCAGGCGTACCAGACATACCTCCCTGTTAGCAGTCCCTTCGGCCTCCACCGATTATTTGAAGATGTCACCCTTTTTGCGTCTACCCGCATTATACAGGATGTAAACGAACCCTTCACGCATACGACAACCAAGCATTCTGTACATCAAACCAAGTACCCCTACGCAAAAATTTTTGCCGGGAAATGACTTTTTTTTTTGGGGTCAAAAATCACATTTTACGGTAAAACTCAAAGTAGCACTCTTAAAACATTGTGTTAGTTAATGCTTTGAATAGTAAACGGGTCATGGAGATAATTTAAATAAAGTTAAAACCTGAAATACTAGTAACAGCTGTGAAAAATTTGGAACTTTGACCCCCAATATCTCCGTAACTAGGAGGTTCCCAGGTATGGTATAGAACAAAAAATGATCGCAATGGTGGGGAGAACAAATACCCTTCGTTTGCGTTAAGGACACCCTATATAATGACAAATTCCCTTCACTCGACTCCTTCAATGCCACCGAAACCGGAACCGTCTTAAAAAAGAGATAATTACAATCCTGGAGCATACGCGTGTTCTCCAACCCCCTGCTAGTGTCAGTTAGGCAGTTAGTCACAAATAGACATACACCATATCATCGCACACATTCACAGACACCCACACTGCACAAACAGAGAGAGAGAGAGAGAATACGGAGAGTGTCAGACTTCTACTGACTAAAAACCACTCATGTTCCTTCTTAGCGCTTTGTGCCGAAGCCGCGGTATCTCTTTCGAACAACCCGCAGCCCCGACGGGAACTGTACATCCTTTTTTTTTTTTTTATGGTGGGTGGAAAATCATCAAATAACCCCTCCCGCTCTTGGGCAGAGCGGAAGGGAGTGTCAGACTTCTACTGACTAAAAACCACCCATGTTCTTTCTTAGCCCTTCATGTCGAGGTCGCGGTATCTCTTTCGAACAACCCGCAACCCCGACGGGAACCGTACAACCTTGTTTTCGTTTTGTCTAAAAAATGAAAATTATATTAAATAAAGTATAAAAGGACTGTCTACATTTTGTTTTAATGTGTGGTCACACTGCTCTGTTTACTTTCATAGAATTAAAGAAATAATATTATCTCAGCTAAGAGGTAAGAAATGCACAATTTTAGATACCTATTATTTAGAAGAAACTTTCTACTAAAAGTTAAGTACACTAGACTTTCTGATATTCCTATAGCCCAGCAGCTAGCACATGCACATATGTCAGTGGAGTGGAGGATTGAGGGACCAGTAATAATCATCGCTATCTTCAAAATGCTTCGATATTTAGGCTTCATTTTTTTTTACGATATGTTTTAAGACTTCTTCTAAAACTGTATGTAGAAAAAGAACGGTTTTATTAGTTTAATTCAGTAATATTCACTAAAATATTTATCTTTGTTGTGTGGACTGAGGGACCACAGTTCAGTCGTTATATTTTTTTTATCTTTAATGCTTTGTGGTCTGTTATTTTGTGAATATCTTTCCAAATTCTTTACTAAATGTCTGTATTCATAAAACCTTCTTTTTTAAGATACTTTCCGAGATCTGGCTAACCGTCTGTGAGAACTGAGGGACCACACTTTATGGGTCGTAGTTTTTAATATATTTGATTACAAATTCCCCGGATTTGTTCTACATTTGTTTTAAGTCTTCTACTAAATCTTAGGATTTTCATTTCGCGTATTCCTTTTTGGTCCCTCAGTTCACACGCACATCTCTTTGTCCACACAGAAAAAGAGGGTATACTCTTTGTCCACACAAGAAAAGGTTCACTCTTTGTCCTCAGAGGAGAAAAGAAGGTACACGTTTTGTCCTCAGAGGAAAGAAGGTACACTCTTTGTCCTCAGAGGAAAGAAGGTACACTCTTTGTCCTCAGAGGAAAGAAGGTACACTCTTTGTCCTCAGAGGAAAGAAGGTACACTCTTTGTCCTCAGAGGAAAGAAGGTACACTCTTTATCCTCAGAGGAAAGAAGGTACACTCTTTGTCCTCAGAGGAAAGAAGGTACACTCTTTATCCTCAGAGGAAAGAAGGTACACTCTTTGTCCTCAGAGGAAAGAAGGTACACTATTTGTTCTCAGAGGCAAGAAGGTACACTCTTTGTCCTCAGAGGAAAGAAGGAACAAAGGGTGTGTCATCTGTGTGAACTCAATGTGTCCACAAATCAAAAACATTTGTAACTCAACAAAAACATTTTATTTCAAAATACACGGACGCATACACTGACTTTTAATCACAAACTTGTTACACTTATAGGTAAACTACATTGCACAATGGACGATACAGGACTATTGACCGTATCCGCTGTTTTGGTAGCTGCCGCCACCGTAACCACCCTGGCCTCCGTAGCCTCCTTGGTGACTGCTGTAGCCACTCTGACCCTGGTTTTGACCTTGCTGACTCTGACTTGACGCTTGCATGCCATTCTGCATCCCACTTCCGTATCCGCTTTGGCCGCCGCCATATCCTCCTTGACCGCTACTATAAGATCCTCCAAATCCGCCTTGGCCGCCCATGGAACCAGGTCTAGCTCCACCTTGGCCCTGCATTCCCTGCATTCCTTGACCAAATCCTCCGAAGCCGCCATGGCCTGCTCCGCCGAAACCGCCGCCAAAGCCTTGGGGACCACCGAAGCCCTGCTGGCCACCACCGAATCCGCCGCAACCTGTGGAATTGGGAAGATACAATGGATTTTTAAAGGTGGGAAGAAAATTCTCGAAACTAAATGACAAAGATTGATTTTAACTCTACACCGTGCCCAAAATAGAGTGCTTGCATCGAGTGCGTCCGCTAGAACTAGCAACTAGACTAGCCTACAACAGCACGAAGCTTCAGTTTACGCTCTAAAAATGCTCATACCCTCGTTAACCATACACGCTATGGTTTACCGGTCTAGGACCGCACAGGTTTACCAAAAAGAAAAGTCATAAATGATTTACGATATTGCGCCGATCACTTGCGCAGTTTAAAAACTGCACAGGTCTCTTCCCAATATACACTTTGGTCTACCTTCCTTCCAATGCACAGGCACAGGTGCACAGGTAGAACTCTCCAGTAACACGTAGCGTGTATGGCAGACCAAGATCAAACCAGACTGGAGGACGATGTGGCAAAAAAGAAGACTACCGAGATGACAATTTGATAGGAGAGTATGAAACCGGCACCAGAGATAGGTACTTCATTTGTATAGATGGCAGACTTTCTTTCTGCAGTGACTAACCTAGAGCACAACTAAAATATATTGCTAGGAATTCAAAACTCGGTCAGTGGGGAGACTCACCTGGGAATCCAAACATCTTGAAATTGTTATTAAAAATACAACAATAGAAACTTGAATAATAAAATAAGCGATTGCCTTAAATTTTGAGAATAATTATAGTCGTTCGAAAAAGCAGAAATAAAATATTATGAGGAAAAAAAATATTTTTTATCGTTTTTATGATGAGTTTTTAAATTATACTGAGGAAAAATGTGCTGCTGCTTGGATTGATTTCTTTTTTTTTATTTTGAATTTAGATTTGTTGAAGATTTGAGCAGTATTTTTCTTAATTCATCAGTAAAACAAGTAGTTTTTTTTTCAAAAAAGGTTGACGTTGCCATTCTAACAATCTTTTTAAAGTTCCGTATGCAAATGGGAGAAACCACCGAGAACAGGTTCTTTCTGTTCTGTGCTGAAACCTCATAATTTCGGATTATTCCGAACGTTAGGGTTACGTTCGGAATATGTTTTTTTTATTATTTTAAGTTCCTAACCTAACCCGCGACTGGGTTAGGATTTCGGGTCAGGTTCGGAACAATAACCATACTTTCGCCATATAGGTCCATCTTACTGTTACTATTTTGCTTGGAGACAAGTGTCACTATGACTGGTATTAGTTTCTTGGTATTGGAATTAGTGACTGATTTATGATCGCCGAACTAGTCAAAATGTACTGAACAGCTGATTTTTTTCGCGATTTCATGTTAGAGCATTTCAGTTTCATGTTCCAGTAACCCTGTTTTTGTGCTTCGATCAGACTGAAGAGCCTTGCTACTAATAAAAGGTCAACGAGAAACTTTTACATAGATATTCAGCTGCCTGTTGTTTATTATCAAGCGTATATCGTTGCCACTGCTCGCTGCCACACACAGGGAGTCAGGCCTCCTCTCTAGGAGAGGGATGGGCTATAATCTACCACGGGGGCCCAGTACGGGTTTGTAGATGTCACATGTCTTCGCATGCCTATGTTTAGGCTTGGCTTCAATGCTTAACCTTTTGGGTACGTTAAGGTGAATCCTTTAAATGATGCGACCTTTGAAGGCAAGACCACCAATTAGTATAATTATTATGGACAAGAACTTAGAGTCTAATTATGAAATTAGCTCAAGAACCTCTGTGCTCAAGACACCCAAGATTCGGGCACCAAACTTGTTGGAAGTCATTCAGATTCAAAACAATTAATTTACCTAACATTTTATTAATCTAGTTTTTCACTGGAATACTTGGAAAATAAAAGTTTTACCAATTTTATACTACTTGCTAAGCTTATACTAGTGTTTAAGTGGTGTGTTGTACAAACAAAATGGACTTGTGGGCTGAAATAAATGAATTTTATTTATTTATGGTCTATGTTGTCTCTTTCCCATAAAGGAACAACAATTAATACGGAAATAAAACCTCTGACTGATGACATAAAATAAATATTTAATTCCTATAGAGAAAAAATATCTTTAATTTAAACTCTTATACTACTTTGAATAGCCTTATTAGTGGCCGTATCCATGCGCATGATGATCATAACCGTGTCCTCCGTGTTCCTTATGACCTTTGTGGTTTTGGCTTCCTTCGGTAATTTCAGCTTTAAGTCCTACTTGTCCACTCGCCGTGCCACTAGCAAAACCTGTACTTTGGTCTCCATCAGTTAGTTCTGCTTGTTGGTTACCAAATACTTGAGAAATAACGTCATCGATTTGGCCTTGTTTTTGTTCTGCTGGTTTGGGTACTTCGACTTGAACAGGAGCAGGTTTAGGTTCTTCTTTGTGTTCATGTTTTTGTTCCTTGTGTCCATGTTTATCATCATGATGCTCATGCTTGTGGTCACATTCTTTGTGATCTTCGTGCTTGTTCTTATGGTGGTCATACTTTTCCTTGTCTTCATGTTTGTCCCAGTAATGACCATATTTTTCCTCGCTGCTGTCTTCATCGGAATCGTCCTTATCTTTTTTGTGTTCGTATTTGTGATGGTCATGTTTATCGTTATCGTGTTTGTGGTGGTCATATTTCTCTTCGCTGGAGTCATCTTTGTCTTTTTTGTGGTCCCATTTGTCATCATGATGTCCGTGGTAGTCGTGATGGCCGTGATGGCCATAGCTGCCGTGACCGCCGTAGCCACCATAGCCGCCGGGTTTGGCGTAAGCTGTAAAAGAGATTAAGTAGCATAAACAACCAAGTTAACCATCTCGATACTCACAACTGCAGATGGCAAAGTATCATCTAAGTAGATCATCATCATCATCATCATCATTTCAGCCATAAAACATCCACTGCTGGACATAGGCCTCCCCCAGAAGGGGGGTATTTCCAGGTGGGTTGGCGATCGCAGTATGGTTGTTACGAAGGCACAGAGAGCGCTGCTGCCCATTCTCTGGTAAGTCCCTTAGTCGCCTCTTACGACACCCACGAGAAGATATGGGTTGGTGCTATTCTTTACGTCCAACACCATACGGGCATCTAAGTACAGATGCCAGCATACCAAGCTACCCAGAACTGTCAAATTTTTCCAATCAACCCTAAACTTAATGCTTTAATTAGCGATAAAGATGAAAATCTTTTAAACACATTTGACAGAATGTAGCAGCTTGATATGCTGGGGTATGTACGTCAGAAGCAGCTTAACATTTCGCAATTTTATTTATTTGATGTACAGGACTCCAGCTGTTATTTTTAATGTTTCAGAACATTATTCTTTTAAATATTCCTTACTCTTCAATAATTTGTTAGTAACGAGTAATAGCTAACAAGTTTTTATTAAAAAACCTGCTTTGTGACTTTAAGTAGTGTTAAGCTACTTCTGCTGCTGACCGTACCTAGCTGCTAGATTCAGAGTAAAAAAAAACTCTTTACTTATAAGTGAACGAAGCCGGTCCGTTAGGTGACAGAGCGAAGTTAATAAAGGCAGGGGGTTAATGGAAGTATTTTCTGTACAGGCCGATTATAATTTATCTATGGATAGGAACAGGTCGAACATAGTCGTATTAAATGTAAATTACCTGAAGCCGCCATGGCTGCAACTAGCGCCAGAGTCAGGAGCTGTAATAGAAATTGATTTATTTATATTTAAGGCACTTCAACGACTTACTTACTAAGAACATACATTAACATCCAAGACAAATAGTTTTAGGCATAGTGGATTCGTCACTTATAAGTGCAGAAAATGAAAGGGCAAGTACAACAACAATAAAAAAATTAGGTTACATTAAAAGAAAATTAGAAATAAAAGTGGGCTTTGCACATTAAGCGGGAGGGAAATGTAATATAACAAAAAGACAAAAACAAAAAAAAAATAAACGGTTGAAAAGAAGAGGATGAAAGTGGATGCAATTCTATTCTATTCTCTTGTTTTATTTTTTTGTCATTTTTTTATTATTAATTTCTTATCCTGTGTGAGACCAATAAATACGTTTTCTTTCTTTTTCAATTAATAAAAATATAATATACTATCAGATAACATAACTTTATGCCTATAATCCCCTAAGAGTTAGGACAGAAGTTTAGGTTACTATCCTAACATTACATAGGGTTATGATTACGTTCCATGTAATGGGGTTGAGTCTATTGCCATTAGGAGCAGTCACGGAGTCTGCATTTGTGCTAATCAGGCACCGTGGTTGCTCCTGAAATACCCAGTAACATATCGCCAGGGGTTTTTTCCTACTCCTCCGCTATTATTTTCTGATTAATTTCGTTGTGGGATCCAAGACAGTTTAATCGTTTCTCTGGGACTTCGTCGGGCTTCATTGTCTCGGCGCTTTTCTTGTGGTCGCCACTGTTGATTCTGGCTTACAGGAGTTACAGTGGTTTGGGAATAGTGTGGCGGGCTTGTCCCAATTTAAAAAAATATCGCCAGGGGGTCTAAAATGGCCACTTCAGCAAATCATAATATGAATTGTGTCAAAAAGTGTCAAATGGTGTGTGGTGTGTGTGTGGTGGAAGAAGCTGGAGGAGGCCTTTACCCAAAAAATGGTCCATATTCCAAACAAAGAAGATTAACAAAAGTACTACTTAACATATTATAAGGAAAATATACTAACAAACTACTAACAACAATTGAAATGTAAATTGGTAATATAGAATAAACGGCTGTATTATTATTATAAAGTGGCCATTTTAGACTCCCAGATCTAGAAATCGAATACAGGTTCTCCTACTCGGCACCACCGACCACTAGACCAAGAAGGCAGTTCAGTAATATCTGTGCAATCAGAAAATATCATCACTCATCACTTCTGCCATAAGACGTCCACGGCTGGACATAGGCCTCCCCCAGAAGGGGGGGATTTCTCATAATTGCCACGCTTTTCAGGCGGGTTGGGGATCGCAGTATGGTTGTTACGAAGGCACAAATGTATGTATTATTTTTCCTTGATCTTTAACTTGCAAATTATCATAGAATCGACTAAATAATATGTTTAAATTAAAAACTTTAAGAACCCGTTAAACAGTGTCTGATAAGGCTTGGAGGATAAATTTTGAACGGGTAAGATCTTTCTAAGCATATTAACTTTTCTACAAGAAATGTTATTCAGAATATGTCTGCAGATTTAATAACATAGCAGCACAAACTTCTATCATGAATTATGTCCATAATCACGCTGTATTTTTCATAAGCGGCCAGGATTATTTGTCGTCCCTTATTAAAAAACATAACCCTTCCTTGGCAGTCGGGTAAAAAACAGCCTTTCCAAACATTTTGATGGTGTATTTTACCTATGTATTTTTCAGAATCCATGTTAAACAATACAAAGAAAAGCCACAATATCTTCGAGGAGTTTGCCTGTGTAAGTTGTATGAGTTCAGGCCCAGTACAATGACATGAAAAGCAATTACGCGAAACAGCATTTGCCCCTTTTAAAAACTAAATTCACAGTATAATTTTAGTTTTCTGTCATCACGCCCTACCTACCTCTATCATGTTTTCATGCTAAATATGCTTGCTGAAAATTCCTCTAAGCTACCATATTATAAGAACGTTGCTGTTTAAAAAAAAAAACGAATGGCCTAGGAATCCCAGATTGTTTATTTTTAAATTCTGTCACCCTAAAATAAGTTTTAACACTAATTTGTTTATCAACATCACTTTACTACGTATGATTTTACACATAGAATAAAAATATTAAAATTTAATTAAATTAACTCACCACTATTTTTGCCATATTAATAAAAAAACAATATCACAATTTGATCAAAACACGCTTATCCACCGACTATGTCCTTCGCAAGATGAGCATCTCTTTATATACTCGTTTGGGGTTCAAGAGCACAACGCAGGAAAAAAACAGCTGCATCTGTTGGACCCGTACGTATACCTAAACACTATTCAAATCTTTGTTTCCAGTTGATTTTGTTTTTACCTAAACGAAAATCAACTTTATGACTGTATTAATAAAGTTAATTTCGGAAAGAACTGTTGAAAAGGTACCAAATATGTTCTGACGTTATAGCGTAAACCAAACTATGTGTTTGGGTCGTGACGATGTTTTTTTCAATAAAACACTTACCTAATTTTGTTTATATTTCTGGAAACTAAATCGCTAACGCAGTTTAGATCATAATTACCTTGCGGACAGTATAATGCTGTGGTTCCATATAAAATTAGGCATTCAAGAAAACGTCCAGTTGCTGTTGTTATCTACTGAACTCTAAAGAGTCACTCAATCATATGTCAGATATATGTATAAGCCATTAAGCTAGTATTTAATGGCATATATCTCGCTTCTAATGGCTTATAGCTATCTTCGTCATAAGCACAACTTTGGTAGCTACCGAGATAGTCTTGGATACGAGACGCTTTCGAAGATTTTGGCCAATACAAAACTGCCAGCCATCGAATAATACAGGATTTATGCGTGGCCGCTATTTTTTAACTTTAACTTCATACAAAAAAGGGAGTGTCAGACTTCTACTGACTAAAAACCACCCATGTTCCTTCTTAGCCCTTTATGTCGAGGCCGCGGTATTTCTTGCGAACAACCCGCAGCCTCGAGGGGAAATTGCTCTATCTTTAACTGCAACGACAATTTGGTGCAAGCTCGTTTGTTAAGTAATTTATCGGTCAAGTACCCTGCGGTACTTGACCGAATAATTACTCTATCTTTTACTGCAATGATAATTTGGTACAAGTTCTTTAGTTCGGGCAAAAGAGGTAGGCCAGTGCCTTTTCCCTCCTTTATCCAGTGCTGTCTGTGGTTAATCTTTGGATTGAGCCAATGCGTCCCGCTATCTCCTGGGCCTACCACGTTGCCGTTTGCTGCTGTTTAGGATTCACCATGTGCTTGCAAAGCAGTGATAGACTAGTGTAGTTCGAACTCAACATCTCTGATTTTTCGGAATCTTGTACGTATTTTTAAACTTTCACTTGCTTCGTTGAAGGAAAACATCGTGATGACTAAGAGATATTTCTCGACGGTATGCTAACCCAAGTCAGAGGCCCATGGCATAAAAACTGTGACACCAGGTTAGACCGGTGCTTGCGCGGTTTTGGCATTTACTGAAATCTCCGTATTTTGTTAGAGCACTGCAACATATATAAGATAGGCAACACCGCGGTTCAGGTTATGTTAATATATATATTTCAAAAAATATATAAGTCTAGTAGAAATACAGGTTGTTCGGGTTCCTCGGAGATCATCCTGTGTTATTAAATAAATCAACAAAACTTGATACTATTTCTCGTTTGTTGTCGTCGACAGCAACGCTGCTGCCACAAGTTTGAGGACAATTGGACAATAATATTATCTCAAGTTGATAATGCATTCATATTTTTTAACACGTGATCTTGGAAGACAATTAGAATTACATTAATTACAACGCATATAAAATTGTCGTATCCAAATGTAACTTTGTATAATGTCTGTGTATATAGTTGTATGAATGAGAGTTGCCGAGAGAATGGCTTGCGATTGGAGAGGTCCAGCAGTCGATTTTTGTAGGCTGACGATGATGATATTTAGTTTGTGGATGACAATGGCAGCCAAATGGCGGTCGACAAACCATGTCAGAGATAATTTTTTCTTTTTTTTTTTGGGGGGTGGTAAATTATCAAATGACTCCTCCCGCTCTGGGCTGAGCGATAAGGAGTGTCAGACTTCTACTAACTAAAAACCACCCATGTTCCTTCTTAGTCCTTTGTGTCGACGCCGCGGTCTCTCTTTCGACCAACCCGCAGCCCCGCCCTTGAAACGGTTTAGAAACTCTGAAACACCCTAGTGTAGGGTCTTACTGCCCACACGATAAGAAGAAGAATACAATAAATTGGTATCTTGGAGCTGAACTGGTGATGGGGCCAGAAGGTGGATCGTGAAACTCTTCTGTGGCTACTAGTAAAGCGTACACCTTATTTCGAAGTTTTTTAAGTGGACCTGTAAAACCCTATGCCAAATAATATATTTTGATTTTGACCGCTGGGTGTCAAACTCACGGACCGCATCAGAAACACCATACTTCGCTCCAAAACCCATATAGCTGATGCTGGTCTTACAGCTGCTAGATTAAAATGGAACTGAGCTGGTCACATTTGTCGCATGTCGGAGGAGCTTTGGGCAAAAATTCCCACTCAGTGGATACCAAAAAACTAGAAACGATAACGCGGCAGGCCCAGAAAGAGATGGTGGTATAAGCTAGAGTCTTTCTCAAAGGATTGGACTACTACTACCTACTTGATCGCGAAAAGTGGAAGGAGGGAAGGGAGCCCTTTGCCCTGCAGTAGGACAATATGGGTTTATAATAATAATTTGTCCGCTCGAATTTTAGTAACTTTTACTGATATGGTACGAGAGCGGTTAAAAATATCCCAACTAGCTTCATTTTGAAGTTCTTAAAATTATAAAATTTTTCAAGTAAGTATGATGGGCTGAACCCTTGTGTATGTAAAAAAAACGATCGAGAGTATAGTCAGTTTAGTTATTTGTTTATCTTTCCAGCCAATTAATGTCTCTGGGAGATCGGATAGCAAACGTTCACACGTTTTACAAACACATTATCCTGTTTTCTAGAACACTTAAGGTTCCTGCGCGGGAGCCGTTCTGCAGGGCTATTACGTATCTTTTTAAATGCCAGTGGCTATCATAGTGTCCATGGATTAAGAGTCAAATGGTTATGGTTTGGTACAAAATGGAACCATTTGACAGTTAATCGATGGACACTATGATAGCCACTGACATTTAAAAAGATACGCAATAGCCCTGCTGAACAGGATAGATCAACAAAAAACCGGCCAAGAGCGTGTCGGGCCACGCTCAGTGTAGGGTTCCGTAGATAATAAAATATTATGTAAACGAAGTTAAAAAAAAAATACGGGCAAATGAAACTTGACCTCTGGATTGTATAGGCGCTCATACGATTCAGGGACCAAATTATATTGGTTAATTGCAGTTTCCATCTGTTGTTTCCATCCAAGTTCAAAATAATTTTCCTAGAAAGTCCTTATAAAGTTCTACTTTTCAGATTTTTTTCGTATTTTCTAAACTTATGGTTCAAAAGTTAGAGGGGGGGGGACGCTTTGTTTTTTACTTTTGGAGCGATTATTTCCGAAATTATTGACATTATCAAAAAATGATTTTAGTAAACCCCTATTCATTTTTAAATACCTTTCCAACAATATATCACACATTAGGGTTAAAATTAAAAAAAAAAAACACTTCCCACTTTACATATAGGGGGGCTACCCTAATAAAACATTTTTTTCCAATTTTTATTTTAGCACTTTGTCGGCGTGATTGATACACATATTGGTCCCAAATTTCAGCTTTCTAGTGCTAACGGTCACAGAGATTAAGCGAGGACGGACAGACGGACAGACAGACAGACAGACAGACAGACAGACAGACAGACAGACATGGCGAAACTATAAGGGTTCCTAGTTGACTACGGAACCCTAATAAAAAACATAAAAGACTAGACTGGGCTGGGGCCAAACCCAGGAGAAAAGGAGAGGCAAAACCTTTTTGCCTATAAACGTACTCTATTGGATATTAAACCCTTGACTCAGTGACTAGAGCTTCAATTCCAAAGTGCTTTTATATTAAGACATGTATTTAGTGTTCGCTTATTGTTAGTAGCTTGGGTTTATTATTAACGTTGTACTACTTTAGTTGCACATTATTATTACCAGCAAAACTTGTTCCATTAATAAAGGAATTCGCAGCCAGTTTCAATGTCAATAAACTTCACGTCTAAGTGATACATACTTTTGTATGTAGGTACTTACTTATTACAAGCTTTTATTTAACATGCAATGTTTGTATGTACGTATGTTTTTTTGTTTAGGTCAAAGCTTGCGAATGAATTTTAAAACAGTTATCCACAGGTGATTGAGCCGAAATACGCAAACACGTTTAGTTTGATTGACAAAGCATGGTTAGCTATCCTAGCGTCATTCTAAATCCAATATGGAGGCCCAGATATTTTTTATGCACTCCTATGATATGGGGCATTGGGTTTCATTTAAAAGGGGTTTGCTGAGAAAGAAAAAAACAACACAATACCGTATTTATATTAAAGAGCTTGTTATTTTAATTTTATCACGAGCTATTTTGATGTTTTTGGTTCAAATTCTCATAAAATAATGTAGCTTTTAATTTTCGACGCCTCCATGGTGGGAGTTAAATTCTAGTAAACGCAAGTCCAATGATGCGTGTGGCTGTTGACTTATGACACCATATAATGTACACTTAACAATATAGGGTGTAAAAGTTCTCCCCACCACTGCGATATTTACAACTACTACTGCATGTACAAATCTTGGGCGAGGACGCTGGCAACCTAAACACAAGTTAAATCTTACATTGGGTGCCAGACCTCATCGAAAACACTCTGTTACCATAGTTGTAAAGCTGCATAGTGTATAGATAAGTGTTTTTTGTACAACGGAATGTAATAAAACTTATTATTATTATTATTATATTTTTTTTGTTCTAGACCATACCTGGGAACCCCCTAGTTACGGAGATATTGGGGGTCAAAGTTCCAAATATTTCACAGCTGTTTTTGTAAATACTAGTTTTTCAGGTTACTCGTATAACTTTACTTAAATTACCTCCATGACCCGTTTAGTATTCAAAGCATCCATTAGCACAATGTTTTAAGAGTGCTACATTGAGTTTTATTTAAAATGTGACTTTTGACCCCAAAAAAAAGTCGTTTCCCAGCAAAAAAAATTGCGTAGGGGTACTTAGTTTGATGTACGGAATGCTTAGTTGACGGCTGTGTGATGGGTTGATTTACACCCTGTATACTAGGTGGACTTCCCTTCCCTTTCATTTATAAATTTTCAGTTGTTGTTCCTTTCTACCCACTTATGTATCCAACTCTCTTTGTTATATGGATGGTTGACTACTATAAGTTGGAAGTAAGGCGCAACCTCGCTCTGGTAAAATAGGTATTTATAGTTTTTCGTGGTGTGCTGAATAATCCACAAATATTGGAATCGCTAACGGTATTTCAGAGGGACACTTACGAGTAGTATGTTGTCCACTGTGTAACTTGTGCTTCTCCCAGTTCCGTTACTGGGGACTGGACAATTAGCATTAACATAAACAAACAAACTTTTGCTATCTTGGGTCTTATCTGTTAAAACAATTGTGTGTTTATGAATAAATTTATAATTAAAAATAAAATAAAATAATAATATTACTACAAAAAACAGAAAAATGAAAATTTCTATGTGGTGGGTTCGGTATGGATCAATGTTTATTATGCGTTGTATGTGTATTGCTCTTTTTCTGTGTCTCCTTGTAAGCTCGTCACGTTTATGCGAAAAAT
Organism: Diarsia brunnea; assembly: GCA_949774965.1. Taxonomy (NCBI): domain Eukaryota; kingdom Metazoa; phylum Arthropoda; class Insecta; order Lepidoptera; family Noctuidae; genus Diarsia; species Diarsia brunnea. The sequence continues at coordinate 6,404,839 of OX459015.1, read as the reverse complement.
AAATATTTTTCTTTCTTTCTTGCTTTTTTAACTACTGAACACGTGGTAACCGTTTATGCGTGGACGTCCATTTCACCTTGTGTTGTCATTTTTTTGGACAGGGCGTTAGACTCAACCAGTTAACAGGTATTCACACTTGGAAAGATAACTTGGCAGATGTATTTATTATTAAGTTAACACGAAAGAGGAAAAAACATTTGAAATCCCCACGAATGTATTATTGATACCTATTTTAGCACTTCAAAAAACAGGATTGTGACGTCTTGTGAATTAATGAATACTTGTCCATTTAGCCTTAATTAAGTAATACGAGTAAAATAATAATATAATTGTGTCTACGAATTGTGGCTATCAAGGATTCGAATGAGTAATCAGTCATTTGAATATCAAATCGAGACGTTCCGATTTTGATGACGTCTAGAACGATCTTGTGGCTTAAATATAATCGTACTGATTGTGATTAATAATTGACTTCTGAGAGCTTGTTGTTCGAACCAAAAACACGAATCTCTAATTTTTCTGATTCATGTGGGTATTGTATAATTATGACTTACTTCGGTAAAGAAAATCGTGGTGAGGAAAGTAGCATGCCTGAGAGTTGTTTCTTGACCCCCTGTAAACCCCAGTCATAGTCCATTGAGTGACACAAAACCTCTGACACACGAGAAAAAAGAAGAAAGTACATAAATAAAACGATGTTTTTTTGGTTTATCTATACTAATATTATAAAGAAGTAAAGTTTGTGTGTTTGTTAAATTGTAAGGGGTAATCTCGGGATCTACTGAACCGATTTCAAAAATTCTTTCACCGTTGGGAAGCTACACTATCCCCGGGTGACATAGGCTACTTTTTATCCCTGTATTCCCACGGGAACGGGAACTACGCGGGTGAAACCGCGTGACGTCCGCTAGTGTTTAATATAGCTACAGTACAGCTTTTATAATAAGTTACTAAGGCTGAGCCTTATTTACAAGATACAATACTCAGTCGTTTCCTTATTACTAAAACTAAAATAAATACTAACATACCTACATGGTTAAACCCACTTGAATTAAAGATAAATGTGGATAAACTGGATACATTACTGTACTAATGCGTACCATCAGCATTTAGTATTAATTTAAATAAATATGTTATTCTGCTAAATTACCTCATCATAACATGTATAATAGAAAACAAAAATATTGGTAAAGGTGGACCGATGCCCCCCGTCGTCGGGGCTGCGGGTTGTTCGAAAGAGATACCCCGGCTTCGGTGCAAGGGCTAAGAAGGAACATGGGTAGTTTTTAGTCAGTAGAAGTCTGACAGTCCCTTCCGCTCTGCCCAAGAGCGGGAGGGGTTATTTGATGATTTCCAACCCCCCAAAAAAGAAAGCTGGACCGATGTTGATGGAAGTGACCGAGAAGTTGTGTAATCTAATACTGTTAATTAAAAAGACCGTATCAGACACTTATCTGCATGGTCCTCATATGATTTGACCAATGCTTAGAGTTTGAAAGAGACAGTGACCTCTGAGTTTGTTTCGGTTGACCCTTCTCCAAGTAGTAAGGTATACCTACGAAACAACGGCCTCATCTAGCTTTAATAGGCCTACCACACGCACAGGCTTCACCACAGACTTGCCTGCGCGATTACACGGTGTACACAGTACATCGCGCATGTGGTTGATAAAACTGTACTACCATTACCAACCACACGCGCAATGTACTGTGTGCACCGTGTAATCGTTTTTTCTTAGGCACCTAGCTATATCTTCTAGAATTATAATTAGTTTTCCTCATACTCCGTCTGATGTTGTTTTCGGGGTATTTGAAATATGGATAGTAAGTTCCTAATTTTCTGTTATAAACCAAATATGGTGGCAGACCGTAGTTTCCGTAATTAGACTTTCCCCAATTCCGGCTGTATGTGCTTCTTTTCGCTTTGTTGTGGAATTTTTCTAGATCATGTTCAAATTGTCGTTTTGCTGCTTTCGATGTGTGCTTTTTGCTTTTCTTGGCGTCCGCAATGGTGGCAGAAATGATGGCGACGATTAAGGTGAACATTATGATCTGCAAATAAAATAAATAGTTAAGTATCTCTTGGAGCGATAATTTGGAGACCTATTTCGAAAATGTGTAAGTTGTAGCTGATCCTAACCATTCTAAATTGGAGCCGGACGTGTTATTCAAAATGATTTCGTACACGCATAAAAGTAGTAAATCTACTCTTGATGATTTTCATTGAGAAAGTTTAATATGACTAGAATCATAGTTTGGTGGATGCAAGTGTCTTTATCACCACCCTCTGTATTTACAGTACATCTAAACACCATGCCTGTGATCCCCAAAGAATTATAGGTAGAGGTGTACCTATTTAGTACAGTCATATTTCTCCAATAATACAGATACATACATAAAGTCACGCCGTTTTCTCATGGGGGTAGGCAGAAACCACAGAACGCCACTTGCTATAATCCTTACATACTCCTTTTTCCTCGTCCACATTCATACATCTGGTCATACACGCACACCGTTTACGAGTACTACGCACCTGTCTTTTCTGAAGAACGGCACCAATGAGATCAGTGTGCGTCTTTCTTTCACGGCGTTACCATTCACATCTGCCTTGTAAACACCTTTTATTAATCGACTTTCATTCATCCTCTTTTCATGACCAAACCACCTTAGCATACTATTTTCAATTTTTGTCACTACATCTTCTTTTAAACCGTTTTTTTTTTGGCGGGTGGGAAATCATCAAATAACCCCTCCCGCTCTTGGGCAGAGCGAAAGGGAATGTCAGACTTCTATTGACTAAAAACCACCCATGTACCTTCTTAGCCCTTCATGTCGGGGCCGCAGTATCTCTTGCGAACAACCCGCAGCCCCGCCGGGACCCGCAGCCCCGACGGGATTCTCGTATAACCTCATTCCTCAATTTGTCATTCAGAGTTACACTACACATGCTTCGCAAAGAACGCATTTCCACAGTCTTAATCCTACTTTCATGCTTCGTTTGACACACCCAACATTCACTGCCATTCATAAGAGTAGGCACCAGCACACCATTTTGAACAGCCAGCCGAGCCTCTTTTGACATCGACTGGTTGGTCACCACCGCATGCATAGCACCATTTACTTTATTTCCCGCGTTTACTCTCCCCGCCAATTATATTTAAGTCTATTGCCATAACCCGGCCACAAATCAAGGCTCTGTGGCTGGTACTGAGAGATCTCTAATAAAAAAAACTTGAGAGGTGTCAAGGGACACCCAGGTGGAACGAAGTTCTGAAAATAAATGGCTTGCTTTCTATGAGAGAGAGAGAGAGAGAGACAGACAGAGAAACACGCGCACGCCGCACGGCTTACAACTATAGCAAAAAGTGTCGTTACAACTTTTGGTCTTAATTTTTTCCGTCTAGCCCCCTTTCGCAACGCGCGATAAGGAACTTCGTTCCAAAAACCCAATAACACTATGCGCGACCCGGGACTCGAATCCAGGAACTCATGCACAGCAGTCGCGCTTGCGACCTCTAGACTAACGAGGCAGTTCACCTTTATAATTTATCATTTTCTAAGAAAACAACCAACGCAATCCTCGCAAATCTAGTCTTGGCCAATCTTGCGCACGTCGTGAACCGTCCATAAATACACTACACGTGTAGATTCACCGCATGACTAAACTCATTATAATTTTTTGACTTAAAATTTTTCCAGTAACACCAGTAAAATTATGATCAAAATATATACAAAAACCACAGACCAGTTTACTAAACAAGGTTTTTCAACAAAATAATAAAACTGTTTAAGGAAAAACTTACCTTTATTAGCAATCTTCTAAAGTTATCCATGTTTAGTCTTTCTGACAATTTATGTCCTTCTATGTCGAAATAAAACTGTTCTGCCGCCTTTACCAAAAAGGGCACAACTGCGGAAATAATGTTTAGAAAAATAAGCCTAAAAGGTGAATGTTATAAGGGTTATTTTTCCGCATTACGTTTTTTCAGATTTGCATAAAGTATTTATAATCTTCTATAGTGAAATAAAACTTAGTGGTCCACAGGCGACAGTAAACTGTATAAGATAAAAGTGCACAAACTCTTATGTACTCAAAATGCCGTGAACTTGACTTTCTTATTTATATCTATTGACTTAGAAATGGAGTACATACAGCACAGGACTGATGGAGACGACCGCTTTTGTTGTACAATGTGTTTTTTTAACCGACTTAAAAAAGGAGGTGGTTCTCAATTCGTGGGCGATCTTTTTTTATTATATCCATTTATTCTAAGGTTAATATCATCATCATTAGCCTATAATGTTCCCACTGCAAGGACTCAGGCCTCTCCTCTCTAGGAGAGGGATGGGCTATAATCCATCACTCGGGCCCAATGCAGGTTGGTTGATGTCACATGTCTTCGAATTTTTTTGGTTCTTAGACATGCCGGTTTCCTCACGATGTTTTCCTTCACCGCTTGGAGAGCAGCGGTGATGAAATAAATTACACAAAGTAATGCGCCCGCCTGGGTTCCAACCCACGACTTACTGTTCGTAACTCGGGGACGCAACCATTGGGCTACCGCTGACAAAAACTCCGAGAATATGTTTGTGGTCCAAAAATACATCATTTTGAGGATATCATCAAGATTCTCGATATGTGTCTACGTAGGTAGGTATCTAAGCTTCATTGATAAATACGAGTAATTCATTTTCATTTCAAAGTCTCTTTTATATTCAAACCTATACTAAAAAAAATTCGACAGTGATAATTTAAGATACATTTATAATCGTGATTTTGGCGAAATATTTTGAATTATCATAAAAAAAAACAACAAATAATTCACATGCCAGGTGATTCTTTGATATAGTCTCTTTATTCATACCCTCTACAACTGAAACATTGTTTGAGTTTTTTAGAATAATTTATTTGTAAAATCAATATTTTTTAGGCTTGTGTTTAAACACCGCCCAAAAAAGTACCTATTTCGCAACCAAAAAAATTCTAAACGGTTACCAAAATGGATTAATGGTCACCAAATAACGTTATTCCAATAAATCCATTTTTTCCTATTATTGTCTGTCATAAAAATATATGGACGCCTTAAAAATACACTTTAGACTAAATATTATATATTGTCACTACTTAGCTGTTACCAATTATGTAATACCATGAGTTCTAATTTGGTAATTAACGTACGTCGCCTAAAGCAAAAGCTTTTTCAACGCGCGCTCGCTTCGCTCGCATATTAAATAACACTAATATCTTCTGTCCCCGAAGTGCCGGGCCTCCGCCGGCCTCCTTCGTCGGCCTACGGCCCGGTGCCCATGCCGCCCCTAAAAATTGGTAGTAATATTAATCTTTGAGTTGGATAGAATTTGGTGACCGTTGATCCATTTTAGGAACCAAAAATTTTATTTGGTGCCTAGGCTTAGAGTCTTAAAAATATTTTTGGTGGCCGTCTAAATTATACCCTATTTTTTATAACACAGCTAATTTATACAAGCCGTTCAAACAAGTTTAACAGTAATGATCTAGTCCTTTAGAATATATAAACGATCTTAAGAATTGGTTTTTCCAGCTCCAAAATAAGTCATAATTGTTTCTCATCAATCATAAAAAAAAATAACATAATCTGCTGTATATTTATAGAAGCTGCGTAGTTTATAAGTAACATTTCCGCATGTTGAGGTAAAGATTTCCAAAGGATTATGTCCAAAAAATTAGGCATCTTATAAAATACTGCGATATTAGGGTACTTGACTGACTAAAAAAAATATGATTCTGTTTAGTCCGTCTGCTAAATTATCGATAAATATTGGATACGTGTTTTTTATTTTATCAAATTAATAAACATTGACGAAAATAAAACGTGTCAAACATCGTGAGTGGGGGCTGGTGACGTCACTTTCTTGTAAAAAATGTACCAAACTGTGACGTCGCGCCACTTCTTGAAGCACTGTATGACGATACATTGTTTACGTGAAAAAAGAAACAATACGTGTCCAATATTTTTTGGAAATCTAGCTGACGGACTAATTAGATTTTTTTGTCAACTACCCTATTAAGGGTGCGGGTTGTTCGACCCGTCGGGGCTGCGGGTTGTTCGAAAGAGATACCGCGGCCTCGACACAAAGGGCTAAGAAGGAACATGGGTGGTTTTTAGTAAGCAGAAGTCTGACACTCCATACCACTATGCCCAGAGCGGGAGGAGTCATTTGATGATATCCCACCCTCGGAACAAAAAGGGTCCTATTGAACGAACCTATTGGCGAACGCAGTTTACGAAGTCAGGCAAAGTGTTGTTGGGTTTTTCTATAAATAATTTTACAATAGCTGCCGAGAGTCAGAGGGTGCCCTATTACATCATAATTACCCTTGTCCTAATTTATTTGGGGTCGGCTACCTGAAACTATAATTTATTATAAAATCAATCTTGAACCTAATGTTTTTAGCGTTAAAGTCGAAAATCTATTAAAGAAATTTGTCAGTTTTTAGTAGTTTGCAGTCTGTATATGATTCTATTTCGGTTATCTTTTTTCTGATGATTTGAGTCAAACTGTCTATTGCTATTTATCTGGTATTAAACATTGACGATCGAGGTTTGATGATTCTTCATTCCCTGGGGCTTCAACCATGATCAAGTAATTCCTGCGAACAAAAACAATTTAATAATAGTCATTATAGATTATAGCCAGCTTGTAACAGGTTTACTGTTATTCAATTATTTTTTCGTAATAACTGGGGCCGTTATAGGCTGCTCATAATCAGAGGTTATGTGTGTAATAATTTTGTGCTGTTATATATATTATTTATTATTAGGTATTAGTTGTTTTTTTTTAAATATTGTTTTACACGTGCTTACAGCATACATATACGCTATTTTAAAGGCTCTAATTTATACATACCTCTACGTTACTACCACCTGTATTTGTATACATACACGTAATGCTAGTGACATTATGTGTGTAATGTGATAAGAGAGTGATAAGAGACTGTCGATCACATCAAAATTAAATAATTATTAAATATTCAGATTTTTTTGCCCTACACTAGGAATTTCTCCTGTATCGTGGGTGCGTTGACAAACATTTAAACTCACGTACACAAATACCCAGACCCGAAACATCTATCTGTTGATCATACAAATATTTGTTCCGTGCGAGGATCGAACCCGCGACTCGCAGCGCAGCAGTCTATTGCTTGAGCCACTGCACCAACCTCAAATAAAAAAAAACACAAATAAACGCAAATATTTTGTATATTGTATGTATATAATAGGTGTAATGGGAAGTACTGGAAAGATAACGATTATCCTTTCGTACGCCGAGTTTAAGGACACGATTAAAAAGCAATTGTGTGTCACGTAGATCTACGTTCAAAAGGTAAAGCAATGGATATTTTTGAATTTGGTCTCCAACCAAAACTGTGTGTAGGCAAGTCATCATCATCAGCCTATAATGTTCCCACTGCAAGGACGCAGGCCTCCTCTCTAGGAGAGAAAATAGAAATCGGGAGCAATCCTCAAATTTTACAGGCGCTTTACGTATTTCATGTATTTTTTAACTAAAACTATTGTAGCGGCAACAGCGACTCCATCGCACTGTGTTTCTACGCTTCTGCTTGTTGAACCAATTAGCATATATCTGTGTTTCATGACTGACATGCTGACCCGGTTGCTGGCTGAACTAAGTATAGCTGACATAATTTGTAAGATAAACATACTCTCACTTCGGTGGAACTGGTAAAATGTGTTGGTTGGTGAGTGTTGGGTTCAATTCCCGGAATTTAAAATGTAGGCACTGCCATCAACTTGACAAAATTTCTTAATGTAGAAAATTGTTGTTTTTCCTTGTACCATAACGGTCTAAGAGTCATACGTCTTAGCAATACTCTTATAAAATGTAAGTAAATAAGGTTGACGTCCATAATATGGACAGCATTTTTGGTCTAGTGGTTGCAAACGCGGCTGCTGAGCATGACGTCCTAGGTTCGATTCCCCAAACGGGCAGTGTTGCTGGGAGCTATCGAGAATTTCTCAGTACCACGGAGCCTGTATTTGTACTCAGTTGATGGCAATAGGCTCACCCATTACTATATTATGAGACTTAAACATAATGGGGAATTTAAAAAAAAAACTCTAATTAGTCCGTCAGAGAGATTTTCAAAAAATAATGGACACATATTTTTTCTTTTTTCACGTAAACAAAAAATGAAAACGATACAGTGCTTCGAAATGTCGTGTCAAGTCGTGTGACGTCACAAGGTTAGTACTTTTTTATTTTCGTATTATTAATTTGATAAAACAATAAACACGTATCCAATATTTTTCAATAATCTAACAGACGGACTAATTAGATTTTTTTGGTGAAATACCCTATTGGAAAAAACTGAGTGTATATAGCGCATTATGATACCTATATTTAACCCTTCGGGGCGCTACAGACGCGCGGTTGTACAAATGCACACAAAGAGGGATGAACCGAACTCCGGATGATTTTAAATAAGTGACGAAAACATTTTACCCAGTCGGATTTAATAATTTGTGTTTTTAAAGTGAGCGCGTTGATGTCTTTTACACCGTGCAAAGAAATTCAAAGACATTCGTGTAAATCTGTCGTCGTGTGGGGTCTAATATCTGTTACTTTTCCAGCCATCCATGGCCTATTATTTTCTACACAAAAATCGACATACTGAGTGATTATGTTAACAGGAATGTTAAATCGCAAGTACTTACTAATGGGATTCAAAGACCATTAAAATACCTGTAGGAACTTGACATTTAAATTAGGCAATGAGAACCAGACCCTAATGAATTGCACTAATTTGCAAATGTGCTGTGGTAATATTTTGAGTATAAAACCATCATGGAAAATAATCAGGTCATCAGTTGAACTCAGTTCACCATCGAATCATATTCCTATTTCGTCTTTACATCGTCTCTCAAAAGTTATTCAAGATGCAGTTGAAACTCGTCATTTTATCGGTAAGTTTTATTTAAATAATAACTTTTGTAATAGTTATATGTTTTGAAAGGATCACCATAGGTATCTTCTTTGTGTTTATTTCAACAGTTTGCCAATTATTTCAAGTCATTACGTCTACAAGTCCCCTATGATTGCTCACAGTACAATCACCAGCGCACCAAGTGACCACATACTATCACATTTTCTCATTCGATTTTGAACTTAATCCTATACATGTTACAGTTTAAAATAATTTGAAGAAAATAGCTTTTTGTGGTATCTTGATACGCAGCTGTCGACTGTACATTGGAAAGGCTAATGTGCAGTAGTGGATTCCATGAAATAAAGTTTAGGTCAACAATTAAAAGTTTTCTTTCCAAATCTTACAAAACAAAACCTATCTAAACAGCCTTAAAAATAAAGAATTTTTCAGCCAACAAAATAAATAAGCAAACACCGATTTGCTGTCTGATTTTGAATCTTAATACATTCCAGTTTATAGTCGTCTTTTCAATTCACTTTATCTCCCGATTATTAATCATCTTTTACCTTCCCCAGATCGCCTGCTTCTCCTGCCTGATTCCTTCAGCGTTGTCCTTCAACATCTTGGCTGCTAAAGCGGTAGCTGGCCAAGCAGCTGGAAACATCGTTAACATAGGCGCTAATACCATAGTTGCTAAAAAGGCAGCTGTCGCGAAGGCTGCTTCCGATATCGCTGCTATTGCTGCCCAAGGACTTGTTGCTAAAGGTATGGTTTTTTTATTCGATACTAGCGGACGTCACGCGGTTTCACCCGCGTAATTTCCGTTTTTGTGGGAATACAGGGATACAAAGTAGCCTATGTCACCCGGGAATGGTGTAGCTTCGCAACGGTGAAAGAATTTTTGAAATCGGTCCAGTAGTTTCGGAGCCTATTCGTTACAAAGAAACAAACAAATCTTTCCTCTTTATAATATTAGTGTAGATTGAGTGAGTGTTATAGTTATTATATTTTGGTCTAGTAGCACTGTTATTGGGATGTGTAGGTTAAATTAGCTGTCGCTACATGTGGACTACTGTTAATTAGCTGCACCTGGTTTAACTGGCAGCTGATCTCATTATCATCATCATCGTCTGCTTAGCCTTTTCCCAACTATGTTAGGGTTAGCGTCCAGTCTAACTGGGTGCAGCTAATTTAGAATTTTTAGATGATGGTTTATTTTAGTATCCTAGAACTAATCCGATTATTTTCGAGTACACCAACTGAGTTTCGTTGGAGTTGATTTGGATAACTTTATCATTTATATCACACTATACTTATGTTTCAATCAATCAACAATGTCTAGTCATCTAATATCCTAACGAGTTCTGGCACACGAAGCGCCTGTCGACTTCATAATATCAAATCTTACATAACGTTGGATCGCGTTTCTCGCAGGTGTTAGTAATAAGCTACAATTTCTCGTCATGTGTCTGGATCGAAGTGTTAATAATACTGCGATTACCGATCGCCAACCATGCGTGGTAATTAATGGCTACATTAAGCGGAGACACTACTAACTACTTGAATGTAAGCCAGTTCCTAAATTGAGTAATAGATGTTTAGGAATTATGTTCCACAATTTTTAAGAAATATGAGTTTTGAGAGCTACATTACTTTGAAGGAATCTCCTGAATTAGAGTTTGACGAATTCCATTTTAGCAGTTGGGACACAAGCCTCTATGAGAAGGAAGCGCTGTTATCCACTACGCGGGTCCAGTATGGGGTGATAGATGTCACATATCTTCGATTTTTGTTTTTTAGAAAATGACGGTCTTCTCACAATATTTCTCTTGTCCTTTAGAGAGCAGTTCCTGGGTTTGAATCCCATAAGTCAGCGCCTTTATCACTGCTGCAAGACCAGATACACAAAAACATTTCCATCAATTCTCAAATCCTTTTCTCCTTCTCAAGGTCAAGTCCTAAAAACAGCAGCCACCTCAGTAGCTGGCGCAGTAATCAACGGTGCAATCTCCATCGGTACCACCATCGCAAAGGCTGGTCTCAATATGATCGCTGCCAAATTCAGCGGCAAGCCAACCCTGGTATATGAGCCTTCTACCATCGTGATCCAGAAACCAGTGCTGCAGGATGCTGTCGTCGAAGATATAGTAGAGGATCCCGTTGTTGTGGAGTATGACCAAGTGAGTATTGTTCAACTTACAGACAGATATTATGGCTCTTGATAAATAGACTGCCTCGTTGGTCTTGTGGTCATAAGCGCGACTGCTGGGCATGATGTTCTGGGTTCGGTGCCCTGGTCCGGCAAAGTGTTATTGAATTTTTCTATCGACACGAAATGAGTAGTACAGATAAGTATACTCTTTTAATTCTTTGACCCTAAACACATCATCATCATCGTCTACACTTGTTATTAAACCACAATTTGCATTTTAATTTCAAGGGCTAAAAGTTTCTCATACGAGGAAGTGAAAATCCGCCATATTTACTTTTAATTAGGGAAATCGTTGTCTTCCTTTATTCTTACTTACATAAGTAATAAAACATACTTTGAAGATGAAGTGGTTTCTGCATTCAATATTTGGTTGAAGATACCGCTTCCAACTTATATGATATAAGTGGAAATATCTCCAACAGGTCATGATCTGACATGGTGTAGCAGCACTACAAAAACTACCACAGCGCCATCTATGATACAAATGAAAAACTAACTTCAATCATCTAAATAGTTATCCGTGACTTATGTATGACCATAATAAAGAGAAATTTTATAATGTAGAGTAGTAGAAGTTTAGATCGCAACTACTTTTTAGTGTAACATTCAGAAAAACGCTTCCAGAAGGGCTACCATGACGTCTTAAAACAGTCCTAAATTATTCTTATTCCAGTGTGGAAAAGAGATGGCGCTAGACACCCTGTATAGTTCTGTAACGTGTTTTAAGACTTCATAGTAGGCTAGTAGGGTGATTTTTACCAATATAACATACATGAACTTACGCATTTTTCCCATGGTAGTAGACTGAAGTACGGAACGCTACCAGCGATGATCCTAACAAACATATTTTTGTTCGTCATCATGTATCGTAGTTACATTTATAAACATTCACACTCCAGACCTGACAAATATTTCTTCCGTGCGGGAATCGAACCCACGACACGTAGCGCAGCATCCTAGCGGTCAACCACAGCACCAACAGTGCCGTTAACATACACGCCGATAGTATTGCATAATAATCATTTGTATCGTTATTTTCAGGCTTACCAGGTACCCATTCAGGTCCCGCAATACAACACCGTCTCAGTGGACGTGAGCCCCCAGGTCTGGGAAATCCCAGCTCCCCCTCAGCTCAGCCAGTCAGTCTGGACTGTTGATGAGGCTGTTCCTTCCTTTGAGATCGTTGGACCTGCTGACTCCCCCTACTCTTATGAGTAAGTATCTCTTATAGTAGGCCAATTCTTTGCACTTACTATTACTAATACTCACGGGTTTGTCTTGGACGGTTTAAAAGTTTTGCATTAATGAAGCTACCATGATTTAGACCATTTTAAGCCTTGTGGAAACTAAGACCTGAAGCGCAAAAGCCAAAGGCTCAGGTAACGTGATGATAGAATCCTACCTTAGAATTCTAGAGAACTTTAATCTATTGTGGTACTGAAATTATTATAGCTCGTATGTCTATGTAAAGTTATGATAACCACATCCCTTCATCAATTCCAGGTGGATATTGATAATAATTATAATTTTTTGTTTCAGGATCGTCCAGCAACCCCAAGTGTACGGACCTCTGATGGAGACCTTCCGGTTTGGCAAGAAATGAAGACCACCCACCCAGACATACTATTACTAAATCCACGAACTGATTTTACATTCTTTCGTCATTACAATAAAATATTTTTTTTTAAATAACATGTTTGTTTTATCTGGAGTCATTCTTAGGAATTCTAATCCCTGTGTCAAATGACATTGTTGTTCACGTGCGTGGTCCACAGCCACCACCAGTTGTGGTATATTCACCCATACAAGCTAAGATTACATTTGCTGTAATACCAAAATCAATCATTACTTAAGTTATTTGCAAAACCAACTGTTCAACGTAGGGCTACTCACTCGGCTTATCTAGGATACCATTTTGGGACCTCTAACAAAATAAAGTATTAGGATAATTGAAGAGTATCTGCTAGTAGGGATCCTTTACATCGCATTTTTCAGCCAGCCCCTAATACATACTTTTCTACTTCCTCTCACCGTTAGTTGCCAATCAATCACAATTAGTCTTCACGTCGTCCGCTGAAACATAGCTTACAACTGGCTATGTGAGCACCCATTACGTTGCATCCGTTCCTCGTGATAAAACCAGGTCAGCTGTCAAAAACCGACATACTAAAGCTAAATCTTTAATCAATACTGATTTATTACCAACTCAAGCAGTTTATCAAATAACCGTTCTGTAAAATCGTATTACTCAACCAGAATATCAAATGACACGCGATGTGATCGGCGGCTGACTTTTTACAGGCAGGCAGGGACTACATTTTTTGTATTCATATAATCCAGTATGCCAGGATGTACTTACGTAACCCTATTGGTTTGGTGGTGATACGAGTATGTAGTGTATCAGGCTGTCTTGACGACAGGTCAGGCCTGTTAGAAAAAAAAATAAAAAACGAGATGTCTGCCGTCAAAACAATAAGTCTGCCTTGGCGCCAAAACACGCAACGATCAAACAATTTTCCATCAGCTTTATTACAACTGAATACATTATAAATTAGCATGCCATATTCACGTTTTAACACACTTTTGTATTAACCAAAGATGCGCCTAAATCCGTTGACACGCAAATTGGTTTTCATGCAATTAATAAAGTTACACAATATTGTAATGTTTTCTGATTCTGCACAGGAAAGGATGTGATCGCAATCCTTAGTTTCTACTGTATCTGAGGTGAAGCAACCGTTTCTTTCAGCTGTTGCTGTTCAAACAAAAGTAAAACTTGTTTGCTGAATTAATATGTATGTGAATGCAATGACTGGACAAGTGTGTTCAAACACCATACACTGGTTGTATCGAGATCTTGGCCTCATTCATTTAGTTGGAAATGTTGGTCAGATTTTCTGGAGTTGTTTTAAAGTACTAGTTGTTTGTTTTGTAGGTGTTGAGAAATTAAAGTTCTAAATTATTAATCTAATTGACCTGATTAGCTAAAGGACTGGGTTCTTCAAAAGACTGTGTGTATTATGTGTAGATCTTGACTCAATTGAATCTTAGCTTGGATAGACATTTAAAAAAATATTTATTGTTTGAATCCTCCACATAACATGAGTGTACGTTGCGTGGTGTGTTCAAGGGTTGTGCGGCGCGCATCCGACATGGTCTGATATCTCCTATACTGCTTCGATTGTGTACAACTTGTACCAACTACACATGTTCACCGATTAGTTTTTACTCAAGTACCTAATGATATTCAAATGGGGCGGCATCGAACAACTATTTAGCATTGTTAATTCGATGTTAATAATTTTCGGTGCAGTATAAAAGTGCACGCAATTTGCGGTACCACAACAATTACAGTTTACAGTCCAATTTGATAGCGTCGTAGCGAGCAGCAATAAACAAATAATAAAACGAAAATGTCTCGACTTACGGTAAGATGAGGCGTCCCATGTTTTATCAATAGTTCAAATTAGGAATAGTTTTAATAAATTAAAAAGTTTAGTACTTAAATATTTCGAACGTTGCAAAAAAATATAGAATTAAAAAACTACAATTACTTTCAGATTCTTTTTGTTATCGCTGTGGCGTACGAAGTCGTTGCAGACGGTAAGTTGCATCCATCATAATTTCATCTGTGATCAGATTATGTTTTATTTGACAGCCATCAATAACAGATGTTTTATACGACAGGTAAAGTAGCAGATTCACGTGCGGAGCAGTCTGGTATCGGCGCGGTGATCGGCGGTGGGTACGGTGGGTACGGTGGTTACGGCGGGTATGGCGGACTCGGCGGCGCCGGGCTTGCAGGCGCAGCGCTAGCTGGCGGCGCGGGCATCATCGCAGGCCCCACCGTCGTCGCCGGTGGCCCCGCTATCGGCTCGGGAGTCGCACTCAACAACGCCGCCGCCGTAGGAGCCGCTCAGCTCAGCGCCATCCAGAACGCACAGGCCGTGCAAGCCGCACAAATCGCCAACTCGGCTGCCGCCGCCATCCAGGGTGCCCGTGTGACTGAGGCCGCCGCCCGCGCTGGACAGGCGCATGCCATCAACAACGCCGCGGCTCTGGATGCCGCCCGCGTCGCCAACATACAGCGCGCTCAGGCCGCCGCCTGGGAGAACGCGAGGGCCTCAGAGGCCGCTCAGCGCGCCGGGGCCGCCAGCGCACTCCAAGTAGCGCGCGCCGCCGAGGCCGAACGTTTGGCCAACGCTGCCCGTGTCCAGGCTATCGCTATCTCCAACACCCGCGCTGTGGAGGCTGCTCGAATCGCTAACGCCGCTCGTGCTCAGGCAGCCGCGGTCGCCACCAGCGCAGCGCAAGCGCAGGCGGTTGCGGACGCCGTCGCCAGGCAAGCTCATGACGGCGCGCTTCTGGTGGGAGGCGGTGGCGGACTCATCGGCGGTGGCGCGGTGATCGCTGGCCCAGCCGTCGCTGTTGGCGGGCTCGGTGGTTACGGGCTCGGTGGTCTCGGTTACGCGGGTGGTTACGGGGGCGGTTACGGCGGTCTTGGCTACGGGGGTCTCGGATACGGCGGAAAGGCCATCCACTAAAGAGCAGTGAATCGACCCAGTGATGATACCCTATTGTCTTAGACAATTAACAGTTAATATCTACAACCATTTCGCTTTCTTCCATAGAAATGGTAAGCGGCAGATCTTACGAGATTTTGGACTGATCAGAATTATGTAAATATTTAAAAATTGGCAAATAAGTCTGTCTTATAATTAAATGTTAGCAAACACCGATATAACATATTTTTTTATTTATGGTCTATTATATTCTTCTTCATACTATACTTATCACTGTTTATAATATTATGAACTGTGGTCTAGCCTAACCATAAGTCTACTCATCCTCTTGCCATGGTTTGGGAAGTAGACATTCCCAATTACATACAGGACTATAGTTTTTGCACGCAACATTAGTATTCGAAGGCTATGTAAACGCCCCGTGCCTGCTGTAAATTGAAATAAAGATTTTTTTTAACGCCTAACAAAAAGTTCATGTCGACATTGGAATAATTTACAACCACTGGAAGGCCTTCGATTGTGTACATGACATTTTTGCTGAAACTGGGTATCTGGAAAAATTGAGTAATAAATACAGCTCTAATCATTAATCAACCCTTACCTGAAAGATAGACAGTTAAAGTTTAGGTAAACGGTATACACTCATTAGGGTCTGAAATGATATTAATTGGCGTTCCTCAAGGTTTGTCTTTGGGTCCATACCTCTTCTTAGTTTATATTAATTATTCACCCATTACTATATCAACTATACTGCTATCAAAAATGCTTCCTTAAATATTTTAATTAAGATAAACATAACAGAACAATACATTGTTGGAAAACTATTTATCGATGAGCAATGAACATAATTAGATAAATTCAAATGTGTTTTTTTCCTACTGTATTTAATTATGTTTTACATTTTCACGGACATAATTTTTGCGAAGCCTATACCGAAAATAAGTGTTAAACAAGTGTAAGCAAAATAAGTGTTAAAGATAAGACCCGGGTCTTATCTCAAATCAGATACCGTGATCTTCATTACGAAAAACTATTTTGAATTTTGTTAAGTTTACGTGATTACTCGCACTCTACTATACGAGTAGAGTACTCGTACTTGTACTCTATGACCGATATCGGATGCTTTAAACCTGGTTTTTGTGACGCCTAAATATAAATCCTTAGCAACACCATGCTTAGCCGCGTATTCTGCTGGGTATGGACAGGTCTGAACTGACTTTTGTAGAACCAAAATACAATAGAAGTATGTTTCAATTGCCTCTTTAATCGAGTGGTCACAAACGCGACTGCTGAGCATGAGGTCCTGGTTTCGATTCCCGGGTCGGGCATAGTGTTATTGGGTTTTTAACAGGAATCTCTTAGTAGCATCCATGAACTCTGCGTTTGTGCTTGGTTGATGACAATAACATCGAATTTCACATCGAGTGATCAACGTTGAAGTGCTACGCCGTGCTGGGAGGACACGCCAAATAATGCAGACCATCAAAAAAGGAAAGTTGCCTATCTGGGTCACGTATTAAGGCACGACAGATACGAACTCCATCAATTAATAATGATAGGCAAAGTGGCAGGCAAAAGAGCAGTGGGTCGTAGAAGGAAGTCGTGGCTGCGCAATATTCGGGAATGGACGGGAATTAAGAGCTCCGCGGAACTTTTTAGATTGGTAAAAGACCGGATCGGATATGCGGAGCTGACTGCTAACCTTCACTGTCTCGTTCCCTATTACACGGAACTTCAAAAAACATAACTGTCGAAATGTAAATGTACTAATACCCTTTAACCCGTCAGGGATTGTATGCATGATAGTATGTTGTAATTTTATGTTATAAATCTATGTTAATATGTACTGTTTATTGTGTTTTATTTGTGCCTATAATATAGTAGAATAGATGTGATAATATAATTTAGTGCGGAACCATCCAAACCTTTCAGAACACACGTCTAGCATGTTTTTGCTAAGGTAATAGTTTTAGGCGTTACAAAAATTGCCGACTCTAAAATGAGTAACGTGAAGAAACCAGCATAGCATCAACCAACCTGCACGGAGTCCGTGTCGAGATTGAGGTTCACTACCTTCCAGACTGAAAATTCCTGTGTTCCGTTACGTTAACGTTCTAGGTTGATAAAGCACTGGTGGCCTTTGGGAAAGTTGGTGTGTTCACACATATAGAAAGGTATATTGATATCGCAAGTATCACGATCCGTATTAAAAAGGATTAAAAAACGTATTGATTAGGAGGCTCTACCTGACTTATTATAATTTGTTATTATAGCTAGTCCATATTATCCTACTGCTGGGCAAAGGCCTGCCTCCATTTTTCCAACGGGTCGTGATTCTATGCAACTCCTTTAAAAAATCTCAAGGAAGACATTCAGTTCGTCCTGTCATTTTAAACCCGTGTCACTGTTTCACTTCGTAATTTATTAGAAGAAAAAACATTAAGTTACTTTTGCTTATTGTACGGGCACTAAAATTTTTGGGTGTCTTGGATAGGTATTCTTTACTAGTCAACCAAGGATGGTAGAGAGATAATATGGCAGATTTGTTAGAAAAGAAATAAAAGAATGAAGAATGATGAATGAAGTTAAAGAATGTCGGTACGGGATTTATATATAAAGAAAACATTTAAGTTTTTGTCACTCACATTTTAATTAACATTGGAAACCATACCAACATGTTGGGATATTAACAAACAAAATAATAAACTAAAACGTTTTCAGGCCTACTACGTGTTTATTTATACGATTATGTTATCTCATATTATTATGACTAACGGGCAAGAGCAGTTATAATGATTTGTTGATAAATAAATTATTTCTTTTAAATTATAAATTATTTTGATACACATATTATTATCAATTCAATATACACTGCATGAAAGGGTTTTCAGAAAACCCCATTTTTGTTTTTAGCTTGTTGAAGGCGACCGAAGTACACGTGAGATTGTGCAGCAGTGGATTGCTTAAGGCCGGTGATATTATTATGGATTCGAAGGATTTGAACTCCATTCTTGGGTAAGGCAAAATAAAGTTACATTGAAGTTTAAGTCGTGAATGCACTATATTATACTCAAATAGAAAGTATTAGTCCGAGTAGTGATCATACTGTTGTAGATATTTGCTCTACCTTTGATACATAAGTTCGCCGATTCGTTTTTGCTCAAGTAGGTTAGGTACTTAATGATATTCAAATGGGGCGGCATCGAACAACTATTTAGCATTGTTAATTGATGTAAATAATTTTCGGTGCAGTATAAAAGTGCACGTAATTCGCGGTAACTACAACAATCGCAGTTTACGGTCCAATTGGGTAGTGACATAGTGAGCACAATAAACAAATAATAAAACGAAAATGTCTCGATTAACGGTAAGACGAGGCATCTCATGTTATATGTTTAAATTATGAAAATGAATGAAACCAACTAAATAGTTTCGTAATAAATATATAAATAAATATTGACGTAGAAAATGATATTCAAAACGACAATTCCTTTCAGATTCTTTTGGTTATCGCTGTGGCGTACGAAGTGGTTGCAGACGGTAAGAGACTGGATTTCATCAATGAACTGATTTGTTTTATTGTGACAACGATCAATACCATTTGTTTTATGCGACAGGTAAAGTAGCAGATTCACGCGCGGAGCAATCCGGCGGCATCGGAGCTGTGATCGGCGGCGGCTACGGCGGCTACGGTGGTTACGGTGGGCTTGGTGGGCTCGGTGGGCTTGGTGGGCTCGGTGGGCTCGGTGGGCTCGGCGGCGCCGGACTGGCTGGCGCGGCGCTAGCTGGCAGTGCGGGCATCATCGCTGGTCCCGCCGTCGTCGCCGGTGGACCCGCTATCGGCTCGGGAGCTGCACTCAACAACGCCGCAGCCGTGGGAGCTGCTCAGCTCAGCGCCATCCAGAACGCACAGGCCGTGCAGGCCACACAGATCGCCAACTCGGCTGCCGCCGCCATCCAGGGCGCGCGAGTAACCGAGGCTGCCGCCCGCGCCGGACAGGCGCAAGCCATTAACAACGCCGCAGCTCTGGACGCCGCTCGTGTCGCCAACTTACAGCGCGCTCAGGCCGCGGCCTGGGAGAACGCTCGGGCCTCAGAGGCTGCTCAGCGTGCCGGGGCCGCCAGTGCACTCCAAGTAGCGCGCGCAGCTGAGGCCAACCGTTTGGCCAACGCTGCCCGTGTTCAGGCTATCGCTATCTCCAACACTCGCGCTGTGGAGGCCGCTCGTATCGCTAACGCCGCTCGTGCTCAGGCTGCTGCGGTCGCCACTAGCGCGGCGCAAGCGCAGGCGGTTGCTGACGCTGTCGCCAGGCAGGCTCAGGACGGCGCGCTCCTGCTGGGAGGCGGTGGCGGACTCATCGGCGGTGGAGCGGTGATTGCTGGCCCAGCTGTCGCTGTTGGCGGCCCGGCTGTCGCTGTTGGCGGCCCGGCTGTCGTTGTTGGCGGGGTCGGCGGCTACGGGCTCGGTGGTGGTCTCGGCTACGGCAGTCTTGGTTATGGCGGTCTCGGCTACGGCGGAAAGGCCATCCACTAAATTGCATTGAATCGACCCAGTAATATCTACAGCCATTTCGCTTTTTTTTATAGAAATGGTTAGCGGCAGATCTACAGAAATTTTTAACTAATCGAATTATGAAAATATTTAAAAATTGACAATTTAGTCTGTCTTATAATTAAATGTTAGCAAACACTGATTATCAATGAACCATTTTTTTTTCATGGTCTATTTATTTTATATCGCTTCTTTTTTATTATTTAACATAGGTACCAGCTGTCATACCTACACGCCGTTTGGCCTAACTGTAATTTAATGTAAGCTTCGTAACGCTTCGTAAAGTTACGAACAACTTTCGCATGGAACTTCAAATTCAAAGGTAAAAGGAAACACCCAGCGCCTCCTGGAAATGACAATGACTCCATCTTATGCCACCTACTTACAGTGTCAGAATCAGTTTAGGTAATTTTAATCGGGTTATTTTTTAAGCATAGGTTAAAAACCCTAACAACAACAACAAAACAAAATCAGCCTACACTTGATAATTTAATCGGTTCCAATTTCCATTTTTGTTCATAATTAAAAAGCTTTATCTCTTTCATTCTGGTAAATTAGCAATATTTAAATAGTAAACCCCTTTATTAGAAGGTTAACCAAAATAATGGTTACGTTACTCATGTCTAACAGATCACACGGCAGCATGTTGTTGCTATTTCATATTTTAAGGCGTTGCATTTTCATTTTGTGGAAGGGGCTTAGACAGCAAACGGCAACGCACGCAGAAGGAGATGGCTGGACGAGCTCGACTGACTCATTTCGCAGGGATTGGATAGGGATAAGTGGAAAGGTGAAAGAGAAGCTCTTTGTCCTGCAGTGGGACACAATAGGTGTTCGTGAGTCGGAACGTTGGACATTGGGTATACATTGACGTGGTAATAGATTGTCGTGGTTTGAGCATGTGATGCGGACGCGTGAAAAAAGTTTTATGAATGAATGTCGATGGCTATAAGAGTAGAGGAAGACCAAAGAAACGATGGATGGACTATGTATGGGATGACATGGCAAGTAAGGAGGTGTTTGATGATGATCAGTATGGAAGAAGAACATATGCTGAGCCTGTCAATCCTAAATTAATTTGGATGAAGGTAAGAGAATGATGTCGGAACACGTACCTACCTATATAGGTAGGTAGGTAACTGTAGTGATAAGGGGAAAATAAGGATATCCTTATTTTCCTCTTATCGCTACAGTTCATGTTGATGAGCGTGTCAATGAATTGACCCATTATGTCGCAGGCATCCCGGTGATAAATCAGCTGCTGCACTGTGATAAACCCATTTAATGAACATCGACGTTACCGATTATTCTTTACAATGTGACACTTACTAAACGATAACATAAACGCCTTTTTTTTTGGAATGTGGGAAATTATCAAATGACTCCTCCCGCTATGGGCGGAGAGGAAGGGAGTGTCAGACTTCTACTGACTAAAAACCACCCATGTTCCTTCTTAACCTAGTATCTCTTGCGAACAACCCGCAGCTCGGGCAATTGGCCTTGCTTGTACTTTGCAAATATTAAGCGCAGGCAACTCATCTAAAGGTGACACCATTGGATATAAGTGAGAGCAGTGGTGGCCCAGTGGTTGCTGCCCCGACTTACGAACAATAAGGCATGGGTTCGAACCCAGACAGGCGCATTACTTTGTGTTACTTATTTCATTACCACTGCTCTCAAAACGGCGAAAGAAAACATCATGAGGAAACCGGAACAATAATATCCTACAACTAAAAAATTCGAAGACATGTGACATCTGCCAACCCGCACTGGGCCCACGTGGTGAGGCCTGAGTCCCTGCAGTGGAAACATTACAGGCTGATGACTATAATGGATATAAGTATATAAATAGACCGTCATTTCTACTAAGTACCAGTGACCATTTATTACTTGTTAAAAAACCTAACAAATACAAATTTGGAACAAAAAATCCAAAACAATATTTACGTATTGTGATAAAATTGTCAGATTAGAGGGTAATTCTTATTTTACAGAGCTATCTTGAGTAAAATAAGACTTCTGAGGAATATTATAGTTCATAGGTCGACATAGATTACTATTTATCGCATATAAAGTATTGTAAATATCAGTTGCGCATTCAGTACGAGACTATCGTTCAAACTATTCAGTGTTTTAAGTAATATTTTGTGTTTTCTGTAATTGGAACTATGAAGTTTATAGTGGTAAGTGTTACCTTATTATCATACTTCCTTTTAATTATTTTAATTGATTTGTAGGAATACCGAACAGGTTAAAGTAAAACGATTTATATCGTTCGAATTGACGTCAAAACATGGTTGCTGTTTCTCTTTCGTCATGTCCAAACGCGAATTTTTGGTGAAATAACGATTGCAACTTTGAAATATGAACTACTTTATGATGATATGAAAATGAAATCATTAAAGTAGGCGAAAATTGCTTCTATAGTTTGTAAAGTGTATACATATTGGTGCTGCTGACTGTACTGTCATTTGATTGCCGTGGCAAAGTAATAAACGGAAATTATGAGTTCGCTCTTCTCAGTGTTGAAACCTTTCGTAACTTTAGCTCTTTTTCGTGAAAACTTGACGTACGTAATTAGATAGTAAAAGTAATTAAGAATAATAATATTAATTAAGTAATTTTTTGAGTAAGTGTGAATTGACAAAACATATTTTGGCCCACGTTTGTTGTTTTGCTGCCTTTTCTTCTCACCAAATTAAATGATCCTTACACGAGTCGAGTTGAAGGGGATGAAATAAAGAGGTTTAAAGGAATAAAAAGGTTTCTGAGATTTGAGCTATCAAAGTTAAACTCAAAATGCCATCGGTGAATGAACTTTTTTTTTTTAAACTTTGCCCCACTAGGAATTTCTCCTGTATCGTGGGTGCGTTCAAAAACATTTAAACTCACATACACAAATACCCAGACCTGGAACAACTATCTGTAGGTCATACAAATATTTGTTCCGTGCGGGGATCGATACCGCGACACGCAGCGCAGCAGTCCATTGCTTAGGACACTGCGCCAACCGTGCCGTCAACTTAACTTAACTTAGATGGCTTATTTATTATCTCGAAAATTTCACACTTTAGAACGTTTTATCTCATACAAAACATGATTGTATTGTTATCAGCTATTGATTGATCAGGTCTATTTTTTTAAAATAAAATAAAATCGCAAAATTTAGGGAGTACGCTTTAAACAAAAATCTTCCAACCTCTGTCATTTTTATGGATAGTTCACTCTATATCAATCTTTTAAATGGTGCAAAGCCAAGGAGTATAATTTCCTGTCTGCATCGATGTTCCCGAGTTCATATGACCCCAATCTATTAAAGTCGAGCGTATTTAGACTTCTTCTGGGTTAGTTTGTCCCATCGTCCACCTAATGTCTGTCTGTAGGACAAAATTGAGGTCGAGAGAAGGCCAAATTCTTGTATACAAAAAAAAATATAGGTATGGCCAAAAAGTTTTCATCAAAAAAAGACTGATGTTTCTTATGAAAGTTTTCCGGTAGCTCTAATGGGACCGCCCTGTGTCGGTGTGTAACTTAAATCTCCAGCATATGATACTTTTGAACTCTTAACAGTTCAACGGTACAAATCTTGAATATTAAAACGTTCCGTACGAATCCAAGTCTTACTGGATCACAAGTTTTGTTAATATTACTTATACAATCATTATTGGACAATAGTGTGGGTTATACGTTTATCAAATTATTCTAATAAGCTCCGATATACAAATTGTAACGTGTAACTGTTTTTTGTCCCTAAATAAATAAAATAAAAAAATAAAAAATTATCTTTTCCAGATCTGTGTGGTCTTGATCGTAATGGTGATAGAAGAATACAAATGTAAGTATTTTACCTAAACACTTATTAAAAAGTAACATAACAAATATTTTAATAATTACTTGCACTGACTTCTTCGTTGTGTGGCAATGTTAATTGTGAGGCATAACTACATGTAAAACTTATCCGTTGGTTTATTTGTTGTAACTTCCAACGTCAAGATTAGCCCTAACAAATGATTGGCCATCATTCTTAAAAATATAATCATAAAATATAAACAATAAACACAATGTAAAAGTTTATCTCCATTGTACCAAAAAAGTTGTAAGTTCTTTTTATAACAAATTGACGCATGACAATTAAATTAAAATGTGTGAACCTAATGAAAACAATTAATTTTAGGTGCACCGAGGAAGCGACATAGACATCATCACCATTATCCGTCAAGAACATCTTCAGTCTACAGATTGCACGGCTCCCATTCTGTTATCAATTCAAATTCCCATTACGGTTCCCATTCCGGTTCCCCTTTCAATTCCCGTTACAGTAGCCATTCCGGTTCCAGTTACAGATCCCATTCCGGTTTCAGTCAAGGTTCCTATTATGGACCTCATTACGGTTCCCATGCCAGTTCCTCTTCCGATTCCCGTTACGGCTCCCATTTCAGTTCCTATTACGGATCTCCTAATAATCCCTATTACAGTTCTCCTCACGATTCCCATTCCGGTTCCAATTATGGATCTTATTACGGTTCTCATTCCAGTTTTCCTTCCTATTCTCGTTACTCCCATTCTGGTTCCCATTCCGGTTACCATTCTGGTTACCATTCCGGTTCCCATTCTGGTTCCCATTTTGGTTTTCATTCTGGTTCCCATTCGGGTTACCACTCGGGTTCCCGTTCTGGTTCCAATCCCAGTACTCATTCTGGTTCTCATTTCGGTTCTCATTCTGGTTCACATTTCCGTTCCCGTTCACGCTCCCGCTACGGTGTCCATTACCATTCACACGGTACAAGGCATTTTGTTCCAATAACTACGTTTACAACATTAGAGGAGCCGATAGATAGAATTGTCGAATTGGTAACAGAGACGCCAGTCCAGATGTCACCTGAGGGGACAATAGAGATAGCCACTGAGAAGCCAGAAGACAAGCCATTCCAGAAGCCAACTGAGGAGACAATAGTGGTGATAACTGAGAAGCCGGAACACAAGCCATTACAGATGCCAAATGAGGAGACAATAGAGGTGATAACTGAGGAGCCAGAAGACAAGCCAGTCCAGATATTAACTGAGGAGACAATAGAGGTGATAACTGAGAAGCCAGAAGACAAGCCAGTCCAGATGCCAACTGTAGAGACAATACAGATGATAACTGAGAAGCCAGAAGATAAGCCAGTCCAGATGCCAACTGAGGAGACAATAGAGGTGATAACTGAAGAGCCAGAAGACAAGCTAGTCCAGATGCCAACTGAGGAGACAATAGAGGTGATAACTGAGAAGTCAGAAGACAAGTCAGCCCAGGTGGCAACTTTGGAGACAATCGAGGTGATAACTGAAAAGCCAGAAGATAAGCCAGTCCAGATGCCAACTGAGGAGACAATAGAGGTGATAACTGAAAAGCCAGAAGATAAGCCAGTCCAGATGCCAACTGAGGAGACAATAGAGGTGATAACTGAGAAGCAAGAAAACAAACCAGTAGCGATGGCATTTGAAAAGCCAGAAGACAAGCCAGTTCAGTTGGCAGCTGAGAGGCCAGACAACGAACCAGTAGACATACCGAATACCGTGGCCTATTCGACAGGGACTATTAAACTAAACGACCTTGTAAACAACCTAATTGCCATGGGTGAATTTGACAAGACAGAAGAAAAATCTAAAGAGAAACCCCAAAAGCCCATGGAAGAGCCCGTGGCCTATCCTGTAGCTAAACCAGCAGACCAGCCGTCAAGCAATTTCTTAGGGGACGTCATCTACTTGGACTATCCCCTTTTCAACCCTTCAAGTGAATCAGCAACCATCTACCCATTTGATGACATGCCTGCAGAAAACCAATTTGAATTAGTTACAGAATATCCTTTTACAGCTACAAGAATTTTAAACTGATCTTCATTATTTGTTTACCAACTAAGATTTTAGAATGTAGAATTTTGACCAATTTTATTTTGGGATTGGCGTCGAGTCTGACCAGATACAGGTTAATACATGGAGTGACTGCCAATCTGACTACCTCAACACAGTTATTTGGTAATGTGATACCCTTAATAAAATGAACTTTAATCTGATATTAATAAAAATTAAGTTACTTATTATTTTGTTAACAAATATTATGTCTTTTATTTGAAAGTATGTGCCTTTCACAGGGTGAAATACTGTAAGTATTTTAAGAGGGAAGGTTAGCGGCTCGTAGACCATGTAAACTTATTTTCCATGTTTTTACCTGAAAAGTTATGAAACAATCATAAAAACTATGAGCAGTTATTGGCGGACTGCACCGCATTGCAAATATTCTTTCACATCGTCTCGTAATTTTTGAACTGTAGAGCTCATCAGTTTCTTAGAATGTTTAGGGTTCCGTAGTCAACAAGGAAGTGAACCGTCATAGTTTTGCCATGTCCATCTGACAGTCTGTCCTCACTATAGCTCAAAGACTCGTAGTACTAGATAGTTGTACTTTGGCATGAATAATTATATAGATGAGTAACGCCGACTAAGTGGTAAAATAAAATCTCGAATATTTTTTTTAAATAAAACATCTACTTTAATATGTACCATTAAAGTGGGGATGTTTTTTTTTACTCGCGAAGTCCAAAGTATGGGATGACGTTGGATAGGTTTTTAAAAAATATTGCGAGTTTGCTCAAACACTTTTTCGATTAAGGGATTCGTTTGTGAAATATTAAGCTATAAAGTGCTATTTTTCGTTAGACGTGAGTGTACCCCCTCTCTACCAGCTAAACGGTTATGTTTGGGTGTGTGAAAAATTTCACAGTGGTAGACTATAAAATAACGAAATTAAAAGGGAAACTATCACAGCTAAGTAGGCTTTACAAGTTTACGAGTAATAGTCGAACAACTTAAAAATGTACTTACTAAACATATTTTCCTGAACATAATGGTAAAGAAATGTATAGGAGCACAGGTTTCAAACTGCAAATATAGGTTTGTTTTAATATTACAATAAAAATCATCGTTTGGAGATAGGTACGCAGGGACTTTAATCTGATTTTTTAGTCAAGAGCAACTACGGAACCCTAATACATTGAGCGTGGTAAGACATACACCTGGCTGGTTTTTTTATGAGTAATCACACACTGGTCTACAGGTTGGCTTCACCACGTTGCAACTCGAAAATGATATAGGAATATGATTTTTGTACATGTTGCATGAACCCTTGCAAGAAAAAGCAAGTTTTTTTGCACTTTATGACACCTTTCCAATTCCATCCTCCTCCTTCATCGTATCTGTGGTGTGGGTAAGGCAGTGCTCCCGCCACCCTAACCAGCCCCGCCAAGACGAGCCAAATGAAGCGCAACCTACTATTTCTCGAAGCGCTTCGTCGTTTTTTTTAATCCTCATAACTTGGGTTTGCAAAAATTTTGGGATATAATGTCAATTATAGTAGACTTATTAAATATATAAAACTTGCTCTTATACTTTTGATTTTATTGATATATAAAAGTTTTTAGGGTACTTCCTGAAGTCCTAGAAAGCTGAAATTTTGTAGGTATGTAACTTTTTGACAGTGTGAACCATAATTATGGTCTCATTTTGGCAATATTACATAATGTTTTTTTTTTGGTTTGGTCGATTATTTCTCATCTCTATACGTTTACGTATCGTATGTTACGGCTAGTATCTCAAGATACCACACATCTTTTTATAGCCGTGACATAAAATTCTAATAAAACCTCCATGACCCGAGTTTTTCGAACCCAAACGGCTCAAAATTGTGGCTAGCAATTGGGTTAGCAGCACCCGCTGAGCTTGCAACGTGAGAAGGCGCAAGGGTATCGGCACAGGCTGCGTCTTACACCAAAGGCCTATCTTCCAAGGCATACTGTCATACTTTCTTGTCTCTTCTCATCTTCACGCACGAAGCAAAAAACATACGTCACTTAAGGCTACGTACCTCACGCACAAAGACCACGACCACGTCTTTTGGTTGCAGAAGTTTCGACAACAAAGAAAGTTTGGTTGCAAAACCGGGCCCCCGACCAGTTTTTTTCCAGATAGCGCCCGCGTCTTTAAAATTAACATAACATAACATCACGCCTGTAATTCACGAAGGGTTAGGCAGAGGTGTATCCACTAATACACTTACATTTCGCCAGTTATGTTAAACTCGTATGTAATAGGAGGCGAGCCTATTGGCATCAACCGGGCATAAATCCAAACTGGCTGCTACTGAGAAATTCCTGATGTAAAAACTCAGTAACAATTTGTCCGACCCGGGAATCCCAGGACCTCAAATGCTCATCAGTCACGATTGTGACTACACCAACGAGGTAATCAAGTTTTTAAAAATTAATCACTTCATATTTATTAGCACCTCAATTTATAAGTTATGTTAATGTCTAAATTCTTTGAATTTCATATATTATCGTAAATAGAAGTCAAGATGTCAAGTCGCAATCAATTGAGGGGAACACCCAAATACTCCGAATGATTTTATTCCATATTTCAATATTTCGATGTTTCTAAAGTCCGAAAGTCATACATAATACCTAAAAATTATGATCTCTATTATTCAAATCACGAACTTTATTTAACCGAAAGTCGTAAATGCGATTTGTATGTGTTCCGATTTTCATATGTTCGAAGAACCGAGTGCCCGATGAGATGTCTGTCCGAAAAACGACTTTCCGATTTCCAGTACTCCGACTAAAGTGCTAAAATTATGATTCTAGAAATAGGATATTATTGACAGAAACGAATCGTAGTCAGATCAGCCCCTGCGGACCCCTTTAATTTTTACCCGACTCCGGCGAAGCTCGAAAAGAGGGTTATGTGTGTGACCTGTTTGTCCGTTTCTCTGTTCCGTCGATTAAAAATTCATTGACCATGATCCCTTGCTAGACCATACATTACTTTTAGACGATGGCGATGGATGAATTGAATGAAAGAAAGTAAAGTACTGAAACACTACTGTATTGTCCGAAAGATATTAAAAGTAAAATGACCTTAATGGACTGATGGTGTGAAAATGGAGCAAGTGACACGGCCCTTGTTGGCTGTAACGAGAACGCCTGGCTGTCTTGAAAGCGCAATGCGGACTGATCTAAGTATAATGAGTTGAAATGAACGTGGTGTAAACTGCTGAATTAAAGAATAACTAATAGGTGAACCAGTGACCACAAACAAACTACATGCAAGCAGCAAGCTCGTTGTACCTAACAATTTTACGTCAACAGCTCCTTTATTACGTAGTAGAAAGGTCGGTTTTCGTAATACAAAATATATAAAAAAATATTGACGAATAAAGTAAACGGATTTCCCTAACCAACTCATAAGTTTTAGGAATTCAATTATTAATTTAACGTAATAACAACATTATATTTAGGACACAACAATTATTGTTATTGTTAAAATATGTTTATCAGTATCAAGACAATACGCCATATTGTTATTGTTAATAGTCGGGTAATAAATTGACCGATTTATGGGTCCATAGTTAGTATCGCTTGATATATCTTACGAGAACGTTGTCTGTGATCAAAAAGTTACTGGTGTTCGGTCAAAAATGAAGTTGATTGTAAGTGTCAATTAATAACTTCTTTATCATGTGGTTAAGTGCCTAACCTGATGTCAAAGTCTTTATGCCGCCCATGAACCTCTTTCTATTATGCGACTTTTGAATGTGTTTTAGAATAGAAGTTATTGAGTGTGTAATGTGTACCGTGAATGGATAATGACAGACACTCGGATCAACCTTTAGGTTAAGTCGCGGTGGCCTAGGTTGGTCTGTGGATGAGTGATCGATCACCCATTACATACTGAGTTTCCTCTGTGCTTCGGAAACCACGTTAAGCCGTTGGTCCCGGTTGGTTTTGTAGATCTTTGACAGTCATAACAGGTGACAGTATTGTAACATTATACTGTACTAACTGGGAGGTTCCGTATGGTGTCGGACTTAAAGAATAGCACCATCCCATATCTTCCCGTGGGTGTCGTAAGAGGCAACTAAGGGACTTACCAGAGAATGGGCAGCAGCGTTCTCTGTGCCTTCGCAACAACCATACTACGATCGCCAACCCGCCTGCCAAGCGTGGCGGTTATGGCAATGCATGATGATGATGAACTGGGACGTCAGAGGTCAGGTAGGCAGTCGCCCTTTGTAAAATCCTGGTATTCAGCTGCATCCAGTTAGACTTTAAGCCGATCTCAACATAGTTAGGAAAAGGCGAGGCAGGTGATGATATTTGGTGTGTAATGTATCATCACCAAAATTTCAGCCAAAAGACGTCCACTGCTGGACATATACCTCCCCCAGTGTAATGTGTACGGTGAGGTTATTATTATATTTTTGTTACAGGTCTGCGTTTTATTGGTGTTGGTGATTTTGGAAGAATTCCATTGTGAGTGACAATTTTTATAATGTTTTATTTAAAATATGACTAGATTGTCTTACAATGATAATGTTAAGGCAGTGATTTTGTGATATTTAAAAGAAGTTATGCTAGGTTTTAACCCACATCACCACTGCTGTACCACCACTGTTGTACCACGTAACCCTTCATCCATCACCAGTCACCCAAAAACGAAGCTATAGTAAATTAAAAAAAAAACAAAAGCGTTTATTCGTGGTGACATTTTAAGTATTACAAAAATGTTACTTCAGCCAAACTGTAAAGTAGTTTTTTGGCAGATGTAGCTCCCTAATACAATTTTATATTTTTACTAGCTTATATGCCAGCGGCTTCGCCCGCATGGAGTTCGATCATTGTCCGACGAGATCATGCCACAGGGATAAATTGAACCCTATGTGTTAATCGAGGTTATAAACCATCTAAGACTAACTGCGGTACTCAGTGATATTTAATGATTACTTAAACCGTCACTTAGTAAAGATTTGACATACTTTTGTATGACAAACCTGTCAAAACCTTTACTAAGAGATGGCCTAAGTAATCATTAGAGCTCTCTGAGTGCGGCAGTCAGTGCTAAATTTCACCCAAACCCGTTGAGTAGTTTGTGCGTGAAAGAGAAACAAACAACCATCCATCCATCCATCCATCCTCACAAACTTACGCATTTATAATATTAGTAGGAAGTAGGATAGGATAGTAGGATAGGATGTGACAACGCGTTGGTTATTTTCCTTCAATAACAAGGATAAATTTACTACTAAACATTACAAATATTCAATAACCAGAAAAAACAAAGGAGATCATATTTTTTAAAACAACTTCCATTGACATCACTATAGATTATGTTATCTCTAAAAGTCGCTTATTTTAACTTGACGCGTATGAACTGTAAGCGAGAAAGATAATAACTACGTATAATAAATAGTATATTTATTTATTATAAATGGTTGTATTTTTGATTTAGAAGGCCTCGCAGGTCTGAGGTCCTGGTTTCGATACCCAGATTGGATAAAGTGTCATTGGGTTTTTCCATTAGAAGTAGCAGCCATGGAGTCTGCATATATGCCAGTGAGATGGCAATATGCTCGCGTCTCGTACTACATGGGGCTTTTTTTTTTTTGGGGGGTGGGAAATCATCAAATAACCCCTCCCTCTTGGGCAGAGCGAAAGGGAGTGTCAGACTTCTACTGACTAAAAACCACCCCTGTTCCTTCTTTGCCCTTCATGTCGAGGCCACGGTATCTCTTGCGAACAACCCGCAGCCCCGACGGGATGGGACTTAAACATAACTATCGAAATGTGGATGTACTATTACGCACAACCTTCGTATTCTAGGCGTAATATAATAATGTATACGTAATATAATAATAATATGTTAAGATATTAACTAACTGTCGAGTGGTTTAGGCGTTGTGACCCGGTGGTCGTGGGTTCGGTTCCCATGGGAAGCATACTTTGTAAAATTGTTTCCAGTTTTATTAGGACATTGCAGGCTTGAATCACCTGATTGTCTGATAAAAAGATGATTCTGTGCTTCGGAAGGCACGTATAAGCCGGTGGTCCGTCAAATGGCGGTCGTCAAACCATGTCAGAGGCCTTTGAGGCGGTTCACAAACTTTGATACTAGTTTGTGTGGGGTCTTTAGACCTTACTGCCCACACGATAAGAAGAAGAAGGAAGAAGAATAAGATATTTAATTTGTCTTTTTTATTTTAGGTGATCCCTGTTTGGACTTCTTTTTCAATGGAAGAATCTGTGGCCCATCAAACACAATTCATGAAGGTGAATACTGGCGTGAACACCCTCGATATTCACCGCCCAGGCATCAACATTACTTCACACATGGCCTTGGCCATAGACCAGGGAACCAAGCGCTTGGACCACAATATAGCGAATCACAGTATTGGGCCGGTTGGCACCATGCTTCGTATGAACCACAACATAGTAGACCACCGTACGGGGCCGGCTGGCACCATGCTTCTAATGGTGGACCACAGTATGGGGCCGGCTGGCACCATGCTTCTAATGGTGGACCACAGTATGGGGCCGGCTTTCACCATGCTTCTAATGGTGGACCACAGTATGGGGCCGGCAGGCACCATGCTTCTAATGGTGGACCACAGTATGGGGCCGGCTGGCACCATGCTTCTAATGGTGGACCACAGTATGGGGCCGGCTGGCACCATGCTTCTAATGGTGGACCACAGTATGGGGCCGGTCGGCACTTTGCTTCTTTTGGATCACAATATGGTAGACCACAGTACAGAAATCAGTATCCATTATCATTTGGCACAGGATACCAAACGCCTAATGGCTCACCGAGTTACACAAAGAACACTCCACTTACTCAGACACCAGTTGAGGAAGAAACACCACAGGGGAAACAGTTTTTTGTCACACCAGATGGGATTCGTGAGACCCCTGCCGAGCCCCTTAACAATTCCGCTTAGGAACTCCTGAAACCCTAACCCTGAAAACATAGGAAGTTTTCACTACAACTACACTAGTAGTTGATACAAACAATTAATTGACATAATTTTTATGACGATGTGTAAGACTTTTTTTGTTGCTTTCAAAATAGTTGTGCCACAAGTTAATGGCTAGCTCATATACTTTTTTTTTTTTTTCAAATGTACCTAATAATAATATATTTAATTCTCATTTATATTTTTTTTTGTTTTATTTGAACCTTGAACTTTAGGCTCCTATTTGTTACAGGACTTTACGATTTTTTCCCGCAACGTCATATCACGTTGCCATCCTTCGCGACTGCTGAGTAAGGTGAGGTCCTGGGTTCGATCCACGGGCCAATTAGTGTTATTGGTTTTAGGGCCTTAATGGCACGTAATGGCAAGAGAACGGTGACTTTGTCTCCTTGGAAGATGGGTAGGCCTTTTTTTTTTGGAGGGTGGGAAATCGTAAAATGACTCCTCCTGCTCTGGGTAGAGCGGTCCCATGTTCCTTCGAACTAACTTCGAACAACCAGCAACCCCGAAAGATGGATATGCCTTTAGTGTGGGGTCATCACATCTTCGAAACATGTTGTACTGGTGGTGCCACTGTAGCTATAGACAACCTCAAGTAGAATACAAAGTATACAATCTTAGCGGGAAACACATTTTCGACTCCTTTGGGGTTGAAAATCTGGGGCCGTGGGGCACGAGTGCTCACAGACTTTTTAAGGAACTTTCCAAACGCCTACTTGTCACTTCCCGTGACCCAAGGATTAGGGTTTTTGCCTTGGCAAGAAGCTAAGCCTTGTCATACGATATGGCAACTGGACCAGTCTTTTGTTTTATTATTATATTATTTAAACTTCATGTACAAGAGTGGTACATAGGCGGACTTAATGCCACAAGGCATTCTCTACCAGTCAACCTTTGGGTCAAATATATTACAACATTATTTGTAGATAGCTCAACGAGATCACGGTATCGTAGCACAGTGCTACGTCGTAGCTGTTTCGTAGCGCTACGGGCCTACCACGTGACAAAAGGGAAGTTTATTTCTTATCAGCAACACAACTATTTTGATTTATTTTTACTCGCAACTACTTTTATAATTACATGAGGAAGCGGCTAACACTGGGCGTCGTCAAACCCCTTTGACGACGCCCAGTATTAGTCGTTGTACTCATATGTCAATCTTTACCTTCAAATATCTCGATAACGTGACACTTTGGGTTACCATGTTCTATTACATTTTTTATTCGTCTAGGTGTCCTTTACCCATACATACCAATTTCATCGTGAGCCGTGATTTCTAAAAAAAATCAAAATGGCGGTGGGTTGATAATAGCTCCCATACAAAAAAGTTCAAACCCCTTTCGATTTTCCATACAAACTTTCATCCCCTGTTTCACCCCTCGGGGGTTGAATTTTGAAAAATCCTTACTTAATGGATGACTACGTCACAAGAAAAATACGTGTGCGTGTGCGCCTAAGGGTTTGGCCTGTGCGTTGATCCTCAGTCAGTTAGCTTTGCATTTTATATATACAGGTCAGCGCTCATATATTAGGGTCGCGGCACAGGCAGTGGATGCGATAGATAGAGAAACGAACGGAGCGACACCGCCGTGACTCTGCCTCGACTTATCAGTGGGCGACGCGACTATCAACTGTGTTGACCAAGTACACAATTGATAAGCTTTTGCACTTGTTTTTATAGATAATATAGTTATGTTCGGGATTCCCAAGATACGGGTCAGTAGTCACGATTATAAGGTCAACGATTTGTTTGGTATCATCTGATGAGTTCGTGGAAAATACAAGTTACAAGCACAGTCACAATAAGAGAGCACACAAGTATTTTGTCACAAATGAGATCCTAACCCCCAAACTAGGCCTGAACCTGTATTTTAGGGGTCAGCGTTCAGCCATGGGTGCTATATACGTCAAGTATTTACAGCATTTGAGAGTGTCAAGTTGACAGCGAAGATTATTGCCGTTTGGTAACACGGTAACGTATGGGTTAACATTTAATATTGGAACTTTAATAAAGTAAAAAATAAAAATTAAGTAAAAATAAAAAATAACTGCGGCTCAGATCAATCTTCAGGTAAAGCCGCGCTTACCTAGCTTATCACATGAAATCTACGACAGCGAGTTCATAGACCAGCTCTATACGGTATTTCGATGCGATCGTGATCGTGTTGCTACAAATAAACAGGATGGTGGCGGTGTATTGGTTGCAATTCTGAGCACTCTCAAGCCGTCTGAGCTAGACCTCGCGGTAGCTCAGCGTAGCAACCTTTCACATAACCATATCGAACAGCTCATTGTGGAGTTGCAAAGCACTTGCAATAGAAAACGGCACATTGTAAGTGCTGCTTAATGCTTATATACCTCCTAAGACTTCTTCGCTAGTGTACAATGTGCATTTCGAAACGTTACAAGAGGTACTGAGTCATCCTACTGTTGATAACTTCTATATTTTGGGTGACTACAATCTCCCAGCAGTCAATTGGTCAGCCTCCTCTGTCGCGGATTCTCCCGGAGTTGCAACCAACAGTATTCACGGTAGGTGAACAAAAAGAAGTGGATATATAAAAAAAGACGTGTGGCACTCGGAGACTGCCGCGGTAAAGCTATTGCATAGCATTTTTTATCAACTTATGCAATTATAATTATTTATTTATATAAATCAAATGTAACCTTCGTTGTTCTAACCACTAAGAAAAACTATGACACAAATTAAAAGAAAAAGTAAATGACATCTTGACAACTGACGTAATGTCAGATGAAAAGTAAACATTGAAAACTTATAAGATTTAATATTTTATAAAATATGAGGATGATTAGTAAAAGTGTAAGTATAAATACTATATTTCCCCAACATTTTGGTTATCTTTATAGCAGTATTATACATAAATTAACAAAACAAAAAAAATAATACTGCATTTGTTATAATAATAATAAAATGAATGTAATTTGAGTACTAACTCATTTTCTTTCACTATTTTTTCGTGACTTTCTTCATTAATAAATGCACTTTGTTTATTCATATTTAAAACACTTTGTACACAAATTATACGAGTACAGATATTCACTGTTGTACATAGATGATAAATACCTATACACCTAAGATATACTTTCTCACAAAATTCTGATTACGGTAGTTTTCCAATACAACCAATGCCACCTAAAGGCGGGTTGCTGAACTGAAGAGCCAAGCATGATATTTCAAAAAGTCATTGTCAAGTGTCAAACTGTTAGGTTTTTATTTTCGTTACGGAATTTCTGGATTCGGTCCCCACGCTCAAGGCCCGCGATAGAAACTATGCAATACCTTAAAAACTAACTATTAATGTCTTTGGAACTGTTCTCCTTGCATTTAAGTTTGGATATATCATCATCTGATCTGATAGCAATGGCAGCATTGCCGTCTTTTTTACGAGCAAGGATGATGGACCCAGACATATTTGTACTTGTACAGTTTTGCAGCATCCTTACATTTGTGAAATAAGATTTTGTTCCTTAGCGTTAGGTGCTCATTTACGTAAATGTTTGTAGAGGACCCGGAAATACCAATTTGATCACTTTTAAGTGACTTAGCCTTTCGATACGCGCCAAGGATATTGTCTCGTAGTATGCGCGTGTAGAAATTGACAATAATAATTTTCGGCTTATTGTTTTACTGATGTGCATGCGGTACTCTATGGATGGATAAGACCTCTTTTTGGGGACAGTTGAAACCGATTGATTCTCCAATTGAAGCCAAGATCTGGAGCAGATTTTCACCTCGCTTGTCAGGAACGTTACAAATTTCGAGGTTACAGGCTATCACCTGCTGCTCGAGCGTATCTATCTTCGTTTGTAGATAGCTGATCGAGGTAGTTGACTGTTCAGCCTGCTGACGTGCAATATTATCAAAACTTCTTTTAACGTCACCCTGTTCACTAGACCACTTAGGTATCCAGCTTCAGGAGCCAATACCTCGTTACACCCGCTGCAGAGCATCTTGATGATAAATAATAATTAATAAATTTAGTTCAAGTCCAAATAAGAGTAATAACGTAGCCATCCATATTCGTCGTTCGTCACTACCCAGAGCAGACGTGTATCGTTTTTGTTAAAAAATATTCAAATCAGTGTCCTTCAAAAATAACTCATAACTAAGTACAGTCAGAACTTAAATTGTGCAAACAGTGTTTGTTAATTACATCGCTTTGTTCCTGCGCACACTCCGCGTTCACAGTGCCTCAACGAAGACGGGCTATCTCCGTCTCGCTTGCACAGTGACTCCGCGTTCGAGCATAACGTGCTTCACCCCCGCGAGAACAGAACATTGGATATCTACTCCTCTTTCGCACAGTGACTCTGCGTTCACGGATTGAATACATCACGCTAAGATAACAAGGTATCAATAGCTATTAACTATAACACGAAAACAAAGTTTTGCTCGATTACCTGCTCGTGCTATTTATTAAAGCGAAATATTAGAATGAATCCTCAAAGATCACCACCATCACGGAATCTCACCGGCACGGGTGTGAGCAGCGCTGCAAATACCGGTCACAGTTCACACCCCGATTTATCGAAGTTAAGTGCGCTTGCGGCAGAGTCACAAATTACCTTCCGCAAACGTAAACAACTGATGGACAATAATTGTGAATGCTCGAATGAAATTAAAGAAATGCGTTCGGAATTGAGTCGTATCGGCTCACTACTTGAAAAATATGTTGGTTCGAGCGAACAGATCATGAATAATATGCAAGAAAATATAACTGAGATTAAATCACAAATGTCTGAGTTAAAATCATCTAATGAACAAACTGTACAGTTGATTCGACAAAATACTGCTCAGATTAACGAGATCAAATCTTCTACATCTAACATCGCAATGGAACAAAAATCATTAAATCTAACTGTGTCGCAATTAGAAAAGCAAATCTTTCAAGGGGAACAAAAGATAATTTCTCTTGAGTCAGACCTGAATAACCTCAAGCTGTCTACTGTCCAGCCCTCTGTGTCTAAATCAGACAATCAGTCATCTTCGAACGAGCAAGTGATTAAAGAGATAATGGATCGTAACAACAGAGAAAAAAATATTGTTTTCGCTGGATTGCCAGAGCAGACTTCCACCACCGCGGAAGAGAGGATATCTGGAGACGAAAGAGATATTTTAAATATAACTTCACAAGTGTGCCAAAATCCACCAAAGCCTATCAAGATCTTCAGAATCGGTAAATACGTACCTGGAAAATACCGCCGAGTTAAGGTCTGTTTTGATACTGCCATTACCGCAAAATATTTCCTACGCAACAAAGACAAATTACCTGAAAATGTTAAAATATTCTCTGATCAAACTCCTGCGCAGCAGCAATATCTAAAGAGCCTGAAAG
This sequence comes from Diarsia brunnea, assembly GCA_949774965.1. NCBI lineage: Eukaryota > Metazoa > Arthropoda > Insecta > Lepidoptera > Noctuidae > Diarsia > Diarsia brunnea. Next base: position 6,366,423 of record OX459015.1, on the reverse strand, counting down.
AAGAATTAGCACGTCGCCAAAATGATGGCGAAAATGAGCTTACAATTAAATACATCCACGGTACACCTACTATAGTAAATAACCCTCCAAAAAACTACAATTAACGACAGACACTAAGCCCACCTATACAAATTGCAACACGTATCAAGTACTCAATGACTACCGCTATATTAATGCCACCAAATCACGTCTCAGGTTCTTATACCTCAATGCTAGAAGTATTCGTAAAAAGGGAAAGTTTGATGAATTAAAATGCGTCTTAAGATCATTACCGAAAACAGCACACGTCATACTTGTAACAGAAACCTGGATTCGCTCGGAGGCTCAAGCCTTGACACTACAAATAGACAATTACACCCACTATTATAATTACAGGACCGACTCTAGAGGAGGGGGAGTCTCAGCCTATGTACACAATGATTTGAGACATAATCTATCAGAGTCCAAGTATTCAAATGGAAACAACTACCTATGGATAAATCTCGAAAGGTACGCGCTTGAAATAGGGGTCATATATTACCCTGGAAACACTAACTACAAAGAATTTCTCCAGGAGTATGACTCGCAGCTACAACAAAGGAAAAGAACAATTGTTTTTGGAGACTTCAACGTCGATTTACTAACTAAGAAAAGCAAAGAGACAAAACAATACAAAGCAATAGTCAAGGAAGCTGGACACACACTACTAAATAAAATAAACAAAAAATATTGTACGAGAAACTCCGAAACAAAAAAGACTATCATCGATCATATCAGCACCAACCTAAAAGACGATTACTTTCATGTGGTAATAATTGAATCCTCTATGTCTGATCATAACCAGATGTACCTAGAACTCAAAAAAACCAAAACTCCTCCGAAAAAGAAAACTCAATATGAAGCAATAAACTACACACAATTATATAACACTGTTGAAACAGCTAAGTTCAAAAATCCTAACAACGAATACCTAGTGTTTGAAAATCAAATAAAACTATTTACAGACAAAGCTAAAACTATAAAGACCAAGATTCTCAATCCTCCACAAAAAGACTGGATTAACAAGGACATTATCGCTGAAATCAACCAGAGGAACATACTATCGGCAGAACATAAAACTAACCCTAGTAACGACACACTAAAAACCGAATTCACGAAGAAAAGAGATTATGTAGCTAAATTAATATCAAAAACAAAAAATTCCTACTATTATAATGAATTTAACAAATGTATTAGTAAACCTAAGAAAACGTGGGGCCTAATCAATACCTTAACAAGTAATAAAATAAAACAGAGCTGTGTTCCTCCAAAATTAGTAGTAAACAACGATAACATTACCGAGCCAAATCATATTTGCCAAATATTTAACGAATACTTTGCTACAATTGGACCACTCCTAGCGAACGAAATACCTAGTCCATTTCATAACGATCATGACTGTGCTTTACCAAATTCTATAACCCAAAACGTTGAAAATCTCTCCAGTTTCAGCCCGTGTTCTGCTAATGAAATAGCAACCCTTATAGCTAAACTCGATCCAAATTGCAGCACTGGCCTAGACGGAATAAATACCAAAGTAATTAAAACCGTTAAAAGTTTAATCGCAAACGATCTGAGCAAGTGTCTGAATAAATTACTGGATGACGGGAACTTCCCTGATACACTAAAAATAGCAAAAGTAACACCAATCTATAAATCAGGCCCTACCACAGATCCAGGAAATTATCGACCTATCTCAGTGTTGCCTGTAATGTCAAAAATATTAGAAAAAATTATTCACAAGCGATTAGAAAAGTACCTTAATTCTATTAACTTCATCACCGATCGACAATATGGATTTAGACCCGGAAGTAATACTACTACAGCCACTATTGACCTCATCACTAAAATTAAACAAAACATAGACAGAAAAAACGTAGCCCTGGGTATTTTTATTGATTTAAAAAAGGCCTTTGATACAGTTAGCCACAAACTACTCCTAAAAAAACTGGAATCAATAAAAATCACTGGAAAAGCTCTAAAAATGCTCGAGTCTTACTTAAAAAATCGTTCGCAAGTGGTCAAACTTGGTAATCACCAAAGTGATGCACTACCTATTACATGTGGCGTCCCACAGGGATCTATCTTGGGACCCTTACTGTTTTTAATATATATAAATAATATAAGCGAAATTAAACTACATGGTCACCTTACCTTATACGCCGACGACACTTGTTTATTTTACTTCGGATCTTCCATCCATCACATTATCTCACAAGCACAAGAAGATTTAAATACCCTATTCGCATGGTTTCAGTTTAATCTCCTAACAATAAATATCTCTAAAACAAGTTATATAATATTTAAGGCTAAAAATAAATCGATTCCACCATATGACCCTCTAACAATTAATGATATCCCGCTACAGCAAAAACCATGCGAAAAATACCTCGGGCTAAGAATGGACAGCTCACTAACGTGGAATGCTCACATAGATCACATAAAGAGTAAACTTTCGGCACTCTCCGGGTCACTGCGTAACATTGTTCGTTGTGTTCCACCAAAACTGCGGTATACTATTTACAACTCCCTAGTAAAGCCACATCTACTTAACTTAATCGAAATTTGGGGCAGTGCTACTAAAACAAAATTATCTGAACTTCAAATTACCCAAAATAAAATCATAAAAATACTATTTAACTACCCATATCTAACATCTACCAGCAAAATTTATCAAGACACAAAAATAATGAACATAAAACAACTTTACATTTACAACACATGCATTTTCATCAGAAATATTCTTAACAAAAGCGTTCACTCAAACTTAACACTCACTCAATATAAACAAGTTAGTCAACGCAGTACACGGCGAGCAAGCTTGTTAGTTTTACCCAAAACAAGAACTAACTATGGCAAAAAAATGCTAACTTTTGAAGGAGCACAGCTTTATAACAAATTACCGTCCTGTATAAGAAATGTACACTCTTTCAATGCATTCAAAACTCAACTTAGCCAGCACATAATTGCGGATCGATCACTTCTGGAGAAATGAATGCATTGGATGGGTAAATATTAAGTTGTAATACTGATGACGAACTTATTGTAATTTATATTTTTAGTATTGTTCTCAAGTAAGTGACTTATGTTTTTATTGAGAATAAAGTTTCTTTAAACCGATTAAACCGATCCAATTGTGTTGAAGTGGCGCCACCTATCTTGAGCGGTAAAGATTATGTTAAAAACGGTGTCTTTATCACACTTTAGGCGCCCCCTGTACGAAGGGCGTAAGTCCAATTCGTATCGATTAATGGCGCACGTAGTATTGACAGCACGGAGCGCAAGCCTTATGCTGCTACTCTGGGAGTTTGATAGATGGCGTTGTTTTAAGTTTTGGTGTCAAGGGAGATGACCAGGCAGATTTGAAAACAAAGCTTTTGCACTATATGACGCAGCATCGTGTTTAACACGACACTGTTATTGCTTTATGCGAGGCAGCGATATCACAATCCTGTTGCACTCAAAATTATCACTCTAACACCACAGTTATATTCTCACTCAGTCTTTAGATTAAAGATCTTGGTGACTCTAATTGACAGCACGAATTTAGTCTTAATCTCACTATTAACGCACAGTAATGCAATATTTAAGTACTTTTAAAATGTTAATAGAAAAACACTGGCAGTCAAATCAGACTAGATAGCACAAGCAGCGCCACCTAGCGAATGATGGTATTTATGTATGTATTCGTAAGTTTTTAGGGTTCTGTAGTCAACATGGAACCCTAACGGTACGCGTACACTAAAACCGATTCGTCCGTTTTCGGGCGTCATCGGACGGCGTCGGTAGTAGCAGTGTATGCGCTCTCTTCCATTTACTTACGTTTTATTTGATCGGCCCATGACGCCCGAGCATACTTCGGCCGATGACGGATTCGGTGTACGCGTACCGTTACAGTTTCACCAGTCTGTCCGTCCGTCCGTCCGCACTACATCTCAAAGACGCTTATAACATGTATATATAACGAAAATAAAAGAAAAAGTATCACACCTAAGTAGGCTTTGCAAGTTTACGAGTAATAGTCGACCAACTTATAAAATGTGTACTTGTATAAATATTTTCCTATCGTTATGTATAGGAATATGGGAGCGCAGGTCTTAAAACTGCAAATATAAGTTGGTTTTATTTTTACAATAAAAATCATCGTTCGGAGGCAGGGCGGTTAATCAGTTTAGTAAGTTCATATATTTTGATGGGCAACTACGGAACCCTACATTGTGTGTACTACTACCTACTTGGCCGGTTTTTCTATTTGTGCCTCAGTGACATCGAGACAACTGACATCAGCGTAATCGAGGATGGGAAGTAATAGGGAAGAAGTAAGTTTTAGGCTGCGGTTCCACTGAGGCGGAGCGGAGCAGAGCGGAGACGAGCTGTGCCGCGATTCACCAATCACATGCCTTGAAATAAAAGAGATGCGGAATTCAAGCCATGTGATTGGTGAATCGCGGCACAGCTCGTCTCCGCTCTGCTCCGCGCCGCCTCAGTGGATCCGCAGGCTTTTTTTTTTTACCGGGTGGAAAATCATCAAATAACCCTTCCCGCTCATGGGCAGAGCGGAAGGGAGTGTCAGACTTCTACTGTCTAAAAACCACCCTTGTTCTTTCTTAGCCCTTGCGCCGAGGCCGCGGTATCTCTTTCGCTTTACTACCGGTTATTTCATCACAACAGCTTTTAAAACCGCGAAGGAAAAAATCGTGTTTTTCCACTCTTGAAAACCAAAAAATCGATGACGAATCCATTAAGTGCGTGTAGTAAGTACTCATGAAAAAACTCAACTCTTACTCTGTGATTGACCAAAAAATCGCAAAAAAAATTCAAACATCACCTGCGCCATAATATGTTATTGATCTGTAGGTGAAAATAGCGGCCCCAATTAAAATATTGATATAAGATATTTTAATGATATTGGGCAAGTATGACCGCCGTAGCACAAAAGTTCTCTGTCGCGTAGACCCTTCGTAGCAGCGTAGCGCAGCGTAGGTCTCCGTAGTACTAACTTAGGAACTCGTTCATAAAATGAACAACTACAAATTATTATTCTTACATGTTTTATTTTTCTGTGTGTGTTTTAGTTTAGGACATTTTATGTTAATTAAGTGTTCAGATTTTATTTTACCTGAGCGAAGTCAGTGCATTTCTCTAGAAATTCACTGTAAAATGTCACATGTCTCGGTACCGTGGGTCATTGTTGGCAGGGCACATTTGTTAAAAAAGGTAGTTTTAGGCATTGAGGTATTCTATTAGACCAAAAACATGTTCGAGCTTACCAAATGCCGCCCACTCTAGCTGTATCCTCTTGGAAGGTTTTTCAGTGGACAAAATGAGGTCATCTACAAATCGAAGTCTTTCCAATGAATACAAACGTAATGTTTACATTAGTCCCCTGTGCACAGTGTTCCATTTGATAAAAAAAAATCCCTCTGCTGTTTATGGTATTTATCGATCAAGGGATGCATTTAAAATGCACGAGTAAAACACCTACGTGTCAATTTCAAATCCTTTTTTTTTTAATGATGAAGTTTAGTTTACTTTTTCATGAAATAATTTAAAATTAATTCGGTCTACATCTCCATACGTCGAATGGCACAAGTCTCGGCCCAGTTGAATCTCAAGGTGATAAAGTACTATTTGACACATCAGCTAGCGGTGAAACCACTACAGAGTTCTCCAGAACAAGCTATATAGAAATGATAAGAAAATAATTAAATGCTATTCCATCCTTGCTAAAATGTTGCCCTAGACATGGGACTTTACAAAAATGGCTTAGAGTTTCGACAGCCCCGTCATAATATTATTTATTTATTTAAAGACTTTGGAAGACTTACAGCTGGATACAATAGTGATAAATAACACAAAAAACACAAAAAAAAAACAGACAGTAAATTACAAGTCTTCACATCTAGAACTTATCTGGTATAAATACACTGTGGAACAAGATAAACACACTGCCAAATAATGCAAACAAAAACGAAATTATTAAAAACTTGCTAATAGCTCGTCACCTAAATATCTAAAAAATACTTAGTACAATTGCAACAGGCTACCACCAGGTTACCATGAGAACCAAGATGTTATTTTTTTTATTATGCATCATCTTCCTGCCCTTATCCCATTCTATTTGGGGAGCGCGCAACCCGTTTTCTTCTTCCATTCTTCCCTGTTACACGTCAAGGTGGCATTTACTCCTTTCTCATTCATATCTTTCTTTCTTCACACAATCCATACATTTTTTCTTTGGCCTTCATAAATCCACCGATATGTAATTATAATTAACAATATTCATACCTACAGACATGTTTCTTTATTTTCTACATTAAAATTCTTGTGGCTAAATAAGAACATTCCCTCGGATCGATCTTTAGGATAAGTCGTGCTTGCCTAGGTTGGTCTGTGGATAGGTTACCACCTATTACATACCGAATCTCCGGACCGAGTCTGAGGCTTCGGAAAGCACGTTAAGTCGTCGGTCCCGGTCGTCATTTGTAGATTTTTGACAGTCGTTATAGGTAGTCAGTAGCGCAAAAAGTTCGATAACCAGTCTTACCAAGGGGTATCGTATTACCCAGTACTAACTGGATTGTGGAGTTCAGATAGTCAGTCGCTCAATGAAAAATACTGGTATTCAGCTGCATTCGGTAAGACTGGAAGCCGATCCCAACATAGTTGGAAAAATGTTAGCAGATGAAACTATTTTGAATCGACGGCATATAACATAATTATCATCCCGTCATAATCATCGTTATTCTATGATAAAACACTAGCTGTGCTCTGTGGTTTCCTGCTGGTCCTACGTTTCGTAACGTTAGGACTAATTATCAATAAAACAATAATAATAAAAAAAAAATAACTCCATTAAAAACAGGTAATTTCAAATTTTACCCATGTTTGCAAAGAAATAAATGATTTCATTTGACCAACAGGCACGGAGGAATTCTAATGGGTGGTCACCCATCCACAGACCAACCTAGGCAAGCACGGTTTAACCTAAAGATTGACCCCAGCGGGAGTTATAATTAAGCCACGAGCTTCTAGGTAGTTTCAAATATTAGCACTTTAAAACAAATGGCAAACAAATAAAATCTGAACCTGGTTATTATAGTTTGATTTATTTAAACTCGTACTACGTTGCCACAGGTCACGTCCAAGTCGAGATAACCTTCTCATGTATAAACATAGTTGAAGTACATTTGGTTTTATTGGTTTGACATCTGCTGGTTATTGTCGTATTTCAAGTCGCAATAATGGAGTTGATAGTAAGTATCTTTTCTTATTTAATTTAATTACTATCGGGACCTGCCTTGTGAAAACTCATGCCGTATAAATATGTTTATCTTTTGTTTTGCTTGGTAGTAATAAGTTATTATCAATTACAGTTCTAGTGATTTGGGAATCTTTTCGAATTCCCGCCTACTTTTATTTTTTACAAAACAAATATAATTAGGTGAGAATTTGAAAATTTTCGCAATGTCCTGACGTATACAGGGTGGTGCCGACAATACGACAATAAATGAAACCACTGGTAGTTCTAGTTCATAGGAACATTTTTAAACTATCAAATAAATCCTAACACCGTCGTGGTGCCGACGATACGACAGTAACCTACCTAAATGTCTTTGCCAAATTCGTTTGTTACATTTTATTTTCACACGTTAATCGGTGCAAATCATACCTAAGGTTAGTAACCCAATATTTGTTTGTAAATTGTAATGTATTTCGTTTAAAGTTTTATGCTACTTAGTTTTATAGATTTTTTCTCAATTTTTTTATTTTGGTGTTAAGATTTATTTGATAGTTTAATAATGTTCCTATAAACTAGAAATACCAGTGGTTTCATTTATTGTCGTATTGTCGGCACCACCCTGTATACAGTTTTTTTTAATACCTTCAGTTACATTCATTTAAGATTTATTAATATATCTGAGTTTAAGTTCTGCGGATCCTGAGGCCCCGGACTTTTGGAAGGCTTATAGAAGGAGAACGAATCTTAAAGCTTATAATTGTTTCAGGTGTGCAGCGTTCTGGTACTAGCGATCCTGGGAGAATCATATTGTGAGTATTAATTAGATCATGTTATTCTGCTGGTATTTAGAGCAGTTATTTATAGCGATTGTCTACTTGACGTGTACAACTCAGTAATAAATGGGTAATATATGTACGATCAGGTGGCCATTAAATACATACATAAACTCACGCCTTTTTCCCATGGGGTAGGCAAAAATCACAGAACACCACTTGTTACGATCTTTACATGCTCCTCTTGCCTCGTCCACATTTATACGTCTAGTCATACACACACGCCGGTTACGATTACTAAGCACCTGTCCTTTCTGACGAACTAGAGTTCGAACCTAAACCATGTATCTTTGTTTCGTTTATTTTATCACCAATGCTCTCAAAACGGCGGAGGATAACATTGTGTGAGGTAACCGACACTGCCCTGGTGCAAGCCATGGTCCGGGGCGTGAGGGAATGGGACGCCGTCACCTCTTTCTGCGAAGCAGTGATGCTGTCGAAGGAGGTGGTGGAACACGAGAGGGAGAGAACCTCTCGTCCCGGCCACCGCGGGAGACGCTTTGGGCATCGGGGCCACGTGATGGCTTTCGGCCACCAGGCCAAAGGCCCGCTAGGCCTGACGCCCGTCGGGGCTGCGGGTTGTTCGAAAGAGATACCACCGCCTCGGCACAAAGGGCTAAGAAAGAACATAGGTGGTTTTTAGTCAGTAGAAGTCTGACAATCCCTACTACTCTGCCCAGAGCGGGACGAGTCATTTGATGATTCCCCAACCCAAAAAAAAACCGACAAAGGTAACCGACACTCTCGAACTAAATCTTCAAGATTTCCATCAACGCTCATAGGCTCTCTTTCTCTCACAGGCTTCCTCTAGTGCTACGCCACAATAGTGGGTTGAAAGTTATAATAATGCTGACCCCCAACACACATCAAATTATCCGAAACTAATAATTGTTTTCAATCAACCTGGAACCTAATACATCAGCGATAAAGTTGAAAATCTATTAAAGTTGGTCAGTTAATAGTAGCTTGATTTGCTGGTCTGTACATGAATTATTATGGGTGCTAATTAAACCGGCTTCTTTTTAATAGCATTTTTCGCCTCTAAAAATCTACATTGCCTTCTAAATTACTAAGTAACCTACAATTAACGAGCATCTAAGTATTCCTATCTTAGCCACTAGTTAAGTTCTATCTGAGCCACTCTAAATATAACTCAGCATGGTGGTTATTTTTTACCCGACAACGGCGAAGTGACGCGCGCTCGCTTTGCTCGCATATTAAATAACACTAATATCTTCTGTCCCCGAAGTGCCGGGCCTCCGCCGGCCTCCTTCGTCGGCCTACGGCCCGGTGCCCGTGCCGCCCATTAGGGTGCTAATTAACTAATGTTAAAGCTATAAAATGTAAAATGGTTATGAGATATAAATTCCGTGGCTGCGTTAGTAAATTAGGTGTCTATGTAATAAGTACAAGTTACGATATTTGATGATCTTTATTTGACGCTTTCTGTAAGATATTTAGTTGGCATTGTAAAAAGACGAATTAGCTTTTTAGAGGCTATCTTATTTTCCCGTGGCTTAGTCATAAAATTAGAAGTTTGATCACGTGGCCATTAAAAAAATCTGTTGCTCGATTTATTATTTCCCAATTATTATATCTATGTTCACAACATATTAGCTAGCATCTCTGCCTTATTGTCGCCGGTAACGTAACTGTTTATCCGTCGTGGTACAGTCAGTGCCCAGCATTACCTGACCTTCTAACACCACTTGCTCTCTTATTCTTCATACGAGGGGTCAAATAATGCTGAGCATGTAGTGTACGAAGTTCTCGGTCGCGTCGACTACGCGTCAGCGCAGTCGACCCGCATTATACTAAAGTAGATACAAATAGTCAGCTTTTGTTCATTGTTTAGAATAAAGAAATACCAAACCGCGAACGGTACCTATTTCTCCTGTGAAAAATGTACATTGTACAGCCACGAACTAACAACACTATAATAATTCTAGGTAAATCTACATCTACGGTCAACAGAACAAGCACCTCTTGGGGCTATGACTACGAACTCAGTGATACCCAAGAGTACAAAGTGAAACACGACGACCAAGGATACCATTTGGAACCAAGTTATAACAATATCAGTTCTGGCTTCAAGAAAAACTTTAATTCTCGAGCAGTCTATGATCACTTTACATCGAAAGGAGCCATTAGTGACAGCCAATCACACGACTCCACGAACGCTGCCAACAATGCATCTTCAACAACCGTAGCAGAAACACAGACAGATACTCCTGTTGCAACTTACTCAACGGTCCCATCAGCCCCGGACGTAGGTGGGACACCTGTCACTGGTAAAATACGAAGACCACCGTACATTTTCCCGACTGTCCCGTTATATTAATGGCCAAACATACGGGCCTCAAAATGGGCAAACATACGGTCCACAAAATGGCCAAACATATGAAACACAAAATAGACAAAAGTATGGTCCATCAAATGGTCAAACATACTTTCCAAGCAGTTCATTACATGGATCATACCGTAATTACTAGGTGAAACCCGACTTACAATAAACCAAAAATGTTATGTTTCTTAAAATGTATCACTATGTTTCTATTACAAACTGATTCCTAATTTTGCAACCTATAAACTATTATATTTACAAACTACAATTTACAGAACTAAAATTATAATAAAATATATACAAGTGTTAAAAAGGGAAGAATTACAGGGCGTCAAAAACATCGTCCACACCGCTGTCAACAGGAAAAGTACCCAGAAGGGTGGCAGCATTCCCACGTTGGATGGCAATGCTGATTCTTTGCCCAAAACATAGGCCAGCACTCTTATCTGGTCACGTGAAGAGTCGACCAACCACTTGGCAATTTCCTGAAATATTAAGTGGGCACTCGGACCCCATGGCTCCAGTGTTTCAACCCCAAAAGGCTCAAACACATAACTGCCTATTAAGTTATTGTATTTGCGCTGTTTGAGGTTTTCAGCACCTGCAGCAGCCGCTCCAGCACAGTTCACCGTGCTGGGAAGATGGGATGGCGCAAGGGTGTCGACACCAGTTGCATCCCACACCTAAGGCCTACCCAACTTCCATTGCATTATGGTCATACCATCTGGTCTCTTCTTAGTATTTTTAATGTATTTCGTCGAACAAATGGGGCTTAACAATATAACCGGCGAACTGTGGGTGGTCACAAATCATCCCTTTATATGCTACTGCAACCCTTTGGGGAGATACCGGCCTGATGCAATATTATACAGGGTTATTGGTTACTCGACGTGTACCTTGCAGGACCCCATAGTAGGGTAAAAATGCCATAAATTAAGCTACTAAGGGTTCGTTCACACAGACCAGCTCGGGGAGGAGAGTAGATTTTGGATCACGTTTAAAACTGAGTTTTGAATAATTGTAATAAGGTTTATTTTTACATGTCACTTCTTTTATTATTGAGAGGTTTGGAGAGGCGGTCTTAGTGGTAAGGCCAAAGAGCGGAGTATTATTTGCAAACAAATATTGGTTAACGTAGCAGACCGTGGGAAAAAATATAAAATATTATTGCTTGGAAAGTTTTATTTGCAAAGACAGACAGAGGAAAACTCATTAATAAAAAATAGCTGATGATGCGACAGACAGATAGAGTTACTTTCGCATTTATAATATTAGTAAGAATATTAATCCTTGCAATAACAGAATAAACAGCTATTTCTAGGACTAGATACACAGAATATTTAATTGTAAAGACTTGTTTATAGTCCAGTCATTTTAGGTTTCATCTGGGGAAAAATTCCTAGTGGGCTGAATTTTTGTATACACCTTTATTTCGGTGATATTATGAAGATGTGAAAAATCGACATCGATATCGTGCCGGCTAAAAAAGTTACAAAGGTCAAAAGGTCACGAAAATCAGTTTTTTGCAAATATTTCGCAACCTATTGCTCGGAGGTCGATAGAGGTCAGTATAAAAATTGTTCCTCATAAAATTATCTATAAAAAATGTCTCTTATAGTTTTTATGTAAAATTAACGGTTTTCGAAATAAAGCGCTGAGAAAGAGGCTACATTATGACGATGCACTCGTTTACTCACCACCGTCGAGGTAGAATGTGAGGTGCGTTTTTTTTTCAAAGTTTCTCTTATAGGCATAATTTACAATATATAATAAAAGGTTTTCTTTTATTTAAGAGTAAATAATTTTACATTAAAATTTTTAAAAATACAAAAAAAATAAATTATAGGGTATAACATTTTTTTTTAAAACTATAAGAGACATTTTTTGTAGATAATTTTATGAGGAACAATTTTTATTATGACCTCTATTGACCTCCGAGCAATAGGTTGCGAAATATTTGCAAAAAACTGTTTTTCGTGACCTTTTGACCTTTGTAACTTTTTTAGCCGGCACGATATCGATGTCGATTTTTCACATCTTCATAATATCACCGAAATAAAGGTGTATACAAAAATTCAGCCCACTAGGAATTTTTCCCCAGATTGGGGTTTAAAATGCCTAAAATGACTGGACTATTCCTACTCTGATAGAAAAATGCAAAAATATTTATCGTACAGTAAAATAAATGCGTTTCATAAACATTTATACAATAATACGGAAGTAATACTAAAGTAGTACGCAGGATACCATAACTGATATCTACTGCACAATCTGGCGTCACTATATTTAAGCCGGCCATAGACGAAGCCATGCCCATTAAAAACTGTCATGTATAATTGATCGTCTATGACCGGCTTTGCGCAGGTAGTTTTAACTACGAAAAAACAAAAATTATGGTTGGTTAGCTAATTTACAAAACATAATTATGCCTTGCGGGGTGTACTGTTCGCCACCCTGCGGGATGTACTATGGACAACTTGTGGGTCGCCCTGTTGGCGTCCCTCCGGTAGGTCCTGTTGCCCTTCCTGTGCGATTTCCTGTTGGTCACCCTGTGGAATGTACTGTTGACTATCCTGCGGGGTGTACTGTGGGCCATTCTGCGGGATGAATTGTGGGCCACCCTGCGAGATGTATTGTAGGCCACCCCGTGGGATGTATAGTGGGCCTCCCTGCAGAATGTTTTGTGGGCCACCCTGCGGGATGTACTGTGGGCCACCCTGCGGCATGTACTGTGAGCCATTCTGCGGGATATATTGTGGGCCACCTTGGTGGATATACTGTGGGCCACCTTGCGGGATGTACTGTGAGTTGTTCCGCGGAACGTGTTGTGGTCCACCCTGTGGGATGTATTGTGGGCCACCCTGCGGGATGTATTGTAGGCCACCCTGCGGGATATATTGTGGGCCACCCTGCGGGATGTACTGTGGGCCACGCTGCGGGATGTATCGTGGGCCACCCTGCGGGTTAAACTGTGGGCCACCCTGCGGGATGTACTGTGGGCCACCCTGTGGGATGTACTGTGAGCCACGCTGTGGATTGTACTGTGGACCACCCTGCATGTTGTCCTCTTGGGCTCCCTGCGGGACGTCCTCTTCGGTTCCCTGTGGTAGAGGGATGTACTGTGGGCCACCCTGCTGGATGTACTGGGGTCCACCCTGCGGGATATACTGTGGGCCACCCTGTGAGATGTACTGGGGTCCACCGAGTGGGATATACTGTGGACCACCCTGTGGGATGTAATGTGGGCCACCCTGCGGAATGTACTGTGGGCCACCCTGAGGAATGTATTGTGGGCCACCCTGTGGGATGTACTGTGGGCCACCCTGCGGGATGTACTGTGGGCCACCCTGCGGGATGTACTGTGGGCCACCCTGTGGGATGTACTGTGAGCCACGCTGTGGATTGTACTGTGGACCACCCTGCATGTTGTCCTCTTGGGCTCCCTGCGGGACGTCCTCTTCGGTTCCCTGTGGTAGAGGGATGTACTGTGGGCCACCCTGCTGGATGTACTGGGGTCCACCCTGCGGGATATACTGTAGGCCACCCTGTGAGATGTACTGGGGTCCACCGAGTGGGATATACTGTGGACCACCCTGTGGGATGTAATGTGGGCCACCCTGCGGAATGTACTGTGGGCCACCCTGAGGAATGTATTGTGGGCCACCCTGTGGGATGTACTGTGGGCCACCCTGCGGGATGTACTGTGGGCCACCCTGCGGAATGTACTGTGGGCCACCCTGTGGGATGTACCGTGGGGTTATGGGGATGCTAAGATCCGACTGACCGTTCTTCTTGTTACCCCCGACATTAGCATTGAGACGTTTATAAAGACCCAAGGACCCAAGTCCGTCTTGCAACCCTCCTTGTATACCAATGGCTCCATCGTACCCGACGTTATAGCCCCAACTGCTGGAAGTTTCTGTTTTCTTGTAATACCCATCATCACTGTCAATCAATGGCACACCTGAAATCAAACAATGACAATAGCTAATTAAAAAACTATCAGGACAGCACCTAGTTGCCCAAAATGTAAGTAAAATTCCCTAAACGGCGAAGAAATATCGTGAAAAAACCGGCCTTTTGTCCCACCAACAATTCAAAGACACGTGTCTTCTACCAACCCGCGCTGGATCCACGGAACAGCTCACACGCATGTGTCCTATTATTGGTTATTATTTTTTATTATTTTTTTAATTAATTTGTCAGTTTCTGGTGGTGTACATAATAATGGGTATCATTCAAATGTCTACTCTGAAAAGTTCAGTTATAGCAGAAGCGATACCTCGAAAATGTGACTGACTTAGTCACGTAAAAAGAGTTAAGTACTTTTGTAGACAATTTTATGTTATTATAATATAATATTATATAACCACTTTTGTAAACAATTTTATGAGAATCGAACTAATTTTTGCGATAACACTCACCGTTTACAAGAAAAATGTGAAAAACTGTTATTTTTGTCCTTTGACCTAGAATAACTTTTTTAGCACAGACTGTATTGTGAGAACGTTGGCATTTAATTTAAAATGGTGTGTTCAAGAACTCCACCAATTTTCAGCTCTATCCGAATTATTGTTATTGCAACCATACAGAGTAACTTAATAATAGACACAAAATAGACAAATGTACTACATTGTTCCGTTATTTGTTTTCTTTCATGTTAAAATTACAGGAAACAGATAAAAACAGAATTAATATTATGTGATATTTCATGTAACACTAATTCTGTTTTTATCTGTAAATGTCAAACAAGAAAAATATAACACTTTTATAGGTAATCTTCGCTTATTACGTCTGTCCTAACGGATAGTCGTATTTTTTTAGTGATGGGATGTATAGCTAGTTATAGCTATACATCCCATCACTAAACCTGTATATGGAATGCCATATACAGGTACAAACAAAAATTAAGCAAAGTGTTATTCGTGTAACGTCATTACGTTACACGAATAACACTTTGCAAAATTTTTGTTTGTTTGTGTATCGAAGTCTTTTACTCTGTGTACTATAATAATTATCCTTGTTGTTATACGTTAAAATGTTGAGATTGTTAATATTTCTATTATGAATAATTGATTTATTTAACGTTTGATATTTTAAAGTATTGAGATTTTGTATCCAACGAGCTTACGATATGGTCAAGTTTTTTGGGAGTGTTAAATAAAAGAGTAGAGTTACGTATGAGCAGAAGCGCATGCTCCAATGTAATCTCCAATACTGACTCTAGTCGCTACATGCGGGACTTAAGGCTACTTATCTGCTAAATTGACAAAATGCATGGAAGGTTCCAGAAGGGCCACCCTAAACTGCAACGGTGCATTTTACGCTCTCACGGTGATCACGCGTTGTGGTTCAGGTTGCATAACTATGTTGATATTTTAAATATTTATATTATGATTGTTAATCTCATGTAGATCTATACCAATTTAACACTTATTACAAACTCTGCCAGTAATTTGTATATTTAATGTAAATCACAACTTTATCTTTAATGGAGTCAACTAAAAATACTCACACTGGAATAAATCAAAAAGCGCCAAAATCAGGAAACCGCCTGCCTGTAAAAATAAGACGGAATGTGACAGATGAATGTAGAAAAAAAAAGTAAAGTACTGAGTTGTCCAGAGTCTGGTGCACAGTAAATCTGTACCGGTTTGACAGAACATTATCCGATGCGGTGCGTCCCGTCGTAATCCGTGTCAGCGGTACAAATAATAAAATAAACACTTACAATGAACTTCATGGTTGCGTTGGTTATGGACGTCACTACACTAGGTACTTCACTAACCTCCAAGTCGTACTAACAGTAACACAATGGGATTCTGACTTATAAATATAGCGAGTTTCGTTATCTTTATTCTCAGTTTTAATAATTACGTCAGTAACGCTAAATGCGTGCCACATGTGAATATTACGTTTAATATCAAAACTACTGTCAAAGTTCAAATGTTATGTATTCAAGATTAAAATTTTAAAAACCTCGTCAGAAAGAAAAACAGAAATATTTAGGCACAGTTGTAATGAGTATTTATGGATGTACCTTCTTCTACCTACACTCAAAGTTTTAATAAACAATTCATTTATTTTATTTTTTATTTTATTCATGTATACTGCAATATCTGTGCAATGGCCGGCAACATGGCCAGCAATACCAGCCAGACTATGCAATATTGCAGTTATATCCCGACCGTATAGCCACACATATTTGGTATGGTTTAGCATTTTCACGTGTAGCCGACAATATTGCCTAACAGTCGCATCGATCGATGTGTGATTGGTTGATTGCCTTCTCATAGGATGTGGAGGTTGCTGCGACCTTTTTTTTTTTTTTGGCGGGTGGAAAGTCATCAAATAACCCCTTCCGCTCTTGGGCAGAGCGGAAGGGAGTGTCAGACTTCTACTGACTAAAAACCACCCATATTCCTTCTTAGCCCTTGCGCCTTGTATCTCTTTTGAACAACCCGCAGCCCCGACGGGAACAACCCGAAGCCCCGACGAGAACAACCCACAGCCCCGACGGGATGTTGCTAAGCCTGAGGACACGATACGTTACAGGGTGTGGAAAAGATTAACATCATCATCACCAGGAAAAGAATACGAATTATTATTCTTTGTAAAGTTTTATTTGCATAGTCAGACACAAGAAAACTTATTTATAAGGAAAACGTGATGTATAATACAGAATATTCAATTTCGAGGAGTTCTTTCCTACTCCGACAGAAAATGTTTTTCAAAAACATTTTACAAATAGGGATGTGGCATCTTAGGCACCATAATATCCACTGCATAATCTAGCATCACTATCTTTTAGCCGATAAACGATAGGTTTTTCATTACAGTTTAAAATGTGCATGATACACCAACTTCTATAGAAGACACACAAATAACTGCAATCCCGTCGCAGTTGTTTGCTTTAGTGGAAATATTACTAAACTTGTCATATAAAATAAAAAGAGTTTTCAGTAATAATAAGAACATCTCAAAACATTTTTGTCAGTTGTTTTCAATTTTGTATAACAAGTAAAAAAACCATGAGTGGAAAGTTACATGCACATTTAAAAGTATCGTCTGTGGCTGGTTTTAGGCAGGTCCTTTTGGTTACTAGATATCAATAATTTTGGTTTGTTTGCTTCATTAATCATTCCTTAAACATAACCGATGTACTGCTGGCCACCTTGCGGGATGTTCTGTGTCCCACCCTGTGGGATGTACTGTTGGCCACCCTGCGGGATGTACTGTGGGCCACTCTGCGGGATGTATTGTTGGCCACCCTGTGGGATGTACTGTTGGCCACCCTGCGGGATGTACTGTGGGCCACCCTGAGGGATATACTGTGGGCCACCTTGCGCAATGTACTGTTGGCCATACGGCGTGCCGTACTGTGGACCACCCTGCGGGATATACTGAGGGCCACCCTGCGGGATATACTGTGGGCCACCCTGCTGAATGTACTGTGGGCCACCCTGCGGGATGTACTGTGGGCCACTCTGCTGGTAGTACTGTGGGCCAGTCTGCGGGATATACTGAGGACCAACTTGCGGAATGTACTGTGGGTTGATGGGGATGTTAAGATCCCTCTGACTATTCTTCTTATCACCCCCGACGTTAGCTTTCGCGCGTTTAAAAATACCCAAGGACCCAAGTCCATCTTTTAACCCCCCTTGTAATCCAATGCCACCATCGTAGCCAACGTTGTACCCCCAACTGCTGGAAGTTTCAGTTTCCTTTACACTTCCATCTGCACTGCCAATCAATGGTGCACCTAAAATAAAACAGTCACATTCTTTTTATGAACAAATTATCAGGACAGTTCCTATTTGCTGAAGATGTTTATATTAGAAAAAACAGCATAAAAAACCAGCTTATTTTTAAACCAAAAAATTGAAGTCAAAGTGACATCCACCTACCTGCAGCTGTATTTAGTTAGACTGGACTGAACTAACTCAACATAGTTGGCTAGGCTAGGCAGATGATGTTGAGAGGCATTAAAGATTTAAGAAGAAGAGAGGGAGAAGTATAAGTCATAACATTTAAAACAAACTTGTAATAACTGAATCCCTACTGGTTTCATAATAGTTAGTAATTAGACAAGACCACACCAGTAAGTAGTGTAAGTTGTACCACCAACACCATACGAAACAAGAAGTTATCTTCTTGAAAATGTTATAACACATTCATCTAATTGGATAGTTTCCTGACTAAAATATATGATTCTGTTTAGTTCGTCAGTTAAATTATCGAAAATTGTTGTATTTGTGTTTTTTGGTTTATCAAATTAATGAAAATTGACGAAGATAAAACACCTCAAAGATGGCTTGTGACGTCACACGAGTTTTCGAAGCATTGTATTTTCTATTTAGATGAAAAAAAAAATATTTAGCACTTATTATAAACTCTGCCAGTTATTTAATAGATTTAATAAACGATTAATCACGATTTTATATTATAAGGAGTCAATTAAAGATACTCACAGTGGAATGAATGCGATAGCGCCAAAATCAGGAAAACGCCTGCCTGTAAAAATGAGTTATTTTTAGTGTTTTGTGGCAACGTTACGTTGTATGAAGACTGTCTTCGTGTAATCATACAAAGCATGCACATCGGTTATTGTTTATCGCAACAGATATTATTATTGTAGTCCTAAATGGCCAGGTTCTTAAGATAGGTCAGGTGGTTGGTACTCGCTACTGAAGTGCGTGTATGACCAGATGTATGAACGGTGGACCATTTTTTTTTTACCGGGTGGAATATCATCAAATAACCCCCTCCCACTCTTGGGCAGAGCGAAAGGGAGTGTCAGACTTCTACTGACTAAAAACCACCCATGTTCCTTCTTAGCCCTTGCACCGAGGCCGCGGTATCTCTTTCGAACAACCCGCAGCCCCGACAGGAACCCGCAGTAACCGACGGGAACGGTGGACCCTCATCCACTTAAACACAGCAGAAAATAGTGTTTAAGGGTTATGGCATGCAGCTGGCATAGTAGTATACAGGGTGTAAATCAACCCATCACACACCCGTCAACCAAGCATTCTGTACATCAAACTAAGTACCCCTACGCAAAAATTTTTGCTGGGAAACGATTTTTTTTTTGGGGTCTAAAATCACATTTTACGGTAAAACTCACTCTTTAAACATTATGCTATTGGATGCTTTGAATAGTGAACGGGTCTTATAGGTAATTTAAGTAAAACTATAACCTGAAAAACTAGTCTTTACAAAAACAGCTGTGAAAAATTTGGAACTTTGACCCCCAATATCTCCGTAACTAGGAGGTTCCCAGGTATGGTCTAGAACAAAAAAATGATCGCAGTGGTGGGGAGAACAAATGCCCTTAATTTGCGTTAAGGGTACTTTTACACCCTATATAGTGACAAATGTCCAGCGTACTTATTCGATCCTTAAAAGAAAAAAAATAAACACTCACAATGAACTTCATGGTGGCTTGATATTAAATGTTACTTATGACCG
This sequence comes from Diarsia brunnea, assembly GCA_949774965.1. Classification (NCBI taxonomy): domain Eukaryota; kingdom Metazoa; phylum Arthropoda; class Insecta; order Lepidoptera; family Noctuidae; genus Diarsia; species Diarsia brunnea. The sequence goes on along the minus strand of OX459015.1, from coordinate 6,346,514 downwards.
TTACAAGTGTTACAACACTGGGTACTTTACGAAGCTTCAAGTCGTACTAACGGTAACACGACGGGAGTCGACTTATAAATATATTGTCGCTATCTATATATTGATAATTGCGTCAGTAATTTCACAAATGCGAGCGTTATTACGTAAAGGAATAATATTCATTTTCCAATGGAACGCAGTCTCAAATTTGTTTATACGAATATGAACATAATGTCGACAGTTGTAAGGTTAATTTTAGAATGGATCGATAAATGCGTCACATATTTTATGTTTTAATATCAAAATTACGGTTAAAGTTCAAAAATTAACCATGTATCATTAAGGAAAACAGAGGTGTTTAGGCACAGCTATTAATGAGTGTTTATGGAAGCAACTATTACCTAAACTCGAATTTACCTCCGAATAACATAATATTATTGGCTTTTTCCATTAGGAATTTATCAGTATCAGCTACGGAGTCTGGATTTGTGCCCGGTTGATGGCAATAGCATCCCCCCCCAAAAAAAAGGCCCGGTGAGCGAAGGGCTGATTTTTACTTTAAAGCTTTGACAACAACGTGCCCTTGCCACCGTCAGCCTCTTGGGCACATTATAAGTTGGTCCTAGCAACGTGGTTAGGTGTTACGGTGGTGGGTAGGGTGGTGGTGCGGTGGGGGAGAGCGGCTGATTATGCTCTTAGAGACCTAACGTGTTATTGTCATAGCCGTACTGGCTTGCCTGTTATAGTCAATCTATGTATAAAACATTAGGTATTTGTATTTTTAGGGTTCCGTAGCCGAATGGCGAAAAACAGAACCCTTATAGATTCGTCATGTCTGTCTGTCCGTCTGCCCGTCCGTAGGTCACAGCCATTTTATTCGGAAACTATTTAGACTACACAGTTGAAACTTGGTAGGTAGATAGGTATTCTGTGAACCGCTTTACGATTTTTGTATAAAAATAAAAAATACCCCTCTTAATCGTAATTATATTTTTTATTTTCATGGAAATGAAACTAATACATTTTTTTCATCAAACCTATCCATGAATATACATAGGTCTTTAAAAATGACATTGAGGTTCCTAAAATATTTTTTCTCAAGCTCAATCGTTTGAAAGATGACACTTGAACTAAGACAGTGAAAGTTCTAAAAATATATATATACTGTAGATTCCAATGAAAACTATCAACCAAAATTAGTTTGAACGATATATCGTAAACAGTTTTGGAGAAATAGCACATTTAAAAAACCGTAAATATAACTTTGTCATTTATACAAACAAACAAACAAACTTACAAACAAAAACAAACTTATCACAAAATATGTTATTCTGTTGCCGCTTTAACACGAAATAATACAAATTAAAGGGGACTTCCCTACTACGATCCTACGGAACCCTACATGTGCAAGTCCGACTTGCACTTGGCCAGTTTTTTTAAATCATTTTTTTATCGTAAAAGAGATGAAATAATAAACAAATCGTTGACCTTATAATCGTGTCGACTGAACTGTATATATTACCGAAACTCGATACACAGCTGTTATGTGCTATATAAGACGTGTGTTTGAACCGAGTGTATATTTGAACTGGCTTGACGGTACAAGTGCGGGCTTACTTATAATTACCCACAACACCTTCACCCTTAATGTCTTCAATACTTATTACTAGAGTAGCACAATAACAACAGATGTAACTAATTAATAAAACTTACTTACTATTACACTGTACATTATATATGTTCGACATGAGCAAAATAACAAACAATTGACAACTAAGCTTATTTAAATATAACTTAAAACTACTATCCTTAACTACTCGTAACTTTTTCTAGTCAACAAGTTCAAAAACGTGTTAAATAGAAGTAAAGCTCTTAAAAATATGTGCTCATGCGTATATAGCTCATTTGATTCAGAATGACGCCTAGAAAAATGTTTTTTAAATACTAAAAAATGGGCGTTTTTTTCTATTTATTTTAGATTTTTTTCTGTTTTTTTTTTTTCTTTTTAGTTGTTATCGTATACAAATATAAATATATATATTTGCTATGCATTTAACATTCAACCAACGATTCTAAACCTTACTTTCAATCGAGATTCCCTTATTATTACTTTCAACTCCTAACCGTTGAGGGGTTGTACCTTCCTTCCATAATCAGCTCACCTAGATAACCTGAAAGAATACCACTATGTATACGTCCCCATAATAATTTATTTAAGACTTATTCTCCAACTCCTAACCGTCAAGGAGTTATACCTTCCATCATCAGCTCATCAACACGAGATGAATACATGAATAACTTCATAAAAAAACACGAAATACGTGCCTATAAAATTTGAGGGTTGCCCTTGATTTCCCTGAGATTCCATAATGAGATCTTACCATGGTGACAATGGGGCCACCACCCCATATTCTTTTGAATAAAGAAATAATTTAGAAAATCGGTTCATAAATGACGGAGGTATGACTTTTCTCCCCTACATAGTCTCGATTCCTGCCCGTCGTAACTCGATAATATGCGGCTTACTGACTGCCCTACAAAACCATGTTATGAGTCGCGATGTCACGTGGTCCAATTTCATACGAATTTAGTTCTGAATTCTGACACCAAAGCACCGAGTTATTTGGCGCTGACTTTATTTGTTGACATGAAAAATGTTTGCATTTTTGTAATCATTTTAATCTTATGATGCATTACATATTTTTATCCACAGATGTGATAATATACTATTGATCTAAAGTACATAATAATTCGTTTTTTTCTTTTTTTTTTGCGCAATTTTAAAAACGCTGTCCGCCTTTCTCGCTGACCAACGGTGAGGCCCAGTCGAACCGGTAAACGGGCTCGATGACGCCGGCAACTCCGCCTCTACTCGCGGAAACAGCGTCAGTAAATCGTCTGCGCTCCGGGCCGCACGTACAGCTTGACCTCTTCCCCCGTATACTTGCCCAATGTGCCGTCAAATAGTTTCTTATGGCCAGAGATAAAGATAAAATCATTTAGCAAGTTATTTTTATATTATGAATTACTACTACTGTACACTTAGCTTAGGTATTTCTATACACAATTCAGACAACCAACCTAGTCTTCCTAATAAACTAGTACTACCATTATTTATCTACACTAATATTATAAAGAGGAAAGATTTGTTTGTAACGAATAGGCTCCGAAACTACTGGACCGTTTTAAAAAATTATTTCACCGTTGGGAAGCTACACTATCCGCGGGTGACATAGGCTACTTTTTATCCCTGTAATCTCACGGGAACGGGAATTCCGCGGGTGAAACCGCGTGACGTCCGCTAGTTACATATAAATCTAACCTTTTCACCTTTTATACTCATCAGTTACCTCCAAGTGCCCTATCGGATAAACAGGTGAGCCGTCGTAAATTTTCAACTTTAATTTACATGTTTTCAGAGGTATATCTTTAAACAATTTAGTATAATATGTTGAGTAGCTTAATTAAGCAAGATAACGCCGACCCTGTATCATCTTCCATTTTTAATGATAAAAATTGTTTATATTAACTGTCATATACACCGGTAGACCGGTCTATATAACATTTTTTAGCGAAGTATAGATACTTCGCTAAAGACATCTGGTACAATGCCTCCTCGTCATTACCCGACGATTCCCGTATCTCTCCGGAGCTGTCACCCGATGCTGGTTCGCGTAGCCAGTGCGCTGCAGGCGTCGCAGGCTGCGTCGTCGCCGGCGTTTCCTCGGTCGCGTGTCCCGCGCGCCGCCGATGCCGCGCCCCTGCGTCACGTCCCGCCGTCTACCGCCGCACTGTGGTCGGTCAGACCGAGCGCGCGACCTCTGCGTGACCTTCCTCGCGTGCAATTTGATGAATTCCCACCCCCCAAAAAAAAAAAAAGTTAGTAACTTTAAATCGTCCGTTTTCTTGTTAACCACAAATTACATTTCTAGCCGCTCCACATATGCTGACTAAAGTCCATTTCACGAAAGAAGTCCCGCGGACAATTGTGGAACTAAATTTAACAGATCGGCCATGTTGTCGTTTGTCGATGTTATCAAGGTGCGTTTGTTGTGGTAGATATTTTGTGAGTTTATTATTGGATTAGTGCGTTATAAGGTTTATTTACGATGCCAAAAGTTGTGAAACAACATTATGTCGCGCGACATACAGCGCTGCGTCTGCGGGACTTCTTTCGTGAAATGGACTTTAGGTAGAAGAGAAAAAATAAATGTTTTTGACCATAAACCACATAGTTTAATAGCCAAGCTCGAATTAACATTAAGCGGGTAGTTTATAAATTTATCTTAATTAATAAAACACAAATCAGAGTTTAGGCGTAGACGAAATATTTCAATGCTGCAAACAGAGTTCGACAACAACAGAGTGCGACGGCACGGTTGGCGCAGCGGCTCAAGTAGTTGACTGCTACGCAAAGTGTCAAGGTTATTAAAAATAAAAAGAAAGTTCTGTTAACTAAGCAACAGCATCATATTTTACCTAAATGTACGTAAAATGATAGATTTCGTCGTCGCCCGCGTATTTCATCCCCCATAACTGTCAGTACAAAGACGCTTGCTGTTTTAATTTGAAACGTAGTTGTAAGTAACATAAAGTATATTTATGAAGCAGCACAGCGATCGTGATGTGTAGGCAACAAAAAATAAACGTCCCTTTCCATTGCGTGGAAGGGCCACATGTGCGCTACGAAATAGCTACGCCGTAGCACTGTGCTACGAGATGCCGTGATTTCGTAGGGCTATCTAAAAGGTGCCGTTTTGCATCCTCATCAAAATTCAGGAGATTGTCATAAAATACAAAAATAATCATCTGAAATTACGGTACCTGGTCAATATTAATACATGATGTTTTTCAGTTGTTAAAAATTTAACAGAATTGCAGAATAACCCACACGCTGTGGTTTAGAGAACTTGAAATGAGCGAATAAACGTTTGCGTTAGTTTATGCGTGTGAACGGGTGGTTATAGGGCAAGAATCAGACAAGCCGTGGTTAACACGGGTGGTTTACACTAACCGATTTCCGTTTATAAGAAATAAAATACCTACCCGTTTTATTATAGATTCGGGTCGAGAATCAATAGTTAGTTACCTCCTTGAAATTGACGAGAATTTAAAGTATAATATAAGTTTAATCTTCTTTAGCCACGAGTTACTACCTTTTTTCATTATATACTAGCTGATAGCCACGTCTTCGCCCGCGTGGATGGCAAAAACTGACAAATGACATACGAAAAACCTTCCCCGAGAACCACGATATCCATTGGTGAAAACAGCATGTAAATCAGAGCAGTAGTTTCTGACTTTATCGCGAACAGACATACAGACAGATGAGGTGGAGCACTTTGTTTTATAATATGTAGTAACTATATACTAAATCCCTCCTCGAGAACCACTACATTCATTGGTGAAAACAGCATGAATAACGGTGCTTTATTTTTTGAGTTAATCGCGAACAGACAGACAGACAGACTTTGTTTTTTATAATAATATGTGGTGATTTATTTATTTGCTACTCTAAAGTACTTTTGAATACCTACTTCTTATATCATGAGTGAGATATATGTTTTTCGCAGGTGACAAGCAAGATAACCCGAGTATTTCAAACATAATTATATAACGTCCCCGTAGTTGGAAAATTAAATAAGTACGATTTTGGCAATTTTGACTTTTCCCTATTTTCAAAACACCTAAAACATGCCGCATATTTGAGCCTTACAGGCATTTTCGTATCTTATTCCGTTCCAAAAATATAGCCATTTTTGTCGGACAGTTGGAATAATAAATATCTTTAGACAAACACTATTTTTTCAAAGGAAAAATAAATAACTCAGTAAA